>CAMAPF010000022.1:1680000-2880000 GCA_945859915.1 Cuscuta epithymum | reverse complement strand
TTTGTCCTCACTCATGCGCGCCCTGAGAAACTTCCCAGGGGGTCACCCATCCCAAGACTACTCCCGAGCAAGCAAGCTTAACTTTGGAGTTCTTAGGTAATGAGCTCCCTTAAAAGGAGATGCACCTCTGTTGGTATGAGTAGTACTATTAATCCGTTTATATTAAATCTCAAGTGTTACAATCACCCCCACTTAGGAACGCAACGTCTTCGTTGCGCCCATAAACCAATCTCAAATCTCAATCAAATCCCAGAATCTTCCCCTGCTAAGTGCTTGCCCGATATCCGACGGGTCAACACACTGTCGCAGGGTTGCTCTGATACCACCTGTAACACCCCGGCCCCGAAGGGTCCGAAGTAGTTACTACAGACCTCTAGTACTGTCCTCACAAACCACCACGAGCCTTTACCGCGCACTTTGTCCTCACTCATGCGCGCCCTGAGAAACTTCCCAGGGGGTCACCCATCCCAAGACTACTCCCGAGCAAGCACGCTTAACTTTGGAGTTCTTAGGTAATGAGCTCCCTTAAAAGGAGATGCACCTCTGTTGGTATGAGTAGTACTATTAATCCGTTTATATTAAATCTCAAGTGTTACACTCACCTCAAATGAGCTTTAAAACTTTCCTTCTCGATCCAATGACCAAAAACTCGGCCAAGGAAGCTTGAGAACTGATTCCTTGCTTAGAAATGAGTGTCAAACAGCCTTCTCAAAGTGCTATTTCAACCCTTAATCGTTGGTACGAAAACAGCCCCTAGAATGGGTGTTTTCCGGCTAACTCGTTTCCTAGTTTTTCCAAGATTTGCTCTAGGTTAGTATCTAACCTTTACATCAATAAAATAACTTAATAGGGACATATTATACACTTGGAGTAGTGTATAACAGTTCCACCAATCGTTCATATCATTTGGAAAATGAATGGAAAGGTTTTGGGGTTAACAACTCACTTTAGAAGAGTAGATCCGTTTCTGCGAGGTTGCGTTTTGCTCGGACGATTTGGAAGCCTTCCACTACTCCGATTTATTCAAATCAGACCTTAAAGGATTCCTCGTCTTGAGAGCTCTGTTTTGGTATCTTACACGCCTTAATTGGATTGGTATAACTCTAGATATCAACCAAACAGCTTCAGCACTCTCACTGCTCGAGTTTACCGAAAATAGTTCACTCCAGCTCGATTGTTTGTATGATAACTATCTCCTCTCGAACAGAGACCACTCAAATATGAAAATATACTTCAAAGGCTATCCAAGGACACCTTATACACGTTGTTTGGTCGAGTATAACTCCCATAATGAGTGGAGACAAACAGCACACCATTTTGTGCGAAAAATGGAGATGGTGGCCCAACATTAGATTCCTATCAAGTCTTGTGCAGCTCCTCTCCATGGTGGTCGGCCAAGGTAAGTCTTCTCACCCATTTTTATTTGTCTTGCAGGTACTAATATCATGTGGAGTGGTTCCCCATTGATCCCAATTATTTTGGGGTCCAAAATATCTATCAATACTTCCAAAAAATGGGAAGATGGGTTCTATTGTTTTTTCTTTTGTCAAAGATGTCTTTTTGTACTCATCCTAACTTATTTAGAACAAGTCAACTTCCTACATCACATTATTGATCTCCAATATGTGTAGGCTCATCTCAATAATTTACTTGATGGATATTATAGAAGGAAAAATCCTATTCCCATTATTTAGCTCAATAATGTCAAGATGGGATCATAGGCATTTGTATTCACCTCAAATCATCCTATCACTTATTTCGACATTTGTCATCCATATTATTGGACTACCAGCCGTGTGGGTCACCCCCGAGTGGGCTTACGACGCCATTCTCGAATACTTGCTATTTTAGCGGGTTGAGCCCAAAATAATGTCTGGGCCGCCCACCCTTCCTCAACTTGTCTTGAAACGTTATGTATCACTATTTAGATAATGTTAGTCTCTTTTATTTATTAATAAGGCCCAAATGAGTATTCGCAAGCCCGACACTAATATACGAGTTCGAACGGTATAATAATCGATCATTAATTACGTAAAAACATCAATCATTTACAATTGTTTGGGAATCAGAAATTCAATACATAAACTTTGAATTTTTAAATTGAATTTTTAAGGACGTTCGGGTGCGGTGTCACATAATGTGTCTTGTACTGTATAGGCAATAGCACGGTATTCTGCCTCTGTAGATGATTTGGACACTGTGGGTTGCTTCTTGGACTTCCAGGACACAAGATTAGGACCCAAGAACACTGCAAAACCTGTAGTGGAACGAGAACTATCTGGACACCCTGCCCAATCAGCGCCAGAATATGCCAAAATACACAAAGGACGGACAGATGTTTGCAGCCATAATCCTTGATCAATAGTGCCCTGTAAATATCTAAAAATACGCTTGACGGCAAGCATGTGAGTAGTACGTGGAGCATGCATAAATTGAGACACTAGATGAACTGCATAAGTAATATCAGGTCGTGTCAAAGTTAAATACTGCAATGCACCTACCATACTACGATACTCAGTAGCATCTGCAAGAAGTTCACCATCAGTGAGAGAGAGTATCGTACGCGTAGCGACAGGTGTGCGAACAGACTTGAGAGTGTGTAAATGGAAACAAAGAAGAAGATCAGACACATATTTTTGTTGAGAAAGAAAAATACCTTTGGAATTTCGAACAGCCTGAATCCCCAAAAAATAGTGGAGATCTCCCAGATCTTTCATAGCAAAGTGAGACGCAATACGTCGAATGAAAGAGGAAACAAGAGCAGGTGAATTACCCGTAATAATAATATCATCAACATATAATAACAAGTAAATTACCGACTGACCCTGACGATAAATAAAGAGAGAGTTATCTGACTTACTACATAAAAAATTATGAGTAAGAAGAAAACTACTAAAACGATGAAACCAAGCACGCGGGGCCTGCTTAAGCCCATAAATAGCTTTCCGCAGACGACAAACATGATGAGGAAATTTTGGATGAATAAAGCCCCGCGGTTGACGCATGTAAACTTCCTCAGTAAGGTGACCATGAAGAAACACATTCTATACATCTAATTGACGCATAACCCACCCAAAAGAAATAGAAAGTGTAATAACAATACGAACTGTGGTGGGTTTAACAACTGGACTAAAAGTTTCAGAAAAATCCACATCAGTCTGCTGATTAAAACCTTGAGCAACTAAATGAGCTTTATGGCGCTCAATAGACCCATCAGAATGAAATTTAGTTTTGTAAATTGACTTAGATCCGACCACATTTTTGGAGCTATCAAATGGAACTAAATCCCAAGTATTATTGGAAATAAGTGCATTAAATTCCTCTGTCATAGACTCACGCCAAACTAAATGTTTATGTGCCTCAGAAAAACAAGTAGGATCTGCTGAACTAACAAATGTGTTTAAAGTAAAAATTGATTTATGTTTAAAAATGCCGGATTTAGCACGAGTTTGCATGGGATGAACATTGAGGTGAGCTTGTGAAGTCGGAAGCAGAGAGCAGGGAACTACTTGTGACTGGCCGAGAGAGGGAGAAGGAGTCGAGGTCAGGTGAGGTACTGCGGGTAGGGTGAGCTGGCTGGGTGGTGTAGCAGGGGGGCTGATGGGTTGTGCAGCTGTCGGGCTGATGAGTTGTGCAGCAGGCGGGCTGTCGGGTTGTGCTGCAGGCGGGCTGTCGGTGATGTAGCAGATTGCCTGGAGAGCTGGTTGGGTGTAGGAGACGTTCTGGAGGTCTGGTTGTCATGAGAAACAAAAGGAGGGGTGTTGTATCCTGGAGTGGAGGTGAAGGGTGAGATCAAGTTGGTGGATTCCAGTGTGAAGGCAGGGGAATGGACTGCAGTCTGGCCTGCTAGGACGAGAGAAGTAGTGGCTGGTATGGGTAAGGCAGCTGGTCTAAGAGTATTTGTGAGAGAAAATTGGGAGTTGGAGACATCAGAATTTGTTTGGCTGGACAGAGAAGTAAGTGATGGAAAAGGAAAATTGTTCTCAAGGAATCTAACATGACGACTAATGTATATCCTACCGAAGTTAGGCTCAAGACAACGATACCCTTTATATCCAGATGCATAGCCAAGGAAAACACAGTGAACAGAACGGGCAGATAACTTATTGGACGAGTTGGCAGACAGATTTGGAAAGTATGAGCAGCCAAATACACGCATAAAAGAATAATCAGGTGCTTTTTGGAAGAGTTTTTCATAAGGAGATAAAGTATTGAGTAGAGGAGATGGCAAACGATAATATTATATGCAGCGGTGAAGATAGCCTCTACCCAAAACTGACTAGGAATTGATGCTTCAATAAGCATAGTCCTAGTAAGTTCCAGGAGATGACGATGTTTACGCTCAGCCACCCCATTTTGTTGAGGTGTGTCAGGACAAGATTTTCTAAAATAAATGTCATTTTGATTAAAAAATTGCTGCATATTAGAATTAACAAATTCACCCCCTCCATCACTTTGGAATACTTGGATTTTAGTGGAAAAAAGATTTTCAACTAAAGCTTTGAAGGTCTGAAAATGAGTAAAAACCTCAGCCTTTTTTAGCATGGGATAAATCCAAGTAAAGCGAGAAAAATCATCAATAAAACAGACATAATATTTAAAGCCCAAATTAGATAAAACAAGAGACTGCCAAACATCAGAATGAATTAATTGCAAAGGCACCATAGTATTATGACTAGCATCTTGAAAAGGTAAACGTTGAGATTTGCCTAAACGGCAGGAAATACAGTCATGAGAGAACTTGGAACTACTACAAATATGGTTCTGACTACGTAAAATATTTAAAATAGAGCTGCCACAATGACCTAATCTACGATGCCACGTAGGGCCAGACGAAGTGAGAGACGACAGAGCAAGTGGTGGTGACGAACTGAGGCTGACTGGATACAGGTGACCTTGACTAGGAGCTTGAAGAAGGACCACCCCCGTAATTTTGTCCTTGACAAGAAAAGATTTTTTTATCAAAAATTACTACACAGTTGTTATCAGCACAAAGTTTTTGAATAGATAATAAATTAAATTTAATATGACGCACATGAAAAACAGATTTTAACGTGAGAGAATGAGCAGAAGAATTTAAATGAACATCACCAGTATTAATAATGGGAATTTTGGAACCATTTGCTACACTAACAGAAAGCGGTCCAGTGTAAGGAGATTTATTAACTAAAATACCTTCTGTTGGAGTCATGTGAACCGGTGCCCCTGAGTCAGGGTACCATAAAGTAGGATTAGTTTCGCCATTAGAAGTAAGTAGAGCTGGTGCAGACGGCTGATTGAACCGAGAAGGACACTGTAGAGCAGAGTGACCTGCAGAGAAACATAGTTGACAAACCACAGGAGGCGGAACAGAACCTAGAATACCCTCAGATGATGGAAAACCTGCATAGCTAGCGTGAGTATCATAAATAAAATAGGGAGAAGTATTTAAATGTGACACAGCAGAATTACATGCAGAACCTGAAGTGTTTGGTCGTGGATTAGGCACCCCCTGAAACTGAACTGGCTGCTGCCCGAACCCCGGACCCTGCTGCTGAATGCCGAACTGCTGGTGCCCATAGAAGGGCTGACCGTAGGGCTGCTGCCCACCAAAAGCAGACTGTCTGGGCTATTGTTGACCACCGTAGGGAGTCTGGCCACCTCTGCCACGGCCACGGCCTCCTCTGCCACAAGGACCACGCCCGCGACCCCCCTGCCGCGATAATACTGTCTGGGTGGCTGCTGTCCGGGTGGCTCTTCTGCCACAAGGCTTGATGACCAGTTGGAATTTGTTGTTGATGCTAAAAAAGAACACGTTGCTCTTCTTCCAGAAGTCGGGGTTGCAAAATATCAAAGGGAATTTGAGGAAAATAATTCGCTCGACATCATGACACTTGTGGTGGGAACAGTAGTTGCTGGCGCCACGGAGGAGTAGGCTGCGACATATGAAGCAGCGGCTGAGGAAGATGATACTGCCGCTGCTGAGGAGGGCTACGCGGAAGAGAAGTGCGGCGCAGGGGAAGACATCTCGTACGAGAAAAAAAATTAGAGAGAGGAAAATTTTAGGGCTTCTGATACCATGTGAAATAATGGGAAAGGGTTACTCCCTTAGGAGCCCTGACATGTATATTTATAATAAAATATGAGTATCCAAAATACACAAAGGTTCTTAAAATATATCAGCTATTAATACTTTCCATAAAGTATTTAAACAATATTTAATGAGTGGATGTCTAGTCAAGTATGGAAAGAGAATAATCACTCAAATAAGCACTCATACAAGCAAATTACGTATATCATGCCAAGAAGGATATTTTTGCTTAAAATAATATTTTTGACAAAGTATAAGCACTCATATAAGGAAAGCATATAGGGGTATACTTTACTTGGAATAACGGATAAGTATATTGATTTTCTAACGAGCAAAATTCGCTCTCTCCAATCTCTAGAATTATCTACGCTCCTATCCCCAATCTGGCTTAACCTAGTTCATCAGGCTCGTCTCTAGACCTCCCCCGCAATGGGGGAGCCTCCCCAGTTACCTAAATCTTGGGCATCAGTGGTCTCTGGCGCTCCCAGGAAACAGCTGAACGTTAAAGATGACCCTTCGCTTCAGATACTCGTCGGAAAACACAAGGGGTGTTTATCGGTGAAGATTCCAAAGGCGAGATCTGATATCCTTGCTGGTGACTTGCAGTACACTCTGGTTGGAACCTTCCTGAAAGGCCGACCGTCTCTGTTATCAATCCGTAAGGTTTTTGAAGCTATGAATTACAAATCTTTTTCTATAGGTTTACTCTATAAGAATGAGATCCTTATCTCATTCTCGGATAAAACTGAATATATTCGTTGTCGGATGCGACAACCCTGGATAATCCACGGGTATACGATGCGGGTCTCTAGATGGTATCCTGGGTATCATCCTGCCAGAGAATCATCGTTTGTACCCTGTTGGATCCAGTTCCCCCACCTCCCTTTTCATTTGTTTGATGAAGATTTCTTGTTTGAACTGTGCTCAAATTTTTGTCACCCCCTTCGATGTGATAAACCGACATTGGATAAAAAACGTCCCTCCGTTGCAAGGATCCTTGTTGAGATTGATCTCCTGAAACCCATACCTGATAAGTTCTGGCTGGAAGACGAAGGGTATGAAGGTTTCTGGCAGTACATCTTGACGGAGGAGCAACTCCCCCAATACTGTACTGTGTGCCATCATGTTGGTCACGCTGCAGGGAAATGCTCCAAAATTAACAAGCCCCCTCAAATGGAAAACCAATCAGATATTAATCCTATCCTAACATTGGATAAGGGCAAGAGGGTGGCTTCCAACAACAATCCCTCCCACAACCATCTCAACCCCCCCACTCAAACTGTTATGGCTTGGCGTAAGACAAGTCTGGGTATTCGACAAACGTCAGGCATGTCAAAGGGACAGGATGATGGACCTCAACTTGAAAAGTTTGAGGATGCCCTCCAGATCCTGGAGGAGGTTCCATCTGATCCACCTCCTGAATCTAGCCCCCCCGGGCTTAGAAGCTTCTGTTCATGACACTCAGTCCCATATCAATGACAACATCTGCCTCCCCTCCAATACTATTATTGTTGCTAACGATTTGCTAACAAGTGTGCAGGAGATTGCTAAAGACGTTATCGATACCCCAATGCACACACTCTCTGCTAATGGTACTCATATTGATATGACTAATACAGTGCAGGACATTGATGATAATATCAGTGAGAGCCTTATGCACCCACCCCACCCTACACAAGAAAAACCTCTAACACCAAAACCTGCTTCTCCCATCCCTACAAATACTATTGTTAACCTGGTTCTTACTGATTTGAACCAGGATGGTGCTGAGGACCAAATTCGAGGGGATTTTGACATGGACCCCAGAGAAACTGTCTCTGATGGGGAACCATCCAAAACAACCACACAGAAGTTCCAAGCTTCCTCTGTCCCATCAAAAACCCAAAATCATAGAGAGCCTTACACTTTAAGGCCCAAGAAAACTGCCCAACCGCATCTTTCTAATGATCAGTAGCCTCTTCTGGAACATATTGGGAGTTGGTAACTCCCAATCGACTAACCGTTTAAAGTTTTTATGCAGTACTTATCATATTAATCTTCTTTCTATTATTGAACCTAAAATTAGTTCTACCAATTTGAATAAATATATGATGAATCTTGGTTTTTCTAATGCATTTGCTCACACACGCAACAAAATTTGGATCATGTGGGATCCCTCTTATACTGTCAACATCATATTTGATAAGTCCCAATGTATCAATTTCTCTGTCACTACTAACCAGTTTGATTATACTTTGTATATTTCTGTGGTGTATGGAGCCAATGACAGAATCAATAGAAGGACACTGTAGGATGAATTGACTTCCTTCAGAGGAAGCATTGGCCCAAAACCTTGGCTATTGGGTGGTGACTTTAATGTCATCAGAAATCTGGACGAATACAAAGGTAAAAGTATGCCCAACAAAAGTGATATGGATGAGTTTAATGATTTTATTTTTTCGAACAGTCTGTCTGAGCTTAACTTCCAGGGTACCCCGTACACCTGGATGGGGAATAGGATGAAAGGTCTTGTTTTTAAAAACTGGATAGAGTTATGGCTTCAAATGAGCTTTTACAGCTCAACTGGAACCTAACTCTCAAAAAGTTAAATAAATGCGTCTCTGATCACAATCCTTTACTTCTTCATGTTAATGTTGTCCCTAAGCATGGCCCAAAAATGTTTCGTTTTCAGCATATGTGGACTAAGCACTCTACTTACCTTGACATGGTCAAAACTTCCTGGGATTCCCCCTGTGATTTTTATGGAATGTTTCGTTTTTCCAGAAAACTTATGAGGCTTAAAATTGATCTCAAAAAGTGGAACCTTACCACTTTTGGAAATATTTTTGAACACCAGTCTGAAGCTGAAAAACAAATTACTTTACTTGAAGAAAAAACCTCTGATTCCCTTTCTGAGGATGATCATATCCTTTTGAAACATGCTCAAGCCAGATACATTCAAGCCTCCGCCTATATAAACATTTATTATAGGTAGAAGGCAAAAGTGAAATGGCTAAAGGATGGTGATGCAAACACAAGATTTTTCCATCACTCCTTAAAAGCCAAACACCAAAAGCTTAGTATCACCAGAATTAGGCTGGATAATGATAATTGGACTGAAAATATTGATGATATCAGTAACGCTGCTACCACGTATTTCACCGATCTCCTCACTGCTAATGATACCTGTGATATGCTTGACCCAAGTCTCTACCTAAATTCTATCAATCCTGTTATTACTAATGATGATAATGTGATGCTTTTAAGCACCATTACTAAGGCTGAGCTTAGGGCAGCGGTGTTTGATCTAAACAAAGATAGTGCCCCTGGTAGTGATGGCTTCGATGGCCTCTTTTATCAAACCACCTATGATATTATTGAAGAGGACATGTACAATGTTGTTCGTGAATTTTTTTGTGGTGTCCCCATCCCCAAAGCCATTGCCCACACTCTAATAGCTCTCATTCCTAAAACAAAAAATGCTTACCAGTTTTCCCAATTTAGGCCGATCAGTCTTAGTAACTTCATTAATTAAATCTTCACTAAGATAATCACTATGAGAATAACCCCTCTTCTACCGAGAATTATTTCTGTTGAGCAAACTGCTTTTCAACATGGTAAGGAGATTTCTGATAATATTTTGGTCCTAAGAGAATTAGTTAACCACATTAAAAAAAAGATTAGGGGGCACAATATTATCTTTAAATTTGATATGATGAAAGCGTTTGATAGGATCTCTTGGTCCTTTATTACTCATGTGCTTCGTAAATTTGGTTTTCATCCGCACTTTATTGACCTTATTTACAATAATCTCAACGCTACTTGGTTTTATGTGCTTATCAATGGTTCCCCCAAAGGTTTTTTCAAACCTAGTAGGGGAGTCAAACAAGGTGACCCCCTCTCCCCTATTCTGTTTATTATTGTGGCTGAGATCCTGACCAGGAAAATTAACACCATGTTTTTATCTGATAGAGTTCATCCGTACAGTACTATGCATGGCATGCCTCATATTAATATTTTGTCCTTTGCTGATGACCTCATTATTTTTTCTAATGCTAAGAAAAGAACTCTTGAGTCCCTGAATCAAACCATACTTGAGTATGAAAATTTTTCTGGGCAACTTATTAGCAAGGAGAAAAGCTTCTATCTTATATCTAAACATGCTAAAAATCACTCCTGGACCATTGTGGACAATATTTTTAAAATTAAAAGGGGCGCTTTTCCTTTTAAGTATTTGGGTTCTAATATTTTTATTGGCAGATCTCTTAACATCTATTTTGAGCATATTCTTTGTAAGATTGATAGTAAGCTTTGTGGCTGGAAACATAAGTTGCTTTCTCCTGGCGGTAGGATCATTCTTATTCAGCATGTGCTTAGTACCCTTCCTTTGTATCATATGGTTGTTTCTCCCCTTCCCAGGCACATTATTCATAACATAGAGAGGAAACTCTCTAATTTCCTTTGGGATAGGAATCTTGATAATAATAGGCATATCTGGCGGAGCTGGCAGAAAGTTTGTTACCCTGTTTCTGAGAATGGGTTGGGTTTTAGAAGCTTAACCCATATTCAAAACACTTTTTTCCTTAAATTGTGGTGGAAGATAAAAAACAATACAGGTATTTGGGCTAACTGGTACAATGCTTTAAGAGATGATACTAGATCTCTGATGTGTAAATCTCTTAACTCTATGAGCCAGGTCTTTGAGGCTAACTGTTGCATCAAGGTTAGTAGTGGTACCAGCTCTTTCTGGTTTTCTAATTGGTGTGATATTGGTCCTATTTATCTATACTTTGATGACAGTCCTATTCGTGATGCTATGCCTGATACCGTTTTGTCCCCCGCCTTATATAGCTGCCTTCCCAGATACATTGTGGATTGTATCAAAAATACCAAAATCCACTTCAACAATAATGAGGACAGCTATATTTGGAAACCCAACCCGAATGGCCAATTCAGTTTTTCTAGTGCCTATGATGTTATTAGACCTAAAATGAATATTAATTCTTCCTACAAGTTCTTTTGGAACAAGAGGACGCCGAAAATATATCATTTTTTCTTTGGAAAATGAAAAACAGGTTACTGCCATTTGGTGACAAACTCAATGATTTTGGGATTTTTGGTCCCTTTAAATGTCCCATGTGCAATGCCTCTGACACTATTGATCATTTTTTTATGGAATGTCCTTTCAGTAAAATGGTGTGGACTCATTTTGAAAACCTGTTCACTTTCAAACCTAGTTCTACAAATACTTTTCAAACCTATCTTTTGGGGTGGTACAATGACCTCAAAAGGGGTATTTCGGATATCAATTATGTTCTTCCTAATGTTATTACTTGGAACTTGTGGAAGATTAGAAATAAGCTTATCCATGATAATACTAAGGCTTTCTTACCTGAGGCGATCCAAGCTATAAAAGCTGACATATTGGACATATCTGGGGCGAACCCTTTTCGGACTGTCAACCCTCAAACCCCCTTTAACATACACACTATCCTTCCTAATAAGACTAGTCCTGGCCGTTTGCTTAATACCTGGAATAAGCCGATTCATAACTACCACAAAATTAATCTTGCAACTAGGTTTATTACCCCTAATCTTGTTAGATCTGCTGCCCTTATTCGTGATGATAATGGTCACTACACTAGTCACATAACTTCCGTAGCCGCAACCCTTGACATCACTTTGGCAACTTATGATGCCATCATTGATACTCTCCAAGCCATTCCTAAAATCAATTTGACTAATTTTGTGCTTGAGGTTGATCACAGTGAAGTGTATGAAGGAATCATGGGAATGAAGAAACAACATTGGAGGACTTGGTCTCGGATCCAGACCATTAAACGCAAGCTAAAGGCATACAATTGGAGTCTTACACACATTCATCCGACAATCAACAAGGCTGCTGATTATTTGGCTTATAAGAGCACTTCCATAAAAACCAAGAATCATCATTTTAATCATTTTGTTGGTATTTTAAAGTTTGATGCAGTTAGCTATCCCTATGTAATTTGATTTTGAGTAGGTTTCGGTTTGGTCCCCCTACTCTTTGTACTCTTCCCAACTGGTAGGGTGTTTCCTGGCCCCTACCCAAAAAACCGTTTTCAGTAAACGGTTTTTTGGTTTGAATAATGGGTTTTAAAAAAAAATAAAAAAAAAAATAAGGAAAGCATATTAATTGAAAATCAAGTAGGTGCAATCCATATTAATTCAAACCATTCCGTGGAACTAGAAATGGTCTTGTATTTGTTCCACCTGCAGGGTTAGTCAACAACATAATAATAATGTCCATCTGGACCTAAGGATCATTCTGTCCTTTGTTCCTTAAGCAAGAATGAGCGGTTCTGTCCGTAGTTCTACCTGCGTGGTTAGTTATCAACAAAACCATATACTCAATAGATTCTTTCCTTTGAGCTTGATCTTCTTAAATGGGCGAGATCAGGACGAGATGTACTATCTTTAATAGCTCGGATCTCCATATATACTTCGGTCCACTTGCATGGAAATTATTCAAAAATATTTCCTTATAGGTATTAAAAGATATTCCTTTTATTTGATTGAAGGAAATCATTTTTCTTAAGGAAACATTCCTTGTGAGACGATATGCATGAAAATCCTTTTTGAATTTTGAATAACAACAATTATTTTAGAAACTTGCTTTGTAGAAAGATCTCTTAATTAATGGCTTTGATTTAAATAACTTTCCTTTAAAGAAAAAATTCTTTCTTTGTATGATCATTGATTATTTCCTTGCTTAAAAGGTTCTCTTTAATTTAGCAAGATAGATCCGAAATTAAATGGAGAGAAAAGATATTTTAAGCAAGCCAGACTAATCAATCTTGGATTTACGGTGCCGTTCTAGGACCAGTTCTATGGCTTGTTCCAGAGCACGTGATGGTGTGAATTTCCTATTATGTATGTTTGTATTTTAAACTAATTTTATTAGTTCTAGTTGTGGAAATTACACACTTTTGGTGCAATACTTTAGTTTGTGAAATTATTTGTAATTTATTTAGATTAGGACTATTCTGAGCTTAAGACATATCAAAATCATCTCAAGAATCAAAGGACAGATCCTAAAGACCAAAGAATGTGCAAAAGGGAGAAGATCAAATGGAGATCTTTAAGTTTCTTTAATACTAGGTCGAGTATTGCCAATACTCGGTCGAGTATTGACCAGATACGCTGGTCAAAATCAAATCTGGGAGCAAAAGAACGTGGCTGAATATTTGATGAAAATCTTGTCTCATACTCGGTCGAGTATTGGCAATACTCGACCTAGTATGCCTATATTTCGCAATTTCCTGGAAACTACCTCCAATACTCGGTCCAGTATCCCCAATACTGGATCGAGTACGGAACCCTGCCACCTCCATTTTGCTATAAATACACCCATTTTCTTCACATTAAAAGAACGAATTCACATATACTCTTAAGCTCAGTTTAGATTAGTGTTTTCTTTATGTTTTTTTTATCATGTTTAGTCTCCAAATGAGAAGCTAAACTCTTCCATCTTGGTTTTGCTACTTTGAAGCTTAATGAATTTGTAAGTTGTGAGTTATTCTCTTTAATCTTCTTCTTTGAATATTAATTCTTCCTTTAAATACTAATACTATTTCTATATCAATGTTGGGGAGTGTTACTAAGATGACAATTAGTTAATATCTTGACATTAGTTATTGTAACACCGCTCCCAATTGAAACTTGGATTTATTAATCCATTGATATTAAAATTTGAGTGAAAGTACAGATACTAATTTCAACGAGGAAAATTAGTTAAAGTCGTGATTATATATTCACTTTGAAAACTAGTTACAAGTATATTGATCATACTTGAAATGATTAATTGACTAAATTAATACCGATTAATTAAATTGTAAGTCGGACCTCAAACATGGGGAGGGACTAACTAATATATATTCTTGGACCAAGATAAGTTAAATAAAAAGCCCAAGGATAAGGAAGTATGTAATATATAATTGTTCGGACCGAATAAAAGATAAATAAATAATATGAGAGATCATTCGAGCCCACTTGCTAATAATAGAAATAAATGAATAAAAGTCATTTGGGCCGAACCGAGATATATCAAGTAACCAAACTGGCGTCCTAGCCCGAATTACCGAAAGTAGCAATTATAAGGGTGAAGGGTTCCCTACACTTTAATTCGGGGTATTCCATATAAAGTGTAAACCATAATCAACGGGAGGATTAATTTGTAAATAGCTTCGGACCAGGACAAATTAAAGAAAGCAGCCCGTGAACCGAACCCAACTAAATCGGTCCAACCTTCTAAAAATAGAAGATAAGGGAGGGGAGTCTCCTCCTCCTCTCATTTGGGATGCTACGTAAGTTTGAGAGAGGAGGGAGTGCCTTGGAGAGTTCTTACACACCTAAGAGCTCAGGGAGTGCAGGAGAGAAGAGAATCCAAGAGGAAACGAAGCCTAGCGGTAAGAATCTCGTAGCTCCGGTTCTTGTTCTTCCAATTGATACATTTTCCGTATATGATTTTATAGAAATCATATGATGGATTATAGGGGATGTTCTACACGTTTAAAAGTGTAGAAATATGATATAAAGTGTTGGTAATTAACTTAGAAGAGTTGTTGAATCGATAGGAATTGAAATCGCCGGAAACCGCCACTTCTAGGTACTGTTTTCGTGCAGCAGAACCCGAAAGCCGGGCAGCTTTTGCAAAAGCCGGGCGGCTTTTGCCCTCTGCCATCCAAGCTTGATTCAGATCATTCCCGATCGAAGGTTTAACGACGGGGCTTCAATAGGCAACCTTGCTGGACATATTTAAGGTGAGGATGGCTGACTATATTGTCTATAACTCGTGAGTTGAGCATGAGATTACCTAAGTAATCAAATTATGATTTTGATGGAATTAAATGATATACTCCAATGTGAATAAATGTGTTGCTATGTGGTGATACAAATTGATACATGATATTACTAAGGTGGATAAGCAAAGGCATTATGCATGAGGGGAGAAATCCTTGAAATATATTAATTATTGAATTGATATAGAGGATTAGCATGATATAGACAAATGTTGATAAATGTGTGATTCCATAAGATCTTAAAAGGGATATATGGATACCTATGTGGATAGGCAAAATGATTAAATGTGAAGTAAGGAATACTTGAGTTATTAACATGATCAAAGTGATATGAATCCGTAGTGATTAATTGTATGTGCTATCTATAGTATTGAATTAGATAGGCATGAACTTAGAATGAGTGATGGACTATGGTCACACTCAAAGGAAATGGTGGAGTCTACCTAGACTATATGAAGGCAGCCCGGGGAGTCTTGATGAAGACTAGCCCGAGGTTGATAGATTATGATTGCTCGTGTACAATGAGTATACGGAGATATATATGTTGGGTTTCGGACAGAAAAACGCAGCGGAATAAACAAAAATTTTACTACCCAAAAGTAAACGAACGGATCTGAGGTTCTTATTATAAACGAAATTACAAGAATTTAAGAGGGACTTACATAACAATCTTAATCAAGGATGTCAGACAGTCCGAGAAAACGATCCCGAGCTCTACCGGTATCCACACGCACGTGACTGGATCGGCCGCAGGGAACGTGCTAGCGTTCTCTTCTTTCTTCCTCTCTACTCTAGGTTTGAGAAGTGAATTTTAACTCTTTTAAAATTCGTGGGTCTATATGGCCCTATTTATAAGAGGAGTAAAGAAGGGGTTTTATGGTTAATAAAACCCTTAAAGAGGCCCTAGCCCAATACCATTCGAAAACCTATTTCGAATTGGGCTAATCAAGCTATTTTAATGTTATTAACAAACATTAATGATCCAAATCACTTAGGTGTGTGACCCTGTAGGTTTATATATTATTGGTAGTGGGCTAGAAATTAATTCGAGCTTCACAAATCATAAGCGGTCTCTAGCAAGGCATTATGACTATCCAAAATATATAAATGTCAATTAAATCTGACATAACCTTTTAATGATTAATTTGTGCTAACAATTCTCTTTTGTCAAACGATATCTTAATTGAGACAAGGTTAGGTCGTGTCATCCTTGTTATTCTCAATTAATATTTCTTGATTACCAAGTAAGATTAATCTTGATCAAATGACACCTCATTTGAGCATGGCCATGCTAATTAATCTTACTTGTCAAGGGGCCCAATAGATATCTTTCTCTCGATGTACAAGAGTGACAAAAACTATCTTGATAATTCACATACTACTACATGGTTCATAATATGTACAATCACCACCTTTATAATTATCCAGTTAAAGATAACGTTTAATGGTGTTAATACATATTAATTCTCATGCTACTAACCATGATTATCTCAAGTATAAGAATATAGCACCTCATCATTATTGAGGACAACACTGATGACATATAACCTAGCAGTGTCCCCAAGTTGGGTCTGTCCAATGAACTTGTTCCCTAACAAGCATCTATGTTATTAACTTGATATCTCTATACCCATGACTAGTGGAATATAGCCATCAGTTAATCCACATACTGGTCTATTAATTATTAATGTCCCAAATTAATAATATTAGACCAGGGACAATTAGAATATTATGTTTATTTTAAAGTGTAGCATTCCACAATTAAGTCACATACTTAATTAGCTACTAAACAGAATATTCAGGGACTAAATATTAATAAAGAAAACTCACAATAATAATTAACATAAAATGAGTTTGCAACTTTATTAATTAATGAGCATTAAATATTTATTGATAAATCATAAACTATGATTGTCCTAGGGCATATTTCCAACAGTCTCCCACTTGCACTAGGACCAATCGTGAACAAAACGAATGCCTAATGCACTAGTATGACGTTCATGCTTTGCTTGTGGTAGTGGCTTGGTGAGCGGGTCAGCCACATTTGAATCTGTCGGTACTTTGCATATCTTGACGTCACCTCTATTGACTATTTCTCGAATGAGATGATAGCGTCTGAGTACATGCTTTGATTTCTGGTGCGATCTAGGTTCCTTGGCTTGTGCAATGGCTCCATTGTTATCACAATACAAGTCCATTGGTCCAACAATGCTAGGAACCATACCGAGCTCAATGATGAATTTTCTTATCCATACCGCTTCTTTTGCTGCTTCTGAAGCAGCAATGTACTCTGCTTCTGTTGTAGAATCAGCCACCGTGTCTTGTTTAGAACTCTTCCAGCTCACTGCTCCGCCATTGAGGCAAAACACAAATCCTGACTGCGATCTAAAATCATCCTTATCGGATTGGAACCCAGCATCTGTGTAACCTTTTACAATGAGCTGATCTTCACCACCATAGACCAAGAATACATCCTTAGTTCTTCTCAAGTACTTTAGAATATTCTTGACTGCTATCCAGTGACTATCACCTGGATCTGACTGGTATCTACTAGTCATGCTTAGAGCGCAAGCTATATCAGGGCGAGTACATAACATAGCATACATGATAGAACCTATAGCAGAAGCATAAGGGACTCTATTCATCCGATCTCGCTCATCTTGTGTTTGTGGACACTGAGTCTTGCTGAGATATGTGCCATGTGACATAGGCAAGAATCCTCTCTTGGAATCTTGCATATTGAACCTATGCAGGACCTTGTCAATGTAGTTACTTTGACTTAGTCCTATTAGTTTTCTAGATCTATCTCTATAGATCTTGATCCCTAACACATAGGATGCATCACCCAAGTCTTTCATTGAGAAACACTTTCCAAGCCAAGCCTTTACAGACGAAAGCATTGGAACATCATTCCCAATGAGAAGTATGTCATCTACATATAGGACTAGGAAAGTGATTGCACTCCCACTCAATTTCTTGTAAACACAAGGTTCCTCTTCGTTTTGATTGAAACCAAACTCTTTGATTGCAGCATCAAAACGAAGATTCCAACTCCGAGATGCTTGCTTTAGACCATAAATTGATCTTTTAAGCTTGCATACCTTCCCAGCATTACTTGGATGTTCAAAACCCTCAGGTTGTATCATATACACGTCCTCTTCTAGATTTCCATTTAGGAAAGCAGTTTTGACATCCATTTGCCAAATCTCATAATCAAAATGAGCGGCAATTGCTAAGAGAATCCGAATTGATTTAAGCATGGCAACTGGCGAGAATGTTTCATCATAGTCTATACCATGAATTTGTTTGTAACCTTTTGCCACTAAACGTGCTTTATACACATCTATATTGCCATCTTTATCCAATTTCTTTTTGTAGATCCATTTGCACCCAATGGTTCTACAACCATCAGGTAGATCAACCAAGTCCCAGACTTGATTATCAGCCATGGATCTCATTTCGGATTTCATGGCTTCTAGCCAACTATCGGAGTGATGGCTCGTTATTGCTTCTTGGTAGGTCAAAGGTTCATCTTCGTCAATCAATAATATGTCACGATGCTCAGTTAAGATAAACATGTATCTAACCGGTTCGTTACGTACCCTAGATGACCTCCTTGGAGCGAGTGTTATCTCAGACGTATCCACAACAACTTGTGGCTGAGGTTGTGGGACTGCTTGCATAGTCTGACTATCTTGATCTTCTTGAACTTCTTCAAGCTGAATTTTACTCCCACTGGTTCTTTCGGAAAGAAATTCTCTTTCTAAGAAAATACCATTACGAGCAACAAACACTTTGTTCTCTGATGGGTTGTAAAAGTAATATCCTTTTGTTTCCTTAGGATAACCCACAAATAAACACTTATCTGATTTGGGTTCAAGCTTATTTGAAAGTAAACGTTTTACATAAACTTGACAACCCCAAATCTTCACAAAAGCTAGACTAGGAACCTTTCCTGTCCATATCTCATATGGTGTCCTTTCTGTAGCCTTTGTTGGAGCCCTATTGAGTATGAATGCAGCGGTTTCAAGAGCGTAACCCCAGAAAGAGATTGGTAGTTCAGCGAGACTCATCATGGAACGGACCATGTCTAACAAGGTCCGATTTCTCCGTTCGGACACACCATTCCATTGTGGTGTACCTGGCGGAGTGAGTTGTGAAACAATTCCACATCCTCTTAGATGATCACTAAATTCCTGGCTCAAATATTCACCACCTCGATCTGATCGAATGACCTTTATTGTTTTGCCAAGTTGATTCTGAACTTCATTCTGGAATTCTTTGAACTTTTCAAAAGCTTCATGTTTATGCTTCATTAGGTACACATAACCAAACCTACTGAAGTCATCAGTGAATGTTATGAAGTACTGAAAACCTCCCCTGGCCATTGTTGACATTGGGCCACATACATCCGAGTGTATGAGGTCCAATAAACCGTGAACTCTTTCACCTTTACCAGTAAATGGTGACTTGGCCATTTTACCCAATAAACAAGATTCACACTCCTCGATTGATTCAAAATCAAAAGAGTCAAGAAATCCACAAGAATGAAGTCCTTTAATGCGCTTCTCATTTATATGGCCTAGTCTACAATGCCAAAGGTATGTTGGGTTTGAGTCGTTAGATTTAAACCTTTTTGTATTTATGTGATAGATGGGCATTTCAAGGTTTAGAACATAAAGTCCATTTATGAGACTAGCACTACCATAACAGATCTCATTAAAATAAATAGAACAAATGTTGTTCTTTATTATAAAATGAAATCCTTTCTTGTCCAAACAAGAAACAGAAATAATATTCCTGCTAATGGCAGGTACATGATAACAATTATCAAGTTCTAAAACTAAGCCCGTGGGCAAATTCAAAGTAAATGTCCCTATTGCTAATGCTGCAACTTTTGCACCATTGCCTACTCGTAGGTCAACTTCACCTTTAGCCAACCTTCTACTCCTTGTTAGTCCCTGCACATTTGAACAAATGTGAGAACCACAACCGGTATCCAATACCCATGAAGTAGTGGTAGTAACATTTACTTCTATCACATAGATACCTGAATTGGAAGCATCACCATGCCCCTTCCTTTTCAGTTCCTCCAAATACGCCTTGCAATTCCGCTTCCAATGACCAGTTTTGTTGCAGTGGAAACATTTTTGCTCTTCTTTAGAAGAAGAGCTAGCAACCGATTTGCTTTTACCCGAGTTCTTAACCAGGGTTTTGGATTTCTTGTTTCCACCAACCTTGCCATTACCATGCTTCTTGAATCCCTTCCCCTTTTTGACCATCAAAATGTCACTCCGATTTTTCTTGATGTTTTGCTCAGCAGAGTTGAGCATTCCATGCAATTCGGTTAAGGTCTTCTCAAGACCATGCATATTATAGTTCATGATGAACTGGTCATATGCCAGAGTGAGTGATGCGAGAATCACATCAGTAGCCAACTCTTGACTAATTGGAGATCCAAGTCTTTCCAGGTGATCCCTAAGCCCAATCATCTTGAGCACGTGAGGTCCAACCGGGTTTCCATCAGTAAGCCTTGTGTGAAACAAAGCTTTGGTCGTCTCGAACCTTTCGATCCGTGCTTGTTTCTGAAACAAGTTCTTGAGTTCATTAGAGATGTCATGTGCACGACGATTCAGAAACTGTTTCTGAAGATTAGCTTCCATGATAGTTAGCATCAGACAAGTGACATCAACTTCATCACGGACATGCCTTTCATAAGCATCTCTAATGGCTCTAGCAGCATTGGCCGCTGGTTCAGCAGGAATTGGTTGGTCAAGGACATATTCTTTACGCTCTTGTTTGAGAACGATTCTCAGATTCCTATCCCAGTCCATGTAATTTGTTCCATTAAGTTTATCCTTCTCAAGGATAGATCGCAGTGAAAAAGTTGTGTTGGCGGCCATATTTACTACAACAAATAATGCAAAGAATTTTAAATAATGCTCAAAAATAACTCCCACTATATTAAATAGAAAGTCCCAAATATAGTGGTCCAAGATCCATATTTCACTAAAATTTAAGTAAGCTTTGGCTTATCACTTAAAAATTAGTTATTTAGGTAAACAACTCTTGTTAATCATATCCTATATGACTCTTGGTTTGTTTGGTCAACATCATTTGATTATCCAAACACTCCTTGCTTCAAGGCCCAAAACCATTTTGATGGCCTTGTAAGTCCAAACCAATATTAAGACCCGAGAATGACGATCATTCAAAACATCTTTCTAAGATAGTGTGAAATGCTCTGCTTTGGCAGACACATATCACGACTAGCATAGTTTAAATGGTGGTCATATTGGGAAAGCAATTTAGACTTATAATTAGTCGGGACTAATAATTACACACATGCAACAATCAAATATTTAAATAAATAATTTAAAACTAGTGCAGTGATATAGCATGATCCCAAAATCTTCATATCTCCTTGACATCTTCAACCTGTGTAGTGTACTACTAATAATCTACGGGGTTGAAAACCATTACAGGGGATAGTGGGAAACGGCACGCAGGCCGTAAAACAACATAATATAAAACATACATTCAGATCATGCTATACCACCACTTCAAGCTGTCCCTGTGGCGGAGCAAAATAATTGTGCATGCACAAATTGAAAATTAAATTTAAAATCCGCAAGAAATATGTAATTAATTCGGATCTCATCCGAAAAATAAAATACATATTTAATGAATTCTAAAATAATTCGTATTATATATGCACTAATACAGATCATATCCGTAATATAGATTAATACACATATATAACTACGAATAGAAAAATAATGCACTAAAATTCGAATTTGGCAGAATACTTGATCAAATCATTCGAATTATAATATGGGAGAATTTGTCATGGCTTTGCTTTGATTTGTGTAGAGCTCGTCTTCCAGTTTCCGGAAAGTACTTATAGGCCGAAAACGGATTAACGAGTAAAAAGATATGGCCAAAACAAGATTGTCCAATACACAAAATTAGCTCATTAGACAGCGGTTGCAAAAATAATCCGGATCTCATCCGAAAAATTAGAAACCAAATCTTCCAAAATTAAAATAATATTCTGAATATAAACTAGATCTAATTCAATGAAAATTGAATTTTCATGTCCAATCTGATCTGTTCCGAATAATTAGGCAGTAGGATTTTATCCAAATCCTAATCTATTCAGATCTGATTCGAAAGAATTAATGAATAATATCATAAAATATTCTTAACATAAATTATGAGTATTAACTTGGATCTAATTCAAACTCTTGAATTTTTATGTCCATTCAGATCTCTCCTGAATAATTAGGCTGTAGGATTCCATCCAATTCCTAATCTATTCAGATCTGATCTGTAAAAATAAATATTATCACAAAACATTCCAAATATTATTGTGAATATATATTGGATCAAGTTCGAATTATTCGAATATCACATCCTTACAAAAATTCGGAATATAATATACACATATATAATTCCGAAATTAATAAATCAATAATTTCGAAATTAATAAAAATTAATTCCGAAAATAAATCCCAAAATAATCAAATTATAGATTATACATTAAATCGTGTAACCCGAGTATAATAAAGAACCGTAGGCTCTGATACCACTGTTGGGTTTCGGACAGAAAAACGCAGCGGAATAAACAAAAATTTTACTACCCAAAAGTAAACGAACGGATCTGAGGTTCTTATTATAAACGAAATTACAAGAATTTAAGAGGGACTTACATAACAATCTTAATCAAGGATGTCAGACAGTCCGAGAAAACGATCCCGAGCTCTACCGGTATCCACACGCACGTGACTGGATCGGCCGCAGGGAACGTGCTAGCGTTCTCTTCTTTCTTCCTCTCTACTCTAGGTTTGAGAAGTGAATTTTAACTCTTTTAAAATTCGTGGGTCTATATGGCCCTATTTATAAGAGGAGTAAAGAAGGGGTTTTATGGCTAATAAAACCCTTAAAGAGGCCCTAGCCCAATACCATTCGAAAACCTATTTCGAATTGGGCTAATCAAGCTATTTTAATGTTATTAACAAACATTAATGATCCAAATCACTAAGGTGTGTGACCCTGTAGGTTTATATATTATTGGTAGTGGGCTAGAAATTAATTCGAGCTTCACAAATCATAAGCGGTCTCTAGCAAGGCATTATGACTATCCAAAATATATAAATGTCAATTAAATCTGACATAACCTTTTAATGATTAATTTGTGCTAACAATTCTCTTTTGTCAAACGATATCTTAATTGAGACAAGGTTAGGTCGTGACATCCTTGTTATTCTCAATTAATATTTCTTGATTACCAAGTAAGATTAATCTTGATCAAATGACACCTCATTTGAGCATGGCCATGCTAATTAATCTTACTTGTCAAGGGGCCCAATAGATATCTTTCTCTCGATGTACAAGAGTGACAAAAACTATCTTGATAATTCACATACTACTACATGGTTCATAATATGTACAATCACCACCTTTATAATTATCCAGTTAAAGATAACGTTTAATGGTGTTAATACATATTAATTCTCATGCTAGTAACCATGATTATCTCAAGTATAAGAATATAGCACCTCATCATTATTGAGGACAACACTGATGACATATAACCTAGCAGTGTCCCCAAGTTGGGTCTGTCCAATGAACTTGTTCCCTAACAAGCATCTATGTTATTAACTTGATATCTCTATACCCATGACTAGTGGAATAAAGCCATCAGTTAATCCACATACTGGTCTATTAATTATTAATGTCCCAAATTAATAATATTAGACCAGGGACAATTAGAATATTATGTTTATTTTAAAGTGTAGCATTCCACAATTAAGTCACATACTTAATTAGCTACTAAACAGAATATTCAGGGACTAAATATTAATAAAGAAAACTCACAATAATAATTAACATAAAATGAGTTTGCAACTTTATTAATTAATGAGCATTAAATATTTATTGATAAATCATAAACTATGATTGTCCTAGGGCATATTTCCAACAATATATACGGGGTGTGTAAGCCCTAACGAGATAAAGGATATTACGCGGGGTGTGTAAGCCCTACACGAATAAAGTATTACGCGGGGTGTGTAAGCCCTAATGAATAAAGTATTATACGGGGTGTGTAAGCCCTACATGATAAAGTATTACGCGGGGTGTGTAAGCCCTAAATGAGTAAAGTATTACGCGGGGTGTGTAAGCCCTAAATGAGTAAAGTATTACGCGGGGTGTGTAAGCCCTAAATGAGTAAAGTATTATACGGGGTGTGTAAGCCCTACACAAACTAAGAATATACGGGGTGTGTAAGCCCTAAATGAATCAAAGATATAATGCTGGGGGTGTAAGCCCAAAATGAATGAATACACCCGTAGGGTGGGTAAGTCCAACGTGGATGAGTACAAATGATAAATTGTGTAACCCTCTCGATGGAGTTGGGTTTAGACTAGGGGTGGGATAACCTCTCGATATTGCTATATGCAAGAATAGGCCAAGGGCTGTACAAGGGGAATTGTTTTGAAATACAAATGGACCTACGGGTCGGCTATTTGACTTGGTATATATATTCTATACAAGTGATTTGAAATGGGGTAGCTGTAGGTTATGCCCATAATATAGTATCACCCTATTTTGAGGGTCTTGTGTTTGAAACATGAATTATATTCAGTATAGTTGTCATTGTACTTGTCAAATGCTTCCAAGTACTGACCTCCCCTTCACGGGGGAGGCCACCTCACAGTTTCAGGTAGAAGCTAGAGCTTGCTTCCTGTTCCCGTTGCTTCGGGTGATCCATGGAGAGAAGACGTGGTTCATGCTGCTTCTTCCAGTTCTATTTTGATATAAATAAAATAATGCTCATGGACTATTTTTAAAGTATAAATGATTTGGGAGCCTGCGTGCTCATGTTCGCCCTGTGTGGCCTTTTACTTTTAAAAGTATTTGTATTCCGCTGCGTATAATTGAAATGCTTTATTTATGATTGTTTATGGATGTACTAGTGTGAATGGTATTCATGTACGCCTTGCATGGTTCGAGTAGGGTGAACTGCGGTTGCCTTTAATCGGATTATGCGGCGGTTGTTAGCGCGTCTGGCCAGGCCGGGGCGTGACAATTAAATGGTATCAGAGCCTTAGTCCATAAACTTCATAATGAAGTTCCTCAAAAGTGTTTTCTTCAAAATGATTTTTGAAACCATGAGCATAAAAGTTTTGTGCTGAAAGAGCCTTTGGTACTTGAGTTGCAAAGTCTCTAATTGTTAAGACGGGCCCCTTAACAATTGGTATGGCGGTGATTTGAGCCAAGTGGTGTCTTAAGTACTTATCTGTCAGTTGACATTGAAGCGAGTCTGATGACTCATTCCAAAATTTCTTTCAGAAATGCGAGGTGGAGGCATGATGACTAGGAATGATCGGATAGGGCGTGCACCGGGAGAAACTGGGCATGTCAACCGGGGAAACTCTAGAGTATCTAGAGGAAAAGGGAGAGGCCGAGGAGGCCAAGGGATCCAAATGAGGGATAACGCACAGTTTGAGACCGAGTATAGGTCTTGGGAGTCCGAAGAAGACTCAACGTATAAACCCGAAACAGAACCTTCTGAAACTTCATATGATGAGAGTGATGATTTTATTAGTGAGGAGGACAATGATGTCTCCTTGGATGGAATTAGTCAGGTATTTGAAAAATACCAACGTGAACGTGAACTAAGGAAGAACCAACGCCAAGAGAGGCGAGTTGAGCAGGTGGCTTCCAAGAGGGGCAGTCGTGACGCGTGCGGGGCACATAGAGAGGGTACTAGAAATCCAAGTACCGAGAGTCCCATTATAAGGGTCTCTAAATATCTTAAAGAGGCCAGGGCGCTCGGATGTAAACCGTTCGCTGGAACGGGGGATATATCTGAGGCCGATGATTGGGTTAAGAGGCTTAATGAGGCAGCCGATGATATGCAATTGACGCCTAACCTAAAGATGAGAGTTGCCACTAGAATGTTGGAGGGATTAGCTTCAACATGGTGGGAGGGTGTCAAGGGGAAATACAACGGAGACGTCACGTGGGACAACTTCGAGCTTGAATTCTATAAACAATACTACTCTTCCTTTGAAGTAAATCAAAAGAGGAGGGAGTACACTACCATCAAACAAGGTGACGAGTACACCGTCAAACAATTGGAGCAAAGGTTTCGAGACTTGGCTAGATATCTCCCTGAATATGCAGAGCATGAGAACCGAATGGTCGACCACTTCTGGAACGCGTTGAAATTGGAAGTGCGTGAGAGGGCGGCGTACCAAAATAACATGACTTTTAATGAGGTGGTGACACGAGGCCTTATTGGGGAAGTGATAGGCACTAGTTATTAGTGCCTAAGTGTACATTTTTATTATCATTTGTAATATTTATTCACTAGTATTATGCAAGTTTGTAGTTGTTAGTTTTCATTTGATTGTAATCGTATTTTTAGTACTTTATTGTTTGTTGTAAGTTATAGTTAGTTGAGCTATAAGTTTAGGATAGGTTTGGAAGCATGAAGGATGGAAAAACTTGAGTTTTATGCAAAACCCGGTCGGGTATGGACTTTACCCGGACGGGTATGAAGTGACAAAGGAAATTGCTGCAAAACTAGCAAATACCCGGTCGGGTATTCCATATACCCGGTCGGGTATGAAGTGATTTCGGACCAAAGATCGTGCAGAAGACACAAAAACATGGGAAAATATTTGATTTGGTAAATACCCGGTCGGGTATGTCAAAATACCCGGCCGGGTATCCGGCATTAGGTGTTGAAAACACCTATAAATAACCCCATTTTCCTTCACTTTTAAGCATCCCTTCTTCCATACTCTTAAGCTCAGTTTAGAATAGTATTTCTTTTATATTTTTATAGCATGTTTAGTCTCCAAATGAGGAGCTAAACTTCCATTTCTTGGTGTTGCTCTTGAAGCTTGTTGATTATTAAAGTTGTGAGTTATTTTCTTAACTTCTTTCCTTGAATATTAATGCTTCTCTTAAATACTATTTCTATATCAATGTTGGGGAGTGTTGCTAAGATGACAATTAGTTAACATCTTGACATTGGTCTTAGTAATAGCTATTCCTTCCTCTATGTTAATATTGGGGAGTGTTACTAAGATGACAATTAGTTAACATCTTGATATTAACTATAGTAGGATTCATTTTCCTTAATATTCTTCCTTGAGTATTAAGTAATTCCTATTCATATTTCATATTAATATTTTTGAACATTACTTAAAGGATCAACTAGTTTTGTTTCAAATATTAATTATTACTAGAAACGATCAACGAACCGATGGTTAATCGTTGATGGTTTCACAAGTAAGTAACTTCGGTTTATTAATGCACGGTCGTGGTTAGTAAACTTAAGAGGGATTAATTTTGTTGGTTAAACCGAAACCGTTGTGTTGAGGTTATCAATCTCAATTGATTTCATCAAGGAGATAAAAGATTAAATGCTACTATCAAGTCGGTATATGGCGTTGTTCTATACTTGACTAATAGTAAGGGTTATTAATGAACGGTTGTTGTTAATAACTATCCTCGATGAATTGGATATACTCCTCGATTGAGTATTCGAGAGGAGATAAGTTATAGATATAACAATGATCGACTAAAATATATCAACAAGTGAAAAGTAGCAATGCCAAGTCCCTTTTATCTTTGAATTAAACCACATAACTCGTTCATCTTCGTGTTTAATTTTAATCAAATCACTCGATCAAAACCCCCCTTTGTTTACTAGTTACATAAAAAGAAGAGTTATTCCTTTCCCTGTGGATACGAACCTTACTTCACTATACTACGTATTTGTGTTGTATTGTATTATTACTTTGAGTGCACCTCACGACAAAGTGCACGTCAAATTTGGCGCCGTTGCCGGGGAAAGGCAATTTATTTTTCTTTTTATTTTATTTTAAGAAAAAGAAAAAAAATATTACCTAAATTTAGAGATTTCTATTCCTCTGAGCTTTGTTTGAGTATATGGTTAAGCACCGATCTATAAACCAAATCACCTACCAAACAAACCCCGAAACAGAACAAGCCTTCGAGAGGTTTAGGAATTTATTTCCGAATACTTCTTCGGAGGAGTCATCAAGTGCTAGTTCTTATTCTAGCGAGAACGAAGAGCCAATCACTATGGCTCAAGAAACAAGAACATTGAGGGAGCTCACGGCTCCTAACTTAAATCGACAACCTCTATGTATCACCTTCCCCACTCTTGATGAAGGTGCTACATTTGAGCTCAAATCAGGCCTCATTCATCTACTCCCTTCATTTCATGGCCTAAGGGGCGAGGATGCAAACAAACATCTTGCGGAGTTTCATATAGTTTGCACTAGCATGAAACCAAATAATGTCACTGAAGAACAGATCAAACTGAGGGCCTTTCCATTCTCACTGAAAGACACGGCTAAGGATTGGCTATTCTATCTTCCCTCGGGAAGCATAGAGACATGGGCGGCAATGAAAAAATGCTTCCTAGAAAGGTACTATCCCGCCTCCATCTCATCATCTTTGAAAAAACAAATAAGTAACATTGATCAAAAAGATGATGAGACCTTATATGAATATTGGGAACGGTTCAAAAAGTTATGTGCTAGCTGCCCTTATCATGGCTACACCGAGCAAGACCTCATACTCTACTTTTACGATGGTCTTGTTGATGATGATAGAAGAATGGTGAATGCTGCTTGTGGGGGTGGCATTGTCAACAAAACCCCCTCACAAGCAACAAACTTGATCTCGGAGTTGGCCGAAAATTCTAGACAATACAACGGGCGGCCCTCAATCCGTAAAGTTGCCGCGGCGGAATCATCTTCATCTTTGGAAAGTCAAATGGCCGGCTTGACTTCTTTGGTTAAGGATTTCCTCTTAAATCCTAGAACCCAAGAGGTCAAGGTCTGCGGCATATGCACACAGCAGGGGCATTCAACCGATTCTTGCCCAAATCTCTAAGAAGAGCAAGTCAATGCCTTGGGTTTTCAATCTCATCAACAAAAGAGGTACGATCCACACTCTAACACTTACAACCCCGGGTGGAGAGATCACCCGAATTTGAGATATGGGAACCCTCAACCACAACAAAATCAGCCCTTTCAACAATCCTTCCCAAATCACCAAGGCCAAACCTCAAGCTCAAATATGTCCACCGAAGACATGATCCGAGCACTTGCCACCAATATATCAACGATGCAACAAAGTGTGGCTCAATTCCAAGAAACAACGAAATCCAGCATCCAAAACTTGGAAAATCAAATGAGCCAAATCTCAATTGCGGTGAGCCGACTTGAAGCAAAAGACTCGGGTAAACTCCCATCTCAAACGGAGCAAAACCCGAGACAACATGTTAATGCAATCATGTTGAGGGATGAGACAACATTAAAAGAGGTGCATGAGGAAGAAAAACAAGCTCAAAATGGGGTTGATCCTGGAGAATATTTTCAACCAAACGAGGAGGAACCAACAAAAACTAAATTCCCTCCACTTTCATCATATGAACCACTCCCTCCATTCCCTGAGGCATTGAAAAACACAAGGAAACTGAAGAATGATCGGGACATCTACGAGACCTTCGCCGATTCTGAGGTAAACATCCCACTCTTCAAACTAATCAAAAGTGTTCCCCGTTACGCAAAGTTCTTAAAGGAACTATGCACAATGAAAAAGAAAAATAAACTGGAAGGGAAACAAAAAGTTGAGGTTAGTGAACGTGTCTCGGCCATTTTTCAAAAGAAACTTCCAAAAAAATGTAGCGACCCGGGCATGTTCACCATTCCTTGCAAAATAGGGGACACCAATTTTTCTAAGGCCTTGTTGGATTTAGGAGCATCAATAAATGTCATTCCTTATTCCTTGTATAAATCCTTACAACTCGGCCCACTACATCAAACTGGTGTAGTGATTCAACTAGCAGATCGGTCTAATACTTACCCGAAGGGTGTAGTAGAAGATGTGCTAGTAGAAGTAGAAAATTTGATTTTCCCTGTTGATTTTTATGTTCTGGAAATGGGAGATGATAACCAAACAACGCCCATTCTTTTGGGAAGACCCTTCTTGAAAACCGCTAAAACAAAAATTGACGTGTCTAGTGGTTCATTAACAATAGAATTTGATGATCAAAAAGTAGAATTCAACATCTTTGATTCTACCGAAAAACAAATTAAAGATCAATCTCTTTGTTCTTTAAATATTTTTGAACCACCACCAACACTAAATATTTTTGTTGGAGAGGAAACAAAAAAATTCTCAATTTTTAATGAAATAAAAATTGAGCCAAAAAAATCTGTTTTGAAAGGAGAACTTAAAAAGTCACCTCAGCACGAGTTAAAACCATCGACACTTGAGGTGGTGACAAAGAAGAAAATTCGGCCTTACTGGAAACGGCCGAGGAAGAAAAATGAAACGAGGGATGCTCACGATCCCACTTAAAACAGAAAAATAAAATAAAAATAACGTCGTGCCGCGACATTAAATAAAGCGCTTCTTGGGAGGCAACCCAAGCAAGGTATGTTTTCTATATCATTTTTTTGATTTAAAGAAGGGTGTGTGAGTAAAAAAAAAAAAGAAAAAAAAGAAAAAAAAAATGTTTTTTTTCATGCCTGGGCAAAAACCCGGCCGGGTAAACTATAAAACCCGACCGGGTAAACGGGCAAAACTGCCTCTGCTTAAGCAGAAACGAAAAACCCATTCGGGTAAAAGCAAATACCCGGCCGGGTATTCGTGCAAAACTTCTTCTGCCTCAGCGAAAACGAAAAAACCCATTCGGGTAAAACGAAAACCCGGCCGGGTATACGGGCATTTTAACCCCAAATCAGCCCCAAACCTTCATCTTCTTCCCCAAATGTTGAGAGCTCATTCCTAAAACCTCCATTGTTGAGTCTCCAAGCTTCGAATCCGCCCCTTTTCTTCCTTTAAAAACCAAAATTAACACCATAATCTTCTTCCCCACATCACCCTCTCCAATTCTACACCAAACACAACCATCAAATCCCCCTCAACCCCAAAATCCGAAAACCCTACCCAAACTCTCCAAGGTCCGATTTTTGCTCAAATTAATCCAAAGAAAACCCAATTTCATGTTCTTTCCATCATTCTCTATATCTCCACACCCTCAAAAACACCCAAAACCGAAAAATCCGAATTTTTTTTTAAACCCTCCAAGCCAAGTCCGAAATTCCTAAACTAAGTTCAAGCAAAAGGGCAACTATGGCACCAAAGAGAACTAGAGCATCTTCCTCCAACTCAAGTGCTCCAATTCCGCAAGTTCCCGGGTATGAAGGCATCGAATTCACCTCTACGGCTCATCACAAGAAATTTCTCACCCAACTCATCCGAGAGGTACATTCAACCCGATTCCTTTGTCATGAAACATTGAGAGCATTGATGTTGTATGATATGATGCTAGAATTGTGCAACAACATAGGACTTACTACATTGTTCAATTTATCATATAATATCCACAAAAGAATTATGTATGAATTCCTAGCATCGGTTGAATTTACTGAAAACATGGAGGACACCTATGAGAGCACACTCACGTTTCGGTACAACAACATACCAAGAACTTTAACAAAACGTGAGTTTGCCGAACTATTTGGTTTACCGGTTTTAGGTGTGGAGGAAAGAAAGGCAAGAAATGATAAAACAATTGTGCATGACTTATGGCGAAGAATGACAGGGGTTAGGGTCTTTAAATCCTCACATATGCATATTACACATGTTCAACACCCTGCCCTTCGAATTGCACTAAAATGGTTTGGGTATAATGTCTTTGGGAAGCCAAATAATCATCAAACAAGGATTAGTGAATTGGCCGTTCTTCCTGTTCCCGTTGCTTCGGGTGATCCATGGAGAGAAGACGTGGTTCATGCTTTTTCCAGTTCTATTTTGATATAAATAAAATAATGCTCATGGACTATTTTTAAATTATAAATGATTTGGGAGCCTGCGTGCTCATGTTCGCCCTGTGTGGCCTTTTACTTTTAAAAGTATTTGTATTCCGCTGCGTATAATTGAAATGCTTTATTTATGATTGTTTATGGATGTACTAGTGTGAATGGTATTCATGTACGCCTTGCATGGTTCGAGTAGGGTGAACTGCGGTTGCCTTAATCGGATTATGCGGCGGTTGTTAGCGCGTCTGGCCAGGCCGGGGCATGACAGTTATAGTAATAGTTATTTCTTCCTCTATGTTAATATTGGGGAGTGTTACTAAGATGACAATTAGTTAACATCTTGATATTAACTATAGTAGGATTCATCTTCTTTAATATTCTTCCTTGAGTATTAACTAATTCCTATTCATATTTCATATTAATATTTTGAACATTACTTAAAGGATCAACTAGTTTTGTTTCATATATTAATTATTACTAAAATCGATCGACGAATACGCTTGTTAATCGTTCGATCATTTCACGGTAGTAAACTTGGGTTATTAACGCATGCATTTCATAGTTAATAAACTAAGGGGAATTAATTATGTTGATGAAACCAATAAACCGCTTGTGTTGAGGTTATCAATCTCAATTGTTTTCATCTTGATTTTATTGCTACTATCGAGTGAATATACGGCGCGTGTTCTATATTAATTCGGTAGTAAGTTTTATTAATGAACGCGTCTCGTTATTAATAACTACCCTCGATGAATTGGATATACTCCTCGATTGAGTATTCGAGAGGAAGATAGTTAAAGATATAACCGGGATCGACGAACATTTCATTAAGTGGATAAAAGCAAACCCAAGTTGTAACACCCCGGCCCCACCGGACCCGAGGTAGTTACTCCAGACCTCTAGTACTGTCCCCACAAACCACCACGAGCCTTTACCGCGCACTTTGTCCTCACTCGTGCGCGCCCTGAGAAACTTCCCAGGGGGTCACCCATCCCAAGACTACTCCCATGCAAGCACGCTTAACTTTGGAGTTCTTGGGTGATGAGCTCCCTTAAAAGAAGATGCACCTCTGTTGGTATGAGTAGTACTATTAATCCGTTTATATTAAATCTCAAGTGTTACAATCACCCCCACTTAGGATCGCAACGTCCTCGTTGCGCCCTTAAACCAATCTCAATCATACCCCAGAATCTTTCCCCCTGCTAAGTGCCCGCCCGATATCCAACGGATCAACACACTGTCGCAGGGTTGCTCTGATACCACCTGTAACACCCCGGCCCCACCGGACCCAAGGTAGTTACTCCGGACCAATAGTACTGTCCCCACAAACCACCACGAGCCTTTACCGCGCACTTTGTCCTCACTCATGCGCGCCCTGAGAAACTTCCCAGGGGGTCACCCATCCCAAGACTACTCCCGTGCAAGCACGCTTAACTTTGGAGTTCTTGGGTGATGAGCTCACTTAAAAGGAGATGCACCTCTGTTGGTATGAGTAGTACTATTACTCCGTTTATATTAAATCTCAAGTGTTACAATCACCCCCACTTAGAATCGCAACGTCCTCGTTGCGCCCTTAAACCAATCTCAATCATACCCCTGAATCTTTCCCCCTGCTAAGTGCCCGCCCTGTAACACCCCGGCCCCACCGGACCCAAGGTAGTTACTCCGGACCAATAGTACTGTCCCCACAAACCACCACGAGCCTTTACCGCGCACTTTGTCCTCACTCATGCGCGCCCTGAGAAACTTCCCAGGGGGTCACCCATCCCAAGACTACTCCCGTGCAAGCACGCTTAACTTTGGAGTTCTTGGGTGATGAGCTCCCTTAAAAGGAGATGCACCTCTGTTGGTATGAGTAGTACTATTACTCCGTTTATATTAAATCTCAAGTGTTACAATCACCCCCACTTAGGAACGCAACGTCCTCGTTGCGCCCATAAACCAATCTCAAATCTCAATCAAACCCCAGAATCTTTCCCCTGCTAAGTGTCTGCCCGATATCCAACGGATCAGCACACTGTCGCAGGGTTTCTCTGATACCACCTGTAACACCCCGGCCCCACCGGACCCGAGGTAGTTACTCCAGACCTCTAGTACTGTCCCCACAAACCACCACGAGCCTTTACCGCGCACTTTGTCCTCACTCGTGCGCGCCCTGAGAAACTTCCCAGGGGGTCACCCATCCCAAGACTACTCCCATGCAAGCACGCTTAACTTTGGAGTTCTTGGGTGATGAGCTCCCTTAAAAGAAGATGCACCTCTGTTGGTATGAGTAGTACTATTAATCCGTTTATATTAAATCTCAAGTGTTACACAAGTTCCTATCTCTATTAATTAAACTCATTTAAGTCATTCATCTTAGTGTTAATTGAATTAAATCAAATCTAATCTAAAACTCCCCTTGTTACTATTTAATTAAAAAGAGAAGTATTCCTTTCCCTGTGGATACGAACCTTACTTCGCTATACTACGTATAAGTGTTGTATTGTATTATTATTTTGAGTGCACACCACGACAAAGTGCACGTCAGCGCGACAAAACTCTTTTCCTGCAGTCACTTACAACCAAAAGTAACACTAGTCGTTAGTCATCAACAAAACAATACGTTCCAACACCTTCTTTATCAAACTAGTCTTCAAATCTTCAATTGATACAATGGGGAAGTCCTTGACAAATTGTTTGTATAGATCAAGAAGGATCTCAGGAGTAAGTAACTCTGATGCTGCAATATTCTGAGTAAGCACATCATGTACACATTCTTATGTCTAATTCATTACATTTTTCCCACTTTTGTCATCATTCCCTTGATCATGATCTCTTCTGGAACTGATAAAGTTATCTAATTTGCAAGCATGGTTCATTTCCTCGTCATTGTCGCGCGGCTTATTTAAACATTGTCTTTTTACTTTGTTCAAGAGTTGGTTTCCAATTTATGTAAAGATTGTCGCTTTGCACCTTTGCTCCATTAAATTCAAGAGTTTGTTTATTCCTTGGTTGTTACTTTGTTCTGATTCTGTTGACCAAGCTAAGGGAGAGCTAAGTTCATTTACAAAAAAAAACTTATTTTAAATATAGATGAAATCATATAAAGCTTCATACACACTTTTCACATTTGCCAACGCACAAGTTTGACCATAATATCTTTCATTTCTTATTACTAAAAATATTTAAAAAACTAGATTTTGAAAATTAAAAATGAGAGGAATTTAACATTTTTTTTTAAATTTCACTTATAATACATTAATAAATCAACTCGAATCAAAGTAGAACATCTGAATGGTGCAAAAAGTCCAATGCTACATTTAAAAGATAATGAAGGTAGTATTATTTTTTAAACTAACCCTAGTTGTTAACTATCTTTAATCAGTATGTCTCTATACTAACAACATGACTACTCAATGCCAGTGAAGTGTGATTCAATATAATTATTCAAACAATTATCATTAAAATGTACGGAGTAATTAACATGTATCAATTTTAATACATAAATATTTTTGGGCAAAAAATATTAGTAGTTCGTATACTCCTTTTCGTGCATCCCATGCAACACACGTGTGAGAGTACTAGTAATAACAATAACAACAATAACAAAAACAACAAACAAAATAATTATAATAAAATAATAATAATAATAATAATAATAATAATAATAATAATAATAATAATAATAATAATAATAATAATAATAATAATAATAATAATAATAATAATAATAATAATAATAATAATAATAATAATAATAATAATAATAATAATAATAATAATAATAATAATAATAATAATAATAATAATAATAATAATAATAATAATAATAATAATAATAATAATAATAATAATAATAATAATAATAATAATAATAATAATAATAATAAATTGTAATGGCTCTCCTCACAAAATGAATTACAATAATTATTATAACTGAGTGGTATTCATATGTCGATTTATTTCATGTCATGTGACTATGTGATAATGTTGGCCGTCACACGCCTACCGCAACAATCTCCTCCTTTATCTTGATTTGGGCATGCACGATACCAAAAATGATCTCATGGCGGAGTTAATAATACTACCTCTGTCCCTCTAATATTGGGACGGAAGAGAGTGATGTGGTTTCTAAGAAAATAGAATTATGTGGTTGATAATGAGTTGATAAGGTGGAAATAAAGTAAGAATGAATTGGAGTCACACAAATATGATATGTGACAATAATGGTCTTTTTATTTGAATATTACTAAAAAATGACAAAAGATAAAAATGTTACATCTTTTCCAAAATTCTAAAAATGTGACTATTAACCCCTACAATGCAAAGTGACTTCAATGAAAGTGACTTCGACGTCACAGTGACTCGCCGCCACAGTGACCCACCGTCACAGTGACCCGCTGCCACAGTGACCCGCCGCCCCAGTGACTCCGGCCAAAGTGACTATACACCCACCAATCGTAGTGACCCCGAACAAAGTGACTGACCGCGTACACTAGTAGAAAAAGGGCTTATAGTGACACTAATTTAGTGTCACTGAAAGTTTCTATGACACTAAAAAAGCGTCGGGAAAGGTGGGGGCTAGTGACACTAAATATAGTGTCACTGATTGTAAAACGAAATAGTGTCAGTAAATTATGACACATTAATGTGATGCAAGATTATGACACATTGGTATCATAAAACGTTGTGACACCTTGGTATCATAAAAATTTACGACACATTGGTGTCATATAATTACAATATTATTATTATTATAGTCGTATTATTTCGTTCTCGTTCTATTGTAGATTATATAAATAATAATAAATAGCCAAAACAAGAACAATATTTTTATTTATTACTCCAATTATTTTACAATGTCAATAATAAAGTACTACACACGTAGTGTATTACAAGATGCTATAAATCTATACTTTAATTATATAACATTTTTATATGCTACATGCTAGTCGCCATAATTCCTTGCATCGCCATTGAAATCGAATAGAGCAAGTCTTTAGAGTACTTCTCACTTCTCAATATATGGTTCAACATAGCCTGCATAATTTAACTTTGCAATATTATAAGTAACAAAAACTAACAAAATAAAGCTATCACTAATACTCTATAACGTCAATTTGGTGCTAATACTCTACCGAAGCTACTATTTTTTGACTTGAGCTGCTCAACAAAAACTCTGGTTGGAAACCAAATCACTAATCAGATCTGCAAGGGAGTTAAATAAGATATAGATCAAACCAATGTTTTTTGGGCATCAGAAATAACTACAAAACTACATGGAACGTTTTGTATTATACAGACCCATCTGGAATGTTTTGGCAATGCAATGCAAAAGCTATAGGTTCGGGTTTTGAAGGCACTGACAGCTCTTTGCAGGAGCAGTATACCAAGGAACTCACCCTGAAAGCAGTCATGAACAAAGATGAGAGGAGCATAATAAGCTACCTTTTAGACATCATTTTTTTTCAATAAAGAAATCAGTAGCACTACAAAGAATTAGTATTTCATTGTCCTTGAGTGAGGACTTCCATCTGTTCAACACATGAAAGGTGCCATGCAACACAAATTTGTACAAATCGAATTGAAGTATAGACTTGGGAAAAACAATATGCAAATAAAAGGAGCCAAACCCCACACAATCACAATCTCCGAGCTGGGAATTGCATTTGTGATAAAGCAGCACTACATGATCGTTGTTGTTTCAATCAGCTCATCATCATCTTTTGGAAACTGGAGAGCCTTCTTAGAATGTCATTCATCAAAACCACATGAATGAAAGATGGTAAGAAAAGAAAATGAGAGAATCATCAAGTTTATTCACAGGCTCATCAAGACTTAGATCCTCATCTATATTGAGCAGACATAAGTAAAATCTAACTACATAGTTGTCCAGCATACACAGGAGTACATATAATATCCACTTAAAGAAAATCTCAGAAAAATACACGATTTCCCAACACCAAAATCTCCAATTAGCAAAAGTTTGAACAAATAATCACTGCATGTAGAAACAGATGCAAAGAGTTAGCAGAGCCGTGAAGTTATAAACGGAAAAATATCATATTAGTTCGAAGCTCCTTTGACATGTGAAAATTTACACTCACTGTCTAAAAATAAGGAATTGTCACAAAAACCGGGACAATTTACACTCACCTAACTTTTTAAAGAACTACAGAAGGGTGCTTTAGCATTCAAATTTTAGTTCAAGGTAAAATACATCTACTAAGTTCAATTCATTTGACTTTCTTCATGAAAAATACAGTTCACTTGTAATGCCTTACCAGAATAAAGGAGTACTTGGATTGCCCTTGCCTTAGAAAATCCCATTGTTTCTAGTTCGGTGAGTAGGTTTTGGTCAACTTCAGGAACAACCATTTCTAACAAATGAAAGCAAAGTGAAAACGTAAGGACTTTATTGGCTAGATCCATTTCAATAGCTAATGGATGTTGAAAATGGAAAAGCAAATTCAGTGAGAACCACATGTAGTGACATTGTTATCATGTACTCACTACTGAGACATGTACAAAACATGGAACTATTAGTGAGAACATTTAGATGCATTGCGAGATTCCTTTCTTTTCCCACTGGAGATTCCAGCCACAAACAAGAACTAAAGATTGGAAAAACTACAAATATTAAAAAAATATAATGAATTTATTTAAAACGAGCTAGAAATCAGAGCAGATGATTCATAGCCTCAAGTTTATGATCCAAACATAGCCCAAAAGAAGATGATCGGAGAGTAGAGAGCCAAATCCAATCGCACAACCAAAGAAAAAAAATTTAAGAAAATGAAAACGAAGCCAATAGGCTAGCGACCAGCTGCCCAACGAAGCCAAGATACTGCGATTGCCGGTCTTCACCTCTGTCCAGAAGTCCGATCAAGGTACTTGGCGGCTGTAGGCCTTACCAATCACCATCGGCAGCTGCCACTTCGTAACCCTAGATTTTCCTCTTGCACATGTTCAAAGAATACTAAGAAGAGATAAAGAATCAACCTAGTATATACCTGGATTGTGATTAGAACCGTTGAGGAAGAAGCACTCGATGGCAAAGAAGACTCACGTGTATAAGCAACGAAGGACTCTCTGACTTAGGATATGGAGTTGTGCGCGGCAGGGCCAAGAGTGTCGACAATCTATCATAAGCAGTTAGGGTTCGTAGAAAGAAGGGAGAGAGATGAGCCGATGAAAAATTGAAAACTGATCTGAAATGAAATGAAAGGGGAGTGGGAAAAAACCTGAGTGTTGAAATAGTACTCTGCAGGCCGGCCCATTAGTAGAATAGTTGCGATGCTCCGTAAAAAGTGTCATTAAGTAGCGCTGATGTATTTGTGTTAGAGAATAGTGACACTTTTGTGTTACTAGTAAGATTATATAAAAAAGTGTCACTGTAAAAGTGTCACTGTAAGGCAGTTTTCTACTAGTGGTAACTCTACCACCACTATCCACCACCCGCCTGCCACCGTCGCCTTCTGCCAATCTCTGCACCTCTCCAGCTGCTACCCGCCGCCAATGATTAGCCACCACCATCCAGACCAACCGCCCCTTCAAGTGACACCCTGCCCTTGCTTCTCACTGGCGGCCAGCATCCCCAGCGCATTTCCCAGCTTCATCTCCGGCCTGATTCCCCTGCCACCGTCGGCCCTAATTCCACTGGCCACCACCGCCCTACCTAGCTCTCTCCCCAACCCCCTTTACTCCGCCAAACCAAACCTCGGCGCCTTACACCGCCCGCATCACCGCCGTAGTCGCAAAATCCATGTACGCCGCAATTAGACAAAAAGAGTAGAATAAGAGATGTTAGTGGTGGAGTGGGAGTCGATCGGAGGCGGCGACGATGATGTAGGCGGAGATGCAGCGGCATTGAAGATGCAGGCGGAGATGGAGCTATGAGATGAGAGATCAGCTATTGGCGGCGGCTTTTTTCGTAAATTAAACCTGGGAGCTGATGAAAAGAGAAGAGACAAAGTGATGGAAGAGAAGAGGCGCAGGGGATGGGAGACGCAGAGATGAGCGCAGAGACGGATGGGTTAGGGCAAATAAATTGAATCACGTTTTGGGGCCATGGGGGAGAAGGACGGGTCAGTTTTTTTGGAAAAAGTCAAATGTGTCATATTTATTGAAATCAAAACTTGATTAGTTATACGATGGCAATTTTTTCGACAATAATATGAGAACATCTAAAAATGAAAAAATGGGAGAAGTTTAGGGGGGCAATAATTATGACTCTCAACAAAATGAATTGGGGTAATTTGAGTTTGCACCCAATTTTATCGTCCAAATTGGACTTTGCACCCCATTTTTAAAACTCTTTGTTTTTGCACTTCAACCTCATATGAAAAGACAAAAATGCCCTCGTTTAGGAATATGTTGAAGGCCAACAAATTTCTTAATGGAGGGACAATTTTGTCCTTTCATATGGGATTGGGATGCAAATTTTTTTTTTTTTAAACGGGGTGCAAAGTCTAATTTGCACAAAAATATGGGGTGCAAACTCAAATTACCCAAATGAATTTCTTAGTCTTTGATTGTACAAAAAGAACATGACTAAGTAATGAACAACCGTTTATATAAGCAAGGTACTCAGTTAGCTGAGATGCAATACAAAGATGTTTTTTAGCAGCAAGTTGGTTTGCAGCTTCATCCAGGGTAAGGGTTGGCGGTAAATCTTTTCCTTCTATGTTATTTTGTGGCTTTTATGTTTTTGTTTTTTTGTTTTTCTTTCTTTTTTTATTATTATTTTTGGCTTTTAAGTTATCGTGCTCGTTTGAACAGTGACCTGGTGACCCAGGGTGTGATTTTGTTGCACAATTATGTTAATTGGTGATAAAATTATTACTTTTGACTATGGAATTCGTTATTGCACAAACCTATTTTTCTTGTAATAATCCAACACATTCCAAGCTACTAAGAGGTACTATCGTACGCAGGGCCGGCCTTGGCACTGTACACAACACAGGGAATTCAATCCGAAATTATCTTAATCCGAAATTCAACACAAGGATGAATTTGGCTATCGGCTATGGGATCCAATCAATAAGAAGGTTGTTCGTAGCAGAGATGTCATCTTCTTTGAAGATCAAACGATTGAAGATATTAAGAACTCGGAGAATTGAAGCCAAGATTGAGAAGAAGCAAGAACATCGAACTTACTCCAGTTCAACGTGAGGATGACACACATCAAGATAATGATGATGAAAACCATGAGCAAAGCAACCAAGAGACTCATGATGAATCAAATCAGGAAGATCCTCAATCTAGTTCTCTGTCAGCACCAGAGCCGAGGCGATCCTCTAGGGAGAGAAGACCATCCATCCAGTATAACACCGAAGATTACATTACACTCACGGATGAGGGGGAGCCGCAAAGTTACAAAGAAGCAATCAATGATATTCATAAAGAAGAGTGGAGAAAAGCCATGCAAGAAGAGATGCAATCCTTGCATGAGAATCACACTTATGAACTTGTGGAGCTACCAAAAGGGAGAAGAGCCTTGAAGAATAAATGGGTGTATCGAATCAAGACTGAAGATAGTAGCTCAAAGCCTCGCTACAAAGCTCGGTTGGTGGTCAAAGGATTTGGTCAAGAAAAAGGCATTGACTTTGAGGAAATATTCTCTCCCGTGGTAAAGATGTCATCCATCCGAGTTGTCCTTGGCCCAGCAGCAGTTCAAGATTTGGAGATTGAACAACTCGATGTCAAGACGGCATCCCTTCATGGCGACCTAGAGGAAGAGATCTACATGAAGCAGCCCCAGGGTTTCAAAGTTCCGGGTAAGGAAAATCTAGTATGTCGCCTCATGAAGAGTTTATATGGCCTCAAGCAAGCACCGAGGCAATGGTACAAGAAGTTTGAATCCTTCATGGCAGAGCATGACTTTACAAAGACGAAAAACGATTATTGTGTCTTCATAAAGAGGTATGAACGTGGCGACTTCCTCATACTTCTACTCTATGTTGATGATATGTTGATCATTGGACAAGATCGCATAAAGATAGATGCCTTGAAAAAGGATTTAAGCAAAAGTTTCGCCATGAAAGATTTGGGACCGGCTAAACAAATCCTTGGGATGAGAATAACTCGTGATAGATCGAAGAGACTGTTGTGGATATCCCAAGAGAGGTACATTGAGAAAGTGTTGGAACGATTCAACATGAACAAATCGAAGCCGGTAAACACACCACTTGCTGGACACTTCAGGTTGAGTTCGAAGCAAAGTCCAACAAATGAGAAAGAAATGGAGGAAATGAAGAAGATTCCATACTCATCGGTAGTAGGCAGTCTCATGTATGCAATGATATGCACAAGACCAGATATCGCCTATGCAGTTGGAGTCGTCAGTCGCTTCTTGGCCAACCTTGGGAATGAACATTGGGTAGCGGTCAAATGGATCCTCCGATATTTACGAGGAACTTCCAAAATATCTTTATGCTTTGGAAAAGGAAAACCTGTGTTAGAAGGATACACAGATGCAGACTTGGCCGGTGATATTGATTCAAGGAAATCAACATCGGGCTACCTAACTACTTTTGCAGGGGGAGCTGTTTCCTGGCAATCAAAGCTGCAAAAGTGTGTTGCATTATCCACCACAGAGGCAGAGTACATCACATCTACTGAAGCTTGCAAGGAGATGTTGTGGATGAAGAACATTCTGCTCGAGCTGGGAATAGATCAAGAAAGGTACGTGTTGAAGTGTGATAATCAAAGCACAATTTACTTGGCGAAAAACTCAACATTTCATTCCCGCACAAAGCACATTGACACAAGGTATCACTGGATCCGAGAAGTCCTCGAGGAAAAGAAATTGCATCTTGACAAGGTTCACACCAACGAGAACTGGTCAGACATGATGATCAAGGTAATACCGACAAAGAAGTTCGAAGATTGCTGTCAAGGTGCAGGTTTGCTACTACCCCCCACCAATTAAGTCGTGAGGGGGAGATTTGTTGGGATCCCTCCTTAATTGGAGAGGTTCTAGAAAATTCTAGAGCTTTCTAGATAAGTATAGAATTTTCTAGAACGTTCCGGAGAATCCTAGAGAAGTCTAGAACTCTCTAGAAGCTTGTGGAACAGTGTGGAATCCTCTAGAATATTCTATAGATGTGTGGAACCTTCCGGAAGCCTATGGAAGAGTATGGAAGCATATGGAAGAGAATGGAGAGGTGTAGAGATTCCTTGGAATTCTCTAGAATAGGTAGTCATGTGTAGATCATTCTAGAGAACTACTCTCCACCACTCATTATGGAGGTGAAGTTGTATAAATAGGAGTAGGAGCCTCCATTCCTAACCATCCTAGCCAAGAGTGAATCAGTGAGAAAGTTAGAGAGTCTCTTTGAGAGAGAAGAGAGATAGCTTGGGAAGTTCATATCCTCGAGCTTGAGTGAGCCACCATTGAGTGAGACAATTTTGTAACATTCTTGTAAATCCTACTATTCTTTTGTATAGTGGAAGAATCTCCATATTGGAGAATTTAAATCGTGTGCTCCCATTGCTACCTTATTTCCTAAGTGCATATCTTAACTTCACGAAGCGGGAAAGTCTGGAGTGTTTTTTCCCAACACACAGGGAATTCAATCCGAAATTATCTTAGTCTGAAGGAGCTGCTTGTAAACTATTGGTCATTACATGTACAAATACCTTTAGTCAAATCAATTACTACTAAAACATTACTTATAATTTATTGCAAGTGAACACATAATAAATTTACCTATTAGTATTGTTTTTATTACTTTACTATACTACGTTACTTCATATATACACTTAATTTGTAAGTTACATTCTTGATTTCCTTATAGTTAACTATATCAATTTTTTAATAATTTGTTTTTTTTGTTATGATATTGTTTGTTAGGAATCAAAATAAGTTTTTCACTACATTTTATACTTACTTTTTGTGTTTTTAAGGTTATTATTATTTTCACTACATGTGTTATATATAATACTCCCTCAGTTTCAAATTGAGTTGTAAAATTGACATTTTTGAATCAAACAAATTTATTGTATTGATATGAAGCAGAATCTGGGCTTGGAAGAAGAGGGGAAGAAGCCCCCGTGGGTTTACCGAAGGCGGGAAGGGCTTGAGCCTACCTCCGTGGGCTGGTTACGGGCTGTTTAATTAATAATTATTCTTTTTAATTTTCCTGATTTGTTTCCTATTAGGAGTTAATTATGATTTCTAATATTTGTTTCCTATTAGGAGTTAGTTAGGATTTCTATTATTTCTTTCCTATTTGAAGTTGATTAGGATCTTTATTATTCTGTTTCCTAGTTGGAGTTGATTAGGATCTCTAGGATTTTGTTTCCTACTTTAAGAGTTAGTAGATGGGTATTTAAACCCCTTGTTAGGCTTCATTCTTAAGCAATCTTGGAATAAAAGTTGGTTTAGCCTTTTGGCTCTGGGCAACGGTATTTATTTATCGTTGATTATCTGGGCAACGGTTCACCCCGTTGATTTTATTTTTCTGTTCTTATCATGTATTCACTTAATTAATTGAGTTATCAATCCTTACTTAAATTTTAGCTTGAATTTTGGAACTTTATATAGATTTTAATTTAGTATTTGAATATATATGTAAATCCTTAGTTAGCTTGAATTTTGAAATTTTATATAGATTTAATTTTAACATTGACACAGATATAATATAACTTTTTAATAATTTAGGGCCTTTATTTAATACTGAATAGGACCTTCAACATCTCAGGACCGGCCCGGATCGTACGTAACATTCAATTAGTCACAATTTAGAGATGGGAATTTTAAAAAGACATAACTAAGAAAAGTAGATACTGAGAGGTAATTAATGTAACATTCAAGTACGTAGTCTTAATTTAGAGTTGAGAATTGAAACAATCTATAATTAACAGAGACTCATTCAATGAGATAATGTAGCATTCCAGAATGGCTCATCGTTTGGATCAATAATGTGGATCCTTCTTTCACCAAAGAACCACTCGACCATCGCCTTCTCCATTGTCTGGTAGGTACGGTAAACAGAAACAGTTAGAATTACAGTACATTTACATAATATACTTTTAATTTTAATTTCTATTTTTAATATTTGTAATTTAAAATGTGGATCATAATGACAAATAATAAAAAGGGAGGAATACCTTTGACGTTTTGTTTTCGGGAAACATGGGTACCTTCAAACCAATCCGGCCGAAGGAATGGCCAAACTGTGAGGTTACCAAGTACCCATTAGTGGCTGACGGGGTAGGCAATGCCTTTATTATTTGTTGCCTGAAATCTATACACACATAATAAATCTCGTTAATAAACAACATGTGCTTATAATTTGCGTTTTCATGTATATTGATTAATACTGGGGATCGTATCCTAAAAGAATAATAACTATATCACCATTATGACACCATATACATATACACACATATATACATATATACATATAACATATTCTCACACACACATATCTCTGTGTAGAATTTAGATTAAATGAAAATGAATTTAGAACGTTAAATTTAGAATTGTACATTATATAAAGCCGGATTGTGCACTATCACCAATCAATAAACGTTGTTTCATTTTTAAGAAAATAAATTCAGCTTTAACGCTATTTGGAAACTTTCCGATGGATATTAAAAAAAAATAGAAATTACTTCAAATAGGACTAAAACTATGACAAAAACTCAAAATAGGACTTGCTATGTTTTTTATTCCAAAATAGGACCATAGTGGTCCTATTGAAAACATACTCATTTCTTCCTTCCATTCTTACCCCTCCTTTATTTAGTAAAAGATAGCTAAAAGTCATAATTAAATGTTTAATTCATAATAAATTCGAAAAAAATTCAATAATTCGTAGATTAATAATAAAAAAATTAAATAAATTTTTATAAAATAAAAAATAAGAAATTTTTTATTTAATTTTTTTTTTGAAAATTAATAAAAAATAGTAAAACTCCATAAAAAAAAATTAAAAAAATATGGATACCTTTCCCACCGCCTGTACTACCTCCCTGAACCACCACCTCCGATCGGTGTAAAAAATGCAACTTTTTTTTTAAATTCCCCAAAAATGGCATATTTCTCTATGAGAATGCCAACATTTTCATTCTGCCAACTTGAATCCTTTTGACTTTTGTCAAAAATATGGCATTCATAATTTTTGTGGCATTTTTTTACCCCGGTGACAGGAGGTGGTGGTACCGCCTCCCTGCACCACCACCTCCGACCGTTAAAAAAAATGCCATATTTCCTACAAACTTCCATTTTTTTTTAAAAATGCCAAAAATATGGCATATTTCTCTTTGAGAATGCCAACATTTTTTTCTTCCATCTTAAATCATTCTGAATTATGCCAAAAATATGGAATTCATAATAAATTTGGCATTTTTTCCCCAAATGACTAGAGGTGGTGGTGCTGGGGCGGCAGAGGCGGCGGTGACAAAAAAAATTAATTTTTTTTGTTTTTTTTTTTTAATTTTTTTAATTTTGTTTTTTAATTTTTTTTAATTTATTATTATTCAAAATAGTTTTATTAATTTTTTGGTACATTTTACGAATTTTTATTATTTTTTATTATTTTATTATGAATTAAAACATTCCAATAGGTATAAGGGTATATTTGTCCAAGACACACATAATTAGTCCTACGGAAACATAGTTTATTTTTTGGTCCTATTTGTGCAAAGTGAATGACTTTTAGTCCTATTTTGATAATTAACTAAAAAAATAACGTTGCGCTTAAACTGCATCCGTAGAATTTCCAAATTTTGTAAGTTAGCTTAAAGTAAGATTAAATAAAATAAAATGCAAAGCTTGTTCAAATGTATGATTGGACTTAAAAAAATTTGGACTCACTATATATACGTCTTATGTAATAGTGTAATACGTTGTATTATTCACTTAAACATAAGGGTATGATATGGATAAAAAAATTAATATGAATCCGTAATAGGCACGGGTTTGAATTGAATAATTACTATGCCATTAAAGAGATAGAATATACTTAAATGATGTAATAAAGTAAAAAAATTGGGTAAATTTTATAGATCGTGTAAATACATTAATTAAAAGTAAAAGTCCTCGCAAAAAAAAAAATTGAAAGTAAAACATACCTTTTAGCAATTCCATATCACTTGGAGTAACCGTATGATTCATTATCTGATCGTGTAAGCCCTCAGAAAACATGTTTCGTATCTTTCGAAAAACAAAAGTATAAAAACATAGTTAAATAATACAGAGGAAAAACCCTATCGAAAGTTAGCATCACAATAAAACAGAGTAATAAACTAAGTACATTATGTAGCTATAAGGTGCAAGGAGCTAACCTGATATGAATCAAATGCCGAATTCAAAAGGTATATGGGAGTTTTTATGTACTTCACCAATGTTTTAGGAAAGAAGCACTGCACACACCGCGTCGGTATTATTGCATTATTGACATACAAGTATACTTAATTATATAACTAAAAGGATTTGATTGAACACAATCTATAAATAAACAATAGGAAAAGATCCGGAAATAAGAACAAAAGCGTTTGAGAATTCGAAATGGAAGCAAATTGCAAGTATAGCAGCATAAAGTTGAAATTCTCAAAATAGAAGTAACTCTTCCTATTTACCCTTTCCAATATAATGTTTAATAGGGTTTTTTAACTCATAATAATAACCGTAAAAGAATAAATAAAAAACAAAAAGCACCAACACCACGACCTCAACCACCTCGGCCACCTTCCAGCACAATCACCACCTCAACCACCTTCTAGCAGTAGCACCACCATTGATCCACGACCCCCCATAAAAGCGCCGCGTATCATTATTTATCCACCAGTGAAATGTCATATATTATGGTAGCATTTTTGAAAGAAAAGTTTGATAAATGTGTATTTTTACAAAAGGTGGCACCATTTTTTTCAGCAATCGGAGATTTGGAGGTGGTGGTGCTGGGAGATGCAAAAAGATGTAGCGGCAGAGGCCGACATATTTTTTAAAATTTTTACAATATTTTCAAGTTATTTATTTATCTTTATTTTTTTTATTTTTGTTTTTATTTTATTTTATATTTTAACATTTTTATTATTAATTTAAATAAATATTTTTCTTAGTTTTATATTTTTATTATAAATAAACTATCATTTTTTATTAAAAAAATAAGTTTCAATGGAGATTTTGGGAATGTGGAAGGTATAGAATATGAAGATGGACGGGACGGCTAGACATATATTAGTACTAGCGGCGGACACAGGGGGTGACAAAGGGGGGCGGCTGCCCCTCCAAAAAACAATTCTAGGTATATTTACCCCAAAACTTTTAATGTATATGTATTTGTATGTATATTTTTTACTGCCGCCCCTGCTACCTGAAATTCCTGCGTCCGCCACTGATATTTAGTACTACATATTTTTTGAGAATAAAAAGAGTATAGTTCTAGTAGTTCTATTGCATTTCTGATTAATTCTCTTCCTATAAGGTTAATAAATGTTTTTCCTTAAACACGGGTTATTACTTATTACTATCATCAAGAAAATTTATTGCCATATTTTGGCCTTATCGGGGTTCAAAAATAGGAGCTAGTATACTACCATGAGTGACAGTAGATTGATTATTGTTTGTTCTTTTCATTGTTACCAATAACTAATCCTATTTATAAAATAATTCCATAGTATATTTTGATATTCTCAAACATTTTGTACTCATATACAACACAACGTCTTTAAATAATATGTACCGCTGATGGGCTTCGTTCCGATATGCATTCTGCCGGCAATGCCTTGGCGCTTTGCTGCAAGCCATGCAATATTCCAGAATTTAATTTAACTACTCTCGTATGATATCACAATGAGAAAATTTTAAAATAAGAGTGTCATGATTTTTTCTTAAATAGAAATAAGTTTCCATTATTCAGGAATTAAAAATATTGATTTCCTATTTTGAAATTCTCTTACGTTTTTGTTCCTATTTAGCCTAATTTAGTTTCTTTATAACAATACCGTTATATCGATAGATTAACTTTTCTAAGACTAAAACAATGAAGAAATTCATAAGCACGACAATATTGATTTTATTCGCAAAAAAGACATATTTACACTTATTTTGGAAAGTTTTAATCAAGAAAGAATGACAAAAATATGATTTTTACTTTGAAAATGACAAAAATAAGACTAAATCTCGTTTGAACAAAAAACTAAGCTGCAATTGTTGGGCGGCGGTACATGTCACTATTATCTAGGTGTCAATACAAAATCGAATGTCACTGGGATTTTCAATTGTCACCGCAAGTTGGTCACTGTAACTGGAGGGGTATATTTGTGATATTAGTCATCACTATGTTGGAAAATTTTGAAAAAAGACACTTTTTTGCCCATAGGTTATTGTTTAGTATTAATTTTGTCAAAACTCCTTTAACTAAATTATTTTCTCAAAATCCTACTCCTTAAATAACTCTTATTTGATCAACAAACCGTATACTAGTATAATTTTATTTTAGAACTTTAACTATGTTTTGGTCAATAATTAACAATTATTTCAATTTAATTAATTACCTGTAGTTCAACAACCGTGCCAAATATAGTCTTGAAAAACATGGCACGCTTGGGATCCTTCCTGCTAATAGCAAAATTTTAAACATAAATAAATTAATAAATAAATATAATTTCTGAATTATAAGTACAAACAAATTGTATGTCTACGCTTACAGTTTTAAGAACAAAGAGCTATCAATATAACACTTGACGTTCACTGTCGGGTGAAATAGGCTTCTAAAATGATCGCAATGGATCATGGCACCTATTCCACCGGCAGAACCTCCGGCAAGGATCACCTGTTGTAAAACAATTAAGATGCGTGTAAAATAAATTTAAAAATAAGATTTTGATTAATTAATTCACATATGGCATATAGTAGTTATTAAATTTTACATTTTCGGCATCTTTCATGCCTTTAGCCATTAACTCATTCATCACAGCTCTGTAAATCCGGGCGCCTCTATAGAAAAGCTTTGTTACCTAATCGGAAGTTAAAAGTGAATTCATTAAATTGATGGAAATATTATTGTAGATAATTGAAAGAAACAAATTAAATAGAATACATACCGGATCAGGTTGATCCACATCTCCTGAGAATGATCCGCCGTCACAGTATCCCACGACGACACGATTCCAATTGTAAAAATAAGATTCATTTTTTTCATCAGAAAATATCCCTTCAAATGGGAAATCAGTCATGAGGAAAGAAGATCCCATTTTGGACGTGGCACGAGTACAGCAGCTTTCAGCAAAGGCATTTTTCATATTTTCGTATATGGTGCTGTTTAAACACCACCCTCCTCCCTAATTAAATGACCATGTGATATATATGAGCTAATGAGCTTTAACTGAATTTAAATACTCCGTATTATAGGTGGCGTTGACTTAAATGAAACAAAATGTGTATTAGTGTATATATAAATTACATACGGAAGAATAAACTTATATTGCCAAGGAAAAGAAACTCATGCGGACACTATATGCACATTTGTTTCGTCACAAAGTATTTAAAACAAAACAAGTTATTAATTATAATGTAAAATGCATGAAGCGACCAGTGGAATTATATTTTTAATACAAAATTGCCTCAAAACAATGTTATATCATTGGTGGAATTGAAAGCATATTAACGCATTGATTGGAACAAGAAATCTATGGGTTCTAGAGTGAATGCATGATAGCTCTCATTTAATTTGTTTAAAAAAAGGGAAAGTTCCCGAAATAGGACTAAAACAGTTTGAAAATTCCAAAATAGGACTATCATGTTTTTTACTCCCAAAATAAGAGTAATTACTGTCAAGTTTGGAAAATACTGGCATGTTTGAAGTCTGGTACTGCCAAAACATGACAGTAATTAGTCCTATTTAGGGAATAAAAACATGACAGTTCTATTTTGGAATGTTCAAACCTTTTTTGTCCTATTTTGGGTAATATTCTCTAAAAAAACTGTTGGTTTGAAATCTATTGCCTATGGCTGCTTCTTATGTAAACTTTAAATAATGATGACGTAACAGCTAGTTGTATAACTGAATCAGGGAAATAAAAATTATATTGAATATTTAATTTTTGAAACTGAGATAATTCCGCTTTCAATTGTAAGAAAAAGTAATATATATACTATACGTAAACTCCATATGAGTTTTGCATCCAAAAATTAAAATAGCGACCCTAAAAATATGGTCAGCTTTAATTAAATGAAAAGGCTTTATTAATTAGATTAAATGCAATGACAGTAGGTCTCTAGGTTAACAATTTTATGTACTTCTTAATTCTTATTGTGCTTATAATTTTAGTAATAATTAAATTATGACAGTACAAATTAAAAGAACAATTACTACATGCACAATTGTGAAAATGAAACTGAGATAATTCCGCTTTAAATGGTAAGAAAAGGTAATATACGTAAACTCTATATGAGTTTTGCATCCAAAAATTAAAATTGGGACGACCCTGAAAATATGGTCAGCTTTAATTAAATGAAAAATCTTTATTAATTAGATTAGATTAAATGCAATGATGGTCTCTAGGTTAACTTTTTTATGCACTTCTTAATTTTAGTAATAATTAAATTATGACAGTACAAATTAAAAGAGCAATTACTACATGCACAATTGTGAAAATGGAGCTGATGGGCTGCCAGGCATGTCACTAAATCATACAGCTTGAGTTACTACTAATGATCATAATCATAACTATGCGTGTGGAAATACTGCGTGGTGCATTTATGGGTGTACTTCAAATTTCTTAATTTGGCACAATGAATTAAACTTTTCAATCCACTAAAACAGACATGCCATTCGAAGAAAAAAACTCAGTATGTTATTTTAGAATAAAGTTCAAAAGAAGAAAGCTATTGTGATATTTAAAAATTTCCATTAATTAAAATTTGATATATAATTGATGCTAGTATAGAGTAAACTCACTCCCAAATGGACCAGCCAGTTACGTGCACCGGAACCTTTGCCTGCATCATAATGGTACGCGGGCGGGCTTCCGTCCAAACACACTATAATAAGCACAATAAATCTTTTATAAGACGAGTTATTCGAGTATATGTGAGTGTTTGTACTGTGTATATCATAAGTGAAATTACTAATGTATATATATACACACATATAGAGTTTCGATCTTACCCTCCCATGACCCCATAATGAAATAAAAATACTCTAACATTGTGAAAACATGACTATAACTTTTTTCAATATATGGATGTGCTTATACATAAAACTCAATTAACTAAGCATATAAGAATGCTAAGCTTGTTCACAATTTATGTACATTCATAAATGTTCAAGTATTTTACCGGCTCCTTCAGCAACGGCGCTCGTTATCAAAGTCTTGCTAACATTTTTGTCAGCCTTTGATGGGTCAACAATGAGAGCAGCACAAAGAAGGAAGCAGTAGAGCATTATCGTTGACATCTCCTACAACGGTAAAAAGTAAACCACATCACTAAATAAAAATGATAAAAAGGAAAATAAAATTGATAAAAAAGAAAATAAAAATGTCACACCAAACCGGCACTTAATTATTTCCGCTAGAAGCCTAGAAGGCTAGAAGTATCATAAACAGGCTAATTTCGTTGGACACAAATGATGTATGCATGCGTTTGTGTGAATGTATATTACTTGGGCGGTCATAATAAATTACTTCGTATAAAGCTCAAAGATATAATAAAAATGGAGTAGCATTTTATTTGTTTCGTATAAATACTAGAGGGACAAGATATAATAACAATAACAAAAACATATGTATGAAACGTAACATTTTATCCTAAAAGAAACATTACAAAATAAAACAGTTTAACGTAATCATAATATTGTAAAATCTGAGTAGTACAACTGTACAAGGATAAAAAGTACAGAGACGAAAGATATATGTGACGATTTCATGAAGGAAAGAACTCAAAATGAGAGAAAAATTATTGGAGAGAAATACCTAGAGATAGAGGTTACCATTCAATCAAGGCAAAATGAATAACGAAAGTTAGAAGGCTGGACTGCTAAAGAATTAATCGAAGACTGAATGAGAATTGAAACTCGGACGTAGACTCTATATAACTAGGGGATGGAGATAATGGATTTATTGAGCTGCTTTAGTAATTATGAGTATCCATAAATGCACGCATAAATCATACTCCATACTTGGTACTGCAAGATATTATGCTTCACCCGAATAGAGAATATTAGAAGAGGTTTTTCAATTCATTTAATGTACTATGAGATGATATTAAATGTTTAATTAATACACTGCCCATACTATTCCCTGATCAATATAAGCCATGTTGCTATGTTGGTACTACAAAAGGAAAGTCATTCTCCACTACATACGTACGCAGTTGAATCGGAGAGATTTATTACGTATGATTTACTTTTTTTTAAGAGAAACGGTTCAATGTAGGACTAAAACTGGTCATATATACCTAAATAGGAGTGAGATGATTTTAACTCCTAAATAGGACTTAATTTCCCGTATCTTCCATATTTGCCCTTACAAGATCCCGTGTCTTTTGTTTTTGCTTCTCAGTGTGACCGAGCCCACAAGATCCCACGCAAGACATCTCTTCCATGTGGATCTTTGTTTCCAGAAGCAGAGGAGCATGGCCGGTGGTGCAAATGTGAGTATGTGATGGTACGGCGACAGTGCGACGGCCGGACAGCATGGGGAACTGGCGGCGGCGGCGGCGGCGGAAGGCCCGGTTTGTACCGCTGTACGGCAACTCGGCGGAGATGGATGGAGACACATCAGCGGCAGCTGGCCGGAGGCCATTCTTCTCCTTTTAATTCTTCTATAACCGGTTGTCCACCTCCTCCCTCCTTCATGGTTCCACGGTGGTACATCAGTTACCATCTTTAGTTTCTTGTTGTTCGATCGTTCTTTTTGTCCGTTGTTTTCCAGATCTGCTTTGATTTCAACCATCATATCTTCTCTTATTTCAGATCCATGTTGTATTAACCATAACAAAACAAATCGCAGAGATAGATTCGAGGAAAATACTATTAGGAAACTGCATCTGGAACTTGCTTGAAAGTTTTAACTTCTAATTTCCGTTAAGGAGCTACGAATAAAGAGCCAATCTTAGGGGCAGATATGGTGGCGCACAGTAGCCAAGCACCTACGGCATAACCTGCTATTTCACTTGCTATTATGTGATTAAACATCTTCCTTCTTCAATTCATTTTAATCTTGCCTACTGTGGGATCTCCAAGTTAACCCACAGGCCATGGCAATCTAGCTAGGAGCAAAGCCCTCATTCAAAATTATGATTGCTGGAAAAGGAGAATGTGTTGCTGAAGAAGAATCAAAGATGATCTTGCCTACATGTGTGTATTTTAATTTTTAAGTTACTTCGTATGTATTTTAACAATGCCAGTGACTCCCTAAATATAATTTAAGCTAATGTTATCATTTGTTTAATTTTGAATTTTATTTTTGCATAATTGATCGTATATTAACATTCACATTAATTTAAGTGTTAACATTGTTTCACCATTTTCATTTATTATTACATTATACGAAATTTTCGTTATCATTTTTATAGTAATGACATTATTATCATTACAATGTCATTATTTATAACATTGTCATTATTTGACATTGTTATAATTTGACATTGTAATATTTTTCTACACCTTTGAAAATAACATTGTCACACACTCGTTGACATTGTCTATTTTACAATGTCATTAGTCATGCAATTGACATTCTTATTTACATTGTGATATTTTTGACATTGTAATATTTTTCTACATTTTGGCGGTGACATTGTCATACATTTATCGACGTACATCTGCTTTGAAATCATCATAATTACAATGTCATTTTCTATAACGTTGATATTGGCATTGTCAACTAAGAAAGTATTATTCCATAACAATGTTTGCTGTATTATGACATTGTTATTCACAATGTCACATGATATTGCCCTAGTATTTCAATGTCATCAATGAAAACAATGTCAACTCTTGACAATGTCATAACAATGTCATCAATGAAAACAATGTCAACTCTTGACAATGTCAACTAAGAAGTTATAACAATGACATTGTAATATTGACAATGTCAATACCAATGTCGATGATTGATTGAACAATGTCAATGCCATAAAAACATTATGGCAATGACAACATTCTTAACAACAATGACATTGCTATAAAAAATTACATGTTTCCATGGGAAAAACATTATTGAAAATGTATTACTTCGTATAACATATAGAAATGTACGTATTGAAGAAGTAACACTATAAAGTAATTAACAGGAAAATTAAACAAAACAAAATTACATTTTGGAAAAGGAAATTTCAAATAAAAAAGAAAGAATAGGAAACACAACTAAAAGCACCCACATAGATAACCTCCAAAAAGTTGACAAATTGACTGAAACACGAGAAAACACAATGGCAACCAAAAAACAAAAAACAAGTCTGAAGAAACGCAGATACAGAGCACCGACAGAAACAAAGAAAAGAGGAGAGAAGAAGAGAGATCGAACGACTGGAAGTATTCCCAAATTAAGCCAGGCCGATAGCAACTCCAGGGAAGAACGGGATTATGCTGAAGCTATCACGTATAGGAATCGCGATGCATAGTAACGAACACCACTGGATTCAATTTGTGAAGAAAGCTACCTCGAGCTAGCGCTGCGGTACGTTCCTCAGCGAATTAGCCGCTAAGCAGCAATGACGGGTGAAACTGGAACCTCAGTCTAACGAGTGAGCAAGTTTTGCTAGGCTGCCATCGGTTCTCGGCGGTTTACCAATAATCTAGGTCTCGAATAGATGAGCACCGATGAAGGCCGATTCAACTCATTAGAGTAGGGGGTATTTTTGCCCATTCAATTGCAAATTAGTCCTATTTGGGAGTTTAAAAGTTGTAACTCCTATTTAGATACCACAGGTATCTTTTAGTCCTATACACGTCTTTCTCCCTTAATTAAAATATCTCAAACTTTCAAAAGGTGTGATATGAACATCCCAAACTTACATATGTAATTCAAATACCACAAACTTTATATATATGTAAATCTATGGAGTTAATTATTGCATAATTTAAAATAGTAAATTAAAAATATTGCAATTATATAGATTGGGCGTAACCTAATTTATTTCTCAATCGAAGTTTAAAATGTTAATTGTGTCTTCATGAATCCTAAAATATTTTAAATTCTGCAATTAAGTTTTTAAATTTACATTTTTGAAAGAAATAATACATGACAATGGTGCAAAAATGATTTTTTATATAAAGTTTGGGGTATTTAAATTCAATGTGCAAGTTATGGCTGCTTACCTAACAACCCGTCAAAGTTTGGGGTATTTTAATTAGTCTTCCCTAGATTAAATGAAGACATGATCGTCTTTTAGGAGATGCAATAAGTGTTTGGAACCGGGACCCACTCTTGTAATGGGCCTCTGAAAATTTAAAATGTAGTATGTGGTATATGTTGATTTTTCTAGATGTTATGTACGAAGTATTATTCAAGATTCCAAAAGGTATATAATGTTTAGATTCTCTATTTTGTGTACTTTAAACATCATAAAATTTATATTTCATTGAATTGTCTAGTCTATTTGTATTTCATTGTAAAATTTGGTATTCCAAAGGGGGACCTTAATTTGTCATTTGGAATCGGGACCTCCAAATTGATGAGACTGTTATAAATGGATAGATCAACGACAATGCTGTGTTGCTTGATTCTTTTTGCTGCTTGGCACATCAAAGGCGGATAAAAATCTCACCACTACTTTAATTAAGAGTGCTATTGCGCGCTGCTGGAGCTGGTAAAATACTTACCTGGCCTTTTAGAGCATCTCTAATGCTCCACTTTCAACATTGAAAAATAATTGACACATGGCAAAAAATGTATGGAATGTCAAACCACATAAGATAAAAGTGGAGGTATAATAAATTGAAAGCATAAAGTCTTCTCCAATGCAATTTAAAAAGACTCAAGTTCCGTAAACGGAAAAATTTTGCAACTGCCTAAGCCACTAATGGATAAAGATGATATCCGTATTTATCGCCTCTTAAACAAATCGGCACCACTTATTTTCAGTTTTAACCCAAAATGTTGATTCAGCCTGTGTAAATGACTTTTGAAAATCAAAAAGTGGGTTCGACACTTTCATAAACACGTATGCACCACAGAACAAAGTAAAGACAGCATTGGAGGAGTTTTATTAATACGGCTTTAGTGTTGTATTATGTGGCGTCCATTTTTTACTTTGGAAAGTGAAGCATTGGAGATGCTCTTAAGGGTGTGTGTATATTTTGTAATTCTAAGGTTTTTAAGGTTGATCGTTAGAAAGGTTAAATCTTGTGTTAGATAATGAAATTATATTCTGTATTCAGAAACTACAACTCCAAATCTCTATAAAATTGCAAACTCCAAATTATATTGGTGGCTCAGGGCTGGATCAAAAAGACTGGAGGATGTCTTTATTCATTGCTTACCAGGTATCGTTTGTTGGATTATATGGAAGTGGTATGCAGATCTGATTTGGGGTGGGGGTGATAAAATCTCCTCTCAGGCTAAACTCATATATCAGATTAAGTCTTATTCTCAGCTATGGGTTTCAAATTTATCCACAATGAAGCTAACCAAGGTGGGGAGAGTTCTATACGAGGAGCAACTTATCCCTAATTCCTTTAAGTTGTCTCGGCCCATGATAAATGTAGTCAAATGGAAAAAACCATTGAATACTTACAAGCTCAATACGGATGCCAGCTTTTCGTCGGGTTCAGCGAAGGGAGGTGCTGTCTTGAGGGATTCGGATGGTCGTTTCGTCATGGCAACTGCCTTTCCAATCGAAGCTTATTCTCCTTTGGAAGCTGAACTGATGGCAGTAGTTACTGCTACCAAATGGGCGATTCACGAAGGTTTTTCTGGGTTTCAGGTTGAGTTGGATTCGTCTGAGGCGATGCGATACATCCACGATGGCGGGGTTGGCAGATGGTTTTGCGAGGTTACATCGTTGTTGGATCTGTCTGAAGCCAACAGAGTTTCCTTTTTCAGCACTTGGAGAGAGGCAAATTGGGTTGCTCACTGTTTAGCGGATCAGAACTTGGCCCAACAGGTTGTTTACTCGCAGATTTGTGCTCTTCCAATTCGGGCTAGGATGCATTATTTTATGGACCTCTTTGGACTACCTACTTTTAGATTTATCTGATTGTTTTGTATTTCTTTTATCCGGTTTCTGTTTTGCTTTTCCTAATGGGTCAGGTCTAGCCCCCCCATTAGTCCTGTTTTGCTTTGATGTTTTTAATAATATTATGGTAAATGTACTCCGGCATTTACCCCACTGATTTTGGTGGTTCACCTTCCGGAGGAAAAAAAAAAAGAAAGAAAAGTAGATGAATCCCATAGAATCAGAACAGAGTGGATGAAGTGGAAGAGTGCGTCAGGATTTCTATGTGATAGAGGTATGCCGATCAGACTGAAGGGTAAATTTTGTAGGACAACAATTAGGCCTGCATTGCTGTATGGCGTAGAGTGTCGGGCGGTGAAACAAGGTCACATCCAAAAGATGAGTGCGACAGAGATGCGCATGTTGTGTTCGATTTGTGGGCATACTAGGAAGGACCACGTGAGAAATGAGACAATCAGACAAAGGGTGGGAATAGCACCTATTCAAGACAAGATGCGGGAGTCTCGCTTACGGTGGTTTGGTCACGGTGCGTCAAAATAAATTCAATACTATCACTTATACGTAGTATAGCGTAGTAGAGTTCGTATCCACATGGAAAGAAATAATTCTCTTTTTTATGAACTAGTGAATAAAAGGAGGGTTTTGGGATTGAGTGATTTAATTCAATTAAATACGAAGATGAATGACTTAATTATGTGAGTTTTAATTAAAAGATAAAAAGAACTTGGCATTGCTACTTTCCACTTGTTGATATATTTTAGTCGATCATTGTTATATCTATAACTTATCTCCTCTCGAATACTCAATCGAGGAGTATATCCAATTCATCGAGGGTAGCTATTAACAACGACCGTTCATTAATAACCCTTACTATTAGTCAAGTATATAACAACGCCATATACCGACTTGATAGTAGCATTTAATCTTTTAACTCCTTGATGAAATCAATTGAGATTGATAACCTCGACACAACGGTTTCGGTTTAACCAACAAAATTAATCCCTCTTAAGTTTATTAACCACGACCGTGCATTAATAAACCGAAGTTACTTACTTGTGACACTATAAACGATTAACCATCGGTTCGTTGATCGTTTCTAGTAATAATTAATATATGAAACAAAACTAGTTGATCCTTTAAGTAATGTTCAAAATATTAATATGAAATATGAATATGAATTAATTAATACACAAGGAAGAATATTAAAGAAAATGAATCCTACTATAGTTAATATCAAGATGTTAACTAATTGTCATCTTAGTAACACTCCCCAATATTAACATAGAGGAAGGAATAGCTATTACTAAGATCAATGTCAAGATGTTAATTAATTGTCATCTTAGTAACACTCCCCAACATTGATATAGAAATAGTATTTAAAGGAAGAATTAATATTCAAGGAAAGAAGTTAAGAAAATAACTCACAACTTTATTAATCAACAAGCTTCAAGAACAACGCCAAGAAATGGAAGTTTAGCTCCTCATTTGGAGACTAGACATGCTATAAAAATATAAAAGAAATAGTATTCTAAACTGAGCTTAAGAGTATGGAAGAAGGAGTTATTAAAAGTGAAGGAAAATGGGGCTATTTATAGGTGTTTTTCAACACCTTTGACCGGGTACCCGACTGGGTCAAGTGCCCACCCGACTGGGTGCATGTCAAGATTAGATAATCCGCCATGTTCTCATGTTTCTGCACGTTAAAATGTCCCGGGTCAAGTCAGACCCGACCGGCTCCCCTAGTTGACCCGACCGGGTTTGGTCAAAATCAGATATTTTCCACATTCTGGCGATCTTCGGCATGTTCTGGTGTTCCGGGTCACATCTGACCCGACCGGGTCAAGTAGGGGACCCGATCGGGTCTGTGTAATTTCCAGCCACCTTCGTCTGTTAAATCTTACCCGACCGGGTGAAGTGTTATACCCGGTCGGGTTTCAGCTCCTGGACAGTCCAATCTCCTTTTTCTTCACTTCAAAATCCTCCTTTTCAACACCGTAATTCCTAATTTTACTTTACAACTTATAAATGAAGATTAAAATACAATTACAGCTAAAATCACACAAATGTTTACAAACTAAATAAAACGGTAATCAATCCACACAAATTAAACATAAAAACATACACTTATGCACTACTAATTAGTGCATATCAAACACCCCCACACTTGAACCTTTACTCGTCTCGAGTAAACCAAATCCAGCCCAAGAAGTCCTTAAAATGACAAGAGTATCAACACCAACATCCGCGTGTGTTTTTAGAACAACACAAAAAAATATCCCTTAAAATATAACAGTAAAGAGGGGTTTTTAACTCCATACTTCCTATCAACCTCAATTTTTTCATTGTTACCCTTGGGATCCTGCAAAGATATTTTTTTTCTCGTTCTCTCATTTTGCCTAGGTGCCCTTTCGGGTTTTCATCACAGCTTCCCACATTTTTTTGTTTAATCCTCACCACTCACTCTTATTTTTGCTTTATTTTTGCTTAAGTTGCCTTTTCAGGTTTTCAACTTAACAAGCTTTTTTTTATTATTATTTTTTTTTTCATTTTTTTTTGAACAAGAATAAAGAGTATGAATGGTGAGTATTCCATGAAACTCTCTCCCCAAGCTAGCCAAAGCACTGTCCCTAGTGCTCATCTTCAAGACGTCATAGAAGATGAACCCTTTTTGTGGTGCTCTTTCTTTCTTTGTTGGTTGAGCAAAATTCTGATTTGGTGTAGATGGAGTTAGGGAATTCGGGGTTTGGGTTATTTGGTGGGTTTTGTTGGTAAAGAAATGAAAAAAAAAGTGGAGAGAATAAGAAGAGTATGTGTTTAGTTTGTGGATTTGGTGGATGGTTGAGGTGTGAAATTGTAACTATGGAGAGTTTTGGGTTCGAATTTTGGGAAGAAGAATGGGGTGATTCATTTTTTTTTTACGAATGGCCTGGTTTCCAAAAACTCGAGATACCCGGACGGGTGGGGTAGTGTACCCGGTCGGGCGTTTCACCCCAGGGGTGGCAGTAGTTTTTTTTTTTGTGGTCACGCCCAGTCGGGTGTAATGAGGTACCCGGTCGGGTGGGATTTAGTTTTCGTGGCCTGCCTCGCCCGGGTGATGGGGCGGGTATCACATTTTTACCCTATACCCGACCAGATTAAATGAGATGCCCGACCGGGTATATGCCCCAGACCTTCATTTTTCATTTTTTTCATTCTTTTTTGAAAAGTGCAAAAATAAAATGAAACAAGTAAACGCACCTTGCATGCATGGGTTGCCTCCCAAGAAGCGCCTCGTTTAACGTCGCGGCACGACGCTATCATTGTGTTCAATCGTTCAAGCTTGGATGGTGATAATTCATCTTCTTCACATTTTCACTCCTAGGACTTACATAGGAATGCTCAATTTTCCGACTCTTCACTTTGAAAATCTTTCCAGGATCAAATATCCAGATTTTCATTGATTCATGTGGGAGGGAGGGGAAGAAACTATCGTTTAGCATGGTCAATGAAAAGTTTTTCGACCCCTCAATTTTGAAGAAGATTTCGGAAATGTCATTGTCCTTTTCAAGTTTATGAGTTTCTCTTAAAGCTTCCAGAAATGATGGAGATACCTCAAAGGATGACAATGACAAAAATTTGAATTTGAAGCTCGGCTTATCCTCTTCTTTGACCAGTTGGAGCTCCGTGTCTTTTACTTCTTCTACTTCTTCTGGATTCTGGATCTCCTTTTGCATTTCCTTTTCATTTGTCAATGTGATTGCAAAAGTTTGTTGTTTAGGATCACATTCTATTTGAGAAGGAAGTTTTTCCGAATCCCTTGCTTCAAGCCTACTCATGGCTCCGACTATTTGACTCATTTGAGTTTCCAAGTTTAAAATGCTAGACTTGGTCTCATTTTGGAATTGCACCATGTTGTTTTGCATGGTGGTCATGTTGGTAGCAATAGCCCGGACCATATCCTCCGTAGACATGTTAGAGTTGGAGAACGGATCATACCTCATGTGAGGTACATCCCTTTCGTAACCAACCTCAACAATTTGTTCAAGGTATTCATCTTGGAGCTTTGGGCAGAAATCCGTTAGATGCCTGTGAGACATGCAAATGTTGCATGTCTTGGCATCTTGAGCTTTTGAACTTAAGATAAATTCATTTATTAGAGAAGTCAAGAAGGAAATTTGACTCTCTAAGGATGAAAAGTTGGTATCCATACACTCATAACTCATGTAAGCTCAGAAAATAGAAGAGTAAGTTTTTTTTTTATTTTTTATTTTTATGAGATAAAATAAAAAGAAAAATAATTGCCTTTCCCCGGCAACGGCGCCAAATTTGACGTGCACTTTGTCACGGTGCATCAAAATAAATTCAATACTAACACTTATACGTAGTATAGCGTAGTAGAGTTCGTATCCACAGGGAAAGAAATAATTCTCTTTTTTATGAACTAGTGAATAAAAGGAGGGTTTTGGGATTGAGTGATTTAATTCAATTAAATACGAAGATGAATGACTTAATTATGTGAGTTTTAATTAAAAGATAAAAAGAACTTGGCATTGCTACTTTCCACTTGTTGATATATTTTAGTCGATCATTGTTATATCTATAACTTATCTCCTCTCGAATACTCAATCGAGGAGTATATCCAATTCATCGAGGGTAGTTATTAACAACGACTGTTCATTAATAACTCTTACTATTAGTCAAGTATAGAACAACGCCATATACCGACTTGATAGTAGCATTTAATCTTTTAACTCCTTGATGTAATCAATTGAGACTGATAACCTCAACACAACGGTTTCGGTTTAACCAACAAAATTAATCCCTCTTAAGTTTATTAACCACGACCGTGCATTAATAAACCGAAGTTACTTACTTGTGAAACCATCAACGTTTAACCATCGGTTCGTTGATCGTTTCTAGTAATAATCAATGTCGGAACGTTAACTAATCGTCACTTAGCCACCCTCCAACATTAATATAGAATGAGATTAAGGGAAGAATTAATAATCAAGAGGAGAAAGTAAGAAAATAACTCACAAATTTAATAATCAACAAACTTCAAGAGCAAAACCAAGAAATGGAAGTTTAGCTCCTCATTTGGAGACTAAACATGCTAAAAGAAATATAAAGAAATGTTATTCTAAACTGAGCTTAAGTATATGGAAGAAGGGATGATTTTTTGTGAAGAAAAAGTGTGCTATTTATAGGTGTTTTTCAACACCTTTGGCTGGGTACCCGACCGGGTAGAGGTACATACCCGACCGGGGTACCGGTCAAAATCAGATTATCTCCCACGTTTTTGTGTTTTCAGCACGTTAAATTGTCCGGGTCAAGTCAGACCCGACCGGGTCAAGTAAGGGACCCGACCGGGTTTGGTCAAAATCAGATCTTTTCCAAATCTTTGTGATCTGCAGCATGTTCTGGTGCTCCGGGTCAAATCTGACCCGACCGGGTCGAGTAAGGGACCCGATCGGGTCTTTCTCTTTCCTCTTAGATCCTGATCATTAACTGACCCGACCGGGTTCAAGGTCTGACCCGGTCGGGTTTGTGTTCCTGAGCATTTTTGTCTTCAGCTTTTCTCCCCTTTTGCTTGCTAAAAACTCTATCACTATTCTATAGCTAGAAATAGAAGGTAAAAACAATTACAACTAAAATAAAACAAATACTTACAAACTAACAAAAAGTGATGGAAAGTCCACACAAGATCAATATAAAAACATACACTTATGCACTATAAACTAGTGCATATCAAACACCCCCACACTTGCACTTTTACTCGTCTCGAGTAAAATAAGTTCTGTCCAAGAAGTCCTTAAATGACAAGAGTAGCAACACCAATATCCATAAGTGTTTAAAACAAATAACATAAAGTATCTTCAAAACCAAAAGAGTGAAAATGGGTCTTCAATTTCAGTTTCCTCATCCGAATAACTCTGTATAGTAATCACCCTCAGGATCCTGCAAAAAATCAAAAGAAATACTTTCTCTCATTCTCTCATTTTGCCTAGGTGCCCTTTCAGGTTTTCAACCCAGCTTCCCACATTTTTCTTTAATGAATCTCACAAACTCACTCTTATTATTATTATTGTTATTATTATTATTATTATTATTATTATTATTTTTTGCTTTATTTTTGCTTAAGTTGTCCTTTGTGGATTTTCAACTTAACAAGCTATTATTATTATTATTATTATTATTTTTATTATTAAATTTTTTTTGGTAAAAACATACGAAAAGAGTAGGATTGTGAGCATACCCGAATAATCTCAACACCCCCACACTTAGTATTAGGTACTGTCCCTAGTGCCCGCCTGCATCTCCGCCATCAAAGAATCCTCCATAGCCATGGTAACCCGGGAAGTGAGCATCCTCATCCATGTGATCACCTCGGTGTCCGTCATCTCCGCCTCCACTGCTAGAGCGTGAACCGCCAAAATAACCCCATTCAGTGGGGTTATACCATGATGGTGCGGGAGGGGGGTTGCTCATAGTCGCAAAAGACCCTTGGTGTGCCACATAAGAGTATATCGGACCAAAGGTTCTCCGTTGGTCCTCTTCATGCCTACGCCAATCTTCCCGCCTTTGTTCTTCAATCCTTTCGAAACTCTGCCGCTGCTCATTTCTATATAAAACAACTTCCCCCCGAAGTTGAGTGTAGTTGAGGTTTAGAGCATTCATGCTGTTTAGCATTTCTTGCTCAAATGGTGAATATTGGTGAGCATGAGGTTGTGGTTGTGGTTGTTCAGGAATGAGGGGTGGTGGCTCAATTGCTTGCTCGTTGGCGGCGTTGTTGTCTTCATTGTTTCCTGGTTCATTGTTTGGGGGTGCATACTGAGGTGGGATTCCCCCGGGCAAACAATAACGATGTCCATCACCGATTTGGTGATCGATGATGTCAAGAGGGAGGTTTTCGGAGGGGAAGGGGAAATACAGTTCTTGGCCGGGTTTGATGTGCCAATTGTAAATCTCCAGGCCATCATCCTCTATGGTTGACAGGGTCACATCCCCAGCGTTTTTTAGGAACTTAAGGCCAAGAACGGTCCTGTAGTTCAGCGCGCCATTGCATTGAAAACCGTAAAGTGTGGCAATGTGGGTAATCAGGCCCCCCACCAGAATCTTTCCTCCACCATTTTTAACATTGATAATATGGTCCCAAAGCACTGTGGTGACGTCGTATGGGCTAGCACCCGGAAGAACAGCTTGTGCTATGAGACATATATCCCACACTCTAGTTTGATGGTTGTTTGGTCTCCCGAAAAAGCAATTTGCCAAGAATTTAAAAAAAATTCGAAAAACCGGGTGTTGGACGTGGTTTACAATGAGGTGGGAAGTGTTAAAATTGACCAACCCGGTCATTCTTCTCCATAGTTCATAGGCCACCGGTGGACTATACGCGACTGTTTCATCAAGCAAGGGTAGGCCGAAGTGTTCGGCAAATTCCCTTTTAGTGAGTGAACGGTTCGCGTTGAGCAGGCGAAAGTGGATCGTGTTATTTGTGTGGTCATTTTCATCTTTTACATGCTCAACGGAACTGTAGAATTCATACACTAAACGAGAATATGACCAATAATGCATATCAAAGATTTTTAGCATGCCACACCTTGTGAATATGTTTCTCATAATTTCATCAATCCAGAACAAAGTTAACGTCGCTTGGCAGATAAAGCGGGAGGGTTTTACCTCTCTTTCGGATTGTTCGAGGAAGCGGGTGTGTTGTGCCTCAGATGCTAAGTCCACCTCCTCGAAGCCGTCGACCGGTGGAATAGCCCTTGGATTTCTTGAGGAAGAAGGTTTTGCCCTTTTTGGTGCCATGGTGCTTTTTTTGGTGGGGGATTTTTGGGTTTTTTGAGATGGGTAGGATTTGGTGGGATTGATGGGTGTGGTTTTTGTGGAGGGTGATTAGGAGAAGAAGTATTTGATGTTTGGATGATTTTTGGCTTGTATTTGGACCTTTGAAGTCCAAGAATGGATGGGTTCAAAATTGGGGATAGGGGCTTTTGGGTTTGTTGATTTGGGAGTTTTGGGGAGGATTGATGGGTGTAGGATGGAAGAGGAAGGTGAGGAGATGAATAATATGATGTTAATTGATGGATTTGATGGAGAAATGGGTTGGTTTTGAGCTTTGGAGTTATGAAAATGGAGGTTTTGGGGTAGGTTTGTTCGAAAATTTGGGGAAGATGAAGTGGAGAGGGGGTGGTGCCCGACCTGGTATAGGCTGAAAAGCCCGATTACCCGGTCGGGTGGGGTGGGTTACCCGGGCGGGTTTACTTTCCAGAGGCTGGCAGAATGATTTTCGGGTGTTTACCCGGTCGGGTAGGGTAGTTTACCCGGTCGGGTAACCCGAACTTTCTAAAACAGACGCCTCTGGTTTAAATACCCGGCCGGGTGGATTAAAATACCCGGTCGGGTTGTTCAGAATTTTTTTTTTTTTTTTGAACACACACACTCTACAAAATTAATTAAAGTGAACATACCTTGCATGGGTTGCCTCCCAAGAAGCGCTTTATTTAACGTCGTGGCTCGACGATATCTTCGTTGTTCTTCACTCATAGACCGGTTCAGAAAGGTCCATGACTTCCACATTTTTGGGTTGAAAACCCTCAAAGAAGGGTTTTAATCTTTGTCCATTCACCTTGAGCACCTCTCCCGTCTCGAGGTCTTTAATTTCCACCGCCCCGTGTGGATATATTTTGACCACTTTGTATATATGGTCCAGTCCAACGGGATCTCAGTTTTCCCGGAAATAGACGAAGGCGTGATTGAAAAAGGAGGACTTTGTCATTAAGTTTAAAGTTCTTCCTTATGATCATCTTATCATGCCAAGCCTTCGTCTTTCTTTTGTAGATCTCCGCGTTGTCATAAGAATCCAAACGGAGTTCTTCCAATTCTTGCAATTGGAGTTTCCTATGCAAACCGGCCTCGTCAAGATATATTGAGGTTGAATTCTTTCACCGCCCAATATGACTTGTGTTCAAGCTCTACGGGGAGATGACAAGTTTTGCCAAACACAAGTCTATAAGGGGACATACCAATTGAAGTTTTGTAAGCAGTTCGGTATGCCCATAGCGCATCATCAATGCGTATGCTCCAATCCTTCCGATTTGGGTTCACTGTTTTCTGGAGTATAGACTTCAACTCCCTATTTGAGGTTTCCGCTTGGCCATTGGTTTGAGGGTGGTAAGCAGTGGAGATCTTTTGAGTCACACCATATTTCTTTAGTAGGGATCCCACAATTTTATTACAAAAATGTGTGCCTCGATCGCTTATTAAAATTCGAGGGACCCCGAACCTTGAAAATATGTGTGTTTTGAGGAAACTAGCCACCACCTTGGCATCATCAGTCTTTGTTGCCTTTGCCTCCACCCATTTGGAGACGTAATCTACCGCAAGAAGGATGTAGATGTTACCTTGAGAGTTTGGGAAAGGTCCCATGAAGTCAATACCCCATGCATCGAAGATTTCACAGAAAAGCATAGGGTTTTGAGGCATCTCGTTTCTCCTTGAAATATTGCCCGCTCTTTGGCAATTGTCACAAGCCCGACAAAAACCGTTTGCATCCCGAAAAAGACTTGGCCACCAAAAGCCACTTTCAAGTATCTTCATTGCCGTCCGTTTCGGGGCGAAATGCCCCCCATAAGCATAAGAATGGCAAAACTCTATAATGTGAGCTATCTCATATTCAGGGACACATCTTCGGATTATTTGATCCTTACAATGTTTCCACAAATATGGGTCATCCCACACATAGAGTCTTGAGTCCATTTTTAATTTTTCTTTTTGAGATTTTGAGAATTGCGGGGGAAATTTGCCGGAAACAAGAAAGTTTACAATGTTTGCGTACCATGGTTGTATGACTTTGATGGAGAAGAGAGTCTCGTCCGGAAATTCGCCTTTTATGAGATTGGTATGGAGACTTTCGATTTCTTTGTTTGGAACCAAACGGCTTAAATGATCGGCCACCAAGTTCTCCGCTCCTTTCTTGTCTTTGATTTCTATGTCAAACTCACTCAATAGAAGGACCCATCGAATGAGTCTTGTTTTGGCTTCCTTCTTTGTCATAAGGAATCTGAGAGCGGCGTGGTCGGTGTACACAATAACTTTCGTTCCAAGAAGGTAGGAACGAAACTTCTCCAAAGCAAAGACCACCGCTAGCATTTCCTTCTCGGTGGTGGAGTAGTTCTTTTGAGCTTCATTGAGGGTTGATGAGGCATAGTATATGACATGAGCAGCCCTTCCCACCTTTTGGCCTAAAACAGTCCCCACCGCATAATCACTTGCGTCGCACATGATCTCAAAAGGAAGAGACCAATCGGGAGCTTGTATGATTGGGGCAGTCACCAATCTTGCTTTCAAAGTGTCAAAGGGTTCTTTGCATTCATCATTGAGATCAAATTCAACCTCCTTTTGCAAAAGTTTGCATAGAGGAGATGAAATTTTTGAGAAGTCTTTGATGAATCTCCTATAGAAACCAGCGTGACCAAGGAAGGAGCGGATGTCCCGTACATTTGTTGGGTACGGGAGAGTTTGGATGACATCAATTTTTGCCTTGTCCACTTCAATGCCCTTTGAGGAGATCACATGCCCAAGAACAATCCCTTGTTCCACCATAAAGTGGCATTTTTCAGAGTTTAGAACAAGGTTGGATTCAATACAACTTTTGAGCACAAGGGTGAGATGGTAGAGGCAAGTGTCAAAAGAGTCCCCATGAATTGTGAAATCATCCATAAAGACCTCCATGAATACTTCCACAAATTCGGAGAAGATGCTCATCATACACCTTTGAAAGGTGCCCGGTGCGTTGCATAATCCAAAGGGCATTCGTCGGTAGGCAAAAGTGTCAAATGGACATGTGAAGGTTGTTTTCTCTTGGTCCTCCGGGGCTATTGGTATTTGGAAATACCCGGAGTAACCATCAAGAAAACAATAGAACTTGTGTCCCGCTAGCCTCTCTAGCATTTGATCAATGAAAGGCAATGGAAAGAAGTCTTTTCTAGTTACCGAATTGAGCCTCCGGTAATCAATGCAAACTCGCCATCCGTTTTGCACTCGGGTGGGCACCATTTCGCCATCTTTGTTTTCAATGACCGTCACTCCGGTCTTCTTTGGCACCACTTGGGTTGGACTCACCCATTTGCTATCGGAAATGGGAAAGATGATTCCCATTTGAAGCAACTTGATCACCTCTTTTTTCACCACCTCCATCATGGGTGGGTTCAATCTTCTTTGCGGTTGCCTCACCGCTTTGGCCTCATCTTCGAGTAAGATCCGGTGCATGCATGTGGATGGGCTAATGCCTTTGATGTCGGCAATAGACCATCCAATGGCCAATTTGTACTCTTTGAGGACCGCAATCAACCTCTCCTCTTGTTCTTGGGCCAAGGCATTTGAGATAATCACCGGTAGAGTGTGATTTTCGCCCAAGAACACATGTTTCAAATTTTCAGGGAGTGGTTTGAATTCCACCTCCGGTGCCTGCAAAACAGATGGTAGCGGTTTCTCGCTCGGAATGGTTAGTGGGAGGGCTTTAGAGCCCGGTGGCAAAAGTGGGAGTTGGTTTAACTCCGCCACCATCATCTTCATGTTGTTTGACATAGAGTATTCCATAGTGAAGTCCTCTATGTCGTTTTCAATTGAGCTTAGTAACATGTCTTTCCCCTCAACCTCAAATACATCTTGGACCCAAGTGTCGCAAGTGTCAATTGCAAAAAGAGAGTGATTATCGGTGGGGTATTTCATGGAGTCGTAGATATTAAATTCAACTTTTTCACCATCGAACTCCATAGTTAACACTCCACTAAAAACATCTATTTTTGCTTTGGCCGTTTTTAAAAAAGGTCTTCCTAACAAAATTGGGACTGCATTTTTATCGTTCTCCATTTCGAGAACATAAAAATCAGCGGGAAAGATTAGATTATCCACCATGACGAGTACATCCTCCACTACACCTTTGGGGTAAGCGTTGGATCTATCGGCAAGTTGGATAACAACCCCCGTCTCATGTAAAAGGCCTAGCTCTAGGGACTTATATAGAGAGTATGGAATGACATTGATTGATGCACCCAAATCTAACATAGCCCTAGAAGAACTAGAATTTCCAAGTTTACATGGTATAGTGAACATTTCCGGGTCACTATACTTTTTAGGTAGTTTCTTTTGAAAAACGGCTGACACTCTTTCGCTTACTTGGATTTTATGTTTGCCATTTAACTTGTGTTTCCTTTTTATTGTGCAAAGCTCTTTTAAAAACTTTGCAAACCTAGGAACACCTTTTATTAAATTGAGAAGAGGGATATTTACCTCACATTTGCTGAAGGTCTCATAGATATCCTTGTCATTGTTGTACTTGCGGTTGTCCTTGAGAGCCTCCGGGAAAGGTGGCACCGGCTCGTATGAATCGAGCGGTGGAAACTTTCTTTGAGGTGTGATTTCCTCCTCTTTCTCTTCTTCATTTTGAGGATTTGTGCTTGGCACCAAGATATCCTCATCTTCTTCTCCAACATGGCTCTTTGCTTTTGCTTTAGCCATAACCAACTCCTTGCCACTTCTCAAAGTGACCGCGTGAGCTTGTTGCCTTGGATTCGGCTCCGTTTGAGATGGGAGTTTAGCCGAATCCTTAGCTTCAAGCCTACTCACGGCATTTGAGATTTGGCTCATTTGGTTTTCCAAATTGTGGATGCTTGATTTGGTCGTTTCTTGGAATTGGGTCACACTTTGTTGCATCGTAGCCATGTTCATGGCAAGTGATCGAATCATGTCTTCGGTGGACATGCTCGAGTTCGATGTTTGACCCTGTTGTTTGTATTGTTGAGGAGGGGGGTTTGATTGTTGAGGAGGTTGAGAGTTTCCGTACCTTAAATTTTTATGATCCCTCCACCCCGGATTGTAAGTGATGCCGTGAGGATCATATCTCCTTTGACCTTGGAAACCCAAAGCATTGACTTGCTCGGGGTTCTCCTCTTGTAATGTTGGGCAGGAGTCGGTGGGGTGCCCTTGTGTCGAGCATATACCGCAGACCTTGACTTCTTGGGTTTTGGGATTCAAAAGAAAATCTTTTACCAAAGAAGTCAAGCTGGTCACTTGACTTGTCAAGCCGTTCACTTGACTTTCCAACGAGTTGTTGGATTCTACCGCCATAACTCGTTTTGAAGATGATCTCCCATTGTAGTGTCTCGAGTTTTCGGCTAACTCCGAAATGAGGTCCCTTGCTTGAGAAGGGGTTTTGTTAACAATACCCCCTCCGCATGCCGCATTTACCATGCGTCTATCTTGATCAACAAGCCCATCATAGAAGTAGAGGATGAGATCTTGTTCCGAATATCCATGATATGGGCAACTAGCGCATAATTTTTTAAAGCGCTCCCAATATTCGTACAAGGTTTCATCATCCGCTTGCTCAATGTTGCTGATTTGCTTTTTGAGGCTTGAAGAGATAGATGCGGGATAATACCTGTCGAGGAAGCTCTTTTTCATTTGAGCCCATGTGTTGATGCTACCCGAAGGAAGATAGAAAAGCCAATCCTTCGCGGTGTCTTTTAAAGAGAAAGGAAAAGCCCTTAGCTTGATTTGTTCCTCGGATACGCCATTGGGGCACATGCTCGTGCACACAATATGGAATTCCGACAAGTGTTTGTTCGGATCTTCCCCTCGTAGGCCATGAAAAGAGGGAAGTAGATGAATGAGCCCAGATTTTAGCTCAAATGTGACCCCCGTATCAAGAGTTGGAAAAGTGATACATAGGGGTTGTTGATTTAGATTCGGAGCCGTGAGCTCCCTCAATGTTCTCGTTTCATGAGCCATAGTGATTGGCTCTTTGGTTTCGCTAGATTGAGAACTAGTGCTTGATGATTCTCCCGAGTCAGAGTTTGAAAATTTGTTTTTCAATCGCTCGAGAGTTCGTTCTATTTCGGGGTTTGAGTGGTATGTGATTTCGTTCAGTGAACGATATTTTACCATGTACTACAAAGCTCAGCAGAAATAGAAATCTTTATACTTGAACCATTTTTTTTTTCTAAAAATAAAATAAAAAGAAAAATTAATTGCCTTTCCCCGGCAACGGCGCCAAATTTGACGTGCACTTTGTCGTGTGTGCACTCAAAATAAATCCATACTAACACTTATACGTAGTATAGGTGAAGTAGAGTTCGTATCCACAGGGAAAGGAATAATTTATCTTTTTAATGAAAGGAGTAAATAAAGGGGGGTTTTGAATATTGTTGAGTGATTAAATTAAATTAAACACGAAGATGAACGAGTTATATGGGATTAAATTCAAGAATAAAAGGGACTTGGTCTTGCTACTTTCCACTTATTGATATATTTTAGTCGATCATTGTTATATCTATAACTTATCCCCTCTCGAATACTCAATCGCGGAGTATCTCCAATTCATCGAGGGTAGTTATTAACAACGACCGTTCATTAATAACTCTTACTATTAGTCAAGTATAGAACAACGCCATATACCGACTTGATAGTAGCATTTAATCTTTTAACTCCTTGATGTAATCAATTGAGACTGATAACCTCAACACAACGGTTTCGGTTTAACCAACAAAATTAATCCCTCTTAAGTTTATTAACCACGACCGTGCATTAATAAACCGAAGTTACTTACTTGTGAAACCATCAACGTTTAACCATCGGTTCGTTGATCGTTTCTAGTAATAATCAATGTCGGAACGTTAACTAATCGTCACTTAGCCACCCTCCAACATTAATATAGAATGAGATTAAGGGAAGAATTAATAATCAAGAGGAGAAAGTAAGAAAATAACTCACAACTTTAATAATCAACAAACTTCAAGAGCAAAACCAAGAAATGGAAGTTTAGCTCCTCATTTGGAGACTAAACATGCTAAAAGAAATATAAAGAAATGTTATTCTAAACTGAGCTTAAGTATATGGAAGAAGGGATGATTTTTTGTGAAGAAAAAGTGTGCTATTTGACGTGCACTTTGTCGTGAGTGCACTCAAAGTAAATTCAGTACAACACTTATACGTAGTATAGTGAAGTAGAGTTCGTATCCACAGGGAAAGGAACACTTCTCTTTTTATAAACTAATTAATAAAGGGGGGGGGTTTTGATTGTTGAGTGATTTAATTAAATTAAACACGAAGATGAACGAGTTATGTGGTTTAATACAAAGATAAAAGGGACTTGGCATTGCTACTTTCCACTTGTTGATATATTTTAGTCGATCATTGTTATATCTATAACTTATCTCCTCTCGAATACTCAATCGAGGAGTATATCCAATTCATCGAGGATAGTTATTAACAACGACCGTTCATTAATAACCCTTACTATTAGCCAAGTATAGAACAAGCGCCGTATACTGACTTGATAGTAGCATTTAATCGCTTAACTCCTTGATGAAATCAATTGAGATCGATAACCTCAACACAAGTGGTTTCGGTTTAACCAACACAATTAATCCCTCTTAAGTCTATTAACCACGACCGTGCATTAATAGACCGAAGTTACTTACTTGTGAAACTATCAACGATTAACCATTGGTTCGTTGATCGTTTCTAGTAGTAATTAATATATGAAACAAAACTAGTTGATCCTTTAAGTAATGTTCAAAATATTAATATGAAATATGAATAGGAATTAATTGATACTCAAGGAAGAATATTAAAGAAGATGAATCCTACTATAATTAATATTAAGATGTTAACTAATTGTCATCTTAGTAACACTCCCCAATATTAACATAGAGGAAGAAATGACTATTACTATAACTAATGTCAAGATGTTAACTAATTGTCATCTTAGCAACACTCCCCAACATTGATATAGAAATAGCATTTGAAGAAAGAATTAATATTCAAGGAAAGAAATTAAGAAAATAACTCACAACTTTGATAATCAACAAGCTTCAAGAGCAATACCAAGAAATGGAAGTTTAGCTCCTCATTTGGAGACTAAACATGCTAAAAGAAATATAAAGAAATGCTATTCTAAACTGAGCTTAAGAGTGTATATGAATTGGTGCCTAAAAGTGAAGGAAAGGAGGTGTATTTATAGGCTTTTTGAGGTGCAGGTCGAGTACTCGATCGAGTATATATACATACTCGATCGAGTATGTGTAGAACATCGAATTCGTTCCATACTCGATCAATACTCGGGTAGTTTTTATAGCTATACCCGATCGAGTACATAAGTATACCCGATCGGGTATAGACACTCGAACGTGGAAAATCTTCTCCTGCATGTTCCTTTGTTTTCGGATCCGATCCGATTTGAAATGTCAACCAGATACCCGATCGAGTATATGTGTATACTCGACCGAGTATAGACCAAAATCAGGATTTTTCCTTCTTTTTGTCTTGTACTCTTGCACCTTCCTTCACCATTGATCATTTGATTGATCTTGGACCTGTTTAAGCTCAGAATAAACCTAATCTAAACAAATTACAAGAATTTAACAAACTAAACTATTACACCGAAAGTGTGTAATTTCCGAGATATTAAACAATCAAAACTAACTAAAAACGTAAATAAACATACGGAAATTACAAACGTATCAACTCCCCCACACTTAGTTCTTTACTCGTCCTCGAGTAAAGTCAAATGTTTCAAACAGTTTAAGATCATTCCATGAGTTCAAGAAAGAAAGGAACAAAGATCACCAAGGAATAAAAATGATTTTCACAAACAACATTCTCTCTTGGGTTTTATGATCTTCTATGCTCCATCTTCTTGTCTCTTCTTCCTTTTCTTCTCTTTTTCTCCTCTTAGAGATCAAATGAGTTCCTGCACACAGAAAAAGGTTTTTCTCTCATATCTCTCATTTTGCCTAGGAGCCTTTTCAGGTTTTCATCCTAGCATCTCTTTTTGTTTTTCCATCCTTTCCAAACTCACTCATTTATTTTTTTTATAAGCCATTTTTGCTTAGATTGCCCATTCTTGGGTTTTCAACCTAACTAGCATTTCAATTCTTTTATTTATTCTTCTTTTTTTTTTTTTTTTTTTTTGTTTACAAAGAGTAAAAGAACTTCATGTATAGTAAAAGGTAGAAAATGAAATTACATACCATGAGTAATCTCCTCCCCCACACTTAGTTGAAGCACTGTCCCTAGTGCCCGCCTTCTCCACCGTAGTAACTGCCTCCAAAACCGCTTCCGAAGCCTCCTCCAAAGTTCCCGTCTCCCATGTGAGTGTCCCCGCCGTCCCCACCATCAAAACCTCCACCCCCGGAGCTAGATCCTCCAAAATTACCCCATTGAGTGGGGTCATACCAAGAGGGGGGTGGTGGTGGTTGAGCCATGGTGTGGAATTGGCCTTGATGAGCCATGTAAGAGTACATAGGTCCATAGAACCTACGTTGATCCTCTTCATACCGTCGGTTGTCTGCGGCCCTTTGCTCTTCTATTCTTTGAAATCCCGCCATCTGTTCTTCCCGATACTTACCAACTTCATTGGTAACTCTCTCGAACCCGTCAAGTAATTTTTGGAAGTAATCGGTGGGTGGTGGGGCTTGGTTGTATTCGAGCATCGGGTGAGGTGCATCCTCGGGTTCTTGGTGCTCTTGTTGCTCTTGGTCGTGTTGATCTTCGGGGGGGTTTTGGGCGTCGGGTTCTTGGAGATGTGGTGGAAGGGCGTGAGGGAATAAGTAGTGAGGTTCCTCGAACTCCGGTTTGTAGCGTAGTTTGGGGGTGTCCGGGCTTGGCATTAGGAAATATTGGACCGGTTGGGTGTGTATGATCCAATTATACATGTTCTTCGGTTGGTCCCCAATATATACCGTATGGGAAAAAGAGGTGCATCCCGAGCGGCCTAACCAACCTATGTCCATCAAACAATAGTCGGGTATAGGAGAGTTATCCGTATACCCGAACTTGCTTGCCAAGTGCATAATTACCCCACCCATGACAATGGCACCTTTGGCCATGCTTTCCTTTTTTAGATGTGCCCAAATGAGATTACATAGATTGAAGTCTACGTGACGCCGGAAAAGTGCTACTGAGATCAAACATACGTCCCCAATCCTCGTGTGGTGGTTGTTGGGGCGTCCAAGCAAACAATTTGCTAAAAATTTCAAGAATAGCCGGAGGACGGGGTGTTGGACATGACTAATATACATTTGGGAGGAGTTAAAGTTCACTTCCCCGGTCATCTTTGTCCATAGGGAGTGCCCAAAAATGGTGGTATCCGAAATGGATCTTTCGTAGGGCACCGGGATGTCAAAATGTTCAGCAAACTCGAGCTTCGTTATTGAATAGTTTCGGTTAAAAAGACGAAACTCGAGTCTATCATCCCTAAAATCCTCCTCATTGCTCTCAAAGTGCACCGAGCTCATAAATTCATAAATAATTCTTTCATTTGAGTTGTATTTCATTTTGAAAACAAGGTCCATATTCAACTCATGAAAGAATTTCTTCATCATTTTATACACTCCTAATTCACGTAGAGCATCGTGACATAGAAAACGAGAAGGTTTTACCTTCCTTTTTATGGTTGTGAGGAGTCGAGCCCGGTGTTCGGCGTCGGCGGGAATGATGTCCTCAAAGCCGGGAATAGGTGCCATGGAGTTTGAACTTTCTCCCCTTTGCTTCCTTGGAGCCATTTGTGAAGCTTTGGAGTTCAAATTTGAATGAGGTAGGGTTTTTTAGGGATTTGGTGGAAGTTTGGGGAAGATGGGATTTATGGGTATAGATATGGAGAGGAGAGTGAGGGGAGTATTTTGGTGGAGGAATGGGTTGATTTGGTGGAGAATGGAGAGAGATATGGTAGAGAGAAGGGTTAAAAATGGAGTTTGGGGAAGGGTTGTTCGAAATTGGGGAGAGTTTGGGGAAGATGAAGTGTTTTGGGGGTTAATTTGGTGTTATATCCGCAGGGGTACCCGATCGAGTATCCCTGTATACCCGATCGGGTACAGGAGACAGGGGCTGGGAAACTGGCTTTTCTGAGCATACTCGACCGAGTATTAACCTGTACTCGATCGAGTATTGGAGGCAGGGATGAAATAAAGTTCTTTTTCCCGTTATACTCGACCGAGTATGATTTTGTACTCGATCGAGTACTGGAGACAGATTTTTCCTTCTTCTTATTTCAGTTCATACTCGACCGAGTATTAACCTGTACTCGATCGAGTACCGGAGACAGATTTTTTTCTTTCTTCTTATTTCAGTTCATACTCGACCGGGTAAAGAGATATACCCGATCGAGTATGCCTCCATTTTTAGAAATATATGGCTACTTCGATCGAGTGGTGCCTTCGGTTCCTCTTTTTAGACAATACCCGACCGAGTATGAGATGGTACTCGATCGAGTATGTCCCCAGACACTTCAAAACCTGCATTTTCTTCTTCTTCAAAACAAACATGTGATTAGTTCCCTCTCTCTCTTTTCTCTCAAATTACACAAAAAGGAAATAAAATCTAACTAATTGACTTGGGTTGCCTCCCAAGAAGCGCCTTATTTAACGTCGTGGCACGATGTTTTATTTATTTTTATTTTTATTTTATGTGGGATCGTGAGCATCCCTTCCTTCATTTATTTTCTTAAGCCTTTTCCAGTAAGGCCGACCCTTCTTCTTTGTTCTCGACTCAATTAAAGCATTTGGCGTTGGTGGTTCAAAAACATTCAAAGAGCAAAGAGATTGATCTTTAATTTGTTTTTTCGTAGAGTCGAAGATATTGAACTCTACTTTTTGGTCATTGAACTCTAAAGTTAATGAACCACTAGACACGTCAATTTTTGTTTTTGCGGTCTTTAAGAAGGGTCTTCCCAAGAGGATGGGTGCCGTTTGGTCATCATTCCCCATTTCGAGGACGTAGAAGTCGACGGGAAAAACCATATTCTCTACTTCTACTAGCACATCCTCTAATACACCCTTCGGGTAGGTACTAGAACGATCTGCTAGTTGAATCACTACACCGGTTTGATGTAGTGGGCCAAGTTGTAGGGTTTTATAAACGGAATAAGGAATGACGTTTATAGATGCCCCCAAATCTAGTAAGGCCTTAGGAAATGTGGTGTTTCCTATCGTGCAAGGAATAGTGAACATGCCCGGGTCGTCACATTTTTTTGGAAATTTTTTCTGAAAGACGGCCGAGACATGCTCACTAACTTCAACCTTTGGTTTCCCCTTTAATTTATCTTTTCTTTTTATTACACATAGTTCTTTCAAAAACTTTGCATAACGGGGAACACTTTGGATTAGTTTAAAGAGTGGGGTATTTACCTCACAATCGGCGAAGGTCTTATAGATGTCCCGATCACTCTCTAGCTTCCTTGTATCTTTCAACGCCTCAGGGAATGGAGGGATTGGTTCATATGATGATAGTGGAGGAAATTTTCTCTTCGTTGGCTCCTCCTCCTTGTGGTCAATCTCCTCTTTTTCATTTTCCTTTGCTTGTGATTCCGGGCTACTCCTTAGCATGATGGCATTGACTTGTTGCCTTGGGTTTTGCTCAGTTTGGGACGGGAGCCTACCCGAATCTCTTGCTTCAAGTCGATTTACAGCATTCGAAATTTGGCTAACTTGAGTTTCCAAATTTTGAATGCTTGACTTTGTTTCTTGTTGAAATTGCACCACGTTTTGTTGTAAGGTGCCCATGGTAGTAGCAAGAGTTCGAATCATGTCTTCCGTAGACATACTCGATTGAGAAGGTGGGTTGGCTTGTTGAGGGTTTCCATACCTTAAGTTTGGATGATCCCTCAATCCGGGATTGTAAGAATTTGAGAACGGGTCATACCTCCTTTGTTGGTGGCCTTGGAAACCCAAAGCGTTGACATGCTCTGTGGCGTCTTCTTGAAGAGTCGGGCATGAGTCCGTGGGATGCCCGTGTTGTGTACAGATACCGCAGACCTTGACTTCTTGGGTCTTGGATTTTAAAAGGAAATCCTTAACCAAAGAAGTCAAGCCGGTCACTTGACTTGCCAAGCCGTTCACTTGACTTTCCAACGCGTTGTTGGATTCTGCCGCCATAACTCTCCGAGTTGAGGACCGCCCGTTATAGTGTCTGGAGTTCTCGGCCAACTCCGAGATGAGATCTCTTGCTTGTGAAGGGGTTTTGTTGACAATGCCCCCTCCACACGCCGCATTCACCATGCGACGATCTTGATCCACAAGACCATCATAGAAGTAGAGGATGAGGTCTTGTTCGGTGTATCCGTGATAGGGGCAACTTGCACATAGCTTCTTGAATCTCTCCCAATATTCATATAGGGATTCATCATCTTTTTGTTCAATGTTGCTTATTTGCTTCTTGAGTGATGATGAAATAGAAGCGGGGTAATACCTGTCAAGGAAGGCCTTCTTCATTTGTGGCCATGTAGTGATACTTCCCGAAGGAAGATAGAAAAGCCAATCCTTTGCAGTATCCTTCAGAGAAAATGGGAAGGCCCTCAGTTTGATTTGCTCCTCGGACACACCATTGGGGCACATGCTTGTGCACACAATGTGGAACTCCGACAAGTGTTTGTTCGGATCCTCCCCTCGTAAGCCATGGAAGGATGGGAGTAGATGAATGAGCCCAGATTTTAGCTCAAATGTGACCCCCGTATCAAGAGTTGGAAAAGTGATACATAGAGGTTGTTGATCTAGATTCGGAGCCGTGAGCTCCCTCAGTGTTCTTGTTTCATGAGCCATAGTGATTGGCTCTTCGGTCTCGCTAGATTGAGAACTAGCACTTGATGATTCCTCCGAAGAAGTATTCGGAAATAAATTCCTAAACCTCTCGAAGGCTTGTTCCGTTTGGGGGTTTGTTTGGTAGATGATTTCGTTTATAGATCGGGTTCTTACCATATACTCAAACAAGCTCAGAAGAAATAGAAATCTTTATATTTCAACTATTTTTTTTTTCTTTTTTTTTTTTTTTTTTTAAAAAAAAATGGAATAAAAAGAAAAATAAATTGCCTTTCCCCGGCAACGGCGCCAAATTTGACGTGCACTTTGTCGTGAGTGCACTCAAAGTAAATTCAGTACAACACTTATACGTAGTATAGTGAAGTAGAGTTCGTATCCACAGGGAAAGGAACACTTCTCTTTTTATAAACTAATTAATAAAGGGGGGGGTTTTGATTGTTGAGTGATTTAATTAAATTAAACACGAAGATGAACGAGTTATGTGGTTTAATACAAAGATAAAAGGGACTTGGCATTGCTACTTTCCACTTGTTGATATATTTTAGTCGATCATTGTTATATCTATAACTTATCTCCTCTCGAATACTCAATCGAGGAGTATATCCAATTCATCGAGGATAGTTATTAACAACGACCGTTCATTAATAACCCTTACTATTAGCCAAGTATAGAACAAGCGCCGTATACTGACTTGATAGTAGCATTTAATCGCTTAACTCCTTGATGAAATCAATTGAGATCGATAACCTCAACACAAGTGGTTTCGGTTTAACCAACACAATTAATCCCTCTTAAGTCTATTAACCACGACCGTGCATTAATAGACCGAAGTTACTTACTTGTGAAACTATCAACGATTAACCATTGGTTCGTTGATCGTTTCTAGTAGTAATTAATATATGAAACAAAACTAGTTGATCCTTTAAGTAATGTTCAAAATATTAATATGAAATATGAATAGGAATTAATTGATACTCAAGGAAGAATATTAAAGAAGATGAATCCTACTATAATTAATATTAAGATGTTAACTAATTGTCATCTTAGTAACACTCCCCAATATTAACATAGAGGAAGAAATGACTATTACTATAACTAATGTCAAGATGTTAACTAATTGTCATCTTAGCAACACTCCCCAACATTGATATAGAAATAGCATTTGAAGAAAGAATTAATATTCAAGGAAAGAAATTAAGAAAATAACTCACAACTTTGATAATCAACAAGCTTCAAGAGCAATACCAAGAAATGGAAGTTTAGCTCCTCATTTGGAGACTAAACATGCTAAAAGAAATATAAAGAAATGCTATTCTAAACTGAGCTTAAGAGTGTATATGAATTGGTGCCTAAAAGTGAAGGAAAGGAGGTGTATTTATAGGCTTTTTGAGGTGCAGGTCGAGTACTCGATCGAGTATATATACATACTCGATCGAGTATGTGTAGAACATCGAATTCGTTCCATACTCGATCAATACTCGGGTAGTTTTTATAGCTATACCCGATCGAGTACATAAGTATACCCGATCGGGTATAGACACTCGAACGTGGAAAATCTTCTCCTGCATGTTCCTTTGTTTTCGGATCCGATCCGATTTGAAATGTCAACCAGATACCCGATCGAGTATATGTGTATACTCGACCGAGTATAGACCAAAATCAGGATTTTTCCTTCTTTTTGTCTTGTACTCTTGCACCTTCCTTCACCATTGATCATTTGATTGATCTTGGACCTGTTTAAGCTCAGAATAAACCTAATCTAAACAAATTACAAGAATTTAACAAACTAAACTATTACACCGAAAGTGTGTAATTTCCGAGATATTAAACAATCAAAACTAACTAAAAACGTAAATAAACATACGGAAATTACAAACGTATCAACTCCCCCACACTTAGTTCTTTACTCGTCCTCGAGTAAAGTCAAATGTTTCAAACAGTTTAAGATCATTCCATGAGTTCAAGAAAGAAAGGAACAAAGATCACCAAGGAATAAAAATGATTTTCACAAACAACATTCTCTCTTGGGTTTTATGATCTTCTATGCTCCATCTTCTTGTCTCTTCTTCCTTTTCTTCTCTTTTTCTCCTCTTAGAGATCAAATGAGTTCCTGCACACAGAAAAAGGTTTTTCTCTCATATCTCTCATTTTGCCTAGGAGCCTTTTCAGGTTTTCATCCTAGCATCTCTTTTTGTTTTTCCATCCTTTCCAAACTCACTCATTTATTTTTTTTATAAGCCATTTTTGCTTAGATTGCCCATTCTTGGGTTTTCAACCTAACTAGCATTTCAATTCTTTTATTTATTCTTCTTTTTTTTTTTTTTTTTTTTTGTTTACAAAGAGTAAAAGAACTTCATGTATAGTAAAAGGTAGAAAATGAAATTACATACCATGAGTAATCTCCTCCCCCACACTTAGTTGAAGCACTGTCCCTAGTGCCCGCCTTCTCCACCGTAGTAACTGCCTCCAAAACCGCTTCCGAAGCCTCCTCCAAAGTTCCCGTCTCCCATGTGAGTGTCCCCGCCGTCCCCACCATCAAAACCTCCACCCCCGGAGCTAGATCCTCCAAAATTACCCCATTGAGTGGGGTCATACCAAGAGGGGGGTGGTGGTGGTTGAGCCATGGTGTGGAATTGGCCTTGATGAGCCATGTAAGAGTACATAGGTCCATAGAACCTACGTTGATCCTCTTCATACCGTCGGTTGTCTGCGGCCCTTTGCTCTTCTATTCTTTGAAATCCCGCCATCTGTTCTTCCCGATACTTACCAACTTCATTGGTAACTCTCTCGAACCCGTCAAGTAATTTTTGGAAGTAATCGGTGGGTGGTGGGGCTTGGTTGTATTCGAGCATCGGGTGAGGTGCATCCTCGGGTTCTTGGTGCTCTTGTTGCTCTTGGTCGTGTTGATCTTCGGGGGGGTTTTGGGCGTCGGGTTCTTGGAGATGTGGTGGAAGGGCGTGAGGGAATAAGTAGTGAGGTTCCTCGAACTCCGGTTTGTAGCGTAGTTTGGGGGTGTCCGGGCTTGGCATTAGGAAATATTGGACCGGTTGGGTGTGTATGATCCAATTATACATGTTCTTCGGTTGGTCCCCAATATATACCGTATGGGAAAAAGAGGTGCATCCCGAGCGGCCTAACCAACCTATGTCCATCAAACAATAGTCGGGTATAGGAGAGTTATCCGTATACCCGAACTTGCTTGCCAAGTGCATAATTACCCCACCCATGACAATGGCACCTTTGGCCATGCTTTCCTTTTTTAGATGTGCCCAAATGAGATTACATAGATTGAAGTCTACGTGACGCCGGAAAAGTGCTACTGAGATCAAACATACGTCCCCAATCCTCGTGTGGTGGTTGTTGGGGCGTCCAAGCAAACAATTTGCTAAAAATTTCAAGAATAGCCGGAGGACGGGGTGTTGGACATGACTAATATACATTTGGGAGGAGTTAAAGTTCACTTCCCCGGTCATCTTTGTCCATAGGGAGTGCCCAAAAATGGTGGTATCCGAAATGGATCTTTCGTAGGGCACCGGGATGTCAAAATGTTCAGCAAACTCGAGCTTCGTTATTGAATAGTTTCGGTTAAAAAGACGAAACTCGAGTCTATCATCCCTAAAATCCTCCTCATTGCTCTCAAAGTGCACCGAGCTCATAAATTCATAAATAATTCTTTCATTTGAGTTGTATTTCATTTTGAAAACAAGGTCCATATTCAACTCATGAAAGAATTTCTTCATCATTTTATACACTCCTAATTCACGTAGAGCATCGTGACATAGAAAACGAGAAGGTTTTACCTTCCTTTTTATGGTTGTGAGGAGTCGAGCCCGGTGTTCGGCGTCGGCGGGAATGATGTCCTCAAAGCCGGGAATAGGTGCCATGGAGTTTGAACTTTCTCCCCTTTGCTTCCTTGGAGCCATTTGTGAAGCTTTGGAGTTCAAATTTGAATGAGGTAGGGTTTTTTAGGGATTTGGTGGAAGTTTGGGGAAGATGGGATTTATGGGTATAGATATGGAGAGGAGAGTGAGGGGAGTATTTTGGTGGAGGAATGGGTTGATTTGGTGGAGAATGGAGAGAGATATGGTAGAGAGAAGGGTTAAAAATGGAGTTTGGGGAAGGGTTGTTCGAAATTGGGGAGAGTTTGGGGAAGATGAAGTGTTTTGGGGGTTAATTTGGTGTTATATCCGCAGGGGTACCCGATCGAGTATCCCTGTATACCCGATCGGGTACAGGAGACAGGGGCTGGGAAACTGGCTTTTCTGAGCATACTCGACCGAGTATTAACCTGTACTCGATCGAGTATTGGAGGCAGGGATGAAATAAAGTTCTTTTTCCCGTTATACTCGACCGAGTATGATTTTGTACTCGATCGAGTACTGGAGACAGATTTTTCCTTCTTCTTATTTCAGTTCATACTCGACCGAGTATTAACCTGTACTCGATCGAGTACCGGAGACAGATTTTTTTCTTTCTTCTTATTTCAGTTCATACTCGACCGGGTAAAGAGATATACCCGATCGAGTATGCCTCCATTTTTAGAAATATATGGCTACTTCGATCGAGTGGTGCCTTCGGTTCCTCTTTTTAGACAATACCCGACCGAGTATGAGATGGTACTCGATCGAGTATGTCCCCAGACACTTCAAAACCTGCATTTTCTTCTTCTTCAAAACAAACATGTGATTAGTTCCCTCTCTCTCTTTTCTCTCAAATTACACAAAAAGGAAATAAAATCTAACTAATTGACTTGGGTTGCCTCCCAAGAAGCGCCTTATTTAACGTCGTGGCACGATGTTTTATTTATTTTTATTTTTATTTTATGTGGGATCGTGAGCATCCCTTCCTTCATTTATTTTCTTAAGCCTTTTCCAGTAAGGCCGACCCTTCTTCTTTGTTCTCGACTCAATTAAAGCATTTGGCGTTGGTGGTTCAAAAACATTCAAAGAGCAAAGAGATTGATCTTTAATTTGTTTTTTCGTAGAGTCGAAGATATTGAACTCTACTTTTTGGTCATTGAACTCTAAAGTTAATGAACCACTAGACACGTCAATTTTTGTTTTTGCGGTCTTTAAGAAGGGTCTTCCCAAGAGGATGGGTGCCGTTTGGTCATCATTCCCCATTTCGAGGACGTAGAAGTCGACGGGAAAAACCATATTCTCTACTTCTACTAGCACATCCTCTAATACACCCTTCGGGTAGGTACTAGAACGATCTGCTAGTTGAATCACTACACCGGTTTGATGTAGTGGGCCAAGTTGTAGGGTTTTATAAACGGAATAAGGAATGACGTTTATAGATGCCCCCAAATCTAGTAAGGCCTTAGGAAATGTGGTGTTTCCTATCGTGCAAGGAATAGTGAACATGCCCGGGTCGTCACATTTTTTTGGAAATTTTTTCTGAAAGACGGCCGAGACATGCTCACTAACTTCAACCTTTGGTTTCCCCTTTAATTTATCTTTTCTTTTTATTACACATAGTTCTTTCAAAAACTTTGCATAACGGGGAACACTTTGGATTAGTTTAAAGAGTGGGGTATTTACCTCACAATCGGCGAAGGTCTTATAGATGTCCCGATCACTCTCTAGCTTCCTTGTATCTTTCAACGCCTCAGGGAATGGAGGGATTGGTTCATATGATGATAGTGGAGGAAATTTTCTCTTCGTTGGCTCCTCCTCCTTGTGGTCAATCTCCTCTTTTTCATTTTCCTTTGCTTGTGATTCCGGGCTACTCCTTAGCATGATGGCATTGACTTGTTGCCTTGGGTTTTGCTCAGTTTGGGACGGGAGCCTACCCGAATCTCTTGCTTCAAGTCGATTTACAGCATTCGAAATTTGGCTAACTTGAGTTTCCAAATTTTGAATGCTTGACTTTGTTTCTTGTTGAAATTGCACCACGTTTTGTTGTAAGGTGCCCATGGTAGTAGCAAGAGTTCGAATCATGTCTTCCGTAGACATACTCGATTGAGAAGGTGGGTTGGCTTGTTGAGGGTTTCCATACCTTAAGTTTGGATGATCCCTCAATCCGGGATTGTAAGAATTTGAGAACGGGTCATACCTCCTTTGTTGGTGGCCTTGGAAACCCAAAGCGTTGACATGCTCTGTGGCGTCTTCTTGAAGAGTCGGGCATGAGTCCGTGGGATGCCCGTGTTGTGTACAGATACCGCAGACCTTGACTTCTTGGGTCTTGGATTTTAAAAGGAAATCCTTAACCAAAGAAGTCAAGCCGGTCACTTGACTTGCCAAGCCGTTCACTTGACTTTCCAACGCGTTGTTGGATTCTGCCGCCATAACTCTCCGAGTTGAGGACCGCCCGTTATAGTGTCTGGAGTTCTCGGCCAACTCCGAGATGAGATCTCTTGCTTGTGAAGGGGTTTTGTTGACAATGCCCCCTCCACACGCCGCATTCACCATGCGACGATCTTGATCCACAAGACCATCATAGAAGTAGAGGATGAGGTCTTGTTCGGTGTATCCGTGATAGGGGCAACTTGCACATAGCTTCTTGAATCTCTCCCAATATTCATATAGGGATTCATCATCTTTTTGTTCAATGTTGCTTATTTGCTTCTTGAGTGATGATGAAATAGAAGCGGGGTAATACCTGTCAAGGAAGGCCTTCTTCATTTGTGGCCATGTAGTGATACTTCCCGAAGGAAGATAGAAAAGCCAATCCTTTGCAGTATCCTTCAGAGAAAATGGGAAGGCCCTCAGTTTGATTTGCTCCTCGGACACACCATTGGGGCACATGCTTGTGCACACAATGTGGAACTCCGACAAGTGTTTGTTCGGATCCTCCCCTCGTAAGCCATGGAAGGATGGGAGTAGATGAATGAGCCCAGATTTTAGCTCAAATGTGACCCCCGTATCAAGAGTTGGAAAAGTGATACATAGAGGTTGTTGATCTAGATTCGGAGCCGTGAGCTCCCTCAGTGTTCTTGTTTCATGAGCCATAGTGATTGGCTCTTCGGTCTCGCTAGATTGAGAACTAGCACTTGATGATTCCTCCGAAGAAGTATTCGGAAATAAATTCCTAAACCTCTCGAAGGCTTGTTCCGTTTGGGGGTTTGTTTGGTAGATGATTTCGTTTATAGATCGGGTTCTTACCATATACTCAAACAAGCTCAGAAGAAATAGAAATCTTTATATTTCAACTATTTTTTTTTTCTTTTTTTTTTTTTTTTTTTAAAAAAAAATGGAATAAAAAGAAAAATAAATTGCCTTTCCCCGGCAACGGCGCCAAATTTGACGTGCACTTTGTCGTGAGTGCACTCAAAGTAAATTCAGTACAACACTTATACGTAGTATAGTGAAGTAGAGTTCGTATCCACAGGGAAAGGAACACTTCTCTTTTTATAAACTAATTAATAAAGGGGGGGGTTTTGATTGTTGAGTGATTTAATTAAATTAAACACGAAGATGAACGAGTTATGTGGTTTAATACAAAGATAAAAGGGACTTGGCATTGCTACTTTCCACTTGTTGATATATTTTAGTCGATCATTGTTATATCTATAACTTATCTCCTCTCGAATACTCAATCGAGGAGTATATCCAATTCATCGAGGATAGTTATTAACAACGACCGTTCATTAATAACCCTTACTATTAGCCAAGTATAGAACAAGCGCCGTATACTGACTTGATAGTAGCATTTAATCGCTTAACTCCTTGATGAAATCAATTGAGATCGATAACCTCAACACAAGTGGTTTCGGTTTAACCAACACAATTAATCCCTCTTAAGTCTATTAACCACGACCGTGCATTAATAGACCGAAGTTACTTACTTGTGAAACTATCAACGATTAACCATTGGTTCGTTGATCGTTTCTAGTAGTAATTAATATATGAAACAAAACTAGTTGATCCTTTAAGTAATGTTCAAAATATTAATATGAAATATGAATAGGAATTAATTGATACTCAAGGAAGAATATTAAAGAAGATGAATCCTACTATAATTAATATTAAGATGTTAACTAATTGTCATCTTAGTAACACTCCCCAATATTAACATAGAGGAAGAAATGACTATTACTATAACTAATGTCAAGATGTTAACTAATTGTCATCTTAGCAACACTCCCCAACATTGATATAGAAATAGCATTTGAAGAAAGAATTAATATTCAAGGAAAGAAATTAAGAAAATAACTCACAACTTTGATAATCAACAAGCTTCAAGAGCAATACCAAGAAATGGAAGTTTAGCTCCTCATTTGGAGACTAAACATGCTAAAAGAAATATAAAGAAATGCTATTCTAAACTGAGCTTAAGAGTGTATATGAATTGGTGCCTAAAAGTGAAGGAAAGGAGGTGTATTTATAGGCTTTTTGAGGTGCAGGTCGAGTACTCGATCGAGTATATATACATACTCGATCGAGTATGTGTAGAACATCGAATTCGTTCCATACTCGATCAATACTCGGGTAGTTTTTATAGCTATACCCGATCGAGTACATAAGTATACCCGATCGGGTATAGACACTCGAACGTGGAAAATCTTCTCCTGCATGTTCCTTTGTTTTCGGATCCGATCCGATTTGAAATGTCAACCAGATACCCGATCGAGTATATGTGTATACTCGACCGAGTATAGACCAAAATCAGGATTTTTCCTTCTTTTTGTCTTGTACTCTTGCACCTTCCTTCACCATTGATCATTTGATTGATCTTGGACCTGTTTAAGCTCAGAATAAACCTAATCTAAACAAATTACAAGAATTTAACAAACTAAACTATTACACCGAAAGTGTGTAATTTCCGAGATATTAAACAATCAAAACTAACTAAAAACGTAAATAAACATACGGAAATTACAAACGTATCACTATTTATAGGTGTTTTTCAACACCTTTGGCCGGGTACCCGACCGGGTAGAGGTACATACCCGACCGGGTACCGGTCAAAATCAGATTATCTCCCACGTTTTTGTGTTTTCAGCACGTTAAATTGTCCGGGTCAAGTCAGACCCGACCGGGTCAAGTAAGGGACCCGACCGGGTTTGGTCAAAATCAGATCTTTTCCAAATCTTTGTGATCTGCAGCATGTTCTGGTGCTCCGGGTCAAATCTGACCCGACCGGGTCGAGTAAGGGACCCGATCTGGTCTTTCTCTTTCCTCTTAGATCCTGATCATTAACTGACCCGACCGGGTTCAAGGTCTGACCCGGTCGGGTTTGTGTTCCTGAGCATTTTTGTCTTCAGCTTTTCTCCCCTTTTGCTTGCTAAAAACTCTATCACTATTCTATAGCTAGAAATAGAAGGTAAAAACAATTACAACTAAAATAAAACAAATACTTACAAACTAACAAAAAGTGATGGAAAGTCCACACAAGATCAATATAAAAACATACACTTATGCACTATAAACTAGTGCATATCAATATATATATATATATATATATATATATACACACTATTGTTTTGTACGCGCTTTGCGCGATTGGGTAAATGCCCAATAAATACAATATTGATGGAACTAACATGTTTTGTGCAGTAAAAGCTAAAAAAAGCTAATGACAAATTAAAAGAAATGCCCTGATGGTTGCAAATTGTGCAAACAAACCTTAAACCCATTATTTGTAAAAGTTTAAAATAATAAAAAACTTCTCTATATCATATTTATGCCTGGACCACATCACTTCTACCTGAAGCTTTGCCTCATTTTGATCATTCGCTTCAGCATTGCTATCCAAAAGTCCCACTCATCCGAATCACTGGGGGTTAGTTGCACCTGAATCTGAAGGGCAGTACCAATGTCATGGTTGTCCAGAGTTGTCAATTAAATCAATACTTTCACAACCCTCAAACAGAGCAACAGAATAAGTTCACAACCTGAAGGGAATTTCATGGATGAAAATAAAAACTGCATTTTGATCACAAGGCAGAGTTAGTTTTCTTCTTTTCCTCTAACTGGATTAACAACAACCTCACAAACCCATATGAAATCAAATATACTTAATAAATGATCAGTGCCAAGAGTAAGTGGATGTCTTATTATGTCATACATAAATGGATGCTACGTTTATATAAGTAATTGGTGATTAGATAAATCAAGACATTTAACATATCTAAAAAAACTGACATTCATTCTCTAAACTCTTTGAAGGCCCATGACCTTTATTCTCTAGACTTCTAAAAGATGTGTTGCTTCACTAAAAAAACTCAAGCTTCACTAAGTCAGAAGAGTTCTGAATCAAATAATCAATATAGCACTAAAAATAAGCTTGCATAATATCGTTAAGTTACTTTTGTAACAACAAAGTAACAAACAGGAATTTTTAAGTCATACGAATCTAAGCAGGAGAAAAGATTGCCTTCAAACAGGTTTTGAAGTAATGGGATCATATTCTCATATGGTTCACATATCTTTAAATCTTTCAAATATAATGATCTTTCCCTTAAAATGACACTTTTCTAAAGTGGGAAAAAGCAATGAGTTCAAATCAGATACCCGAAAAAAAAGATATGAGGTTCTGATACAGTCATACCACAAAAAAGTATAATGTTTAGCGTAGTTTCCTCAGTTTTTGTGACTGTTTATAACTGTGATAGAAAGTCAGATTTTTTGTAGTGTCTGTTTACTCAAAAAAAAACATAATATTGGTAAGTAGAGATTTGAGTGAGCTACACAAGTGCCAATCAGCTTGACAAAGGTTAAAAATATTTTATTATGATTTATCTAGTATAAAAAGCAAAGCAAAAAAAGACAATTAATTTAACGCTTAACCTGTTAGGTCGTTATATTGGGCCCGTTTGAAAAACAGCGGGCGCTTCAAACCACTGCATTTTTTAACTTGAAACCACTGCTAAAAGCAGTGGGTTGGTGCGGATTCGCCAAAAAACAAACAACACCATTAGGTTAGAAACAGAGTGTTAAATGCAGCCCTAAGCCAAAATTCAAATAAAGTGATTTTTTGATGTTCTTCATCCTAGCCAGGCTATTCTGCAAATATACTCAAACCATTACCAAACCAGGTTCCCTAAAAATACTTAAGTGTTTCATAGTGAAAACGGAACATACCTCAACTGAAAAAAACAAAAACAACACGAACCAGACGAACGCCCCATAATATTTATATGAAAGTGAAATACTTCATATACCTTTTCTTAACATATATGTAGTATTTAGATTTATTTTTGGATGCTATATTCTTAAAAACTAAGGGTAATGAGGGTTAAGGCTGGACAGATATGAAATAGTGAAATAGTACCATACTCAAAAGCAATTTGAAATATCTAGAAAATCGTATCTTTATGAACTTTATTAATAATACAATACAGATCTTCAATAGTACCATACTAAAAGCAATGCAGAGGTTGGGAGTGGGCATCGAAAATGCTACTTCCTATGTAAAGATTTGTACAATGATACAAATGATACAAATCAAACCAATGACATTTGAAAAGGTGATATCAAATCTACTTGCGTTGATTTTGGGATCCGTGCGAAAAGAGAAGCGTAGACGGAAGCCCTTTCCTTACCAGTCGAGTGGCTTCCGCTCCTTATGTGTTGGAAGTTTGATCGGAAGATAAGTAGGCAAGGCCATCCAGATAGATGGTTTTTTACCCGACCTAAAAGGAATACGAGGCGCAAAGCGTAGTGGATATACTATATTCCTGCTATCTGACTTCCCGAGGGAGAAACTTAAAGCAGTCCGCACAGTCTTATTTTCTAATTTCCCTCTCCCACGACCAATCCTACGGTATGGATTGTTTTCCAACAATCGAAGTTTTATTTCGTAGGGAAAATGGAACGACTAAAGAATGATTTTATCATTTTATTTTGCCAAGTTCGTGTAGCGCATTAACTAAGTGACTTACGGAATCTAAAATATGGAGGCTGACTACGGCCTCAGATGATTAGGCGGGTACAAGATTCGAACCTGCAGTCTTCAGGTCATGAGCCCGATGACAATGTGTTAGAGATATTTTCATTATATTGTGATCAATGTTTCTTAGCCCTTTGTATTCAGCTTATATAAATAAATAGACTAGCTAGAATAATGAATAGGCCTTTTAAGGCAATTTGTAATAAAGGCTTTCATGCCTTTTTAGGTATGGGCCTCCTAGAAAAAGGAGCCCAAATGATTGTAAAACCTACCTTTCCCGTCAGGCTATATATATGCCTTAAGGGAAAGGCTAGGTTAAGCTTTTCAGATATTCTCATTCCCTAGTGCCGCAGTGCCTATTTCGGTGATAGAAGTTTTACGCTAAGTTATGTTCATCATTCTGTAAACTTCTTCATCATTCAATGGAAAGCTTCATTCTCAGATCTATCTTCCATACTCATACATTCTAGAATAGAAAACAGGGACCTAACATCTGGTATCAGAGCAGGAGCTGATCGATCGATTGAAGGCTGAAAAACGCTCCTGCGCGATTCTTCATCGTTGAAGTTTGCACTTGAGCGATTTTTTGTTCTGTTTTTGTTGTGATTTTTTCAGGAAAATGCTTACAGGGAAATGCTTCTAGGCTTGCTGGGATTCATTTTGCAAAAAATCTCGCTGAGAAAGTTGGCGTACAGGTTAAGCCAGATTTGAGCGATCCTGCATTTTCGCGCAACTCCCTGAAAAAGAAGAACAGGTTCGCGCAATCAGGCTTCTGCGCGATCTCAAGCATCGCGCAACACATCCTGCGCGATCTTGGACTTGCGCCATCTGCAACTCCTCCTGCGCGATTTCGTTTTCACGCAACACTTCTTGCGCGATCGTGGACTTGAGCTATCTCGCACACATGAGTGATCTTGTCCTTGCGCGATTAGGAGTTGAGTGATATTCCTTTTGTTGAGCGATCTTTTAGCATGTTGAGCGATCTTTTAGCAAGTTGAGCGATCTTTCTAAGAGTTGAGCAATCTTTGTAAAAGTTGAGCGATCTTTTATAAAGTTGAGCGATCTTTGTAAAGTTGAGCGATCTTTTGTAAAGTTGAGCGATCTTTTGTAAAGTTGAGCGATCTTTTGAGAGTTGAGCGATCTTTGTAAAAGTTGAGCGATCTTTTGAGAGTTGAGCGATCTTTGTAAAGTTGAGCGATCTTTCAACACTTGAGCGATTCCATACTTGCAAAGACCCACTGTCAGAAGTACCCAACAACAGAACAGGACTTAATCAATCAACTGATCAGCCCGATCATTTAAAATGGATGCATTATCAATTGGAAATGACACGAGACCCCCGATTCTACGAAGAGGTGAATACAATGTCTGGAAGAACAGATTCTTGAATTTTCTTGAGAGCAAGGACCAGTCTTCGGGACTTCTTGACTCCATCACTAACGGACCTGCCCAATTGCTGATTGCTGTTGAGAGAGACAATAGAAACAATCCACCCGTTGAGATAGAATGGAGACCCAAGACAGTTGATGAATATGATGATGAGGACCGAGCCAGAATCCGAGCTGATTTGCTTGCTAAGACTTATCTGTTGCAGGCCATCCCGAACGACATCTATATGCAGATTGACAGTATGTCGACGGCAAAAGAGATGTGGAATGAAATTTTCAAGATTATGCAAGGAACTGAGATTGGAGTAAAAGCGAAGAAAGCTAGCACCTTCACATCATATGACTCTTTCAAAGCCAAGCTTGGAGAATCACTTGAAGATACTTATCTCAGATTCTTGCAGCTTATCAATGAACTGAGGAAGATTGGCGTGCACAAGTCAAACATGGAGCTGAATGTGAGATTTATGTCTTCACTTGGAGCTGACTGGAAGAAGCTGAGCTCACAGGCACACAAAGGATCTGGATGAGATGGATATCCATGCTGTGTACAACACACTTGATCAATACGCTGAAGATTTCTCTGACTTTGTGGTTGCCACTGTGACAGCTGAAAAAGGGAAGGGAGCTGTGGACAAGCTAGCTGACACCCTTGCCCTGATGCTTGACAAGCCATCAAAGTCTGGCTCCAAGAAAGATAAGATGATAGCTGATGATAGTGAGAGTGCTGACAGTGACATCGGTTTCTGGGATGATTCTGATGATGATGAGCTTCGTGACTTCCAAAAGCAGATAGCCCTTCTTACCTCAAGGTTTAACAATCAGATGCAGAAAAAGAAGAATGCTTCTAACAACAGGCTCCGCAATTTACCATAATCCAAATGTCCGTTTTATAGTAATTCAATGGGCGAAGTTAATTTAAATAGTCCAGATTTCACTTTATTCTAATCGGTCAATTGTTTATTAATCATTCAATTCCATATATTTGTTAACAATAACCAAATCACTATATTACGATCAGTCCAGATTAATCAATCCTCTCCTTAATAGCAATACAATCCCAGAAAAAGAATTCCCGCTCACTGCACCTTTTATTAACATCCGTCCGATTCTCATATAAGCCTAATCAACGGCTTTTACATTTCCCTTTTCCCCGACTCTTTTTGCACCAGTTTCTTCTACTCTATTTCTTCCGTTTTTTCTTCGATCTTTCTTCTTCGCAAATCGGAGCTCCTCACAAGGTGTAGTTGTCATCGAAAAAGAAGATGCCAGAAATTATCCGAAAAAAGGATATGACAATTCATTTAGACGAAGTCATCTACATGGAGTCATTTGTCTGGGAATCATCCGAAGAAGGAGATGGCTATTCCTTCACATTTGTTCTTCTTCTGGAATCATCCAAGCCGAGATCCATCCGATTCTAAATGACTTGGAGGTAAACTATTCTTCTCATTTATACACATCATCTTTTATTTTAAACCGGTTCCAATCTGCTAGATATACTCGGTCTCATTTAGAGTGTTGTTACATTTTTGTAGAGAAGGTGTTTGATAAAATTCCTCAATCAAATATTTGTTCCTACAATTAGTTTATATGCTGGGAAGAACGAGTAGAGATATTGTATACTTCCTCACCTGTGCTGCTGAATACTTTGTTACTGAATCAGCAGTACATATAGAACAATGGCCCTTAATTATTCATTCCCCTGATAAGCTCACGCAGTATTGTTTCAGATGTTCTTGCTTTATGTTCTTTGAAGCAGCTTTATACTCTATCAGTTTAACGTTTGTATTTCTATCAATTTTTGTGACTTATTTGGTAAGTATTAGGAATTGTGATAAAAGTTCTTTTTTTACATACACATTAGTACATTACCTAGGTAGAAGCGGTAAATCTGCACCTATGATGTCCATGATCCAACCTTTGTCTCAAGAATGTTTTTTTAATTGTAAACCCATTTGTAATCACCTTCTACACAATTTCTAAAGCAGTTCTGTTCTTCTTCTTCTTCTTCTTCTTCGAGTACACCTAGGAAATATACCTTCACCCCTTATTCTTAAAGTTAAGTATTCGGAAGTATGGTAACATAATTTACTTTCAGGTTTAAGGTCATGGACTCCCTCTCGAATAGCAGCGATATGCTGTTTGATGAGGTGTGTTAGTTATATCCTGTCATCTTTTTCTTCATGTCGACTATCATTCGATACTTAACTTTCTTATTGATGTTTGACATTATACTTATAATCAACTAGGCTTTCATTTTATGGGTTAGTCTCATTATCAAACTCAAGGTTTAGTTTGATAGCTGGGTGTTTGTAATAATATCTTTTTAACATTTTTAATGTCTCGGTTGGTGTAGAGCAGGGGAGGCTGCGTAGACTAATATATAAAGTGATATACACTCAGCTCTTTAGTACTAAACGAGATATTTTCATTTTTAATACTCAGCAAAAGGGATATGTGTCAATTGGAGTATGCACCGAGCATATCTTATCAAGGATGGACAAAGTATCTTATTAGTTAAAACATTTAAAGAGGAGTCATAAGAATTGCATTCCAATTCAAGTATTCAACTATTCGACCCCTAGCTCTTTAGATAGAAATAAAGATGGAATACCCCTAGCTCTTTTGTTGAATGATATTTATCTAAATATTTAGAACAAACATTTTGTTTTTATCTGTTTCAGAGTCTTAGACAATGCAAGTAGCACTGATTTTAAGTTTATTTTCTTTTCAAACTATTGTTTTCCACTAAAAAACACCCCTCCTTGAAAATAATTTAAACTCAAGCTTTAAGCTAAAGTTTCTACTCAATGAATCATTTTAAAGTCCTGATTTGTACTCTAAAAAGTACTTTTCCTTGAAAATAACTTATCATTTGTCTTAGTTTTGTTTTACAGTTTCTTTATCAAATACTATTGCTTTAACAATGACTACTATTTTGGGAATCCTTTTTAGAGTTGCTTTCAATTAATCAGTTTTGACTATAGAGCTTTAGATTTGCAACGACCTATCCTGCTTTCGGGAAATGAAGAATTTTGTATATTGAAGGCTTTGCTTTGAAACAAAGGTCTTGATATTAGGATCATCATTATACTTAAATATAAGTTTATTTAATTTTTGATTTCAGAATTACCAAACAATAGAAAACTTAATGCTGTATATAAGTAAACTCATCTTACTTTTTATTCCCTTCCAGTTTTAGTTTTTCCCATAGGTTTTCTAACATTTGATTAAAGTAGTAGCAATCCATCCTTTAGTACGACATATGACTAACAATATTATCATCAAAACTTGATTTAATTTTCCATTTTAGGCAAGTAAGCCCAGCCCATGGACCGCAAAGTAGTAATTGTTTGTTATATAATGTTTTCTTTACTAACATGACTTTATTTTGATACTAATTTTTTGATCTAATTATTTTTCCTTCTACCTTTAAATAGGAGCAGGGGAAGTTCGGCCTACCTTTTAGTCGAGGTATGGTTGCATATTATATTCATAGAATTGCCAGCTCCATTTAATAAATTTCGCGTTGATTCTTTGGAGCATGGTGGGCTTGATTGAGGAAATTCATTAGCATATGGACAAATTTGAATTTCAGTTTTTAATTCTTGTGATTTATGGTGGGTTTTTCTTTTCGCTCTTCTTTTTTGCAACTTGAGGAACTTTTTTTGGTACACTGGGAAATTATTTTACCTTCTCTTTTTTATCTTTCTTATCTTGCTCATCTTTCTTTTCTTTTCGACTCCGATATCATAGCAGTTCATGTAGCCAACCCCAAAATCTTTTTGGACTAAGGCTTGAATGTTGCTGTTGGGATTTTTAGAGTTGAAAGTTTGATTTTGTAACTTGATTTGGTGTTGTTGTTCATAGATATAGAGCATTTTAGTCTTTACATGCATACATTTTTGAATCTGCAGTCCTACTAAAGGAGTGGTTTGGGTAACCTTTTTGTACTCTATGTTTTCTTTAATCTCTTTTTTTTTCATCAAGGGTTTTCTTTTCTCTCTTCTTTTTTGCAACTTCAGGGACATCTTTTGGTACACTGGGAAGTTATTTGAAACAATACACAGATTTAAGTTTGCAGACGTAATAAAATGACCTACTATACCCCTAAGAGCCTAAGGCACACTATCAACGTATAACATTCAGGGAAAGTCAACACTTGGTTCAGTAGATGGGGCCTCTGGTTCAGCAGGGGAAGGGGGCAACCAGCTGGAACCGTTATTTCTGGGCACGAGATAGAACATGCTTGATCTGATGTCTCCTGGTGGTTCTTATGGTCCCCGGCAGGTAAACTTTGTTCTGCCATGATGAAGCTTCTGGGGGCTAAGGAACAATGGTTGAACAGGATCGAACATGACCGCAGTAGGTAGGGGAATAAGACTTCTAGGTATAACATCCATTGTTGTTGGTGGTGTTGTGTCATTGGCTGGCAGGCATGTGGTTTAGATTTGGAGAGGTGTAGACAAGAGGAATGCCAGGTTGCCACAAGCTCATGACTTTTGTCAATGGGGGCACAACATTATAAGAATATTTATCGCCACAAACGACTTTGATTCATCATTTTTGTGGTCATACTGCAGGGGTTGAAGTTGACAAAGAATATGAGACTCGTGCGCATGAGAGGAACATCTTATGCATTAGAGATTCAAAACTTTGCCGAATGTGATTGGAGATGGGGTCCTGGGGGACGGTGATGATGGAGAATCAATGGTTGACATCCCTGAAGAATTTATTGCTCCTATGACGGATGATCCAATTGAAGCTATTGTCAATATCACCTATCCCGTTTTTGAAACACACTATAATGACGTTTTATGAGCTGAAAATGAAACGAGTTCGGGTTTACGAAGACACATTCTAAAGTGTACACCACTGAGGATGTACAAATTTCATCATTTGATGTTCTAATTGTGATCACATTAAATGTTCAGAGAGATGATTTTCTAAGATTTTAGAAAGCAATCATATACAAACCTTAATGGTTCGGTGAAGATCATAAAATTTTGAGATAATATCATGTTGTTTAGCAAGTGACAACAAGGAAGCAGAGATGTTGGGGTACGTGAAGCATTGGCTTGGTTGGAGTCCTGTGGTTGGAGTAATCTGGAGGTAGAGTTCAACGTGGTTCACGTAATCTATGAGAGATCCAAGACGAGGACTCTTTGGGTTTTGGTTTGGTTGTGGATGATATTAGATTTATGATTGCTATTTTGAATAGTGTCAAGTTTTCTCATGTCATTCTTTGGGTAGAGCAGCCGTTTCTTTGTCTGATTGTCAATTTTGGTTTTATTTTCCTCCTACTTTTAATTGGATAAATGGAATAACACTAATAATAAAATAAATTGTTGGTCTATCAATGATTTATAAAAAAAAAATGAATAGCTCACCATAGCTTTTTTATGTACGAAAATGAAAATTCAAAAAAACCTCCGTATTTGAAAGTATCAATACTCTTGATATAAACTGATAAAAAAGTGTTGTTTAGACGGAGGTTTATAATAATTCGTAACATTAGTTTATGATCTTAAAAAAATTAATGCTTACTAATTGCATCCCGTGCAACGCACGGGTAAAAAATCTAGTATTATTAGTTACGATCAGTCCGGATTATAACATAGGCAGCACTTAGGTAGTATATTACTCGTAAATTAATATTAGTCCAGATCATTGCTACTATTACTTTTAAATCACAGCCAAGTTTCTATTTTAACCAGTCCGGCCCATTCATTAATTAAGGTTTCCGTTTTAATTTTATACGGGAAGAAACAATCGTCTTTCTATGCGTCGTCTTCATCGTGAGAAAACTTCGGAAAAGCAAGGGATTGCTTACTTACCTTATTGACGTCAGACGAGTGGCACGGAAGTGACGGCGGTGATCCGAAGCGACGTTCAGCAGTTGACTGCCACCCTTAGCGGAAGTCCGGCCAGTATATTTTTTTTTTGGTGTATATCGCAGGGTTAGAGGAGGCTATTTATCGCTGCGGTTTGTGTATGGAGAATACGCAGGTTGAAGGAGGCTATTTATAGCTGTAGAGTGAAGGTTCTAGGTCTCTAAAGATTAACTTGATTGGTTTTATCCGATTAGCTCCATCTGCGAATAGTTTGTTAGCCGCTGCTAATGTATCGCATACTCCGCTTTATCCCTTGTTTAGTACGTAGGATCCTATACGAATATTATTATATGGGTCTAGACTTATTTTTGAAAAGTCAAAACTCCCTTTATAATTTATTTCAAATTACTATGTATGTGTCGCGGTATATATGTATATAGTACATACGTACATCTATGTTTTTCTTTCCTTTTCGTAAATGTATTATTATTATTATATACTAAGCACATAGTTAAATTAATGGTGTTATTTATTTTTAATGTATACTTATCACACGTTATAAAAATATTATCTTATCAACTTAATTATGACAAATGTCACTTTGTAACATTTTATCTGATTAATAAAATTAATTATTTTATTCTATTTAAAATTTTCGAAGTGTCACAAAGGGCACATCCGCCAGAGCTGATAATTGGAGATCCATCTCAAGGAGTCAGAATCAGAACGGCATCAGTCAATGAATGCTTATACTCATGTTTTCTGAGTCAGAAAGAACCAACAAAGATGACTGACGCATTGGTTGATCCGGACTGGGTAATTGCGATGCAGGAAGAAATGAACCAGTTTGAAAGATTAAAAGTGTGGACCCTGGTGCCAAGGCCGTACAAGAAAACCATTATCGGCACCAAATGGGTATTAAAAAATAAGAAAGACGAAGACGGTGTGATCGTGAGAAACAAGGCCCGCCTGGTTGCAAAAGGTTACAATCAACAAGAAGGAATTGACTACGATGAAACCTTTGCACCAGTGGCACGAATTGAAGCGATCAGATTATTCCTTGCTTATGCTGCACACAAGAGTTTCACAGTGTATCAAATGGATGTAAAGACAGCATTTCTGAATGGAGATCTGAAAGAAGAAGTCTACGTTGCACAACCTGACGGCTTTGTTGATCCTGAACGCCCCAATCATGTATATAAGCTGAAGAAAGCCCTGTATGGTCTGAAACAAGCACCGAGAGCCTGGTACGAAGCACTATCATATTTTCTTGTGGAATCAGGCTTCTCGAAGGGAAAGATAGATCCAACTCTCTTCATCAAAAGACACAAGGGTGACATCATGCTGATACAAATTTATGTGGACGACATCATCTTTGCATCATCGAATCCAAATTTCTGCAAAAAGTTCAGCAACCTGATGCGCACCAAGTTCGAGATGAGTATGATGGGAGAGTTGAACTTCTTTCTAGGGCTTCAGATCAAGCAAATGCCGGACGGAATCTTCATAAATCAGTCCAAGTACATTCACGATATGCTAAAGCGCTTCAAAATGGACAGCAAGTCAACGATGAAAACCCCCATGTCTCCCTCACAAAAGCTCGACTCTGACCCTTCCGGGAAATCTGTCGATGCTACCAATTATCGGGCTATCATCGGTTCCTTGCTGTATCTTACATCTAGCAGACCAGATATTGTCTTTGCAACCTGCCTATGCGCCCGCTTTCAAGCAAATCCGAAGGAATCACATCTGAATGCTGTAAGAAGAATACTAAGATATCTCAAAGGAACAGTCAATCTGGGCCTTTGGTATCCCAACGAATCAGGCTTTGACCTTGTTGGATACTCAGATGCTGATTTTGTGGGTTGCAAACTAGACAGAAAGAGTACATCTGGCGGTGCTCAATTTCTTGGTGATAAGTTGGTATGCTGGTCCTCTAAAAAGCAGAATTGTGTGTCCACTTCTACAGCTGAGGCAGAATATGTCGCGGCTGCTAGCTGTTGCTCACAAATATTATGGATGAGGACCCAGCTGAAAGACTACGGGTTCACATTCTCACACATCCCGATCTACAGCGACTCTCAAAGTGCAATAGCCATCACGTGCAATCCGGTCCATCATTCAAGGACGAAGCATATTGACCTCAGATATCATTTCATCAAGGATCACGTTGAGAAAGGCACCGTGGACATGTACTTTGTGTCTACGGAATTGCAACTGGCTGATATCTTCACAAAGGCCCTGGATGAAAAGAGATTCAATTTTCTGATCTCTAAGCAAGGGATGCTGAACCTGAACGACTGAGTAACATCTGAACTGTGTGTGTGCGTGTGCTTTCATGTTTTGCATTTTAGTTATCTTTGCATCACTTTTTTTTCTTTTCTTTTCTCTCTCTCATGCTTCATTTTTTTTTTTCATCGCATGTTTTCCTTTAATTTTTTCATGCATCATTTTTTTTAATGCATAAGTTGAGGGGGAGGTTTTCTAAACCATTCACAAATTGAGGGGGAGTTTGATAAAATTTTCATCTTGAAGAGAAGCAAGGGTTGAGGGGGAGCAATTTTTAAATTTGAAATCATACAGATTTGGGCCCGTTAAGTTGAAAATCTCCCAGGCCTATTTAAACCATTAAAACGCGCAACTCCCCTCCTCCCATTACTCTCTTGCGCGAAACGCTACAACTCCCCCAGAGCAAAAAATCTTCAACCTCCCTTCTCGTTTTTTCGCTCATTCCAACAAGGTAAAGAAATTTCTCCATCTTTTCGATATTTTGATGATTCACAGGTATTCCACGAAGAAGACGAACAGGATACCGATTCTCAATGAGTTGCGTAATCTGACTTGCGCGAAACCCGGGGATGCGCGATTCGACCACTTGCGCGAACTGAGGAGGCTGCGCGATCTGGTCTATTGCGCGATCTGGTCTATCGCGCGATATCCTTGGCTTGCGCGTTTGATGAAGCTTGCGCGATCTAGGGTGGCGCGATTTGCCCCCTTGCGCGATCTAACACCCTTGCGCGATGCATATAGGCTGCGTGATTTGCCAGCCTTGCGCGATTACCAAGGGCTTGCGCGAACAAACCTGTTGCGCGATCTACAGCCCTGCGCGTTTTCTCCTTTGCGCGACTTGGACTGACTTGCGCGATCAGTCCTGCTTGCGCGATCCACTTGGCCTGCGCGATTTAAGGTCTTTGCGCAGTCCATAGACCCTGCGCGATCCTTAGGCTTTGCGCGTTTCCATTTGGGCTGCGTAGAAATAACCAAGCCCAGTCTAAATTCAAACCCGAGTGGAAATTCTTAAGTTGGGCCAAAATAAACCAAGTACAGGCCCAAGTCAGACCAAGAGCAATAACCTATTATTTGGGCCCCACTTTTCAAAAAAAAAAAACAATAAAGGGCCCAAATGAACAGAAATTGTGGACTTAGCCATTTTTTAATCATATGCTCTAATCTGTTTATCATTTTCAGACTGAAATGGCTGCCAACACTCCAATCAACATGATCTACGCTAGGGAACAATGGATCCCAATCAAAGAAAACAACTCACAGTTCGACCCCGAAGTGTTCTCTTGCCAAGACAACGTGGTCGTCTCCATTCTGAAAGGCCACAAACTTTGGAAGGCCCTGAGCGAAACTGCTGAAGTCCCTCAAGTGTATCTCCAACAATTCTGGGGAACACTTGACAAGGATGTTGACGACAATGGTAGACAAATTGATGATGTGCTAGCTACCACGATCCATAACACCAGAGTTACAATCACAAAGGAGCTGGTTCAACAAGTGCTACAGATCCCGGAGGAGGAACATTATGATGCGTTGGCCTCAGAAGCGCAAATCTTTGAGGACATGATCAAACTGGGCCACGCTGAACCCCTCCGACTGATGTCCGCGATCAAGACAGCACGATTTCCACGACCATGGAGGACACTTATGGCTACATTAAACAAGTGTTGCACATCTAAGCATAGTGGCTTTGACAAATGCAGTGGCTACCTCGTCTACATCTTCCACGGCATCGCCTTCATGAAGAACTACGACTTCACCTCTCTAATCTGGGGTGACTTTCTGGAGATGCGAAGAAGAAAGTTCGATACTGATCTGATCAAACATCTACCATACATGTGATGGTTTTCATTGCTGGTGCGACACTTCTGCAGAACAATTCCTACAATTCAAAGGCGCAAATCATCTGAGAATGTCAGCACTCCAGCCCTACAATATCTGAAGAGAATGCCAGAGGTATGCTCACTGTTACCTTTACCTATTCCTGTTCCTCTCCTCCTGTTAGCTGGCCGCAATGATCCACACGTTGTACGCTACAGCGAGGAGAACAGTATCATACTCCCTATGGCTCAGATAAACCCCCCTGAGCCTACCCCGGGGAGTCAGCCGAGAGTAAGTGAGGGTCCTGAGAGTTCAACCTGGCCACAAAGACCAGTGGTAAGCCGGCCCCATGATGATCAGACTATGTCTGCTGAGGGCCACACCCGTGCTGAAGAGACTACCTATGATTCGCCAAGCGTAGCCACAACACAAGACGCTGACGATGAGGGCTCTGGGAGCAAGGCTGGAGAGAACGACGATGATGATGATGATGAGGATGACGACAATGCCAAGGCAAAGGACAAGAAAGTCGAGAAAGCCCCCACTAAGAAAGGACGACTCATTATCAGGCTTTCTCGGGCTACAACACAGAAGCAGTCTCACCAAATCAAGGACACTCAAGGAAACATCATCAGTGAGACTCGCTCCAAGGTACGTAATGACAACCCCTCCTCATCATCTACTCCTGTGCAAAGAGTGCAAACCGCAAGCAACCTGGCAGAAGAGTTAGCTTTGTATGACAGCTGCTCTGACCTAGACACTATAAACCGGGCTAACCCCGGCCCATAGGTGCAGAAACTGATATTTTCAGTTTCCGGGTAGAAGACGCAGCATCTAGACCAACTGCACATGCACAAGCCTCACCTAGCCACTCTGCTGCCTCCCAACAGGTAGTAGTTTCACAAACAGGGGACATTATACCCACCTCACTGCCTCCTTACGACGCAGTTGAGGACATTCTTTGTGGTCTTCCGCCCCAGACCACTACCCCTCCTTCTAGCACATTGAGTCTAGGTTCCACCCTCCCAACATTTTCCACTTTTTCTAGGACACATACACTGCTCACACCACTCCACACAACAGGTGCACTTTACCTGTCCTCAACGATCGGAGATACGTCGATGATGATCGGAAGTCCTGCTGCACAACAGATACCTCCATCATTATCTGCAGGCCACACTTCAGTAATCTTTACTGATGCTGTGACAACGGTTACTACCCCTGTAACCGGTAACCCTGACCCTACTGACCTTTCAGTCATTTTGCAGCGTTTCATGGATTCCACCATTAAGCCATGGGTGCACGAAGCAATAACCGCTCGGGCACAGGAATTCAGGAACACCCCGGCGCTGCTAAACGACATCATCCAACCCCAACCATTGTCCTCACATACCCAGCAAACCCAACCACTTCCTATCGTACCTACCCAACAAACCTCTGAACCTTCCACAACCCTACCTCACTCACCTACTGCTTCAAGGGGAACCCAGGATACAGAACTAGTGTCCTCCCCTACTTCGACCACACCTTTTCCTGACCCGAAAACTCTATCGTTTGAGGTACTCGAGAACCTAATGCTAGATCAACTACTAGCCACCGAAGAAGGCAACCTAACCCAGAAACAAAAAGACCTTCTTCGGATCCTTAAACCTGATAGCTCATGCCGTGATAGTTTCCGTGGTCACAAACGTTCGCATGAGGACCCCGATGATTCGGATCCTCATGAGGGGGAGAACAAGAGGCAACAAACACTTGAGCGTGATGCGTCAACAAGCCAACCTTCCACGCAATCCAACCCACCTGAATCCTCGAAAAATCAGCCCCCACCATCCACTCAACACAAAAGCCAAACAGCCAATCCACCCACATCTATCCCGGTCGAGCTAGAAACAACACTCCTAGGCGCATCCTTTACAGGTGCTGTCCAAGGATGGAGTGGAAGTCCTGAGGTTGCTACTTCGAGTACACCATTTTATTCAGGCCATCAGAAAGAACCTAGTTCTAATCTGATGATAACGGGTAATCCTAGTGATCCCGGAGTTACTATTGACAGACCGCCACAGCAGCAGCAAGTTCCCTCTAGCCAACACGATGATCGAATGCATGACGAACTTGAAGAAATTCTTGTTCATAACAAGTGGTCTCGGCTATGGACAAATGTGGATGAAATACAGCGAAGAGCCTATCTCAGAGAGCTCCTAGCTAAATGTGCTGCTGATGTGATACTGCTTGATGACGATGAACTCAAGGAAGGAGAAAATTATCAGGAACCTCCCAAGGAGCTGGAATCCATCATCAGACAAACAGCGGCTCGAATGCCCAGGAGTGAAAAACCTTGGGAGAATATTAACATCAATGCTCCTTTCCAAGAGGAAATCAGAAAGCGTATATGGCGGAGGGATGACAAAGTCAAGGAATTGGACGAATTGAAAATCCGTGGGCTTAATCATCTGCGAGGAAAGAACAAGGGCGGACAACTGTTTCTGCTTAGTCATCATTACATGGGGAAACAGAGAGAAGTATGGCAACATGAACTACAAACAGCAAAAGACCCAGTGTGGAGTATACTAAATGTAGCCAAAGTAAATCATCAAGACATCCCACTCTCTGTTTACCGCCTACAACGCTCTGACGGGACTGAATTTACCTGCAAGGAAAACGACCTCTATATGCTAAAGATGGACGACATCTATCACATGTATCTAGCATTCCAGGAAATTCCTATCACTTGGGACAAATCTACACAAGAGGGATTCAAGGCACTCAAGCGCTTCATGATCAGACAAGTCAAATTCTTTGCTTCCCATGATCTTCAGATGGCCCTAGAAACCAATCTGCCAAAGACAAACCTCTCAAGACCAAAGCTTTACGGGCCAGAGCTTGAGAACTTTCCAGCATATTACATCTTTGATCGCCCGTTAGCAATCATCTACTTGAATCACAATGGTGAGAGGCGTTTGTTGGTGGCAGAAGAAATCAACAAGTACTGTGACGGAACGCTGAAGATCATTAAAGAAAAATTGCAACCTATCAGAAAAGAATTTGAAGAAAAACAACAGAAGTATGCAGATGCCTCAGATGATGAACTGACAGAGGCAAATAGAATCGACAAAGTGTTGAAAGCCATTGAGAAACAACTTGACAGAAGAAGGTCACTCAGAAACTACGAGCATGCACTCAATCTCAGAAAGCACTATTATAAAGCTCGGGAGTGAAGAATAAAGGAAGCCATTGAGAAACAACTTGACAGAAGAAGGTCACTCAGAAACTACGAGCATGCACTCAATCTCAGAAAGCACTATTATAAAGCTCGGGAGTGAAGAATAAAGGAAGCAAGAACATCTGATCACAAAGGGGGAGATTGTTAGAGATATTTTCATTATATTGTGATCAATGTTTCTTAGCCCTTTGTATTCAGCTTATATAAATAAATAGACTAGCTAGAATAATGAATAGGCCTTTTAAGGCAATTTGTAATAAAGGCTTTCATGCCTTTTTAGGTATGGGCCTCCTAGAAAAAGGAGCCCAAATGATTGTAAAACCTACCTTTCCCGCCAGGCTATATATATGCCTTAAGGGAAAGGCTAGGTTAAGCTTTTCAGATATTCTCATTCCCTAGTGCCGCAGTGCCTATTTCGGTGATAGAAGTTTTACGCTAAGTTATGTTCATCATTATGTAAACTTCTTCATCATTCAATGGAAAACTTCATTCCCAGATCTATCTTCCATACTCATACATTCTAGAATAGAAAACAGGGACCTAACACAATGCTCAACTTTCTCCTCAATTAGGATTATTGTTGCTTCAATTGTTCTCCCAACTGAACTCTACATATTATTTTAATAGAATTGGGTTAACCAACCATAAAAACCCAAAGAATTGAAGTAAGACAAATTGACAAACACTTTGTGTAGTACATTATAGAAAAATATATCTCCTATATTTAAAGTTTTTAGACAATTTCGGCGGTAGCAGAATCGGCGGTTTCCGGCGGCGGCAGCGGCCGGCGGAAGGCGGCGGCAGAATGTTGGCAAACCTCCAGGAAAAAAATCTGGAATATTTCCGGCGGTGGTTGCCGGAACTCCGGAGGCGGCGGCGGTGGCCGGCAGTCCGGCGGCAGGCGGCGGTCCGGTAGTCCCTGGGGCAGCATGTGTAAAGGTTGTGAGGGGTATTTTAGTCCAATCACTAATAAAAAGTCCTATTTAAGGATGTTTAAACTAGATGCTCTTATTTTGGGGAAAAAGCCATGTTTTAGTCCTATTAAGGTAAATCTCCCACATATATAGTTTCAGTCTTACGCTCCCATTATGCCATAATGAAATATACTTGTAGAAAATACATTAATATTGCGAAAACATGACTGTAACTTTTTTCAATATATATGTACTTATACATAATAGAGTAGTTTTATAATTATTTATTATTGTGGACTAGCTTTGTAATTATGACATTTATTCTATATAAATATATCTGTCAGGGCTACCTTTATGGTTAAGCCTGGTAATTATTCTCACATGGTATCAAAGCCATTCTTTCCTTACCCTAATTTTTTTTTCCGGTCATATGACGTCCTCTGTCTCGCCGATTTCTTCCTCCACAGAGGCCTTCTCCGCCGCAAGTACGGCGTCCATGTCCGCGCAGGTGTCTACAACCGATGCTGCGACAATTGCTCCAGGTTCTCTCGAGGCCACCCATGACGTTTCCGCAGGTCCTTCTCTCTCGGCCTCCATCCTCACCTCACCTATGATCTCGGAAATCACAAATTTTCAGCCGCTACCCAATGCTCTATCTTCCTCCAATGGCGTCTGGGTACCACCAGTGTTCCACTAGTCTCCTACTCGACAACCAGTTCCCGCACAACAGCCATATTCTCCGGCAATTCGCCCGCAGCCCTCCCCCTTCTTCTCCACCGGTGGGGGTTCTTCAGGTCCGTATGTTGACAACTTCGGTTCCGGCTTTTCAGGCCCAACGTTTGCTGGTGCTCCGGGTATTGGTCTTCTGCCATCTAGTGCTTCTCTTGGTCCGATTGGATCCAGACCCGCTGCCATCAATTCTCCAGGTTTATCTCTGTCTGAATTAGTTAAAAACATTGGTTTTTCAGCACTAAATATTACCAACATTGTTACCACAAAACTGGCTGCTGTTGAGGATTATTTGACATGGCGTACCCAATTTGAATCGTTTCTGGTGTCGAATGGTTTTTTGGGTATTTTAGATGGTTCCATTCCTGCTCCCTCTCCATATATTTATAATGCATATCATGTTGAGACTGTGAATCCTGATTATCATAATATGTTAAAACTGGATCAAACTGTGCGTTCCTGGTTGTTTGCTACATTGTCTCGCGATGTGTTAATTGAGGGGTGTAATAGAGTAGTTTTATAATTATTTATTATTGTGGACTAGCTTTGTAATTATGACATTTATTCTCTATAAATATATCTGTCAGGACTACCTTTATGGTTAAGCCTGATAATTATTCTCACAATATATAAACTTAATTAATTAAGCATATAAGAATGCTAAGCTAGCTTGTTCAAAATTTATGCACATTCTATCAAGTATTTTACCGGCTCCTTCGGCAACGGCGCTCGGTATCAAAGTCTTGCTAACATTTTTGTCAGCCTTTGATGGGTCAACAATGAGAGAACCACAAAGAATTAAGGAAGCACTAGAGCATTATCGTTGACATCTCTTGCAACGGTAAAAAGTAAACCACATAACTAAATAAAAATGATAAAAAGAAAATAAAAATGTCACACTAAACCGGCACTTGATTATTTCAATCGGATCATGCAAATTGTAGATGTATGAATTTATGTGAATCAAACTCTTGTTCCGCTAGAAGTCCATGAAGTATCATAAACAGGCTAATTTCGTTGGACACAACGTGGAAATAAATTGGACACAAATGATGTGCATGTGTTTATGTGAATGAATATCACTTGGGTCATATTAATTACTTCAATTCGTATAAATCTAAAAGATATAGTAATAAAAATAGCAGTATGTTTCGTATAAATTCTAGCTGACAAGATATAATAAAAATAATGTATGAAACCTAACATTTTATCCTAGAAGAAACATTACAAAATAATACAGTTTATAGAGAATTTACCCTAAATAGGACTAAAATCGTTTGCATATTCCAAAATAGGACTATCATGTTTTTATTCCCAAATAGGACTAATTATTGCCATGTTTTGGCAGTACTAGACTCAAAACATGATAGTATTTTTCAAACTTGGCAGTAATTACTCTTATTTTGGGAATAAAAATATAACAGTCCTATTTTGGAATTTTCAAACTTTTTTATTCCTATTTCGGGAATTTTCCCTTTACGTAATCATAATATTGTAAAATCTCAGTGGTACATGTATAAAAAATTAGAAAGATATATGTGAAGATTTTAGAAAGAATTGCCTGAATATGACTTCCGCACTCTTCTATTCTAAAACTATGACCATTTTCCAATTTCCCAAAAATCTGACCTCATTAATAATCTTTCTTTCCCAAGCATCTCGACACTCAACCTTCCGCTTCCTTGTCTGGGCCTTCTCTCTTCGCACCATTGGAGAGCAGATACGAAGAGCACATCAGCCGACTCCTCCACCAAGCAGCACACTGAATATCATCGCCGCCTCAGGTCCCCTTCCGTCGCCGTCTCCTCTTCCGCTTCCTTGATCGTCTCTGTCTCCATCGTTCTTTCCGCCCGCCGATAACAGAGCATCGCCGTCGCCCTACCCCGCTTCTATTTCTTCTCTTTCTGTCTGGCGTCGTTCTGGAGAAGACAGTGGTTCGACAGATGGAGATTGGCGGCCTGGATTGTGGTCAATGATAGATCCGGGTCTAGATCCATGGCGATGGTAGCTATGGTAAGATCTGGGGCAGAAGGGTTGTGGTGGGCTTCAATGAGGGCTAGTGGGCATCGATGGGGCTGGTGGGCATCGATGGTGGCTGTTTGGGGATTGTTTGGCAAAGATAGGACTGGATGAAGTTCGGCCGGCAGCCGGCAGACGGCGGCATCACCCACCGGAGGGGACATCTGGCGGCAGTGGTGCTCTGGCGGTGGAAGCACTGTAGCCGGTGAATGATCAGTCACTTTGGGCTGGGTCAATGTGACCGGTGCGCGGGCGGACAGGCACTTTTGTCGGAGTTGGGCGGGCAGTCACTATGGCGATGGGTAGGAAGTCACTGTCACGGAGTCACTGTCACGGAGTCATTGTGACCAGAGTCACTGTAACCGGAGTCACTGTGACCGGAGTCACTGTGGCGGCGGGGCAGTCACTGTTACCGGCTGGGCAGTCACTGTGGTCGGCGGGACAGTCACTGTGGCCGGTGGGGTCACTTTGACCGGAGTCACTTTGTCCGGAGTCACTTTACACTGCAGGGTTAATTGTGTTGTTGATCACATTTTTGGAATTTTAAAAAATATATCACTTTTTTATCTTTTATCCTATTTTTAGTAATATTGGAATAAAAAGGCCAAGATTTTATGTAGGAAAGAACTCAAAATGAAGAGAAAAATTAGAGTAGAAAACATTAATTAGGGGATGGAGATGATTGATTTATTGAGCTGGTTTAGTAATTATGAGTATCCATAAATGCGCGCATAAATCATATTCCACACTTGGCAGTTCGTACTTGGTACTACAATATATTATGCTTCACCCGAATAGAGAACATTAGAAAAGAATTTTCAATTCATTTAATGTACGTACTACTACTATGAGATGATATTAAATGTTTAATTAATACCCTGATCAATATACAAGCCATGTTGCTATGTTGGTACTACAAAAGGAAAGTCATTCTCCACTACATACGTACGTACGCAGTTGAATCCGAGAGATTTACTACGTATGATTTACTTTTTACTCTTACCTGGTAGATTAAAGGGAAAAATAATTAAAACACCCCAAATTTTCAAGAGGTGTGAGATGAACATCCCACACTTATATATGTAATTCAAATATCTCAAACTTTATATAAATGTAAATCTATGGAGTTAATTATTGCATAATTTAAAATAGTACTACCTCCGTCCCACTAAGATTGGGACAAGAGAAGGTGGCACGATTATTAAGAAAAGTGGGTTTGTGTGGTTGATATTAAATTGATAAAGTAAGAATAAAGTAAGAATGGTTTAGAGCCACACAAACTTTACCAAATTTGGTATGAGACAATCTTAGTGGGACTTCCCAAAAAGGTAAAATGGGACAATCTTAGCGGCACGGAGGGAGTAAATTAAAAATATTGCTATTATATAGATTGGGAGTAACATAAATTATTTCTCAATGGAAGTTTAAAATGTTAATTGTGTCTTAATGAATCCTAAAATATTTTAAATTATGCAATTAACACTTTAAATTTACATTTTTGAAAGAATTAATACATGACAATGGTGCAAAAATGATTTTTTATATAAAGTTTGGGTTATTTAAGTTACCTCACACCCCGTCAAAGTTTGAGGTGTTTTTATTATTTTTCCCTAGATTAAATGAAGACATGATCGTGTTTTAGGGGATGCAATAGGTGTTTGGAACCGGGACCCACTCTTGTAATGGGCCTCTAAAAATTTAAAATGTAGTATTTGGTATATGTTGATTTTTCTAGATGTTATGTACGGAGTATTATTCAAGATTCCAAAAGGTATATAATGTTTAGATTCTCTATTTTGTTCACTTTAAACATCATAAAATTTATATTTCATTGAATTGTCTAGTCTATTTGTATTTCATTGTAAAATTTGGTATTCCAAAAGGGGACTTTAATTTGTCATTTGGAATCGGGGCCTCCAAATTCATCAGACGGCTCTCTGCTGCTTGATTCTTTTTGCTGCTTGGCACATCAAAGGCGGATAAAAATCTCACCACTACTTTAATTAAGAATGCTATTGCTGATGGAGCCGGTAAAATACTTACCCGGCCTTTTAAGGGTGTGTATACTACCTCCGTCCCAAAAAGAGTTGTAAATTTGACTTTTCTTAGTCAAACAATCTCGTTTTGTTCACTTAATTAGGATGTCAATTTTAAATTATATTCTAATTTGGAGTTTACAACTTTAAAGAGATTTTAATGTAGTTTTTGAATATGTAAATTTTAATTATTAAAATTTAAATTAATTATTCATACAGAGCGTTGACTTTTATTATTGGTTGACAAAAAATTGTTGACTTTGCAAAACAAATTGGGACGGAGGGAGTATTTTGTAATTCTTAGGTTTTTAAGGTTGATCGTTAGAAAGGTTAAATCTTGTTTTAGATAATTAAATTAAATTCTGTATTCAGAAACTACAAGTCTACAACTCCAAATCTCTATAAAATTGCAAAATCTAAATGAAACTAGAGTGTACGTGTTGAGAAAGAAAAGTAGATTTTACAAATATAGCTTTAAAAATGAGGGACTAGAGTTGATTAAGCTTAGTAGCTTACCACTCTTCTATTAGATGCTGTAGTTGTGATTTTGCAAAGTTAAAACATGATCATTTTTATTTTTCATAATGGGAGCGTAAGTTAGATACTATATACATGCATCGGTATAACTGTACGTATATAAATGAGCTAGTGAAGTGAATGAACGAAACTGACAAATACGTTAGATCAGTTTTATTTTTCATACCCTAAATCATTCTCTCGCCCATTCCTCTCAAAAGCAATTCATCAATCTTGCTTTCCCATTATACTCGTACTACGTACTCTTTATCATAAAGACTTTTTTTTTCATAAAGACTTTATGAATGTATAGCTAAAGTAGTACTCTATAATTTTTTGTAATTTGAGCCTACTCACGCTAAAAAGTAACTCTTTTTCTTTATTTTCGTTATAAAACCACTCGATCGGGTCTTAGAGCGCCAAATAAAAAATTAAACGTCTTCTAAAAAAATGGCTGAAAAACCCGAATACTACCTCCGTTCTCTTTTAATTGCAACATTGGACTTTTTGTACTATTCACGTATTCTACTTTGACCAAATTTTATTTATTAATGTATTAAAAATTAAAAATTTTAAAAATATTGTTAAATTCTTCTCATTCTATATTTTTAAAATATGATTTTTTTTTAAATTTTTTACTAATAAGGAATGAAAGATATTAATGGTCAAACTTGTGTGTTGGCAAACGTGAAATGTCGACTGTTGCAATTAAAAAGGAACGGAGGAAGTATATTATATATATATATATATATATATATATATATATATATATATATATATATATATATATGGTTAACCATGCATGCACTAATGCATAATACAAATCTTCATAACCAGCATGCATGTGTGTGAACCACTTATTACATACGACCAACTTGGTACCCCTTATTGGGCTAAGCTAAGGGCTTGTTTAGTTGAGGGTAATCTCTCGTGGAGGCGCTATGATCTTTTACATCACTACTACACAAAGAACATTTCACGTCGCACATTTCACGTCTGTTTTTCTTAAACCGACGTTAAATACTAAAAAGAAATGATTACACGTCTGTTCAAATGAAACCCGTCGTCATAGTTCATTTCATTTTACTTTTGACGTCAATTGATATTAAAAACAGACGTTGTTAGTATTAATTTTTTCGTGAATACAAAAAAGGGCTGCGGTTTTAGAGCTTTTAACGCCTATTCTGTTACGAACCGTCGTCTTTAAAAATTTACCCACAGGACTAAATTATTAAAGCCTTTGACGGAGTATTGAGTAACCCTAATCGTAGAGATCTGGTTACCGCTACCACATCCACAGAGCCGCTTCCCTCCCATGGCTCCCGTCCTCTCGTCGTCCCCTTCCTCTCATCGCCTCCCTTTCAGCGCAAAATAAAACATCCAGTGAGCACCACGCCGGAAATAAGAAACGCCGATATTATAATTAGTCACCAATGAGAGGACGGGGCTGTTATCCCCCCGAGATCATCGCCTCCCTTTCAACAGTAAGTCGAGAATTTCTAATTAAACGCCGATGCAGAAGGTGCTAAGAGCGTCTCGGGAAATTACTCACTGATGAGGAGAAATCAGCCATCGCAGAGCTCCTAACAAGTTCTCCGTATGTTTTTTTTCTAAAAGGCTATACAGATTTGTTTATTTTTTTGAAATTTCGGATTTTATTTGTATATTTAAACTAATGTATAAATTTAGTCTCAGTGTGTTCAACTTCTTTTCTATTTACGCTACTTGTGCTCATGGTAATGTGGATTTGTTGGATTATTTGAAATTAGTAGTATTTTTTTCTCTAAGTAGTTACTATTGTTATTTTTTACTATTACTATCCATATAAAGGGGAAGAGATGTAGTACCAATTCTTTGTTTTTGATGTCAAGCAAGCAGGGATGCCCAAAGAGATATGTTCATGTTCGTAAATTGGATTATACACTAATTAAAGAACCGGTGTAAACTGTTATGACTATTTAAAAGAAACCCCTTAAAGAATAGAAATAGAAGAGGAAGATGGGTTATTGTAGATTTGTAGGGCAGATACAGAAAACAACTTGTCAACTATTTTGATTACTTGTATGATTTAGAATTAATTCAGTTTGTACTTACTTTATGCTACGTACGATATATTCATTTGTCTAAGTTGGATTATTGCTTAATAAGAAGATATAAATCCAAATGTTAATTTTCTTTGGCATTTCTTTGGGTTAAATCTATATTGTAGTCAAATACGTAGTATTTTGCTAGAATACATTTTCGATTATATCAAAACTGATAAACTAGCTAGGTGAATAGGTGTTTAATTGGAACTTTTAGACTTATTGATGAAAATGACACCTGTCTTACATTGTCATTTACTCATTTTGAATATCATGATATCATCATAGGTCCTCTTACATTTCAATTCTAGTGTTTCTGTTTCTATTAAATCTAGAATTGAAACATTTTACAGACTTTGCTTCCGTATGAGTAAGTTTAGATGTATCTTAACTGCTTTCTTTTATACAATAGACTCCTTTTATTCTCTCAAACGGTTCTCTACTGGTTTTTTTTCAGACTCTGCTGCCGTATGACTAAGTTTTGGATATACAGTGAAGTGCAGTCACTTGGGGTACATGATTACCCAGTGTCCCAGCTCATGACAGGTCTATAGTGGCATGGTAATGTTTTCAGGAATGCTATAGTCACTCTGGTTGCATTAACACCATTATTTTTTAACATTTTATTCCAAGGAAATTTTGGTTTTATTTTAGGTCCAAATATGGCTAAAGCTACTAACGTTTTTTCTTTCAAGTCTGAAACTTGATGTCTTTGGCTAACTGTTTTGTCTTTGATTTGCAGTATGCTTTGTTTCCCACTTCCACAAACTCATTGGTTACATGCCATTCTATGTAGGTGACATGTCCTCATCTCCATTTTCTCGTTGTGTTTCTTTTTCTAATTCTGTTTTCATGTTCAATGTCACATTCATGATATAGTAAATGATCACAAAACTGGTGGTATAAAATTCAGATTGTCCCGGTAGTATTAGAAGTATGACATTAAAAACTATTGAAACTCTTTATTATAATCGTAGCAAATAGTATTTTATTTAGTGATGTGATGTGTCATTGTCTTGTTAGTTTCTTTTTTTTGAAGTAGTTAATGTGTTAATTCACCCTAACTTGTTGCCTTGGTTCATTTATTTGATATATATATATATATTAAATACAGGTTTTGACATCAAAGAATTTGCTGTTGAAGGTGGCAAGGCTTTCTCTTCTATAATGATGTAAACCCCTGCTTATTGTCTTTTGTAAGACTCTAGAATAGAGCAAATAGAAAATCTATATCACCTTATAGATAGTAACAGTTCACTTTCTGCATGTATAGTATATGGTCTTTTCTGCAATCATAGGTTTTGATAAATGTTGTGTTTGATGAGATTTTTGTCTTGATCCTTTTATGTTGTATAATTGTATGAGTTCCTTGGTAATTGTATAATTGTATTAGTTACTTGGTAATTCTAATACTCCGTATTTGATTTGGAGGCTTTGAACCTCCGTGTGTATTATTTGCATTTTTTTTTTAAATAAAAGCAGTTTTAACGTCGGTTATACGTAAGACTGACGTTATATGTTGAAATATATAGTATCTTTCACGTCGGTTTTCCTAAATAACCGACGTTGTATGAGAAAATGTGCAGTGTGTTTAACGCCGGTTTTCTCTAATAACCGACGTCAAACGTCATCCGAATTTTACATAATACACATAAGACGTCGGTTCCATAACCGACGTTATAAGTATTCACATATAACGTCTCCTCCTTAGACGACCATTTGAAAACCGACGTTAAAGGGGAAAATTAACCGACGTAATAACCCCTTTGTGTAGTAGTGCATAAATTTTGCAAAAGCTTAAAATTCCTCTGTCCTTGACTAATTGAGTTTATCAAATAACACTTGAAAGCTATAGTTATTTGAGATAGACTTTCCAATTTTGCAATGTTAAACTGATCAATTTTATTTGATAAAGGCATACCGCTTACTTAGCTTCTGTAAACCGCTTGCTTCATTCCATCTAGGGGTGGAAACATGGGGAGACTGGAGGGGGCCTTGACCACAACAAGGAAAATATTGTGATGTGTAGTACATATGTATAAATATTTATAAATAGTATGGAGTAAAAGATATAGTGAAAGTTTAAGCTTTGGCCCCTTTATAAATTCCTGAAGCCCCGATCCCTTTAACCTGTCATTCCTAGCTCCATCACTTCTTCTGTCCCATAACTTGCATCACATGGATCATGGATGCGATACAGAATAGTTTCTTTCTTTCTTTCTTTATGAAAACTAACTATTTCTCTAGTGTTTCCTCATTTTAGGTAAAAGAGACTAAGTAAAATGGTAAGCTACAGCTATTTACCTTGATTACTCATTTTTTTTACCTATTTCCTTCATACTGTTGATCGAGTTGTTCTAATCTCTTGCATGCTTTTTAACCTTTGAACCTCACTTGTAATACGTGAAGTAAAAACATCTCTTTATTTCACACCTTCCCGAAGTATATATGTTTCCATGCATTGCATCCACTATTTATTAATCCTACGTTTTTCCACCAACACGGAAAAGTCATCATATCGTGGTATTTGATATGCTGATAACCAAAGCCAAAAAGAGGAAGCATATATGGCATCATGATTGAAATCTGCAACAGAAAAAGAGTAAACCAAAATGTAAAATGTGCAAGGATTAGTATGCATGTGGCTGGTGATGATTTGTTCCCTTTTTAATCCCCACAACGCTTTCGTCTATACATAGAAAGACCGTGCGTATAGGGTAAAGCTTGGGCAATGCCAATATGCCATTATGCCATACACACATTTAGTGGTAGTGAGAATATGTGTGAAAATGTCACTCAATTTACGATACTTAACATGTAAAATGTCACTCCGTATTAGTTTATTACTACCTCCATCACCTTCATGCTTCATCCCAAATTTATTTTCAAAGTGAACTTTTATTTGTCAAATAATTTTATTTTATTCACTTTATTAGGATATCAATTTTTAATTATGTTCTAATTTTTATTCCGCAACTACTTTATAGAGATTTAATGTAGTTTCTGAATATGTAGATACAGAGTATATTTTTAGATATTTTCTTTTATATTATTTTTTATAATTTTTAAGTTTTTAATTTTTCATTTTTTCGTTATTTTTATTTTTATTTTTTATTTTATTTTTTCTCGTTTTTTATTACTAATTTATAAATATTTTTATGTTTTTATTATAAATAAAATTATAATTTTCTTATTAATGAAATAAATATATTAGAAATTATATGAAGGGGTAGAATAGAAAGAAGAGATGTACAGTAGTCCTATTTTGGGAATAAAGGATTGTAGTCCTATTGTTAAATTTTGGGCTAATTTTATTCCTTTTTAGGGCTAATAAATCTTTTATATACAAAGGATATGTATATTCAAAAAAAATACGAAGGATATGTGTTTGTTGATATTTTAGTTTATACATCATTGGATGTATATATTTTATTATGGAGTATGATCTAAATTAATTTTGTTTGAATCCGCACTAATTTGATTTGATTTGAAAATGAAATTGGTTAAATTAAAAATATAGAATACTTCGTGTCATATACTCTATAGTAGGCGAGAGAATGACGAATTAAAGGGAATTTCCCATTCTAGCATTCCCTTTTTTTTTAAACTGGGAATAATAAGGCACGTATACCACATTTCAAATCCCACCGGAAATCGCCCCAAATGGCGGCGGCCGGACAAAGCCTCCTGTAAAAGGGGTGGTTTGTAATTTTTATGTATGTTCGAGGACTTATTTGGTAGTTATTCCTTTAAATTAATTTGAGGTTGTGAGTTTTTTTAAGTGATGTTTGCTTTAATTGTATTATTCTTTTTGTATTAAAGTATTTTTGTTCTTAAAATAAGTATAATGTAAAAAGTATTTCACATAATAAATTTGTTTCATTATTTTGTTAATAATTTCGTTAATTGGTGTTGATTGTGTACATTCATCTCATGGAGACTAATATGTTAGGACTTGATAGAGACGTGAATGTCTTGGTCTTGCGAGTGCCAATCCTACATAAACTGGGGCCTGAGTCGAACTTTCATAAAAGGGTCATATACATAGTATTTGTTTTGTAATACAACATATTTCGAAATAGAGGATTAATATCACAAAAAACTCAATACTTAAAATAAAATTCTTACGTTATAACATAAAAAAATCACAATTTTGATTAATTTTGGATTGAAAATTACACGATTTTTATCACGATAATCTTAATAAAAAATAGATCTAAATTCTCAAATTTAAAATATCAATCACTAGTAGAAAAAGGCCTTATAGTGACACTAAATTTGTGTCACAGAAAGTTTCCATGACACTTCTCAAATGTCGCAGATGGTAGGAAATGGTGACACTAAATGTAGTGTCATAGGCGAAATGTCAGCAAATTATGACATTTAGGTATCATTAAATATTTTGATGCACATGTATCACAATTAATTGTGATACTGTAATGACACGATTAATTATGATGCATAAGTATCATACAAAAAAGTGACTCCAAGACATCAAAACAACTTTGGACAACTTAGTCTCTTTATTATCAATAACATTGTATATTAATCATTGAAATATTTGCATTATGATATCATTAATTTTACACATGGTTTCATATTTTCAATCACATATATATACAAAGCATTTAAGAAAATCTATAACTTTAAATACACCATCATTATCACCAAAAACCAAATGATCATACATCCATAAGTAAGATTACATATATCCATTACAATTCACTTGATGATCAAAATGCATGATACATATCACATGTATCATTAGGATGTTTTTCATGGACTAACCTACTGTAGTTCCATGAACCATAAAGTATGTAAGTTACTTGTAAATTCATCAAAATACATTCCATGGCTTTGACATAACATATAAGTCATAAGACCAGAAGTTTAATCCAAAATGACAAAACATGGTAATACAGTCAAGCACTTTTAAGTGATGATTAGTAGTCAAATATCCATGGTGCTTCACTCAAAATTCCTGCCCTGGTCTGCTACAAGCTTCTTCCCACATATCACCCCATTCTGTACAAACATTTCACATGCATTAAATCACCCCATTCTGAACAGAATGAATCAACTAATGCATTAAATCCCAATGAACAAGCTGGCCTATGAACAAATTAAACACGCCAATCATACTCACGCTCCTAGCAAGCTGGCAGCATATGTTATCCATTCTTCATGGACTTGTAAAATGTCTTCTTCTGAATACTCCTTCACTGCAGAGAACTTTAATGACAAAAAGAAAATTCAGATTCCAATTGTTTATATATTAAACTACTACAAGAAAAAAATAGATAAAACTCACATTTTTCTTCAACACACTGACATCAGAAATGATATCTCTCATATACTTCATCACAAAATACCCGCATTTTGTGACTTCTTTTTTGCTTAGGACCCTATAATATTTCAAATATAATAAGCATTGATAATTATGAAGTGAGAAGATATAATCAAATATATAATTCTCATACCGCAACTCTGATCCAATTTGACTTCAGCCTACTTGACTTTGATGCTTGATACATCTTCACTCCCCTAAAAATATAATGTGCATCATGATAGTTATTGATCAGATTATCATATCTATGAGCCATTGAAAATAGATTATTACATTACAGTCTAAGGAATGTTTGGAGATCAGTACATTATTTACAGTCTAAGAAAACAGATTATTCATGCAATAGTGATGGCACTTCATATTGAAGTTGTGAGTTTGGAGATCAAATGGGCCAGCATGCTCATACAAACACAACCAATAAGCACATAATATAATTCATTCTGCGCTAGTAAAGCACTTAACTGGTCCACAATAACTTGCAAATCGAAGGGTGGTGTAACACCCCCAAATTTCCCGCCCAAAAATATTGATATGATTGAAAAAAAACTTTTATTTATTGATAATAAAATTTAAAGAGTACAGCGGAAGTCTAAATAGGGACATGGGTGTTACCGCCACATCCGGTCATCTCTCAACCGGATGCACAGGCAACTAAAACAAAACAATAAACTAAATAAATAAATGTTTATTTCAAGACTAAATTTGACTAAGGCAACTTCTAACTCGCTCTCAGACGCATGCATTCAGCAATCAACATAACCATCATCACCTGCACAAATATCGTGCAGAAACAAAACAAAGAAAGAAAACAAAAATTAGCTTTAGAGCTAAGTAAGTACTACCCAACCCCGTAAAATAATCAGGTTTGGCAAAAATAGTTTTTTATATAATACTATATAAAAATAACACACTCCATAAAAATTCTCTTCTTCTTTGATCATCTCAAAAATCACTTCTTCTCTAACTTCCTAGTAATTTAGAAGGGCGGTGCTCAACCTTTCGACTGAGCCCGGTGGACCGTGGTTACGGACGGCCACCCCGAACAAGTGCCGGTACCACAACTGCTCTTGCGGAAACGAAACGACTACCTTAAGTGTGCACACCCCCAAAAAGGGATTCCAAGCCCTCCGAGTAGTAAGTCGTCACGAGTAATCGGGACTCAGCCTACCAACTACCCCTGAATTAGATATCTCTAAATGATTAGGGACTACTACTATAACTTCTTCTTAAAAGGGATCATAGATCCAAATGTTACTTTAAACTCAAACTGTACTTCTTAGTAGTAGCAGCCCTAATCACCCTCCACATTTATCCGGATGTGGAAAACCGACACCGCGGATTTCTCCCGCAGTGCTCACCTCTTATAAAATCTTTACTTTTATCTTGAATTAAGATATACTTCAAAAATACTTCTCAATCTCCCTAATTAATCTCAAAGGTATTTAAAAATATTTGATACCCCAAAAAGTACTCTTAATTTGCATTCCTCAAAATCACATACTCATAATTCACAATTCACACTTAATCACATAATGCATAATAAGCATATAATACGAGGAAACAATTTTGGATTGACAGAGAAACTTACCGTAGGTCCTGACGCCCCTAGTTCTCCTCTTCTATTCCGGTCTCTAAATATTCACCTTTTGAATTAAGATGATTTAATTAGTAATTTCTTTGTATTTTTAATAATTTATCCAATTTTTCTCTTTTATGCGAACTTATTAATTTAACGAATTAATTATTCGAGTTAATCATTTTTTTTTATGAATCAAATCATTTTATTACTTCAGCCATGATTTCTAATATTTGAATTCTATAATTATATTATAATAACCGACATGCATTTAATTAAAATAACCAAATTCTAATTTGATTAATCACCATCAATTTATTCTACATCAAATTAATTAACTATAATTTAATATTATTATTGGCATATGAATTATACCATATTCGAACTACTTCGATTATAGTTTATTATAAATATCTTCCTACTTAATAACTACCTCATACTTCGTATTATTTGTCCTATTTTAAACTAATTCGGTAATTAATAAAATAATCCTTCATTAATTTTTAATCTAGTCCGAAAAAAAGTATTAACTAATTAACTAATTCAGTTCATCATAATCTTTTATCATAATCCAATAAATATGTTAATATCGGAATTATATTAAAATATTCAGTTTTCATGATTACTTTAATCGACATTAATAATACATCTTAATATTATAAAAGTTATTTAAATTAACTAATCATCATTACTCAGTCTAATCACACACTTAGCATTTCCGAGTCTGTAATTATGTTAATTTTATTAATCTACTTCAATTAATCCAATAATTAGTGAAAATAATATCTATCCAACATTATTTAATCTAATTACGGTACGAAGTCCAAATAAATAATTATTATTTTAATATGATAATCGTATATTACTTAAACCATCAATTCATTTCATCACTTAGCATTTTGTAATTATTATGTTAACTAACAAATTTATCCAAGTGATTCCTATCAAGCCAATTTCATCATTAGTATTTCTCATCTCTAATAAATCCATTTTGCAGATTTGTAATATTATTATTACTATTATTACTATTTTCATCATCATCATCATTATTATTATTATTATTATTATTATTATTATTATTATTATTATTATTATTATTATTATTATTATTATTATTATTATTATTATTATTATTATTATTATTATTATTATTATTATTATTATTATTATTATTATTATTATTATTATTATTATTATTATTATTATTATTATTATTATTATTATTATTATTATTATTATTATTATTATTATTATTATTATTATTATTATTATTATTATTATTATTATTATTATTATTATTATTATTATTATTATTATTATTATTATTATTATTATTATTATTATTATTATTATTATTATTATTATTATTATTATTATTATTATTATTATTATTATTATTATTATTATTATTATTATTATTATTATTATTATTATTATTATTATTATTATTATTATTATTATTATTATTATTATTATTATTATTATTATTATTATTATTATTATTATTATTATTATTATTATTATTATTATTATTATTATTATTATTATTATTATTATTATTATTATTATTATTATTATTATTATTATTATTATTATTATTATTATTATTATTGTTATTATTGTTATTATTGTTATTGTTATTATTATTATTGTTATTATTATTATTGTTATTATTATTATTATTATTATTATTATTATTATTATTATTATTATTATTATTATTATTATTATCATGGACAACCCAACGATATACACGGCTCAGCTACCCTAATCCACCCGGCCCAGAACTGCAAGAGAAGAAGAAGAAACAAGGAGTACGTACTGTCTTCTTCGCAAGTAGACGCCGGCGACTTGGCTACGGAACGGCGAGGCTTCTTCGGAGTTGGACTGATCGATAGCGGCAGCTCTTCCTACTATGGCGCCTATGGCAGTATAGTTCCGGGGTCTTTCTACTCCGGTCGGCCCTTCTTCCGCAGCGACGATGGGCTTCGCTGCTGGCAGCTCTCTCGTACGTTAATCAGTTAGGACGTACTATGTATGTATCTTTGGGGCATAGCACGTAGCTGGTCGTTCGACTATCCATATATATACGCATTTCGTCTCCTTATAAATTTACTCCAGCCCGTTGGTTTTCATAGTCCTTAAGGTCTCCTTAACTTACCATAATGGCATTGCTTTACTACTTTGGTCCGTTACTAATGATTACTCCGTATTATGATACTAGTTTTGTAACGCGCCATGCGCGTTCGTGTAAATGCCCAATGCTATTACAAGCATATTAATTTAACAAGTAAAGGGGGAGCGTACATACACTAATGTATTGTTGTGAAACACAGTTAGAAGTTTAATAAAAGAGAAATGGTGCTAAGTAGGACCAAAAAAGCCAAGATGTACGCATATAGGACTCTCCACTTTTTAATTCCCGAATAGGATCACATTTATTCTTAATTCCTATTTTGTCCTCCACTTAAAACGACATCCGGTCCTCTCCCCTGAGTCCTGAATAGGAGCGCACATTGCAGCTTCCGTTTTCCCATCCTCTTCTCCAACCTATTTATTTCTTCAATTTGCTTTCATTCCCTTCTAATATCTGCCACAAGAGCGACGGATATTGTCATAGAATATTACGGACGGATATATATATGATAATATATTGAGAATATATTTATGATGATTGTTTTTTATTTGGAATATATTACTAGTTGGTAGTTTCCTTCTAGGGATGTAATTTCCTTTTTCTCTTTGCCCATGTACCATCGGTATTAACTATATAATAGCGCCGAACTTCATACGATGAATAAGAAAAACTTCCTCTTAAACTCTATTCCTATTATTAGTTCGATCTCGTTATGGTATCAGAGCGTTAAAACACAATCATGGCTGCCGGCGATAATGAAGAAAACGGAGGTGCTGGACAGAGCCGGACTGATCACACCTCTCCGTTTTATCTTGGACCGCAAGATAGACCGGGTGATTTCATTACTCCGGTACGATTAACCGGCGACAACTATGATACTTGGGCTAACGCGGTGCGACTGTCCTTGCGAGCACGCCGGAAGTACGTATTTGTTGATGGCACAATTAAGGGACCGATTGCTCCTTGGACGCAGGAGGACTGGATGACAATACAGTCCATGATTGTTTCATGGCTGCTTAATACAATCTCCCCTGAGGTGAAGTCTACTTTGTCTCAGTACGAAGACCCTCGCATACTCTGGGATGACCTCCAAGAACGCTACTCCGCTGTGGATGGTCCGAAGATACACCAGGTGAAGGCCGATCTGGCCAAATGCACTCAAACGCGCGGGATGAACGTGGGTACATATTATGCTAAATTAAAAATTCTTTGGGATGAATTAAATAATTATGAACCTATTATCGCATGTACGTGTGGAAAGTGCAAATGTGATGTAGCAAAGCAGCATGAAAAACGAAGGGAGTCCGAGCGTTTTCATCAATTTTTGATGGGATTAAATTCTGAATTTTTCGGAACCGTCCGGTCTCAACTTCTCACACAAGTTCCGCTGCCCACGTTGAATCGGGCGTACCAGCAGACAACGCAAGAGGAGAGGGTTCAAGGCATGAATCAAACGGTTGAACCACAAGAAATCTTGGGCTTCGCAGTCCAGGCTCACGGACAGAATGCAAAACGAGGGGCTAAACAGGACAAGGCAGGTCTAGTGTGTACGTATTGTAAGTATACGGGACACGACGTCACTTCCTGTTTTGAACTCAAAGGATACCCGGACTGGTGGGGTGACCGTCCGCGTGTTGATAGTAAAGGCATTGGACGAGGAAAAGGGAGTGCGGCTCCTACCGGGAAAGACCGTGGGCGTCTCAAACCAGGAGCAAAAGCCCATGCAGCTGTTTCCGATACATCTGGACGGGATGAGGTGGCTGGAACTTCTTCCTATGCAGCGGCAGCCACACCGTTGCCTAGCTTCACGCCCGAACAATGGCAAGCCCTGGTGGCGGCATTTGGTAATTCACAACCTTCTAGTACGCGAATGACGGGTAAGCATGATAAAAATTCTTGGATTCTTGACACAGGTGCTACGAACCATATTTGTAGCGATAAGAATTTTTTTTCTAATATGCGCCCTATTGATTCCTGTTCGGTTGGTTTACCGGACGGCCAAAAAATTCTTGCCACTCATGAAGGTTGTGTTCAGCTTGGTACTGGTCTGTGTTTGAATCGTGTATTATTTGTGCCAGAAATGAATTGTAATTTACTCTCTATAACCCAATTGAGTGATGATTTGAACTGTTTTGTTCAATTCACTTCTGACATTTGCGTTATACAGGACCGAGCCTCGAAGAAGCTGATTGGAACGGGTGAGAGGAGAAATGGGTTGTACTATTTTCGGGAGGATTTTGTGGCACGTGCATTGACCGTGGATGGAGGTACTCAATCACGTCTTGATATATGGCACAAGCGCATGGGACACCCTTCCGAGAGAGTACTGCATTGGCTTACACCCGTTCGGGATCTGCCTGGGTCTTTTTCCTTACCTTGTGATGTTTGCTTTCGTGCCAAACACTCTAGAGACGTTTTTCCCGTTAGTTTGAATAAATCTAAAGATATTTTTGAATTAATCCATTGTGATTTGTGGGGCCCGTATAATACGGTCTCTTCTTGTGGTGCTAAAATTTTTTTAACTATTGTGGATGATTTCTCCCGTGCGGTTTGGATATATTTGCTTGTTGACAAGAAGGAAGTTCTCAAGATGTTTATGTCTTTTATTGCTATGGTGGACCGCCAATTTTCCAAAAAGGTCTCTATTGTCAGAAGCGATAATGGCACCGAATTTAATTGCTTAAAAGATTTTTTTCGTGCTAGTGGTATTATTTTTCAGACGTCGTGTGTTGGCACACCGCAACAAAACGGTCGTGTCGAACGCAAACATCAACATATTTTAAATGTGGCGAGAGCTTTGAGATTTCAAGCTCACCTACCGTTAATTTTTTGGGGAGAATGTGTTTTGACCGCTGCTCATCTTATTAATCGCACCCCCTCTTCAGTGATTAATTTCAAGACCCCGTATGAAGTACTTTTTGGTCACTCGCCATGCTATAAATCCTTGAAAGTTTTTGGCTGCCTTTGTTATGCATATAATCTGCGGTCCAAGGGAGACAAATTTGCTAGTCGAAGCCGGAAATGCATTTTTGTTGGCTATGTTTTCGGGAAGAAAGGTTGGAATTTATATGATTTGGAAACTCACGAATTTTTTGTTTCTCGAGATGTGAAGTTTTTTGAAGATCACTTTCCGTTTGCTAGTCCACCTTCATTCGATGAGCCACTGCCAGCCGAGACTGATATTTTCTTTGAGGAACCACCGGTTGTACCCATAGTTCCCGCTCCACCGTTAGTCCCTTTGCCGGACAGTACTAACGCCGCGGGGTCGGCCAGTTCTTCTACAGCAGATGAGCGCGACACGACATCTACTTTGGGTCGGGGACAGAGAGTTAAACAGCCATCAGTTCGCTTGCAGGATTATGTGACTCACACCGTGATTAACAATAGTCCCATTTCTCCCTCTCCGTCCACTCCTGCTTCTTCAGGTACTCCTTTCCCTATATCGCATTATGTTAGTTGTGATAATTTTTCTGCACCACATCGGGTATTTCTTGCAGCAATTTCCTCAGGCATCGAACCACACTCTTTTAAGGAAGCTGCTTCTAGTCCGAAATGGTGTCAGGCCATGGAATCGGAAATTCAAGCTCTTGAACGAAATGGCACTTGGTCTCTTGTCTCTCTTCCTCCTGGAAAGCGTGCTTTGGGCTGTCGTTGGGTGTACAAAATTAAGTACAAATCCGACGGCACCGTGGAACGTCTTAAAGCCCGCCTTGTTATTTTTGGGAACCGCCAAGTTGCCGGTCTTGATTATGATGAAACGTTTGCCCCAGTAGCAAAGATGGTCACTGTGCGAGCCTTCCTTGCTATTGCGGCATGTAAAAATTGGGAACTTCATCAAATGGATGTTCATAACGCATTTCTTCACGGTGATCTTAATGAAGAGGTGTATATGACATTGCCTCCGGGATATAAATCCTCTAATCCCGATCTGGTTTGTAAACTTCATAAATCGTTATATGGGTTAAAACAGGCTCCTCGGTGTTGGTTTGCCAAGCTTGTCACGGCTCTCAAAGCATATGGATTTCTTCAGTCTTTCTCGGACTACTCTTTGTTCACCCGCACTAAGGGTGACATCCAGTTGAATGTGCTTGTGTATGTTGATGATCTTATTATTTCTGGGAATGACTCTGCCGCCATCCGTTCCTTCAAGGGTTATCTCAGTGAATGCTTTCATATGAAAGATCTTGGCAAATTGAAATATTTTTTGGGTATTGAGGTGGCCCGGAGCGCCTCAGGCATTTTTCTTACTCAGCGTAAATACGCCTTGGACATTATCACTGAGACGGGCCTACTAGGGGCGAAGCCAGCCTATTTTCCTATTGAACAAAATCATACTCTCGCTCATGCGTCGGGCCCTTTACTCGATGATTCTGAGAAGTATCGTCGTCTGGTGGGTCGTCTAATATACTTGGCTGTTACTAGACCGGACCTTGCTTACTCAGTTCATATATTGTCTCAGTTCATGGAACATCCGCGGATTGAACATTGGAACGCTGCTCTTCGCGTGGTGCGTTACCTCAAGGGATCTCCGGGCCAAGGTATTCTCCTACGGGCCGATAGTGATCTTACCCTTACTGGATGGTGCGATTCAGATTGGGCGGCATGTCCTCTTACTCGCAGATCTCTTTCAGGTAGGTTGGTTTTCCTTGGACACTCCCCGATTTCATGGAAAACAAAGAAGCAAACTACTGTTGCCCGCTCGTCAGCTGAGGCTGAATATCGGTCTATGGCAGCTGCCACATGTGAATTAAAATGGCTTAAAGCTCTTTTGCTCAGCCTGGGAGTTCATCATCCTCAGGCTATACCTCTTTACTGCGATAGTCAGTCTGCCCTACATATTGCTCGAAATCCCGTCTTCCATGAGCGGACCAAGCATATTGAGGTGGATTGTCACTTTGTTCGCAATGCTATTCAAGATCATCTGATTGCTCCCAGTTATGTTCCCACTACCATTCAACTGGCAGATATTTTCACTAAAGCTTTGGGAAAGACTCAATTTCAATTTCTGTTACGCAAGTTGGGCATTCTTGACCCCCATGCCCCAACTTGAGGGGGGGTATTACGGACGGATATATATATGATAATATATTGAGAATATATTTATGATGATTGTTTTTTATTTGGAATATATTACTAGTTGGTAGTTTCCTTCTAGGGATGTAATTTCCTTTTTCTCTTTGCCCATGTACCATCGGTATTAGCTATATAATAGCGCCGAACTTCATACGATGAATAAGAAAAACTTCCTCTTAAACTCTATTCCTATTATTAGTTCGATCTCGTTATAGAAGCAGGCGGCGGCGGATCCGGCAGCTCTTTTCCTCATCCTTCTCCTCTTCTTCACCGTATTAGAAGGGACCTTGGTCTCCGCCTCTTTCTCCCCTTATTTTGAGCTTCTTCCATCAATTTAGGTTATCTTTTATTTACTTAATTTTGAATTTTTTTTCCTTTCCTCTAGACTGCGGAAAATTAAACAACCAACAATCTTAATTGACGGCAGTTCAATCTATGCGCCTTCTCCAGCTCAATTTTGCACTTTCTGAATTTGACAATGATGAGACCATCAGAGAATTGATTGTGGGGCTGCAGTGTTACTCGAAGATGGTTGATAATGAATATGGAAATTAAGAAGAAGTGGATCGGAGGGCACAAAAGATTGATTTTTCGTTGTTTCTTCAGCTTGTATTGTATTGACTCACACCCCTCCTGAACTAATGAATACGTTCGAAGTTGTCTTCCATTTTTCTTTTTTGTTTGTTTTGTTTAATGTTTCTTTCTCATTCTTTTAGTTATATTTTATCACTCTGTACGGAGTATTATTTTGAACTTCAAACATTCTTTTATCAATGTTATGGAGTTATGCATTGTTTTTTAAGTATGTTGTCATTGCTATATTGTTTTTATAGCATTGACATTGTCACGATATTCATTGACATTGACATCGTTATTGACATTGTAAGTATTACAATGTCGTTTTTATAGCATTGCTATTATCATCGTCATTATTTGACATTGTAAAATTATTTCGACATTGTGACTTTTTTTATAGCATTAACACTGTGACATTGCCATTATTACGATGTCATTTAATAGAATTTGCAATGACAATAACATTGCCATTGCTTAACATTGTGACATTTTTTCGACTTGATGACATTTTTATAACATTGACATTTGCACGATAACATTGGCATTGACATTTTCATTATTATTACAATGTCAATTTTGTAGTGTTAACATTGCCATTATCATTCTTTGACATTGTGACATTTTTCGTGACATTATACGGAGTAATAAATAGTCAATAATTTGTTTTTTTACTAAAAATCAAACAATGTGCTCCATAATTTTTTATTGCTCTAAGTTTCTAAAATTGTTTTTAACATTTTATTTTTATAGGATTGACATTGACATTGTCATTATTTGATATTGTGGTATTTTTATGACATTGTGATATTTTTATGACATTGTAATAATTAATACGAAATTGTTTTAGATAGCACGAGTGCAGAGCACTAGAGAAACTGTGTTAAAAGCTAACAAAACATATGTATGTACATGCAAAGAATTCACAGTTACTATTTTAGTAATTGTCCGAAATAGGACTTAAACAATGTAATAGTTCCAAAATAGGAGTTACTTTAATTAATTCCTCAGATAGGAGTTAAGTTGTTGACCGGCCGGTTCTATTTCCGAATCTACCCCTCCGTAAAATTAGTCTGAATTAATATTTCAGACTTTTCATTTCCTTCGGCCAGACTATCCTCTGCACCCCCTTATCTTCTGACTTCTGGCACCTTTAGTCACTGTCCGCTCTCATCTACCACATCTTCTCTGCTAGACTTCTTCTTCTCCCATTATTTGCTACACTTCTTCTCCCATTTATCATCTCCATCAAATTTCTCATATTTCCATCGCCGGAAAATTAGAAAAGGTATATACGGTTATTTTCTCCCCATCTCGAACTACCGACGGGCGGCAGCATAGATAAGTTTTGTTCATCTTCTTCTTCTCCTTCTCATTCTTCTCATTCTCCCTATGCATCTTAAGTTTGTTATTTATGAAATTTTAAAATTGAAGTCAAGTGATATACGGATCTTGCCTCAGATCTGTAGTAGAAACATGATTCCAATCAATTTTATAATTTGGTTTTTACTTTAATCATCTTTTGTGTTCTAGATCTACTCTTACACTTCGATTTCTTCTCGATTTTATAATTTGGTTTTTAGTTCTCTATTTCTTCTGTTTTTCTCTTTTGACTTTTTCTCCAACCTTTTCTGTTTTAACTTTTTATTTCACAATTAAAATATACTATACGAGTAACTTTTCACATTAATTTCAAATTTGAATATCAAGTTGCCATATTAAATGCCATAGTTTTCATGTAAAAATATTATTTCAGCAATTAGTGTCATAAATAATAAAAAAAACCACTACATCTTCTTTCAATTCTGCGTGCGTACAATACTCCATCTTAATGAAGGGTGTTTTTGTCCCGTCGATCAATTCTAGTCCTATTTAGGTATATAAAAGTAGTTGGTCCTATTTAAGTTCAAAGGTTATGTTTTAGTCCTATTAGGGTCTTTTTCCCTTAATAAAATTATACATCACCTCTGTGTGTCTGTCGCCTTTAACAAAAGGTGACAACTTCTAAACAAAGACTAATAGCAACATTACATTTAACTAAAATAAAATCACTTCTAATTTTTCAAAATCATTAAAAAATTCACACATTGCCATATTTTGTAAACCAGCCCACTTTCTAAATATGAGATTGTTGTGTTAATTATATTTGACGATGTACATTTGAAATATAAATGGTTATGCTTGTACATTTTAATTTCAAATGAAATAGTTTGTAGGTGTTTTTATGAGAGCTCTCTTTATATTCTCCATTCTTGAGGAGTTTTTCATTTGTGGTTAATATGTAAAGAGGCGTTGTCGGAATACGTTTGTTAACTTTAGGCTAACACTTTCCATTCAACCATTTTTCTCAAATCTGACAAAAAAATAAAAACAATATCATGAACTTGTGAAAAGAATAAACAATTTGTGTACATACTTCTTTAGCTGTAAAAACCATAAGCAACTGAGCATTCAGTACTATTGCATACAAAGTAGAAAAAACTTAAGTAATGCAAATTCCTACTATCAACATTTAGAAATTGTGATAAAGATGACTTCTTAACCAAACGAGAAATATTATTACCATGAAACATCACTCAACAAGACATTTGTAAAGCAACTACATTGAAATAATTTGGCATGGAAGTTTGGGATATGAATAGTCAATACAGCTGATTTGGTATTACCAAACGAACTCCAAAATTAGGTGCATGTTTGGTAATATCAAGATCGGCTGAATCGGTTGATTCTGCTGAAATTTATGAAATTCTGGCTAAAGTACTTGAATCGGATGATTCTGCTGATTTATAAAAAAAAAATTAAACTATACTTTACTAATAAAATAAAGAAAAAATTACATGTAAAATAGGTAAAATGCTCATCTGCAGTAACTTCAGCCAATACAATCAGAAAAGTAACTACAACCTTACTTTTTCTTATTATTTCTCTAATTCTGTAAAAATGAAGTCCCCAATACAATTAAATAGCATAATACGAAGTACTCCCTCCATCCCATTTTATCTGTCTTACTTTCCTTTTTGAGTTGTCCCAAAATAAGTGTGTCCTTTCTTTTTTGGAAAGAAATATGTGATCTACACCATTTAACTTTATTATACTCAAACCTCAACTACAACTTTTATTTTTTCAACTACTTTATTAGTACCTGTGCAAGTCAAAGTGAGACACGTAAAATGGGACGGAGGTAGTACTAACTAAGAAAGGACAATGTACAATGTACACAAGCTTCCGGGATGTTTTTACTTGGATTGTTTCAGTTCGACCAGATCAGACCAGACTTGGATAGTTTTAAAATAGATAGAGAACAAACTTTTTCCAAACCAGACCAGTTCAAATCTGATCCGACCAGAAAATCTCAATCCAAAGTGAAAAACTTATTCTTACCAAGGGTGTTTTCTAAAACAACGATGATGATGGTACCATCATCATCATGATAACACTTCATGAAGGATGAACCCACGTTTGGCAGCAGTAATAGCAGAGCCTCTAGTGAAAGCAAATATGCTAAAAAGTCAACAATGTTTGTCATCAGATCATGAGATCATCCATATACTGTATATAATATTCGGTTATCATATTCTTTCTTAATTGTCTCTTTCACCTTCATAAAAAGAGATAAATTGAAAGCAAAAGAAAGACTTAGAGGCTAACAGGCAGCCATTTTTGACCTGAGAAACCCATCACAGCTCAGAATGAACACCGTGTAGCGGCTTTCAGGAGGGGGGGCTTCGGACTGGGGAGGCAATCTTCAATCTGGTGGTTGGCTTTTGATGGTTGCGGAGCAGCAGTAGAGTCGATCGATACTCTCGGATTTGATAGGAGACACCATCCGTCATCAACGCCGTTAAATTTCAAGGAAATTCCGTTAAAACCCAAACTAAAATAAGTTTAAAAAGTACAAAAAATCATACAAGATGTACTATAACTTTTTGCAGCAAGAGACACCAACACATTTTGTATGACCATTACACCCTTAACAATATTCACTCTTATTAGATTGTAGAGAATTAGTATTATGCCGATTACTCCGTATTATGATAATTAGTATTATGCCATAACCGATGCATGTACGTAGTAGGTATATTAGTATCTACATTATGCATGCATGTGTTATGTATGATATGTGTATTGTATGCGCATACATCTATCCTGCATTCGTTAAGTATATACACAGTATGTGTATATTGGATGTGTGCATAGCATGTATGTATGTGATGTAGTCATGTAGAGCTTATGCCTCATGTATGTATGTTTGTTGATTTTCATTTTGTATTAATGGGGGTAACGATCATTATTTCATCCGTTAGCTTCTTTTAGTAACCGCCAGTTATTTACATAGGTTGCATACTATGTATCCATGTGTATCATTTTCTTTTGTTATATGATCAACTTCTTTAAACTGTCTCTTTTTAAATATTGTTGTTATTATTTTGTATTTTAATGTACACTAAAAAGACACCTCGGTGGCTCGATCTAGGTCCTATAGAAAAACACTTTTATAATTTTATGTACGGAGTATTATTTTAACATCGCCTATTTTATCTTTAATATTAATTTTATATTTATCACCTTGATTATAACATCTAATTTATTTTTATTTTAACTTTATGTTTCTATTTTGAAATTTTGAGGTGTCACAGGTGGAATATCTCCAAGCGAGTCCAGGTAGTATACATTCCCAAACGCGATGTCAATAGCAACTAAAACCCAGTGATCGCTGCATATAATTAAACAATTTGGTTAAAAAGTTTAAAAAAAAATTCTTCGTACCACATTACTAAGTGTGATCTGCCTAACCCGATACCAAAAATAATTTGTACACTACATGAAATCATACATTTTGTGACAAAAATTTGTGGGACAGACAAAAAATTGTCATATTTTGTTAAGTAACAGTTACGAAACTCAAAATCGTCACCGTGAATTGAATTTTTATGACGATATCATTGTCTGTCACTTTAGATCTCACTTATTGTCACTAATTGACGTAAAATGTGACGATAAAATCAAATCTGTCACCTTAATTTTTGGCGCCAAAATTGATCCTAATATTTTGGCGGGAAATCTTTTCATGACTTATTAAAAACAATTAATGACTATATTTTTTGTCACTAAAATCTTAAATATAGTGACAAAGTCATATTTTGTCATTAATTATTCTAAAAAATAATGACATTATTATTTCGTCATTGTTTCTCCCCTTTAGTGACAACAAGTTTAAACACGTCATAAATTTACTTTTTAGCACAATCTTTTTAAAAAGTGTTATAAATCTATTATACGTCCATTGTCAGGAAAACTAAAGTTATGTTTTTTTTTTAAATTTAGTGACTTGCGATTCGGATCAAGTATTACCAATTCAGAACAATTTAGGATCAGATTCAATTTTTCAAAATTTGTAACGGAGCAGGGGGTAATGCAAAGTTTAGGTTCTGGGCGGGTACTGTATTTCAGAAATACTCCGTATCTGACCGGACGTATTTTTTAATAAAAATCATACGGAGTACTATTTATATATGGTTACTGTATATTTATAATCCATATACTAGTATTTATTTAATAATTACTCCCTCCGTCTTTTAAAACTTTGCCAACTTTCTTGTTTTGGATGTTCCACTTACTTTGTCACTTTCATTTTTAAGTAAAGAATTTGTGGTTTCATTTAATTTTCTCTCTTCTGCACAAATCTCAATCACATAGTTTTTACTTTATTCATTCTTGTGTGTCAAACTTGACAAAGAATTTGTGGTTTCATTTAATATACAGAGGTACTAAATTACTACGCAGTAAACTCTAAAATACTACCCGCTAGCCCAGTGGTCCAGTATTCAACTATGAGCTCTCTGCTAGACCTAGTAAACTGGACCTTCCGCCTTTCAACTTCGACCGCCAGGCCGCCTAAGAGAAAAAGAAGGCCGTCGCCATAGAGGCCAGGTCTCCACTCTCCAGTGAGAAAAAGAAGGCCATCGACGTAGATGATAGGCCACCTGAGAGAAAAAGGAGTCTGCCGACGTAGAGGCCAGAGGCGTCGATCGTTGCCTTTCAGCTTCAACGCATATAAAGAACGAACGACTTCCATGCTCCAGCTTCCTCATTCGACGGAGAAACGACGGATTCCATATCCTGATTCTAGGTTTTTAAAATTATTAATTTGATTAATTCAACTTCCATATCGGATTGTTTGATTTTGACTATACGTAGTAGTAAAACATTGCAACCGGTGACTAAGAGCTAGTCCATACGCTGGACAAAAGAGTTTGAGTTGATTCTTTTACTTAATTTGGAGTAGTAGGGTTTAATTTGGAGTAGTAGGGTTAGTTAAAGAGATTAATTTGGAGTAGTAGGGTTTGATTAAGTGCTTTACTGCTTGAATATATGTTGGTAATCAGGTGGAGACTAGATGTTTGTTTTACCCATCAAGTGATATGGCTTATTGTGAAGCCTTAGAATTCAATTGCCACTACCAGTTGCCAACTTGACATATGAAGTTGCTATACACTGGTTTGATAATTGATACTTTGATAGTTATGATTTATTCAAGTTAGGTTACATTAATTTTGGAGGCTGGATTCTGTCTTTTAAATTATGCAGTGGCTTAGACAGTTAGACTCTTAGAGCCTTAGACTTTCATGTTAATATTCTGATGAATTTATGATGGGCAGTAGCAGTAACATTCTGTCCATGAAGGGAATGGCTTCTTTTCTATTTTAGATGGCTTCTTTTGCTATAATTCATGACTAATACCCGAAAACCCGGATTGAAAAACGGGACAAGTAAGGCCTGGTTCCTACTTTGATAATTCAAGCATCAAACCCGAACCTACCCAATCAATGGAATGAGTGGTTCCTATTTTTTTAAAGATTACCCGAGTACCCGACCCAACTCGACCCGTGCCCACCCCTAATGTGAACTAGTTTTTTCGTACAGAGTATTTTATATCACATCGCTGAGAGACTAAATGCAAGACTCACATCTAAATCCCTTTGTAATATCTCTCTTTTTGTTTGGCAGAAGCGATTTGAGGAAATGACAGATTGCCAAATAAACTATCCAAGCTTTAAGGTATCAGTGTTTGAAGGTTAATTATAATAACCATCTTAAATGACTTATATACCTTCACTTTCATGGTGTACTACCTTGGAAGTATGATCATTCCACTTTGTCATTTGGAATTGTTTAATTTGAAAAGGAAGTTATTGAAGTCCCATGGAAAGATTTACCTAAGAGAACATCAAAGCTGTCTTTTTCTATGAGAGGTAAAATTGCATATACTCTATCTTGTTGTACGGTTGTACCTGTATAACTTTTTTGGGTAATAATGCATATCGTGTTATTAATACTTTTTACTAATCACTCAGATGTAATCTATTAAACTCAGAAGTGAACTGGAGTGGTTTCACTGGTTTGATATTAATGCAACTTATCATGATCGATGTCTACAATTAATAGTCAATTTTTTTTCATTTCATAGTAATTTTATTCACAGGACTCTATTTTTTGAGGAATATGGTTTTTAATTTAGTTATTTTTATACATGTTTTAGGAATAGCCTCCTGAGAATGACAGATGCTTCAAAAAAAGCAAAGTTAAAGATGATATTGATGTAGAATCGGGCTTTATGCAGTTGAAGTTGCTGAAGGCATTTATAAGAGAACATCGAGCTTTGTTCAGCTTACTTTCTTGTGGACGAGGTGCAGGAGAGGAAAACTCAAATTTTTAGTATTCATTTTAGCCATATTAAGCGATTTGTTAACTGTGTTAATAGAGTAGGAGCTTCAATGTTGAAGAGTTGTGATTCGTTGATCCTCAGAGTTGTATTGTTTATAATGCAGTCTTTTTTTTTGTAAGTTTATGATATTACTATGATGATGAATTGAGTATTTATAAAGAAACAGTAGACCATGGTGACCAATGATTCATTACTTTACATATTCGAAAGGATGACAAATATCTATAATTGTCATTATTTCTTTTTTATGACACTTCAAAGCTTTATCATTAAATCTTTACAATGACGAAATATTTACAAAAATGACAAAATAAGTAACTTAACTGTGACAATTTTGGTGTCTGCAGTGTCACCGCTTCTATAAGATTATAATGTGAATCGTCACCAAAAGTTATGTTTTGTTGACAATTTAAGATTTTGTCATTTATTATGTGATTATTAATGACAAAATACATGTTTAGATGACAAAAAATTGATACAAAGGTGACACAATTGGCGTCACGAAAAAAAGTGATTACTAATGATGACGAAATGTCAAAATGTCATTAAATGGTATCTATTTGGTGACGAATTCAAAATTTGTCAGATATACTGATATTCATGTAATTTCCAATTGTATGTTTGTATTTTTAACTAGTTTTTATTAGTTCTGGTTGTGGAAATTACACACTTTTGGTGTAATACTTTATTTTCATTTTTATTTGTAATTTAGTTAGATTAGGATTTTTCTGAGCTAAACAGGTCAAAGATCATCTAAGGGATCAAGATTGGACCTTAAAAGATCAAGGAAAGTGCAAGGAGACAAGAAAGATTTCGATTTGGAAAAAATACTCATGTACCCGGTCGGGTATTGCCTATACCCGATCGGGTAATTGCTTGATTCGACTGTCCAAATCAAATCCGAAGACAAATGATCGTGGGAGCAAATTTTCAAAAAGATTTGTCACATACCCGATCGGGTATATACCCTTACCCGATCGGGTATGCCCAGAAAAGTGACTTTCTGGGCAATTTCCTGAGATACCCGGTCGGGTATCCTATATACCCGGTCGGGTATCAGACCCTGCAGCTCCCAAAAGCCTATAAATACACTCCTTTCCTTCACAATAAAATCACCAATTCACATATACTTCTTAGCTCAGTTTAGACAAGTTCTTTCTTTATATTTTTCATCATGTTTAGTCTCCAAATGAGGAGCTAAACTCTTCCATCTTGGTTTTGCTACTTTGAAGCTTAATGAATTTGTAAGTTGTGAGTTATTATCTTTAATCTTCTTCTTTGAATATTAATTCTTTCTTTAAATACTATTTCTATATCAATGTTGGGGAGTGTTACTAAGATGACAATTAGTTAACATCTTGACATTAGTTATAGTAATAGTTATTTCTTCCTCTACGTTAATATCGGGGAGTGTTACTAAGATGACAATTAGTTAACATCTTGATATTAACTATAGTAGGATTCATCTTCTTTAATATTCTTCCTTGAGTATTAATTAATTCCTATTCATATTTCATATTAATATTTTGAACATTACTTAAAGGATCAACTAGTTTTGTTTCATATATTAATTATTACTAGAATCGGTCGATTAATACGCTTGTTATTAATTCGGTCCTTTCGCGGTAGTAAACTTGGGTTATTAATGCATGCGTTTCATGGTTAATAAACCAAGGGGAATTAATTATATTGATTAAACCAATAAACCGCTTGTGTTGAGGTTATCAATCTCAATCGTTTTCATCTTGATTTTATTGCTACTATCGAGTGAATATACGGCGCGTGTTCTATATTAACTCGGTAGTAAGTTTTATTAATGAACGCGTCTCGTTATTAATAACTACCCTCGATGAATTGGATATACTCCTCGATTGAGTATTCGAGAGGAAGATAGTTAAAGATATAACCGGGATCGACGAACATTTCATTAAGTGGATAAAAGCAAAGCCAAGTCTTCTTCTCATTAATTAAACCACATAACTCGTTCATCTTCGTATTTAAATATAATTTAAAGTTCATCAACCAAATATAAACCCCCCTTATTGTTACTTATCTATTTCTGTAAGAAGAAAAGTATTCCTTTCCCTGTGGATACGAACCTTACTACACTATACTACGTATTAGTGTCGTATTGTATTATTACTTTGAGTGCACCTCACGACAAAGTGCACGTCAAATACCTAATACCACGGAGCTACGATGACGATCACTGTGACGATCATAATTCGTCACATAAGAGTTTTTGTGACAAAAAATGAACTTTACATGATGAAAAAAATTGTCACATTATATCAAAATTCTTGTAGTGGTAGTACCAAAAACAACCACTCTTAGTTACAAAAAAATAATATATACTAGCTTTCTTGCTTCAACTTACCCTGAATTATATGGGATAAGTGTGATCTGCCCGACCAAGCCTACTCCAAGTAAATCCGCTATGTATTGAGATCTTCTTGTCATTGCTTCTTCAGATTGTTTTTGTAAGGAATAAATGTACTTAGATTTTGATGATGCTAGGCTATTTAGTAATTTAGACTACCCCCTTTAGAAATCTTGTATTAGAATTTTCTTTGTAAGTATTAGCATAGTCGACTAGTCAGAGACCCTCTTGGCTTTCTCATCAGAGTTGCTACCAGAGCTGCTCCTCAGAGAAGCATCAGAATTGCTACCAGAGCTGCTCCTCAGAGAAGCATCAGAGTTCGACTCCAGAGCTGCCATCAGAGCTAGTCATCAGAGTACTATGAGAGAACCTCATTAGACTTGCTGCTACTTAGAAGATTTCAGTGCTACTCTCAACGGCCGTGGAACTAACGGGAAATACCCTAACGGCTAGAAGACTTTCCATGTGAAATAAAAGGAAAGCATTTAATGCTCATTTAATGAGCCTGATACGCTGTGGAGCAATTGCAGATGATTGACCGAGATTTCTGGAGAATATTATACAAAAATAGCAAGCTACCAAATTTGTGGGTCCAACCGGTCAACTCCACAGTACGCGCAGTTAATGCAGTTGTCTCCTCCTCCAACGAGAAGACAACCCTAGTATAAAAGATACTACTCGAAGAACAACCGGACAACTTTGCTACAACTCTTGCTCACACCTTCAAGCTTTCTTAAGATCTCAACTTCATCTTCCTCAAACAAGAAAAGCCTACGCTGGAAAGATATCATTCTCCTATCCTCCCTTCCAACAAGAGCAAAGTTCTTCCAGTTCTTCAACACTTCAAGCACCTCATTACAAATCTTTTGTGACGAAGCAAGTTGGAGAAAAACTCTGTTTTTCTACAGAACATCTTCTGCAAAGAAGGGCGTCCAAGTAACTGGAGTAGTGAAGTGGGTATACTTCCAGGAAGCTCAGTGAAAGGACCAGTCTTAAAGGAAGCAAGGAAGTGCATCCCAGGAGACATCTACACTTGAAGAAGACGTGGAGAGCTTCTTAAGTGCTAGGACTTAAGTGTTGTAATTGGTTTATTACAAGCTTAGTGAAACAGTGGACTAGAGGAACGTGTTGTTCCTTGAACCATTATAAAAAACCCCGATGTCATTTACTTTACGCATTTTTACTTTCTGCACTTAAGACTTTGACTGTATAACTCCCAAGAACTTGGACTCTGTGTTCAGCAGATCTTGTTCTCAGAGTTATCAAAAAGGCACTTGCCTTAGTGTTTCCCTGAGGCTACCTGGACAGAACTCTTATCCGCTGCCAAGTCCAGTTCTAATATCAGAACTCGACCCTCTCTGTCACCAGACTCAGACCATCTCTGATAAGTCATCTCTGACTTAGAAGAAAGTTTGAAAAATCAGAACAGTCTATTCACCCCCCCCTCTAGACCGTTCTGATGAAAACGGTTAGCACCACAAGAGGGGGGGTGAATTGTGTGTGTGGAACCGTGGCAGTTTTTCGCCCAGTTCTAGTGCGGGGTGAAGGGTATTGCGAAATAGTAAAGTGCACAAAGATTTAACGAGGAAAAATCCCTTGGCTCAAAGGGATTAAAAAACCTCGACCTCCCTCGGAGGAATTTTAACAACTTCACTAAAAAGCCTTTGAATGATTACAAGGGAAACTCTCCTAGTCTAGCCTTGAGCCACCCCAACTCTATCCTCTCTAGGAAGAGTTACGCTTCTCTACCTTGCGGGTAGAGAGCCTCTCAGCTTTACAACAAAGCTCTCACAACACACGTTACCCAACCCGAGGAAGCTACACTTAGCTAATCCTCAATAACCCAATTACAATATAGGAAGAGAATAAGAACTCTGTCTAGAACTCCGGGAGCAGTTTCAGGTGCCTTGAACTTTGTATTTCTCTCGAGTATCTCTCTTGATATTTTCTCGGTCAAGCACACCCTGCTTCTTCTTCTTGATCTCGATTATATAGTCTACTAGGAATGGATCCGTTGAGACACTTCTTTCCTTGAATGGTTGAGGAACTTGCCTTGAAATTATTCAAAATGCTTTCCTTTTATTTAAGGATCTTCTAGCTCTTAATTATGATGGTCCTTGGTCAACCATATATATGGGAGCAGGAGGATACGTGCATACCATGAGCAAGTCAAAAAGGTATAGAGCATATTATGTGATCAACCATTTAGTAATAATTCCACAAAGATATATATCAATACATATCAAGGGAAGTTATTTATTCACTTAAACTATGCAAGCATGCAACGGATCATATTTCAAATAATATGCAGGAGAATATTTGTTAAATAGGTATGCACAATCAACTAGCTAATCAATTAAGGATTCTTTCCATAAAATAATAAGCTATAATAATAAATCATGCATGAAAATATATTTTTGCTTAAAATAATATTCTTGACAAAGTATAAGCACTCATATAAGGAAAGCACATATTAATTAAATCATACACCATGTAAATCAACCGTTCACACAGAATACAATTAAGAATAATTTTGTCTTCCGTTCCGTATGGAACTGAGAGCGGTTCCGTCCGCTGTTCCACCTGCATAGTTAGTCATTAATAAAACTACATACTCAACAGATTCTTTCCTTTGAGATCGGTCTTCTTAGATGGGCAAGATCAGGACTTGATGTACTATCTTTAATAGCTCGGATCTCCATATATATTTCGGTCCTCTTGCATGGAAATCATTCAAAAATATTTCCTTATAGGTATTAAAAGATATTCTTTTTATTTGATTGAAGGAAATCATTTTTCTTAAGGAAACATTCCTTGTGAGAAGATATGCACGAAAATCCTTTTTGAATTTTGAATAACAACAATTATTTTGGAAACTTGCTTTGTAGAAATATCTCTTAATTAATGCCTTTGATTTAAATAACTTTCCTTTAAAGAAAAAATCCTTTCTTTGTATGATCATTGATTATTTTCTTGCTTAAAAGGTTCTCTTTAATTTAGCAAGATAGATCCGAAATTAAATGGAGAGAAAAGATATTTTAAGCAAGCCGGATTAATCAATCTTGGATTTACGGTGCAGTTCTCGGACCAGTTCTACGGCTTGTTCCAGAGCACGACTTAAACTCTTTTCATGTAGTCACTTACAACCAAAAGTAACACTAGTCGTTTGTCATCAACAAAACAATACGTTCCAACAAATTCCCCCTTTTTGTTGATGACAAACACTTGGTGCCCTAAAGTTAGTTTCATAATGAATAAGCCCAATGTATCGAGCATAGAACACATAGGGCACATATTCTTCCCCCTTTTGTCACCAACAAAACAATAAATAGCTTGAAAGATAAAAGATAAAAGATAAATTTAGGAAAGATAGTTCATGCCTTGATGAACCCAAGTTCCATCCATATTTGTTCATGTTCATCAAGCTTGTTCTTGAATACCCATTTGAGACCTATCTTGGTCTTGTTCTTGGGTCTCGGTTCTAGATGCCACACTTTATTTCTCTCGAACTGATGTAGTTCTTCCTGCATTGCTAGAACCAGTCAGTTTCGGAGAGAGCCACTTCATGGTTCTCCGGTTCTATAAGTGATAGATAAGCAAAGAAGGAATAAAAATTTCTAAGTTTAGATCTAGTAGTTACTCCCTGATTTAGGTTAATCAAGAGGTTATCCAAAGGATGTGATTGATGAAGTTTCCATCCTCTATGAGCATTTGAAGTCTTCAATTTCCTGCGAGTCGTCTGGAACTGGATCTGCCTGTTCTTCAGTCTGGTTGGCAGTGGATATCCTCAGTTCTAAGCACGTTATCGTCAGTTCCTGCTTCTATCTCCTTATGGCGATTAGTTTCATGATTAGTTCCCCCTTGCTCATGGAATTGGTGCAATCTCCGTGTTTAGAGCTTCTGCCCAAAAATTCTTTGCGCTAGAGATTGACATAGTTCTAGTCATATCCTTCAGTGTTCTTTTCTTCCGTTCTACCACCCCATTTTGTTGAGGCGTTCTAAGAGCAGCGAAGTTGTGGTCTATCCCTTGTTCTTGGCAGAATGTATCAAGGAGCTTAATGTCAAATTCGGTCCCATGATCCGAACGAGTCTTAATTAATTGCTGCCCTGTTTGATGCTCAACTTTTCTTACAAAAAATAACAAACTCATTAAAAGTATCTTTCTTACTATCAAGAAAGATAGTCCAAGTATGTCTTGAGAAATCATCAACAATTATAAGCACATACTCTTTATTAAAAATAACATTGTTACCTTTGTCACAGAATTGAAAGATACTTAGCAAATTGAACTTAAAACCTTAAAAAAAAATCAATTGAATGGTTGGGTGATTTTCCGGTTTTTCCCACGGCTACAATTTCTCCTTTGCCTTTGTCTCCAAATATCACCTTCCCACCACTAAATGGCCGAAGTGAGAGGAATAAAGATGAGTCTCCAGTCCTGTGCTTAGAACAACCACTGTCAAGGAACCAGTGATTGTTCCCCCTCACTTGGCGCTGTTCCTGAATCACGGGTTAGTCCGTGGAACCCAGACTTGCTTGGGTTCCATTTTGTATTTGTTTGAGGATGGATATCGAACATAGTCAAAACATCTTTCTAAGGTCTTTTGTCGAGAGTGACATTGATACCGAAGATGCCCGATTTTGCCACAATGCATGCAAACTCGGTTGTCATAGGTATCAACGTATTTAGGTTTCCACTTACCATAAAAGCCTCTTGTTTTCTTATGAAAAGTTCGGTTTGGCGTTTGTCCATAACCGTTTTTGTGCCTCTGAACCAGTCTATCGAACCAGTTTGGTCCAGTTCTAGGTGGTTGTTGATATGGTCTAGAACTGGGTTGTCCTCTGGTTCTATTTCCATTAAAGGATCGGTTCTGAAAATCAGGTTTTTTATTAGGTTGAGTGTTCCTTGGAATATAACCGAGACCAGCAGTCTCGTTTTCCTTCTTATTGTGCCGAGGGGGACCAGTTCCAGAATAAGGTCTAGACCTGGTTTTGTTCGTAGCACTATATGCTTGGTATTCCGGTCTATTTTTAAAATCTGTACACTCGGCAACAAGACGATGAAGATGATCAATCAAAGTACCAACGCTCGGAATTTTTGAGAGAAGTTTTTCATCATGATTAACTTGTTTGTTCATACTATCGAGCTTAAGAGAGCAAATGATTTGATCTTGTTCTAAAACCACTTCACTGTACTTAAGCCTTTCATCTATTAACTCTCCCACTTTTGTTTCAAGCCTTATCTTGGCTCTCGTGGCTTCCTCGAGTTTAGACTCAAGCTCAGTGATTTTTGATTTAAGATGATCATTTTCAGAAAGGTTTTGATTAAGCTCAATAGTCAATCTTTTGAAAATTTTCCGGGCTTTGGTTTTGGATAGAGAGTCAAACTTAGATAGAAAATTTTCAAAGTTTACCTCGAAGCTCTCTTGGTCGGATTCCTCGTCGGAGTGTGCCATAAGACATAGACCTGTATGGTTAGAGTTCTTATCACTCTCCTCTTCTTCGTCATCGGATGAGTCTCCCCATGCTGCCATCATTGCCCTTTTGAGATCTCTTTTGAACCCTTTGTCTTTGCTGGACCTCCGGTTAGAACTGGACTTGTTCTTGTCGTAGGTCCGGTCATTTTTCTTTTGTGAACAGTCTTTAGCCCTGTGCTCAAGGGAACCACAAACAAAACAGCCTTGGTTATTAAAAGATTGAAAGTTATTTTTACCTTGTTTGTTCCGGTTGTTCTTGAACCGTCGGTACATCTTCCCGAATTGTCTAGCAAATATGCTCATCTCATCTTCCGATTCACTTTCGGATTCTTCCTCCTCTTCTCGAGCTTTTAGAGCAATTCCTCTCTCTCGCCTTACAGTCTCAGCGTCTTGCTCTTCTTGAAGCCCTAACTCATATGTCAAGAGTGAACCGGTCAAGTCTTCAAGAGTCATGGTGGACAGGTCCTTTGCTTCCTCAATAGCCGTGGTCTTAGGCTTCCATACCGAGGGCAAGCTTCTCAAAATTTTTCTCACTTGATCTTCCACAGTAATTTCCTTTCCAAGGGCTGAAAGCTCATTGATGATATTAGTAAAACGTGTAATCATATCCTTAATTGACTCTCCAGGCTTCATTACGAATAATTCGTAATTACGCATAAATATGTCAATTTTAGATTTTTTTACACGTGAGGTACCTTCATGAGTAACCTCGAGCAAATCCCACATTTGTTTGGCAGACTTGCATCCTAGAACCCGGTTGTGTTCGGCAGGACCAAGTCCACAAATCAAATATTTTAGTGCTTGGGCATTATGCTCGAGTTTTTGATAATCATCAGTAGTAAATTCAGATTTAGGTTTAGGAACAACATTACCTTCGCCGTTTAGCTTTGTGATGACATTGTCGCCACCTTCTATCACATTCCATACCTGATAATTATCGGCTTTGATAAAGTTCTCCATCCGACTCTTCCAGAACTGATAGTATTTCCCATTGAACAATGGTGGTCGTTGAGTCGAGTAACCTTCTTCCAATCGGTCAACCGTATTCATTTTGCCGGATCTCTTCCCAAGGTATTAGCCTCTATGTGGTGAAGACCGGCTCTGATACCAATTGATGAAAACGGTTAGCAACACAAGAGGGGGGGTGAATTGTGTGTGTGGAACCGTGGCAGTTTTTCGCCCAGTTCTAGTGCGGGGTGAAGGGTATTGCGAAATAGTAAAGTGCACAAAGATTTAACGAGGAAAAATCCCTTGGCTCAAAGGGATTAAAAAACCTCGACCTCCCTCGGAGGAATTTTAACAACTTCACTAAAAAGCCTTTGAATGATTACAAGGGAAACTCTCCTAGTCTACCCTTGAGCCACCCCAACTCTATCCTCTCTAGGAAGAGTTACGCTTCTCTACCTTGCGGGTAGAGAGCCTCTCAGCTTTACAACAAAGCTCTCACAACACACGTTACCCAACCCGAGGAAGCTACACTTAGCTAATCCTCAATAACCCAATTACAATATAGGAAGAGAATAAGAACTCTGTCTAGAACTCCGGGAGCAGTTTCAGGTGCCTTGAACTTTGTATTTCTCTCGAGTATCTCTCTTGATATTTTCTCGGTCAAGCACACCCTGCTTCTTCTTCTTGATCTCGATTATATAGTCTACTAGGAATGGATCCGTTGAGACACTTCTTTCCTTGAATGGTTGAGGAACTTGCCTTGAAATTATTCAAAATGCTTTCCTTTTATTTAAGGATCTTCTAGCTCTTAATTATGATGGTCCTTGGTCAACCATATATATGGGAGCAGGAGGATACGTGCATACCATGAGCAAGTCAAAAAGGTATAGAGCATATTATGTGATCAACCATTTAGTAATAATTCCACAAAGATATATATCAATACATATCAAGGGAAGTTATTTATTCACTTAAACTATGCAAGCATGCAACGGATCATATTTCAAATAATATGCAGGAGAATATTTGTTAAATAGGTATGCACAATCAACTAGCTAATCAATTAAGGATTCTTTCCATAAAATAATAAGCTATAATAATAAATCATGCATGAAAATATATTTTTGCTTAAAATAATATTCTTGACAAAGTATAAGCACTCATATAAGGAAAGCACATATTAATTAAATCATACACCATGTAAATCAACCGTTCACACAGAATACAATTAAGAATAATTTTGTCTTCCGTTCCGTATGGAACTGAGAGCGGTTCCGTCCGCTGTTCCACCTGCATAGTTAGTCATTAATAAAACTACATACTCAACAGATTCTTTCCTTTGAGATCGGTCTTCTTAGATGGGCAAGATCAGGACTTGATGTACTATCTTTAATAGCTCGGATCTCCATATATATTTCGGTCCTCTTGCATGGAAATCATTCAAAAATATTTCCTTATAGGTATTAAAAGATATTCTTTTTATTTGATTGAAGGAAATCATTTTTCTTAAGGAAACATTCCTTGTGAGAAGATATGCACGAAAATCCTTTTTGAATTTTGAATAACAACAATTATTTTGGAAACTTGCTTTGTAGAAATATCTCTTAATTAATGCCTTTGATTTAAATAACTTTCCTTTAAAGAAAAAATCCTTTCTTTGTATGATCATTGATTATTTTCTTGCTTAAAAGGTTCTCTTTAATTTAGCAAGATAGATCCGAAATTAAATGGAGAGAAAAGATATTTTAAGCAAGCCGGATTAATCAATCTTGGATTTACGGTGCAGTTCTCGGACCAGTTCTACGGCTTGTTCCAGAGCACGACTTAAACTCTTTTCATGTAGTCACTTACAACCAAAAGTAACACTAGTCGTTTGTCATCAACAAAACAATACGTTCCAACACGTTCCCTACTTAAACGGGACCAACAGTTTTTTAGGGCAAGGTATAGCAGCAGAAGTGCCAAATTGCACGGGCATTATTTCTCCACCATCGTCAATCATTTTCTCATGTAGGTGCCTACAATTTGATAAGTTTGTGAAAGAATCTTACAGAAACAGAAAGTATCTTACAAAAACATCTAAAGGTAGATACAAATTACTTGAATGGTACTTACTTGCACCATATTTCTATGACAGAGTTATTAGCCTTGTCAAAGTTGAGCACTAACTTGCAGATGTCCTTGTTAAAAACAAATTTGGTCGGGAATCCAAACACTTCCGCATCATGCTTTATTGTGTATCCATCACCCATACACTTGTCAACTAAGATCGAAAACATCTTCATGTTGGGGCTCTGCTCCTTTCTCTTTAAAACCTATTTTGAACTTTGTATATGTTTTCGTAAAGTTCAAAACAGTAACAGGGGTAAAAAGCTTGTAATGAGCAATTTGTAAAGGGTTTTTGCTCCCACTTTTTTCATTTGACACCACTTGTGAAAACTCTTTTCACATGTAAAAGGCCAGAACATGGATGACATTTAACAAGTTCACACACAACAGTTTTAGTCTTTGCATCAACTTTCAGTACATGTTTTCAAGTCATTTCAATTAAGAATTACATTTCAGTCCTTTTTATTATTTCCTAAAAATCATTAGATGAATGCAATCATAGTCTAGATGTACACATACTTCTTAAATCATAGAAATTACATTATATGCTTGATAACTAAATCCAGCTCCATTTTATATCCAAATATATCATCTTTGTTGAAAGAGGGGATTCAACTCAATTTGTATATAAATGGAAACCTTTGCAGCAGTAAAAATAATACATAGAATAACCTCTGTAACAATTAAAAAAACATAAATAGAAAAACCTCTGCAGCAGTAGAAAATTACAATTTATGCTTGATAACCAAATCAAGCTCCAAATAATCTAGGACATAGAAATTTAGCTACTTATAAAAAGTTTTTAACTAAAACAATAAGCATGACATGAACAATTCCAACCATTTTAATGATTAAAATTGACAAGAGCAGCAAACTACCAAAAAGCCAAGTTAAAAAATACCAGAGGCAAGAAAACAAAGCTTTCAGGCAAAAAAAATAAAATTTTCACAATCAAGCTTTTACACAAAAACAATTGAATACTTCATATTCAAACAGTAAATTAACATAGTACTAATAATAAATATTCAGAAACAGTCCGTAAAACAGCACATGAATACTTCAATACGGAAGGAGACCGATGATTGAATTGAGGGGAAAATATGTGTGGAGTTTACCTTCAAGCTTCGTCGTTGAAGGAGAGTTCAGAGAGATGGCAGATCTTCGTTGTTGAAGGAGAGTCCAGAGAGAGGGCCGCAGAGCTTCGTTGTTGAAGGAGAGTCTGGGCTAAACGGTCGGTGTCATCAGTCGATTGAAATCTGGCGGACAGGTAGCGGACCTGATGAGGTTGTCGGAGGAAGCTGATCAACTGCTGGCGGCTTGTATCTGGAATGAGATGAACGGATCTGATCGATGGAATTAGGGTTTATGTGAATGAGACTGCAGATATGTGAGAGTGAATGAGTGAGAAAGATAAGTGATATGGTGTAAATTAAATGAGTGGGGGCATATTTTTGGGTGGAGGCATATGCATCGATGAGGAAATTGTTTTTGGGTGGAGGCATATGTTTTGGGGGGAAATGAAAATTGTGGAGGGAATTTATTAGGTTTAAGAGGGAAATAGATAGATGTAAAAAAAATGAAAAAAAATGTTAAATTTATATTTAGTGTCACAAGTATTTATTGATGTTGTAGTATCACATTATAATGACACTTATATGTTAGTAACTAGTTAAGTCGTCTATTAGTGACACTCTAATAAAAAGTGTCACAAAAAAAGTTTCACTGTAAAGTAGTTTTCTACTAGTGAATTGCAAGGCATGAGCCTGCTTGACTAGTTTGTAAGACAAATAAGAATCAACTTGCTTTTAATTTTTAAATAGCATTTGTTTATACAGATACTTCAAATCCCAGCCAATAATATAAGATTTAGTAAATAGTTATAGCAAATAGTTGTAGAAAATAGAAGTTAAAAAGTTAGTTCATTTGGGTATTTACAAATCAATAATTCATCAAATTAGCAAATCATACTAAAAGGTAGATTTTTGGAAATAATAACATATCGACAAATTTGGGACTTCATGTTTATACTTCACTACTTCATTGATAACTCTATTGTCCCGCTTGTTTTTTAGTGCATATACGGGTTGTATGGAACTGATTTTGATTCTGCTTGTTTTTTAAAGCAGAAGCAGAATAAGAATCAATTTTCAGAAGCTGGTCCCCCCCAACTTCTAAATTAAAAAACTGATTCTATGAGTAAATTAGAGCACCAAAATCAGTTTTTCATTTTTATCCAAACACTCCAACTTCTGCTTCTCCTCTCTGAAGGAGCAGAAGCAGTTTTAAAATCAGATCCAAACATCCCCATATAATATAAATGTTTTTACAATTTTTAGGCCCCTAATTTTTACAAATTTTTGGGGCCCTGAGGCCCAAACCTCACTGGCCTAAGGGAAGGACCGGCCCTGTCTTGCATATTTTAGCTCCAAAATGATAATATTAATTTGTAAAACCATTTTTTCCAACATGTCTTTTTCTAACTTCACCATAACCATACATTTGATCAAAGTATTTATCCAAGTCATGAATTTTATCATCATTTTCTTAAACTTTTATCCAAGTCAAATCAGGTAGAATTTTATGAGATGGGGGAGAATTAATTGTCGGACATCTCTAAATAATACCTAATGACTATTATATTAGAAAAACAAAAAATTAAGTGGCCATTTATGGAGAAGTTTAATATATATGGCCGGTCATATAAAAAACATGGTCATGTAGACTAATTAAATAGAAATTATCTCTTTGCAAAAGTTAGACATATATGTTTAACTTTTGATGATAATGTGAATACTTAATATGTACATGCAGCTTACTTCTGTCATGCATCACATCAGTTGGATGCCTATATCATAAATTCTATCTTCTCTATGGTAATTAAGTATTTCGTTTGCGTTTGCTCATTTTAAGTAAATTAAAAGAGTAAAAGAATTGGCCGGTAACCTATGAAGCACGGATACTTCCCTAGGGTAGCGTATCGGCGTATCCGATACGTTCCCGTATCCGATACTCTAGGATACCCGTACCGTACGTTCCCGGGCCGTATCTGCAATTTTTAAAAGTTTCAATTTTTTTTGTAATTTTTTGAAAGTTTCCGATACTCGTATCCTGACGGATACCCGTATCAACTTTTTTTAAAAAAAAAATCCCAAAATTTACTTAATAAAATTCTAAAAAAATGAAAATCTAAAACTACATTTTACTTGGTAATCAAATAATGGGCCTATATGACTATATCCGAATTAAGTCATTAACTCATACTCCGAATTGGGTACTTGCACTTTTAATTTCAAGATTGTAGTTGTTAGACTTATTTCTCATTTTAAATTAATGACTTATTGAGTACATTTATATTTCGAGATACGCTAGTGTATATGAGAAATATTCTGAATTTATTACTAAGTATCTTGAAAAAGGAAAATGCTTCAATGCATTGAATGAGTAGACATCATAGAATATTAGATGTATAGATGTGTGTGTGTATATATATATATATATATATATATATATATATATATATAGGAAAAACTTCTGGTAAGGTATACCTTACCGGAGCCGTCATGCAGCCTCCACGTTTTGAGGGCCTTCCCGGTGGAATTTTTCAATGAAATTTTTTGAGCATGTTCTTCATCAAATCTAGTACATCCATACCAAATTTCATTAAAAAATGCAATCGGGAAGGCAGTCAAACGATTTTTGGAAGATAACTTCGTTTTATATGTATATAAAGGTTGCAGTTATCTTCCCGATTGATTTTTTTGCTGAAATTTGGTATGAATGTACTAGACTTTATGAAGAACATGCTCAAAAAATTCCACCGGGAAGACCCTCAAAACGTGGAGGCCGCACGGCGGCTCCGGTAAGGTATACCTTACTGGAAGAGTTCCATATATATATATATATATATTCAAAAAAATCTATTTTTAATATTTATAAATAGACCCCTATAATTTTTAATATTTGTAAATACACCCCCATAACTTTTAATATTTATAAATATGGCCCCGTATCCGTATCCTACTTTTTTTGGTTTTGACGTATCCCTGTACCCGTTTCCGCGTTTCCGCGTTTCCGCGTACCGGTATCGGTGCTACATAGCCGGTAACTATAGCTTTTTACTCACTTTTTACCTATTTCAATTCGTCCTCCATATTATTCTAGTCTCGATCGCCCACACTTTTTACAGTTTTACCATTTGAACCTCATTCATATTTACCATAGTGAAGGGGAGTGTACTCCGTAATAGTGAATTAGTGATGAAAAACTGAATTTATTAATACGGAGTAATAAGTTTAATACAAGTGTAACACGATTCACGTTAGTCGTCATGTGTCTATATAGTCAAAACCTTAATTATATTGAACTGGTACATACAAAGATTTTATTTGGATGGTTTTTTAAAATAATTGTGATATACTATTAATATTTTTTTTGTAATATAGTGTGTCGAGCCCAGCACCACCCCTGACTCCACACAACGTAAAATCAGTAACCCAGTACTAGAGATAGCAATTATGACCGAGCCGATGGATACTCCGGGTAATGGGTACGGGGTAAAACCGCATTGACCGGGTAATGGGTACGGGGCGGGGAATACCTGTTTTATTTTTACGGGTAATGGGACGGTTATGGTTTTATACATGTCCGCCCCGTTACGCGCTCCGTACCCGCCCCGTTTATTTTTAGTTATATTTTTGTTACATTTTATCTATTTTGTCCCACAACTATAAAAAAGATGATACTTTTCTCTTTCCATTATGTATATATAGATTATAGATGTACTAATTATAATGTATGAATGAAAGTTCATAATAGATTTTAATAGTTTTGTTTGATTATTGTCATATTTTTCGTGATTTTATTTTTTAGATTAAGTATTTTAGGTCAAATTAATTTAAGTTGCTTCTTTTCTCGTCTTGTAGATATACAAAACTTTAAAGTGGCGTTTGAAGTCTAGACTCGTCTAGCCATTGTCATTTTCTGTCTTTTGAAATATTATTTTTATATCAAAAATTTAATAACTCATTTAATAAAGTGGTTACTCGCGGTTACCCGAAATTTTACCCGTTACCCGTTACCCGTTGGGGCGGTTATGGTTCGGGTAAAAATTACTCGTTGGGTAATGAGGCGATTAAGGGGTGGGGCAATTAACAACGGGACGGGTACGGTTATATGTAAAGCCGCCCCCGATCCGCCCCATTACCATCCCTACCCAGTACCTATAGGCAAAAAAAAGGATGAATTCTCATCCCTGAAGACACCCCAGCACCGCCCGGACTATTTACTGGGATGATAGAAATTGAAGTTTAATTACAAGCTGCGAGATAGAGCGAGGCTTTAGTTTTGATACTTGCAGAGGTCCTAAGCATTTTCACATAGTAACCTCTCAGTGCAGTTGCTGAGATTCAAATCTGAGACCTACCTTTTATGACATCTTCTATCTACCAGCTAGTTGGGATACGCCTTCTGGCATCCCGTACGTATAGGCATTGCTAGCTATGTGGTTACATGATAAGCAAACGAGTATAGGATGGATCGTGTGCCGGAGTATGTTATGATAGTGATGGATGGAGATGGACCTGTCCCGTGTCGGGACTGGGTCCGGGTTGGGCTTAGGGCGGGGCCCGGGCATGGGAAATGGAGGCCCAGAATCGGACCGCCTATGTTCCGAGACCGGGCCCGAGTCGCCGGGCCAGGTAATGTATTTTTTGGGTTTTTCTTATTTATTCTTACGGCCTCCCCCCACCCCACCCCCACCCCTCAAACACCCCCAAACCACCCAGCCCAACCCGGTTCTTACCCAAACCATTTGAAAAAACCAAAAAAATAAATAAATTGGGCCCGGGCCAGTCCCGGACCGGTACCTGGCCAAGTGGGTTGCAGCGGTGCAGCCCGAGCCCGCCCCTAACCCCCCCCCCCCCCCCGGTCCAGGGTCATCAAAGGCCCGATCCCGATCCCGATCCCGGTCAACCGGTCTGGGCTGGTCCTAGGGTTGTAAACGAATCGAATCGAGTCGAATAGTGTGTTTTTGTATTTGTATTTGTTTAATTTTTCCGAATACGAATCCGAATTCGAATATGAAACGAATATTATTTTCGATTTGTATTTGTATTTGTTTAACTATACGAATAATTAACGAATCATATACGAATACCGAATCGATTTGAACATAAGTTAAATATTAGTCAAATATTACTTGAAAACAACTTTTCCTATAGATCTATGCATTTTTAGGTTATGCACAATGTGCTGAAGTGAATCAATTTTATGATTATTATACATACATATATTTCAAAGTTTTTGAATAAACACTAACACACATTAAAAAATTTACCAATAATGTGTGAAATAAGTTGATGATTGCATATATCAAAATGATCAAACAACTCTAATTTTATGTTAGATATTTAACATTGTTGATAACAAAAAACACCTTTAGATATATAGTTAATGTACACACATATATGTGTTTGATGCACACACATATATAGTATATACTACACACACACACACACACACACACACACATATATATATATTTCATTGTTCTTTGAATCAAATGCATAATCATTTGTATTCTTATTTGAGATATGTTTGAACCAAAAATCTGATTTGTATTTGTATTTATATTCTTTATTTTCAAATTTAAATCATAACTTATGAATCCAAATCACGAATCAAATTAAAATTATTATTATGTTTACAATTCTTACTCCTTATGAAGTTATGATACTTCATAACTATATGAGTATACATAAATGTATATATGGGCTAAACTTAGAGGGTATGTAACTAGCTTTTAAAAACTCTTAGTGTTATTACTACTATTATTACTATTATATTATTATTATTATTATTATTATTATTATTATTATTATTATTATTATTATTATTATTATTATTATTATTATTATTATTATTATTATTATTATTATTATTATTATTATTATTATTATTATTATTATTATTATTATTATTATTATTATTATTATTATTATTATTATTATTATTATTATTATTATTATTATTATTAATCGAATATATTGAATAACATTCGAATTTGAATTTGTATTTGAATTTTTCGAATTCGAATCACGTTATACGAATACGAATCCCGAATCGAACAAAAATTATTTGATTCGTATACAACCCTAGCTGGTCCCGCACAGTGGCGGTCCGGTCCGGGTACCGGGCCGGTCGGACCAATCTCGGGCCACCCCTAGTGATGGACTGGGAGGGTGTTATTGGGATTGAGGAAGTTGGGTTAAATCCCTAATCCCACTTGGGGTTGTAGGCCGTTGAGAGGCCATTTTCAACGCTTCTATTTTTATTTGTTCCTTTTTGTGGTAATAGTTTCCATTTTGTCTTACACGCTTTACCTCTTTCCCATCTCTATATATTAATTGAACTTTCACATATCAAGGAACACGGTGCCTATAAGCTATCCTATAGCTATGGTATATCACAAATCCAGCTGGTCGCATGACACGCATTTACTATAGATAATCCACGAACATAAGTACTATGTGGCCAAATACTTCCTCTCCCATTTTATAATTAAGATACTTACACTTTCTTTTTAACTTGTCCAAAAAATATTACTCCTGATGAAAACGGTTAGCAACACAAGAGGGGGGGTGAATTGTGTGTGTGTGGAACCGTGGCAGTTTTTTCCGAGTTCTAGTGTGGGATAAAGGGAATTGCGAAATAGTAAAGTGCACAAGAATTTAACGAGGAAAAATCCCTTGGCTCAAAGGGATTGAAAAACCTCGACCTCCCTCGGAGGAATTTTAAACAACTTCACTAAACAAGCCTTTGAAAGAGTTACAAGAGTGATTCTCCTAATCTACCCTTGAGCCTCCCCAACTCTATCCTCTCTAGGAAGAGTTATGCATCTCTACCTTGCGGGTAGAGAGCCTCTCAGCTTTATCACAAAGCTCTCACACACACTTAACCCGAGGCAGCTACTCTAGCCAATTAAGCCTCAATATTCCAAGTACAATATGAAAGGGAAAGGAAAAACTCTATCTAGAACTCCGAGCGGGCAGTTTCAGGCGCCAAGGACTTGATTCTTTTCTTGAATGATTCTGCTAAATATTTTTCTCCGTTCAGCACTACTGCGAATCACCTTTAGTTCAGAATATATAGCTCCTCTTGAGACAACCGTTGGCTCCTCTTTCCTTAGTTGGTTGCTTGATTATTTAATGCACTTTCCTTGATAGTTCTTCCAATGGATCTTTCCAACTCGGTCTCAATCAAGAGTGGATTTGTTCATTATATACGAATTATCATATAAGGAAGAAAAGCAACGGTCATACAAAAAGATTATCACCAAATACGGAACAAATTTACCAAAGGAAGCTTTTGGTCAACTTTTGGTAAATGGAAGCTTTCATAATAATTTCCTTCCTTCTTTGGAGTGGATCATTTGAAAATTCTTTCCATTAGTGATATCAAATTATGCTACGGATACTACTAAATCCCAAAAGGTAATAATGTCATGCAGGTCAAGTTCGAATAACGTTGCCTAACATAGAATTCAAATAATCATTTAAATAAAGCCTCAAATAGAACCAGGAGAAGTTCTAGTTCTGATCTCTGCATGGGTTAGCCACATATATTTTAAGGACCAGGTCTATCTATTGTTCCTGCATGGTTAGTCATCAACAAAACAACATGTTCAACAAATTCCCCCTTTTTGTTGATGACAAACCATAGGTGCCTTTCCTGATTATTTCCCCCTTTTGTCATTCAACAAAAGGAATCAAAATATTTCCCAAATCAAGACATTTAATTGTTCCCCCTTAGAAGATGTCGGAAGGTCCTACATGCCCTCTCCGCGATCAGAAAAAGAGATTAGTAACTGAAATTAGGAAATAAGAAGTAGAACGAATAAGTTAAGAATTAATTAGACCGAGTTCCAGTCTAATTATTTCAAACCTTTCTCTTCCCAGGGGCTTTGTAAAAATGTCGGCAATTTGCTTGTCGGTGTTGCAATACTCGAGCCTGACTAGTCCCTTTTCCACACAATCTCTCAGAAAGTGATGTCGTATATGAATATGTTTTGTCCGAGAATGCATGACCGGGTCCTTTGATATGCTAATTGCACTTGTATTATCGCATAGGATTGGCGTGCACTTTAAATCAACCCCGTAATCGCTTACTTGTTGCATGATCCACAATGATTGAGAGCAACAAGATGCGGCTGCTACATACTCAGCTTCGGCTGTTGAAAGAGCAACTGAATTTTGTTTCTTTGAGCTCCAAGAAACTAGACAGGGACCTAGGAAGTGAGCTGTTCCAGACGTACTTTTTCTATTTAACAAATCACCTGCAAAATCAGAGTCTGAGTATGCAATAAGGTTAAAATCATCATTACGAGGATACCATAAGCATAAATCAGCAGTTCCTTTGAGATATTTGAGGATCCTTTTCACAGCCTTGAGGTGAGATTCTTTGGGATTAGCCTGGAACCGAGCACATAGACCTACGCTGAAAACAATGTCAGGTCTACTGGTAGTGAGGTACAGTAGGGACCCAATTATTCCTCGATACATCTTTTGGTCTATGCTCTTTCCTTGTTCATCCGCATCCAGCCTATCATTTGTTCCCATAGGTGTAGTCATGGTTTTGCCTTCACTCATTCCGTACTTCTTTAGGAGTTCCTTGAGGTACTTTTGTTGAGATATTTGAGTTCCTTTGCTTGATTGCTTGATTTGTAGGCCAAGGAAGAAATTAAGTTCCCCCATCATACTCATCTCAAATTCGGAACTCATAAGAGAAGAAAATTCTTCACAGAGGTAATCGTTAGTAGCACCAAAAATAATATCATCAACATAAACTTGAACAACCAATAGGGCTTGATCTTTTATTTTTAGAAAAAGAGTTTTATCTATTTTTCCTCTTTCAAAACCATTTTCCAAAAGAAATTTAGATAGGCGTTCATACCAAGCACGAGGTGCTTGTTTGAGGCCATAAAGTGCTTTATCTAATTTGAAAACATGATTAGGAAAATCTTGATTTTCAAAGCCCGGTGGTTGTTCTACATATACCTCTTCCTTTAGATATCCATTCAAGAAGGCCGTCTTGACATCCATTTGGTGGAGGGTGAAACCCATATGAGCCGCAAATGCTATGAGCATTCGAATTGCTTCTAGTCTTGCCACCGGTGCAAATGTTTCGTTGAAGTCTATTCCTTCTTGTTGGTTATAACCTTTGACAACAAGCCTAGCTTTGTTCCTTGTGATTTGACCATGTTCATCGAGCTTGTTCTTGAATACCCACTTGAGACCTATCACGGTCTTGTTCTTGGGTCTCGGTTCTAGATGCCACACCTTATTTCTTTCAAACTGATTTAGTTCTTCCTGCATAGCTAGAACCCAGTCAGTGTCGGAGAGAGCCACTTCATGGTTCTCCGGTTCTATAAGAGATAAATAAGAAGAGAAAGCACAAAAGTTTTTAAGTTTAGATCTGGTTGTTACTCCCTGATTTAGATCGGTGAGGAGGTTATCCAGCGGATGTGATCTATGAAGCTTCCAACCCCTAGGAGCGTTGGGTTGGTCCACAAGGTTGTTGAGAGTATCTGAAACTGGTTCTACTGGTTCTACAGGTCCAGTGTCAGTGTTCTGTCCAGGTTCTTCTTCAGTTCCAGATTGTTCATTTTCATTTGTTAGAGGTGGTTCACCAGTTTGATTGTCAGTTCCTTCATCTCCTTGAGATTGTGATTTCTTGCGAGTGATCCCTAGCTCACCATCATCGGCTTGGATTGATTTTGGGGCAAGTGCTTCATCAAAGATTACATGAATGCTTTCCTCCACACATTGTGTGCGTTTGTTTAGAACTTTGTAGGCCTTGCTATGTGGGGAATATCCGAGAAAGATTGCCTCGTCACTTCTAGCATCAAATTTGCCGATGTTGTCTTTCCCATTGTTGTGGACGAAACATTTGCACCCAAAAGTTCTTAGATGACTTATGTTGGGCTTCCTCCCCTTGAGCAGTTCGTAGGGTGTTTTCCCTAGGATTGGACGTATCATGGCTCGATTAATGATGTAGCATGCTGTGTTTAGAGCCTCGGCCCAAAAACTCCTAGCTAGACCGCTGGAAATAAGCATAGTTCTAGTCATGTCCTCTAGAGTTCTATTCTTCCGTTCTACCACTCCGTTCTGTTGTGGGGTTCTAGGGGCAGAGAAGTTGTGGTCTATCCCTCGTTCCTTGCAGAATGCATCGAAGAGTGAGTTGTCAAACTCAGTTCCATGATCCGATCGGATCTTGATTAGTCGTAGACCTGTTTGATGCTCAATTTTCCTTACAAAAATAGCAAACTCATTAAAAGTATCTTTCTTGCTAGCAAGAAAGATAGTCCATGTAAATCTTGAAAAGTCATCAACAATAACCAGAACATATTCTTTGTTTCCTCGGCTACGGACTGACATTGGACCACACAAATCCATGTGTATTAGTTCTATGGGCTTGCTTGTGCTCACCAAATTCTTTGTTTTAAAAGATGATCGAGATTGTTTTCCGGTGGCACAAGCCGAGCAAACATGGTCAAGTGAAAATTTCATATTCGGTAGTCCAATAACTAAATCATTATTTTTAAGTTTATTTATTAATGAAAAATTAGCGTGTCCAAGCCTTTTATGCCATAGCAAAGGATCGTTATCAATAACGCTCAAACATGTCATACTAATATTAGGCAATGAATCAAGATCTACTTTATATGTATTTTCGAGCCTCTTGCCTTCAAGTATAACTTGTTGTGATTCGTTATTAACAATGCGACAAACGTTATGATAAAAAACAACACTATTACCTCGATCGCAAAATTGAGAAATACTTAGTAAATTAAATTTCAAACCCTTGACTAAAAATACATTATCAATAGCATGGCTATGTGACTTTCCAACTTTGCCCACGGCTATGATCTCTCCTTTGCCGTTGTCTCCAAATGTCACCTTTCCACCGCTAAATGGCCGTAGTGAGAGGAATAAAGATTTGTTTCCCGTCATGTGCTTAGAACAACCACTGTCAAGGAACCAGTGATTGTTCCCCCTCACTCGGCGCTGTTCCAGGATTAAGGGTTAGCGCGTGGAACCCAGACTTGCTTGGGTTCCATTTTGTAATTGTTTGAGGAATATCTAACATGATCATAGCATCTTTCTAAAGTCTTTTGCCGAGAGTGACATTGATACCGTAGATGACCGATTTTGCCACAATGCATGCAAACCCGGTTGTCATAAGTATCAACGTATTTAGGTTTCCATTTACCATAAAAGCCTCTTGTTCTTTTATGAAAAGTTCGGTTAGGCGTTTGTCCATAACCGTTTTTGTGCCTCTGAACCAGTCTATCGAACCAGTTTGGTCCAGTTCTAGGTGGCTGTTGATATGGTCTAGAACTGGGTTGTCCTCGGGTTCTATTATCCTTAAAGGGTTGGTTCTGAAAATTTGATTTTTGATTAGCTCGAATATCCTTTGGAACATATCCGAGACCTGCAGTCTCGTTTACTTTCTTATTGTGCTGAGAAGGACCAGTTCCAGAATGATGTCTAGACCTAGTTTTGTTCGTTGCACTATAGGATTGATATTCCGGTCTATTTTTAAAATCAGTGCACTCGGCAACAAGACGATGAAGATGATCAATTAAACAACCAACACTCGGTATTTTTGAGAGAAGCTTTTCATCATGATCAACTTGTTTGTTCATACTATCGAGCTTAAGAGAGCAAATAATTTGATCTTGTTCTAGAACCACTTCACTGTACTTAAGCCTTTCATCTATTAACTCTCCCACTTTTGTTTCAAGCCTTATTTTGGCTCTTGTGGCTTCCTCGAGTTTAGACTCAAGCTCAGTGACACGTGATTTAAGATGATCGTTTTCGGAAAGGCTTTCATTAAGCTCAATAGTCAATCTTTTGAAAATCTTCCGAGTTTTGGTTTTGGATAGAGAGTCAAACCTTGATAGAAAATTTTCAAAGTTTACCTCAAAGCTTTCTTGGTCGGATTCCTCGTCGGAGAGTGCCATAAGACATAGACCCGCATGATTGGTGTTCTTATCATTTTCCTCTTCTTCATCATCAGAAGAATCTCCCCATGCTGCCATCATGGCCTTTTTGAGATCTCTCTTGAACCCTTTGTCTTCGCTGAACCTCCGGTTGGAACTGGGCTTGTTCTTGTCGCAGTTCCGGTCATTTTTCTTTTGTGAACAGTCTTTAGCCCTGTGCTCAAAGGAACCACAAACAAAACAACCTTGGTTATTAAAAGATTGAGTGTTCTTTTTACCTTGTTTGATACGATTGTTCTTGAACTTTCGGTACATCCTCCCAAATTGTTTTGCAAACATGCTCATCTCATCATCCGATTCATTCTCGGATTCCTCTTCTTCTTCTCGAGCCTTTAGAGCTATTCCTCTTTCTCGTCTAGCACTCTCGGCATCTTGTTCTTCTTGAAGACCTAGTTCATATGTCAAGAGTGATCCAGTCAAGTCTTCAAGCGTCATGGTGGATAGATCCTTTGCTTCTTCAATAGCCGTGGTCTTAGGCTTCCACGCTTGGGGCAGGCTTCTCAAAATCTTTCTCACTTGATCTTCCACGGTAATTTCTCTTCCAAGGGCTGAAAGCTCATTGATAATGTTAGTAAAGCGTGTAATCATATCCTTAATTGACTCTTTTGGCTTCATTACGAATAATTCGTAATTACGCATGAATATGTCAATCTTAGATTTTTTTACACGTGAGGTTCCCTCATGAGTGACCTCGAGCAAATCCCACATTTGTTTTGCAGTCTTGCATCCTAGAACCCGATTGTGTTCGGCAGGACCAAGACCGCAAATTAGATATTTAAGGGCTTGGGCATTATGCTCGAGTTTCTCATAATCTTCAGAAGTATATTCAACTTTAGGTTTAGGAACAACATTACCTTCGGCGTTTCTCTTTGTGATGACATTATCACCACTTTCAATTACATTCCAAACCTGGTAGTTATCGGCCTTGATAAAGTTTTCCATCCGACTCTTCCAAAATTGATAGTATTTGCCATTGAACAATGGTGGTCGTTGAGTCGAGTACCCTTCTTCCAATCGGTCAACCGTATTCATTTTGCCGGATCTCTTCCCAAGGTATTAGCCTCTATGTGGTGAAGACCGGCTCTGATACCAATTGATGAAAACGGTTAGCAACACAAGAGGGGGGGTGAATTGTGTGTGTGTGGAACCGTGGCAGTTTTTTCCGAGTTCTAGTGTGGGATAAAGGGAATTGCGAAATAGTAAAGTGCACAAGAATTTAACGAGGAAAAATCCCTTGGCTCAAAGGGATTGAAAAACCTCGACCTCCCTCGGAGGAATTTTAAACAACTTCACTAAACAAGCCTTTGAAAGAGTTACAAGAGTGATTCTCCTAATCTACCCTTGAGCCTCCCCAACTCTATCCTCTCTAGGAAGAGTTATGCATCTCTACCTTGCGGGTAGAGAGCCTCTCAGCTTTATCACAAAGCTCTCACACACACTTAACCCGAGGCAGCTACTCTAGCCAATTAAGCCTCAATATTCCAAGTACAATATGAAAGGGAAAGGAAAAACTCTATCTAGAACTCCGAGCGGGCAGTTTCAGGCGCCAAGGACTTGATTCTTTTCTTGAATGATTCTGCTAAATATTTTTCTCCGTTCAGCACTACTGCGAATCACCTTTAGTTCAGAATATATAGCTCCTCTTGAGACAACCGTTGGCTCCTCTTTCCTTAGTTGGTTGCTTGATTATTTAATGCACTTTCCTTGATAGTTCTTCCAATGGATCTTTCCAACTCGGTCTCAATCAAGAGTGGATTTGTTCATTATATACGAATTATCATATAAGGAAGAAAAGCAACGGTCATACAAAAAGATTATCACCAAATACGGAACAAATTTACCAAAGGAAGCTTTTGGTCAACTTTTGGTAAATGGAAGCTTTCATAATAATTTCCTTCCTTCTTTGGAGTGGATCATTTGAAAATTCTTTCCATTAGTGATATCAAATTATGCTACGGATACTACTAAATCCCAAAAGGTAATAATGTCATGCAGGTCAAGTTCGAATAACGTTGCCTAACATAGAATTCAAATAATCATTTAAATAAAGCCTCAAATAGAACCAGGAGAAGTTCTAGTTCTGATCTCTGCATGGGTTAGCCACATATATTTTAAGGACCAGGTCTATCTATTGTTCCTGCATGGTTAGTCATCAACAAAACAACATGTTCAACAACTCCCTCCCTACCAATTTGATGGTTTGACTGTGATTTAGGAAGTATGATCGATGATAAAGCAATCGAATCCTTATCTAGACTCCAATTATTTTTAGTAAATAAAATCCACATATTCTAAAACTACATTGAAAGGTTTTACAAAGTCGTAAAAAGGAAAAAAAATCATAAAAAATTGATATATGGAATAAACAATTAATAGTGATTTGTATGCACTAATGGAATATTAGAAGTAAAAGAGCGATTTTATTTTACATTACGAGAGGGATCGGAACTAGGGAAGTATAGTGCGGAGTAGTAAATAAAAGTGAAATAATGAGGCCTTCTAATGACATACGATAATGATGAGCAGCGACAATGACATCTTTTCATGCATACTCGATATCCATATATGCATCCTACCCTTAACTTAATTACGTGTATATATCTAAAGTTGCGTTTGAATTTTTGTCTCTTTAATTACCAGTTTTAAATGACCTATCACTTACACCTCCTATATAAAGCCAAAGGCCGGCAAATTTCATTCAGCTCATCAGATATTCAATAATTAACCCTTCTGCCCTTCACGCAAATAAGCTTTCTCAGCTCGATCTTCAACTCGTTCCCGGTCGCGTTCTTCAACTCATTTGCCGGACTCCAAGGGTAAGTGGGTAACCTCCATTAACGTCCATCTCTTTTTCTTTTTAATAATGTTTTCTGGTCTGATCTTTTGTTTTTGACAGCGGACGTCTTTAGCTCTCCATTTTTTCCTCTTATTTTTGAGTTACATTTTTCTTGCACGCAATCCTAAATGATAACTTTTTTTTTTAATACGGAGTATAATATTATTACCCAGTATTACGTCCTTGCATATAACGTACGTAGTATTTTAATTTATTTTGTTTTGTTATGCTATTTTTAAGATAATACTTTTACTACGTATATTTAATTGATTTTATGCATACGTTTTATGTGCTACCGATCGAACGGAACGATTGCGACATGCTTATTTAATCACATTTTTATTTAAAAATGATTTCAATTTGTCATTTATATGTACTAAATGACTTTTATTCTACCTCCTACTTACGTAAAGGACAATGACATAGGTTTTTGTATGGAGAATCGAAAAAATTGTATAGGGTTATGAATAGGGTAAATAAAACATAAAGATCGAGAAGTAGAAAATTAGAACAAGTAAGAAAAAGAACATAAGGAAAACAAAGGAGAAGTAGAATATAGAGGAATTAGATTGGTTAAATATTAAATACTCGTATTAAATACGGAGTATTATACACTCTAGTATTAAGAACGGCTTGATATATTACTTATTATTTTGAAATTTACTTTTAGTTTATAAATTTACTTAATAAGTATATACAACGTTCACTAAATGTAATTTGATATGTATTTCTTTAATATTGATTTCATATCGATCTTGATACAACTATATGAATGTAGCTATACTACGGACCGTAGTTACCAATAAATAAAAGCAAACGGAATAATTAATGAGATTGTCATAAATTGATAGTGATATACGAAGTGTATATCATCAACTCCTAAATACTCACTACTAAAGCGGCTCCCATCCCATCCATGCATGCCGTATATATGATGAGTAGTATACTACTCATCACTAGTCCATCACGTCAACTTATAAAGCAGCCAACGTCCAATTCATTTCATTCACTTCACTTACTCCCTCCCGTTTTTAATAAACTTCACACTTTCCTTTTTGGAACGGTTTAAAATAAACTTCACACTTCCTTATTTCCTTTTTTGGCAAAGAAATCTACACCAAAACAGTGTCAAACAGTGTCTCAACAGTGCTAAACAGTGTCTCTACAGTGCCAAACAGTGTCAAACAGTGCCTCAACAGTGTACTCTACAGTAAAGTCAAATTTCTTTCCTTATTTTGTGTGAAGTCAAACTGTGAAGATTAAAAAAAACCGGAGGTAGTATTATACATACAATTACACACTCCTAAGGGAGTGTTTGCAACAGCTTCTGCTTAAAAAAAAGCACTTTTGGAAATGAAATGAAAAAGTGATTAGTTGTAAAAGTTGATAGTGTTTGAGAAAAAAGTGATTTTGAAAAGTAAAAGTTGGTTGTGTTTGGTAAAATAAGTGCTTTTGGTGTATAAAAAGGGGAAAAGCACTTTTGACACGAAAGCCGAGAAAAGTAAAAAATTGGTAGTGTTTGGTAAATAAGTGCTTTTTTAAGCCAAAAGCTGAGAAGTGCTTTTTTTAAAGTTGTTGCAAACCAACCTTAAGTTTATACTACTACTCCGTATAAATATACGGAGTACATACTAGTATACTACAGTACTAAGCTATATTGAAACCCAAAAAGTATTTATGCTATACAACTTGGTTGATAAGTTTTAAAATGGTGAAACCGAGAACAAAACTACACAACTTGAGTCAATCTGTGTCGATTTCAATTCGATGAATTGTGACCTGTTTATGTCGAATTTGGTGCGTTTTAGCACGGTTTGGTCGGGTTTTTAACCCAAAAGCATAAACGTAAACCGAACTGCTTAGTGGTTTGTCAACTTTAATAGTTTCCAATTTCATTCGGTTCAGTTTGGGTCGATTTCGTTTCCATCGGTTTGTCGTGGATTGGTTTTTCTTTTTTCAGGTTTTTGTTCACCCCTAATGTTACGTGCTCCATAATATAATAATGTTGCGGAAACGATTACATCCTTATTAATAATATCATTTTTTGCCAAGTACCACTCTTACTATATATGCGCACCTAAATCATTCTTCGTACTCGGTACTGCAATATATTATGCTTCACCCTAGTTGAGAATATTAAAAAAGGTTTTTCAATTCATTTAATGTACTATGGTCTAAGAGATGATATTAAATGTTTAATTAATACACTGCCCATACTATGCCCTGATCAATATCAGCCATGTTGCCATGTTGGTACTACAAAAGGAAAGTCATGCTCCACTATATATGTACGCAGTTGAATTGGAGAGATTTACTACGTATGATTCACTTTTTACTCTTACCTTGTAGATTCAATGGAGACCTCAACGACAATAATGCTGTGCTGCTTCGTTCTTTTTGCTGCTTGGCTGGTTGGCTCATCAAATGCGGATAAAAATGTAACCACGACTTTGATTAAGAGTGCTATTGCTGATGGAGCCGGTAAAATACTTAATTAACCTTTCAAGGGTGTGTATAGATTTTTTAATTCTAAGGTTTGTAAGGTTGATTGTTAGGACGGTTAAATACTCTTGTAGATAATGGTGGAATCATATATTCAGAAACTACTATACAACTTGAAATCGATCTGTATAAAATTACAAATTTTAAATTGAAACGAATAAACTACAACTAGAAATCTCTATAAAATTGCAAATTTTAAATTGAAGCGAAAGTGTGTTGAAAAAGAAAAGTAGATTTTACAAATCGAAGAGGAACTAGAATTGATTAATCTGTAATTTTATTACATGCATATATATATACACACTAATACGTAGTACTTCATTATAGTGTGTCTGGACGGAAGTCCACCAGCATACAATTGGGATGCAGGCCATGGATCTGGGGCACGCAATTGGTTGGTTCACCTCGGGGTGAGTTTTGTATAAGTTACCGAGAATTAATGGAAATTAAAAAAAAAATAATACATTTCTTCTTTATAAGTTTGATTAATTCGATATTTTTTCCAAATTAGGGAGGGGGGTGGTGCTTGAACAGCACCATATACCAGCACCACAAGGAGGCGTTCGCTGATAGCTGCACTCAGCGCGCCGGAACCGAGGTGGGATCTTCCTTCCGCATGGGTGATCAATACCTCTTCAAGGGGATATTCAGTGATGAAAAAAATGAAACATATTTTTATAATTGGAACCGTGCTATCGTAAGATATTGCGATGGAGGGTCATTCTCCGGAGATGTGGATCAACCCGATCCGGTACGTGTGTCTCCTATTCGTTTCTAAAATAATATTGCAATCTTAGCTTTCACATGAATTTGATTCACTTTTTTATATCAGGAAACAAAGCTCTTCTACAGAGGGGCAAGAATTTACAAAGCCGTCATTGATGACTTAATGGCGAAAGGCATGAAAGACGCGCAAAATGTAAAAGTTCTCAACTTTGGCTTTTTATTATTAAGTTATATTTAACTGAATTTATTAATTAATGTCCTGATTTTGATTATTTTTTCACATGCATATATTTTTTTGTAACAGGTGATCCTTGCTGGAGGTTCTGCAGGGGGATTAGGTGCAATGATTCACTGCGATCATTTTCGAAGCCTATTCCACCCCACTGTGAACGTCAAGTGCTACATTGATAGCTCTTTTTTTCTGAAGCTGTAAGATGACATGTACTTTTTTAATTCAGAAATTAGATTTCTTAGTTCATCAATAACGTAATTGTGTTTATGATTTTGGATTAGCAGGAAGGATCCCAAGCATGCCAAGTTCTTTAAGACCGTTTTTGGCACAGTTGTTGAGTTACAGGTAATTAATGAATTATCCGTATTATTTATGATATCACTCATAGTTAAAATTAAATTTTGTGTTAATAAATAATTTATATGGTTGCAGCAAAGTGCCAAGGCACTACCGGCTGAATGCATATCCGAACGGAGTGCAGCATCGGTATATATATTATATTCTTTACTTATAATAATTTAAATTCAATTAATTCTCAAATTATATACTCCTAGTCATTAAGTATGCAATATTACTCATAACACCGTGTGCGCAGTGCTTCTTTCCAAAACACTTGGTGAAGTACATAAAAACTCCAATTTACTTTTTGAATTCGGCGTTTGATTCGTATCAGGTTAGCTCCTTGCACCTTATTGCTATTATTATTGTTATTGTTATTGTTGTTCTTATTATTATTATTATTATTATTATTATTATTATTATTATTATTATTATTATTATTATTATTATTATTATTATTATTATTATTATTATTATTATTATTATTATTATTATTATTATTATTATTATTATTATTATTATTATTATTATTATTATTATTATTATTATTATTATTATTATTATTATTATTATTATTATTATTATTATTATTATTATTATTATTATTATTATTATTATTATTTATTTATTTATTATTTATAGTATTATTATCACTCGTGTTATTATTATTATTATGAAGTACTTATAATTTTGATTTGTTTCCAAAGATACGGACTACCTTTTCTGAACGCTTACACGAACGGATACTGAAAAATAGTGCGACTCCAAGTGATATGAAATTGCTCAGAAGTAAGTTTTATTTTCAATATTTGTATTTTGACACATGTATGTATTACATGTATATTATATTGTCCTTTTTTACAACAGTGGTTCAATTGAAACCCGTACATATTACCTCGTATTACTACGTATTATTTAAAATCCATATGATCGATGCCCTTATATATATTCAATTCACGTGAGTTAGACTTACACATAATGACATAATGCTTCCAAATTTATCAAGGTCTCTCATAATAAGATTTTCTCGATAATCTTATATATAGGTCACTTATAAATTTTGTAAATGCTACAGAGAAACTTTAATTAGCTCTCACACCAAAAAATAATTTTCTTCAACTCAAAAACCTAATTTTCGTCAATTTTAGGATTTAATCCATACATATATTCTGCAGTTATTCTAGTTATAGCTCGTAAAGGTACTTAGAATTGATGTCATTAATATATAACGTACCAGTTCAGACACACTATTTCTCGAAGTATTGTTAAAATAGAATTTATGGACGAATGTGTAATAATAAAGAGATTATGTGTTTATAGTCGAGTTCAATTCAACGTAAGCTCAAACATAACATGATTCTTAGAATATAAAAAGTCACATATTTTATCATTAGAGTTTGGATCAAATAAAAAAGTTCTTAAATCTTAACATATAAAATAAGGATTAATCTCGGTCATCCAAACTATCAGACTCACAGTAATCCTTATCTAATACACTTCCAAATAAGCCTACACTACAAAAAAAAGGCGGGATTGTCATAGAATTTGGCACGGACTTATCAATTTGCGTGCCAAATAGCTCGTGCCAAAGTGTTTTTGGCACAGATTTGGCGTATCCCTGCCAAAATCCGTGCGAAATCCGTGCCAAAATTCCTGTCAATCCCGTTTTTTTTTTTGTAGTGCTAATCTGATACACTTTTCGAAAATTGCATCACATTGATTTTTTGGACGACTGAAATTAATTCTTATTTTACATTTTAAGATGTTTTCTCATTTGAACTCATATATCTCTGCATGTAGACACTCTCACACACACGTACCCTAGCTAAGTTAAGTCGTATTAGTTGAATGCAATATAGGGTGCAATATATCAAACTTTTTTCTTTAGTTGATGTTTTAGACATAATTCTCATGTCCTAAAGACAGTACCATTCAGAGTTTAGCCTAGTTTGCTACGATTATTTATTTGATGCCATCATTTTAATACGGAGTAGTTAATTACTTGAAGTTTGTTTGGCCATTTATACATTTATATTTGGAGTTTACTTAAAATGTTCAACTACACATACATATATGTAATATTATTTACATCCCTTAAAACTTTACAATCTTACACATAATTTATGAATGATATTAACTACTATCGTATTAGTCAATGGCTTTGAAAATATATATTTTGAGAGTCAGATGATTTATCATTTTATGGAAGTATTGCTAATAAATAAGAATCCCATATCATTTTCACATTATACATAATTTCTCATGATACATATATACACCCTATCAAATTAATTAAAGGCTTATTACACATTTGACCAAGATAAAATTATGTCATATACTACGTAGATTATTAATACTATACAGTATCAAATTAATACATATTTCAATGCTTTAATTTTGGCAATCAAAATTACAAAGTTCATACGAAATATATATTTCATACACACACAAAATTATAAAATAAATATTTCATATGGGAGTTGCACCCAGGGCAACGCCCGGGTACAAAACTAGTTAAAAATTATAGACGGAGTATATATATTATACCCGGAGTGTAGCATAATCAATCTTCATTTTACGATACGATCCCAAAATTAACTAAACAATATACATATAACCGCAAATTATAAGCATAGGTGCTGTTTATTGACAAAAAAAATGATTTTGTAGGTTTCAGGCAACAACTAATAAACGCATTGCCTACCCCGTCCGCCACTAATGGGTATGTGATCACTTCCCAGTTTGGCCATTCCTTCGGTCCCAATAGGAAGGGTTTGAAGGTACCCATGTTTCCCCAAAACACAGAGTCAAAGGTATTTTCTGTTTATATGATTTTGTGTTGTTTATTTTCAGTCTATTTTTTCTGGAGATATGATATTTGTTTTTAACTTTTACTTGTTATTGTTTCCAATTTTATTTTCTTTTTACCGTTTTTATATTATTTCATTCTTGTGCTGATGTGCCAAGTCTACTATAAATATACTAACATCGTCCTATAAAGATGTTTTCTTTTGGACTGTTTTCAGTCTCAGACCAGACCAGACCAGACCAGACCAGACTCAAACAGACCAAACCAGACCAGACCAGACCTAAACAGACCAGACCAGACTTGGACAGTTATAAAATACACAGAGACCAGACCAAACCAGACCAGACCAGACTTAAACGGACCAGACAAGACCAGACTTAAACGGACCAGACCAGACCAGACCAGAACAGCAAATTTCAGTCCATAAGAAAACATCCTAAATTTGAGACTCAAACATTTATAAACAAAAATAGAACACATTAATATTACACCTCGGCGGCATGACACCTATGCGGGCGCCTCGAGCGTTTTTAGAACACTGATTAATAATACTACGGGTATACGAAGTATATTTTATACACAGTATTATATATATAACTAGGTTTTAAGCCCGTGCGATGCACGGGCAATACATAATTTAACTAATTTTAAATTTGATTTTTTCGAAATCAGCTTATTTTACTGAAATATACCCAGTCTAAATATAGAATTCGTTTGATAATAGTAAAATTGGTGGAATCAGCTTATTTTACTAAAATTGATTAAATTATGGTTGAATAGGCTGAATAGGCAGAATCTCTCAAATCATGAAAAAAATTAAAATATATTCCACTTGTAAAATAAAGAAACAATTACATGAAAAATATTTAAAATGTTCTTTTACATAAACACCTCAACTAAACATAATTGTGGTGAACCCGATTTTAAAGAATTCACAAAGAATTCATGTCCTCTAAATTACTTTATTATGCACCTCAATTTTTTTTCATATTCCTCATTGAACTTTGTATGAACTATGGAGTACAAACTTTTAACTTTTAATAGTAAGATCTTACATTTGACTCATAATTTCGTCACATTGAAAATGTTAAAAAATGAGTTTTTTTTTTTACATTTTACTCATTATTTCGTCACATTGAAAACGATTTTTAATTGTTATGAACGTCTAGATTACTTTATTAAGCATTTCAAAATAATATTTTTCAAATATTTCTCATTCAACTTGGTATGAATACATATTTTTAAATTTTAATAGTGAGATCTTACATTTTACTCAGTATTCCGTCACATTGAAAATGTCATTACTAAGGACGTTTATAATTGAATTAAAACTTTTGGGTTTGATTTGGTCTGAAGTAATGTGATTTGGTAGATGTTTGTTTTACATTATTATGTGTCCTGTCATTATTAAATTTTGATCTGATATGGTCTAGTCTGAAAATGAATTCAATCTAATTAAAAACGTCCTAAGAGTATAAATAAGATTAAGAATTTGTAAACATACAAAGATTTCCTATTTGGATTATGAATTTATTTCAAAAGTGATAGCATATTAAAATTGTAGTTGTAAAAATAAAGAAATGAAACAATCAAACATATTTACTTTTTGGCTAGGCTAAACGTATTTACTTGTGAACACACACACATATGCATGTATGATATCAACTTTTTTCCTTATTAAATAAAGATAAGTTACTACTTGATTAGAAGTATTCCCTTTATATGATTCTATATTTGAATATCTAATAGTATTAATTTCGTTTTTAATTTCAAAAAACTGGTGGTTATAATTTTCATCATTGTGTTAATAATTAAGAAAGAACTATATGAAGATGTAGAAAAATATAAAGTATTAACAGAGTTGCAAATTTGGGGCTTTAAATTTTAATCATGATCTCAACATTGAGTTTAGAAGAATAAAATATTATATTTTAGGAAATACCTCCGTTCTTAAATAAGTGCAACATTGCAAATTTTACACTACTCACATGTTCTACTTTGACTACATTTTATTTATTGATGTATTAATATATATTTTTGAAAAAAATATTACTAAATTTGTCTCATTGTAAATTTTCAAAATCTGATTTTTTAAATTTTTTTACTAATAGAGAGTTATATATATTAATGGTCAAAGTTGTGTCTCGGCAAATGTAGTATGACACTATTAATACATTTTTTATATAAATAATTTTGAAGATAAAATAAATAGCAATTTGGCTAATTTATCGGTTTTTTTATGAACCGATTTATCTGTTAAGTGAGCAAAACAAAGATACTTCATTTCTTCAATAAAATGTAATAAAAAATAAGAAGTATAAAAACAATCAAAAAAAATTCAACGTACTTATAAAAGTACTCCATATAAAATGCAGTCTACGGTTGGTTATTAATTATTGTGTTTCCAAATAAGGTAGATTTTATCATAAAGTCTTTTGTTTACTATCAATATGCAATCAAAAATAGAATCTAATAAAATAAATAAAAGTTACGGAATATTAAAAACCTAAATAATATGTAATTGTCATAAATGATGGATGACATGACAAGATTATATGTGGCTCTTTGTAAGCTCTTAAAAAGTTCGTCTTATATATATATATATATATATATATATATATATATATATATATATATATATATATATATATATATATATATATATATATATATATTGATTATATAGGGTGTGGTTCCGGTGAGAACACTTCTTAACATGAGAAATGAGAACGTTCCAAAACAATGCACTTTATCATTCACGAAATTGCACATTTATAGTTAAAGTAATGCAAAATTCTAATGTGCACATTTACGTGTAAACTTTTGCACACTTGAAATGTACATTTTCCAAAATTTTACATGCACATTTCTGTTTTACTTGATGCACAATGTCAAAATCAAACGCTCCAGAATCATTCTCATTTCTCCGTTAAAAAGTATTCTCATTTAATCCTTACTCTAATTTTATGTGTGTGTGTGTGTGTGTGTGTGTATAGGGGAGGGTTCTAGGGAGAACCCTTTCTAAAATGAGAACTCTTTATAATGAGAACATTAAATCTCAACCTTTCATTTATTGCCATCATTGATTATGATTCACATGGAGTCATATTCATAATTAGCTCAAATTCAAAAGGGGTTCTTATGCAATTAATCTACCTTGTCATTATTAACCATTGATGATAAACATTAATGATGGAGATTAAAAGTTCTCATTTTAAAATGAGTTCTCATTTTAAAAGGGGTTCTCACTTGAACTCTCCCATATATATATATATATATATATATATATATATATATATATATATATATATATATATATATATATATATATATGTGGAATGGTTCCAGTGAGATAGGACCTTTATGAGAGAAATGAGAATAAATCTGGAACATGGGATGTGTTATGTGAAACTTAATTGTTCATTTGGTTAAACTAAAATGTGCACTAGATGAAATTGAAATGTGCATAATAAAATGTTCAACTCAAATGTGCATTTAATGAAATTGAAATGTGTAAAATAAAAGCTATGAAAATGGCATCACATTGGACCTTATATTTTTCACATTTCAGTTTCAATATTTGGGTTTCATCTAATGCATAATTCAGTTTTACATAATGTCAATGTATCATACCATTTGTACTACACATTTCAATTTCAGCCAATGCACGTTCCAGATGCATCTAATGCACATTGAATATCAGATAAAACAAATCTGACGGTCCAGATTCATTCTCATTTTTTTCTTAAGATCATTTTTTATTTGAACCTAATTCTATATATATAAACCTACCATTATATGTCCATATCATAACTTTAAATGTTCTTTTCTACCAGACACTAGAGGAGGCATTGGTTCAGTGGTTCTTTAATAAAGGAAGGTTTCACATTGTTGATCCGAACGATGAGCCATTCTGGAATGCTACAGCTCTTTGAGTGGTTCTTTGTTATGGCGTTTTTCAATTGTCATCGTTAAACGAAGACTACTAGAATTTTGAGTATTATACTACGTATTAATTACGTCTCAGTAGCTACTTTAATTTATTCAGAAAATTCTACATATTTTTATAAGAATTTCCACTCACGAGCGAGACACATGCAATTCGTAATTATAAATTTCTTGTGAATGATCATGATTCATGAATTATACCAGAGCGGGATCTCACTCAACAATAGGCGTAAGTACGCAAATTCATTGCAACGTCACTACAACATTCACGTTTTCCAAATTTGGAAAACTGGTGAAAGTCATTTCTCCAATTCATTAAAGAAAACATAAATATATCTCATTTTTTTGTTTTGGAAAACAATTTGGTAAACACAATGTTTTGTTTTCCTTTCTCCAGTTTTCCAGCATTTTTTATAAACACGTTTTCTATTTTCCATTTTCCATTTTCCATTTTCCATTTTCCATTTTCCATTTTTCAGTTTTCCAATTTTCTGAAAAACAAAAAAATATCTCTGTTAGTAAACAGACCCTAACTATTTTCCTTGTCGGTCACAATGATATAATTTACAAAGGACATCTGGTGACGACAGTAACATCATGATTTTTGTTTGTTACATTTTTGTTCATATTTAAAAATGGTTTCTTTTTAAAAATTTGAATCCATTTTAGTCGTATTTAAGGAAACTCCCAATGTTTAGCCTCGATATGATACAGTGACTAGTGAGCAAAGAGAACAAACAATATTCTACCATTTTTGTATTTAAGAGAGAAAGACTAAAAGAAAAGAACCATATGTAAATACAATGGTCCTTTAAAAAAGCTAAGTGCAATGGTGGTCCGCCAACACATTTGACAATTGACATACCAAAATATCCTTGAGCTTTACAAGATTTCAAGATTAATTTTATATTTTTTTTTATTATATTAATAAAAAAAATTGATGATTTTATAATTACTATTTTGATTATTACTATTTTTGTTGAATTGGTAATATTATCATTATATGCTTTTAAAACATTGTTTGTGATTTGTGAGATGGCTCTACTTCCAATTATCAAAATATTTATAATGATAGAATTTGATACTAAAAAACATGACTCCCCCACCACCATAAATATCTTAGGATGTTTTTATTTGGACTGTTTTCAGTCACAAACCAGATTATATTAGACCAGACCAGATCAAATAAGATCAAACAAGACTTGGATAGTTATAAAGTAAACAAAGTCCAAACATTTATTAGATCAGACCAGACAAAAATATTTCAATCCAAGTAAAAACTTTCTTAGTCCTTGATTCTACAAGATGGACTTTATTACATTAATGAACCAACAACTTATATAAAGATTTATATGGAACATGAATCAAGCAAAGCGTGGGGTGGTGCGGTTGTACATTGTAATTAGTTTGTAGAAGGGCAATCTTTCTTAAGTATTAGACAGTTCTCATATTTATTGCAAAAATCTACAACATGTGCCAATTGACTTGAAGAAATAGGAGGTTCGGTGTATTCATAAACAATGTACCGAGTTAGCAAATTGGCCATACAAATGTGTTTTTCATTGGCAAGATGGTTCTCAGTGCCATTCGGGGTTGATGGTGAATCCTCTGAAAATGTTGACAATGGGAAAAGAATAGTCAACACACACACCATAGTAATGGTCTTGTGATAAACCATATTTTGTTGTTCCTGTTTTCCTTGTGTGGCTTTTTATGCTATCGTGCCGTTTTGGTCATATACCACCTTATGTGTTTGAAGCTTTATATACAATGTATGTGATAACTGTTGTTGATAATGTTTGTCCGAATGTATACTTCATATACAGAGTACATAATAATGCTGGTTATTAACTATGCATACTTTAATTAAAATGGATTCATGAAACCCATCTTTATTAAATATGATGATGAATAATGCATTTCTTTAATATTATGCGTTTCAGACTAATTTCATTTCCCTTGGAAAAACGCTAGTTTCATTTAAGCCTACACTACTACATTAGATCATAAGTTTTTATTTGACTTTTTGTCTTAAATTTTGCTAAAGAATGGAAAATAGATAAAAAGGTGATTTTTTTATTTATTTTCTAAAAATGTGACTAATAATCATTACACTTACTAAACTACTCCTAGTGAGGGATGAATCTAACGAGCTTCTGCCTTATGCTGTTAGGGCGAGTGACCACTCCAATGAAAAAACAGATCGCATGCAACCGCGGTAGATGAGCTTCTGGGATTTTTACGTTCGATTCGATTCTTCCAATATACGTTTCCTGAGTTTTCTCTCTAGGGCTTTTGTTAAGATCCGGGGTTCCATCCTAAGAGGTCAACCTGTTAGGAGGAGTAGCCCGAAACTTAATATAGCACTCAAATGTTTCTCTATTTACCAGTGTGGGACTTTATCACCCCTCCTCACGACCAAACACTTCGACTGGATCGTGCCGTCATTCATTTTTTTCGTCGTTTTGTCATTTTTTAATCATGTCGTCATTTTTCATAAGGGGGCAGACACCATAGATCGATTTGGCTCTGATACCATGTTAAGATCTGGGTTTCCATCCTAAGAGGTCAACCTGTTAGGAGAAGTAGCCTGAAGCTTAATATAGCACTCAAATGCTTCTCAATTTACCGGTGTGAGACTTTATCAGCTTCGACTATGTCGGCCGCTGGAGCCTTTTTCCGATTTCGACTTTGTCGAAGATCGGTTTTGCTATCCCTTGGTCGCTGGTTCTCGGCTGGAGTCCAGGTCAGACGCGGAGGGCGGAGATCGGTGGAGGAGGGCGGATTTGATGTCATGGCTCGAGGAGATCGGCGTTGTAGTCAAGATTCGAGGATGCGGCGTTGCTGTCGTCGTTGGAGAAGATCGGCTCCGCCTATCCGTTTACTCTGGTCGCACGCGGAGCAGGAATGAGTTTGGTTATGCATGGACGGAGGATTGATGCATGGTCTTTGGCAGTCAAAGGTCATGGAGGATCAATTAGCATGGTACCGGTGGTACGACCACCTCCTGAACCACCACTATGGGATGTACGAGGTGCTAGAGTTCGTGAACGTTTTTCTTGTAGTTTTTTTCTGTTTGTTATTTGTTTTCTTGTGTCCACTTTTGTTGTTGGTTTTGGCAGTTTGTTTGAGTTTTTTTTCCTCTCTTTATGTCATTGGGTAAGGTTGGATATATGGGAACATGTTTGGCTGTGTCAAGCCCACTACATGGTTAGCAATTCGTGTTGCTCTCTCAGGGGTGACCGTCTCAAAGTCAACATAGGGTTATAGTCGTAATTGTTGGAGTTTCAGTTGGTGTCAGTTTTATTTTTCCCTTCAATTGATGTAATGATCTTGAATCTTTTGATATGAATAGAAGACTGTTTTGATGATAAAAAAAACTACTCCTAGTGTCCAGTGACTTTTATCTGATAGTGAAATAACCCAGCACAGTGTCATATGTCCTAGTGACCACCTCGATCGCCGACTACCGTCGCCAATGACCCCGTCTACGACATTGACACAGTGACATAGTGGCTCGGACCACATTGACACAATGACTTCGTTCGCTGTTTATAGTTGTACATTCTTGAGTGCGTTCGTTTTGTTTCTTCTGTGTAGGTCATTTTTTGTTGGCACTCAAGTAGGGATTTATAACGTTTATACTCAAGTAGGGATTTATCCTATTGGTAAGCAATGGTTAGAAGCTAATAAATTAGTTAACAATTATCGAAGGTGTAAGCCGTGTAACTATATTTTTCTATTCCCAAGCTGATAGATAGTCAAAGGCTATGAATAACAAACTGACTCTTTTATGATATCTATCTATCTTTACTTAATTAAATGCCGTCTTAATACATGGGCATTTGCATTACTCCAAGTCTCTAACTAGTGGATTCTTTAATCAACTTCCTCTAATATTTCCAACTTCTACGATTGAACAACTTTTTCTCCAGCACTTCTTCCTCGCACTTCTTTTTTCCCTGTCGTCTACTTTCATTCAGTATCTCAGTTGGAAGTATTCGTCGTATCCCGAATAACTAAATCCTTACTGAATCCGACTTTAAAATACCTTCGGAGGAGATCATGTGGGCAGAGGTCCCGGAGTCGAGATACCACAAAGCATCATTAGTTTCACCGGTAGGAGTCAAAAGAGCAGGAGCAAATGGTTGAGAGAACTGAGATGGACAAGTAATAGCTGAGTGACCTGCAGAAAAACAGATTTGACACACTACGGGAGGTGGGACAGACCCAAGAATACCCTCAGCTGATGAAGAACCTGCATATGCATAATGAGTACCAGAAGTAGATTTAGCATTAACATTTAAAAAGGACATGACAGATTTACCAGATGTGACATTTGGAGGTCTCTGAAATACTGCACCCCCCTGAGGCTAAAGGCGGCAGACCCTGTTTGACGTGTGGGGGCTGAGCATAAAACTGATGCGGCTGGTACCTACCTTTGTCGCGACCTCCTCTGTCGCGACCGCCTCTACCGCGGCCTCCTCTGCCGCGGTATGCACCAAGCTGCCCATTCTGGCCGTTACCCACGTGAGCCCCAAAGGCCTGTTGAGCAGGCAAAGTGTCTTGCTGCCGCTGATAAAGGACCTGCTGCTCCGCTTCCATAAGTTGTGGGTGAAGAATATCGGGTGGAATAAAGAAATAGTGCCCGAAATAAATTTATAATCAGGTCCCAAGCCACTAAGAGTATACTAAAGTAATTCTCTATCAGTCATAGGAGAATTTACACAAGCTAATGCATCAGCCAGATTTTTAATTTCACGCAAATACTGCTCCATTGATTGGTTTTCTTTCTTTTTAGTATTAGACAGTAAGCGTTTGAGTTCCATGGCACGAGGTAAACTGGCAGACATAAAACGTGATTGCAAACACACCCATATACTAGAGGAATGTTTAATATCATGCCCATCAGTTAATACATCCCGAGATAAATTAAAGTTGCAAACAGCCATGAACGAATTGTTTGATCAATACGGAGCCAATGATAATAGTCAGTATTAACGATGGGATGATTATTAAAATCCATAGTATACATGGGAGGTACCTGAATTGAGCCATCAATGATGCCAAAAAGCCCTTGAGAGACAAGGAACGACTTAAACTGGGTGCGCCAGGTAAGGTAATCCTCAACCCCTTTAAGCTTGATTGTCACAATTTGTCCAATATTAGCTATTCCGTGGGAAACAGTTTGTGCCAAAGCTGCCATAGATGAGCCAAACAAGGGATTGTCCTGTTGCGGCCTTGTTACTCCAGGAGAGCCAGCAAACGAGGAGCAAAGAAAGGAGAATTTGGCTGTGGTGCTGGATGAGATACCACCTGCGGAGCTATGGGTGCACTAGTGCAAAAACGTCAAGCTGCGGCGCTCGTTTTGCGGCGCTTAATTAATAAGCGCCTTCAGAAATGTAACATGCGGCGCTTATTCTATTAAAGCGCCGTTCTCCAGCTCGAAATATTAAAAATATTTCTTTAAAGAATGCGTGCGGCGCGTATTATAATTAAAGCGCCGCATACTTTATATTTTTTAATTAAAATTTCGTTCTGATATTTGTGCATGCGACACATTGTACCAAACAAGCGCCGCTCAGGCTTTTCCTTTTTATATAAATCGAGCGAGCGGCACTTTTTAAACATAAGCGTCGCATACGGTAGTATAATTTTAAATCTTAATTTATGCGAAATAGAAAAGTTTATTAAATTGTTACAGGCGTGCGGCCCATCTTTGCAATAAGCGCCACTTTGATTTTAGAAATTGTTAGCCCTAACTCTTGCAATAAGCTTGAATTGAGCCGCCGGCCATATCCGCCATTTGACAAACCAGATCCGCCAGCCAAGTCACCCGCCGGTCGACAACATACCAAAGCCCGCGGCGAGCCTCCCTGTAGACGTCAGCCGACCCGTCACCACCATCCAACTTCCAATCCCGGCCAGCTTCTCGCCAGTGCAGTCAGCATCATGGCTGGCGCTGTCAGCCGTCGAGGCCTTTGTAAGTTTGTGTTTACGATTTCTTAATTAGGATATATACTAGCTTATTATATTTTTATCTTTTTCTACTCTGGCAGTTTTGAACTTGGTGAATTTCCTGGTCTTACTAAAGTTTCTGTTGTGAGTAAGCTTTGAAAATCATCTAGCCAAGGTAGATGTCCCTGTAAAGCTCTCAATAGACTGTGCAGTGGCATATAGCTGTTGTAAGCTGTTATTTGTTTTAGTGATAATCCCAAATGCTACCTTTACTGATATATTTTTGGTGGCTTTTTCTAGGTTTGACCAGTTCATTTATGTTAATTATGTAAACACTTGTCTGACTTTATGTCACAAACCATGCATGTTGGGCAATTGGAGCAATTGCAATTAATGTGGATAACTTAACATTATCCAAGAACTATCGCAATAACGGATGCTTTATGGCCATCTTCCTTCAAACAAGAAGGAAGTGTGGAATAATGGGTAGGAATATTGGTTTTGTTTCTTATAAAAGGAATATATTTTTACTGTGAAGGAACTCAACAACTCACTAGTGGAAAGTAGTGCTATAACTCTTTGAAGACTTGCTTTTGGTTTGTCCAGAGCTCGTCTCCACATATACAGCATTTCATCCAAGTTTGGTGCATGCCTTCGTCAACGTAAGCTCTCTAGCATGCTACTGTGATGTGATTACTAATTTAGAAAATTAGAGGTAGCTATTATCATGAGATGCCATAGATATTAGATACTACTCTCCCTGCAGCTTCATTGCCCCTTTAGCAACCCCCCCAAGCATCATTTTAGCTATTATTACTTTCATAAGTCATTTAGCTATTAAACTCCCAGCAAGCGTCTTTTTATAGCTATTAGTACTTTCATAATTGTATTATAAACAAAATTTGAATGAGAATCTTCAAGTCTTAGACTCAAACTGCTGTCTCAGCATTTGTGTCTCATATGTTATGTTTTCTCTGCTTCTCCAATGATTTGGACCCCAACTAATCTAAACTCTAGTGCTGAAATGTTGATTTTATGTTGTTTATTTTGAACAGCTTAACTACACCATGGTCACCCTTCTCATGCTGATGGCAATGGGGATTGGATCCTAACTATATTTACAGCATTGTCACTTGTAAGTTCATTTTACTTGGATTTGTGTGATTGCTTTTTTTGTTGAACACAATTGAACATGTGTATGTAGCATAATTGGACTTCAATCTTGATATACCATTGCACAGTTTTTTTTAAATGTTCAGCTTCATTCCATTGGACTTTAATATTATATTATATATTAAATATGATAATAAATAAGAATGTTATTATGTGTGGAGTATGGTATGTGTTTTTTGTATATTTCAGAATTTTATTTTTTAAATTTCACTAATATTTAATAAAATATATAGTCAAACTCTTCCGATGGAAATTTAAAGCAAAATAAATTTTTTGTTAGGTAAAAATAAAACGAAGCAGATTCTGATTTTTTTAGCTCTATTAGCTCTAGCTCATTGACAATAAATTAAAGTATTAATTCTAAAGTAAAGCAACAACTTTCTCGCCTTCTGATGGATATTAGCTGTTATTATTATTTTTTGAAACGTAGAGATTTAAAGTAAAATAAATGTTTCCTAAAAAAATAGGATTTGGAATTAAATGTATTAGATTGGCTTATTTTAATAGTTTGATATGATTTGATCCAACATTAATAGTTTCGGCTTAATAATTTGATTTGGTCTCATTAATTTGATTTGATCTAACAGTTTGAATTGACTTATTTTAATAGTATTAGATTAATTTAAATGTACTGTTTGAGATGAAATTTTTAAATGAAGTGAAGCATATTAAATGAAGCTTTTACTTCACTGAATAGCCTAATTTGTTCTATGTTTGACATGTAAAATATTCTCTGTTTTTTTAGTACGTAGTAATGTATTACTCATTGCATGTTCTTGATAAGACTAGAGATTTGTTCGTCATGGACCGCAATTGGATGTATGGTTTGCGAAACACTTTACAATTTTTCAATGGCGCCAATGATTTTATCAAAGTTGCCGTTGCGCACCAGAAAGGACAAGGAGAAAAAGGAATTTTATGTCCCTGTTCTATGTGTCGTAACCTCAAAAGGGAAAAAGATGTGAACATAATTCTTCAACATTTATTTGAGAAGGGTTTTAAGGAAAACTATACAACATGGACATTACATGGTGAAAAACGTGTAGATGTTGAAAATCATTATTCTGGAGTAAGTTCTAGCACTTTGAAGCGTAAAGCGGCTCATATTACTACTAATACCAATGCTAATGATGACGGTGATGGGGATGGTGTTGCTAATGATGATCGAATTGATGATCTCTTGAATGATATCCCAGACAATTTTGATAATCAACCAATCACTTATGAATATCTGATTGAGGCAGCCAATACGCCCTTGTACCCTAGTTCTGCTTTCTCCAAATTGTCTGCTGTTTTAAAATTATTTCATTTGAAGGCAAAACATGGGTGGAGTAATGTGAGTTTCACCGAACTGTTGGTATTGCTCCAAGAGATGTTGCCTGATGGTAATACACTCCCCGATACGAGCTATAAGGCGAGAAAGTTGTTGTGTCCTATGGGAACAGAGTGGAAGAAGATTCACGCATGTCCAGCCGATTGCATACTCTACCGCAATGAGTATGAAAATTTAGATGAATGTCCCACGTGTCACACTTCACGTTACAAGAAAAAAAACAGCATAAGTGGTGCATTTGAGGATGAGAATACAAAAATACCTGCTAAGGTTTTGTGGTACCTTCCGATCATTCCTAGATTTAAAAGGTTGTTCATGAATGAAAAGGACGCAAAACATTTGGTGTGGCATGCTCAAGGCCGGAAAAAAGATGAGTATTTACGGCACGTGTCTGATTCACCGCAGTGGAGGCAAATCGATTTGAAATATTCTAGCTTTGGTAATGAAGACAGAAATTTGAGGCTCGGATTATGCACTGATGGTATGAATCCATATGGCACGCTCAGTAGTCAACATAGTACTTGGCCAGTTTTATTGGTGATTTATAATTTGCCTTCATGGTTGTGCATGAAGCGTAAGTATATAATGTTGTCTCTTCTCATCTCTGGACCAAAACAGCCAGGTAACGATATAGATGTCTACCTTGCACCTTTGATTGATGATCTCAAACTTTTGTGGAATGAAGGTGTTACAACATATGACATGCACACAAAAATGACTTTTAATTTGCGTGCTATGTTGTACTGCACCATCAATGATTTTCCAGCATATGGGAATCTTTCTGGGTATACAGTAAAAGGTGAAAAAGCATGCCCCATTTGTGAAGAGGACACGGTTGACTTGCGATTACCCAATTGCAAGAAGAATGTATACTTGAATCATAGAAGGTTCCTTCCACGTGCACATCGTTATCGTGCACTGAAAAAGGCTTTTAACGGAAAAACTGAGCATGGTGTTCCTCGTCCTCTATTATCTGGTCGTGAGGTATATGATAAGGTTAAAGATTTGGACATAGTCTTTGGCAAGCCTTATAAGAGAAAGAAGCAAAGTTTGTGGAAGAAGAGATCTATTTTCTGGGAACTTCCTTATTGGAAAGACTTATCTGTGAGACATTGTCTCGATCTTATGCACATCGAAAAAAAATGTGTGTGACAGCATAATTTCGACTATTATGAATGTTCCCGGAAAGACAAAGGATGGGATCAATATCCGGAAAGACATGGTTGAACATCTCCATATTCGAAAAGAATTGGCTCCACAACCACGACAAAATGGGGTTTATCTTCCACCCGGGAGTTATACACTGTCAAAGACTGAGAAACGGGCTTTTTGTGAATGCTTATATGGCATAAAGGTGCCTTCTGGGTATTCCTCGAACATTAAAAATCTTGTATCATTAAAGGATTTGAAATTGGTTGGTTTGAAGTCTCACGATTATCATGTTTTGATGCAACATTTGTTGCCAGTTGCTTTACGGGGACTTTTACCAGATCATGTTAGACATGCAATAATGAGGTTGAGTTTCTTTTTCAATGCCATATGCCAAAAAGTAATTCATCCCGACAAACTTGATGCACTACAATCTGAAGTGGTTGTTACTTTGTGTCAGCTTGAAATGTATTTTCCGCCTTCATTATTTGACATTATGGTGCACCTTGTTGTGCATTTGGTTAGAGAAGTGAAGCTGTGTGGTCCGGTATTCTTGAGATACATGTACGGAATGGAGAGACATATGGGATATTTGAAATCAAAGGTGAAAAATCGTTGTCATCCTGAAGGTAGTATCATCAAGGGTGTTGTTGACGAAGAAGTCATTGAGTTTTGTACACCCTATTTGATGAATGTTGACCCATTGGGTGTTCCAAAGTCAAGGCATGATGACAGAATTGAAGGCAAAGGTATTCTTGGAAAGAAAGTAGTAAAGAATGTGGACCATGAGTTAGTGGAAAAGGCTCATCTTCTTGTTTTGCATCATTTAGAAATTGTTTCTCCTTTTGTGCAAAAACACATGGATGCTTTGAGAACTCAATTTCCTTTGAAAAGTGAAGTATGGTTGACTAAAGAGCACAACCGTACTTTTTCAAGTTGGTTCAAACACTTCATTTTCAACGACAAAAATGATGCTTGTAATGAGGTTGACGAAGACATTAAGTGGTTGGCTTATGGTCCTAAACGCGCAATTGATTCGTATGAAGCATATGATATCAATGGCTACACCTTTTATACTACCCGACAGGATGCCAAATCTGTATTACAGAATAGCGGGGTATCGGTGGTAGCAGCTTCGGCAGAATATGCAAGTTCAAGTGACCAAAATCCGCTTTATGCTAAGATGTGTTACTATGGCAAGATCGAGGACATATGGGAGTTGAACTACACGAACAGAACTTTTTCACTCTTCAAATGTCAATGGGCCGATATCCGAAGAGGTGTTCAACATGATCAAACAGGAGTCACATTAGTGGATTTTACCCGACCTGGATATCGTGACGATCCATTCATACTTGCATCACAAGCGGAACAAGTATTTTATATAGGGGATCCTTCAAATAAGCGATGGTGTGTCGTTTTACCTGGCAAGAGAAAGTTAAATGTCGATGATTTTGAAGGTACTGAAGATGATTATGTTGAAGATATGCCATCGTTATCTGTAGGCATGCATGAAACAAATGTGACATACGATTACAATGAAGATGATCTTCCGTTTGTGGGAAATCATAACGACGGCATAGAAATTCACTTTGAAAAGTCAAAGTAATAGCATGATACATGACTACAATTGTAAGTTGTCTTAAATACGCATGTTTGATTTTATTTTTTGTAAATATCTACAAAAAAAATATGTACTAATTTTTTTCATTATGTTGCAGGATATGAGTGATTCAGACGGGGATGATCCGAGCCACGAGGAGGAAGCTCATGGAGGTGATATCGGCCCCGGGCGAAGGGCTAGCGACGGGAGGAAAATCATTGATTTTGCTGAGAATGGTCAGGCAATTGGCGAATGGGCTGAAGAATTTAAAACTTTTTTAGGCAAGACAGTACGTGATCGCGTAGATATTAACATCCAGGGTTGGAAGACAGTTGAAAACAGATTAAAGATGCAAATGTGGAAAGAGATTAAGGTAAATATATTTATTCATGTACATAGGTAAAATAAATGCAATTTGTTACTTAAGCAAACTTATTAATTTTAATATTTTGTTGTTGTTGTTGATAAATGCAATTTGAATCATAAATGTAGGATGCATATGTTGTTGATGACAAGATGTACAACGTCATTTTTAAGAGGTTAGGAAAGGTTCATCGAGATTTCAGGAGTAGGTTGAGGACGGGCTTTCTAAATAAGACACGACCAGTTGGACATGACAGTGGTGAAGCATTTGAGAAGTATAAAGGCATTGTGACAAAAGATGCTTGGGAAGAGTTCTGTGCTAAGGCGATGACTCCAGAATTTATGGTATAATTGAAATATATTTTATTGTATTTGACTACCTTTTATGATTCACATTTTATGATTTATAAAATTATGAATAGGCATTAAGCGAAAAAAACAAGCAAGCTGCCCAACAGAACATTTACCCTCACCATATGGGTCGATCAGGATATGCTCTATCAATACCGAAATGGAAAGAACAGGGATTGCTAGATAAGTTTCTCCCTACTTCTGAAATTGATTCAACAACGTCGACAACGTCGAGTACATCTACCAACAAGATCCCTAGACATGTGGGCTGGTTTTGTGCTAGATCTGGACTGACAAAAGAAGGGCAGCTAGCTTTCCCGAGTAATACAGAAGCCATGCTAAAGAAAAAAGAAAAATTAGTAAGTGTGCTAAGTGTATTTTTTTATTTGTTCCATATAAAAATGATGTATAAAATTTATATATTTTACAATGTTTAATAGGACAAAGTTCAAGAAGAAATTTCTGCAGGGGCATGGAAGCCACATGGGCGGCATGATATTCTTTCTGAGGTTTTAGAGAAACCCGATTATCCTGGGCGTGTACGAGGTGTTGGAGGTGGTGTGGGCTTTAAACAAGTGTTTGACCGGGAGCCAAGGAATTCACGCAAGGTTGGAGGTTTAAGTGAGGCTGATTTGAGGAACTTGAAGGAGGAGTTGATGAAAGATGTAGAAAAAGCATTTATTCAGAGAGGTTTTCACTCTACCACATTTGAGTCTATGCCTTCACAGGAAGTATATGCAGATACAATGAACTCCACTGCACCAGTTCCACAGAAACATTTCAGTGTAAGTAATATATCAAATCATATGTACTAATTGATGCATTCATTATGTGTGAAATTGTTTAGTTATGTAATTACTCACTATGTGAATGTTTGTAGGACCGGACATCTTGTAAGCTTGCTATCGAGAAGCAGACACCAGATGGACAAAAAGATGTAGAATTTATGGCGATTGCAATGGCTTATAATAGCGCGCCAGGAGCCATGATTCATAATATTCCGATGTCTGCGAATACCATTAAAGTGAATATATCTATGGTGTATACAGGTTACGAGCAATGTCCTCTTTTCTTTCCAAACCCCAATGCTGATATGTTTGTTGCGGCGGACGCTGTTGGATCATTTGTAGAATGGCCGAGTCATTTGGTTTTCTTTGAAGGAGAGGTAATGAAATAATAATGATGATGATGTATTTACAATTTCACAATGAAATACAAGTATTCTACAGTTTTTTTGTATTCTTTTATTGATATTTTTAGGAGAAACAAAAAAAGTCAAACAAGCAAGATGCAGTTAAGGAGAAGCCTTTTGTAGCAAGAGAGATTCCACGATCTATGGTTCCTCCTAGCACATATCCGTTGATAAGTGAGACTGTTTTGGAATCACTTAGTGAAGATTTGCAAGAGTTACATGAGATGCTCGAGTGGTTTGAACCCGTACTTTGTAAGTTTTCAGTTCCTTTACCCGTTGAGTTGTTCCACTACCAAGAAGAAAAGGAATTCGGGATCACTATTCATCGTGAGGATCTGATTGAATTTCTTAAGGGCGATTCTCTGGATATTAGCATTGTTCAGACTTTTTTATTGTAAGTATTAATACGTAAAAATATTAAAAAATATTACATATAAAAATTTAAACTTAACGAAGACATAATATATTGTGTTATTTTGTTGAATACAGTTGTATCAAGCATAAACTGGATGAACTTGGTTGTGATGATGTTGCATTGTTATGCCCATCAATGTGCTCTCATAAAGCTTATCAAATTGACAAGAAGGGTACAATGACATATTTCAAACATGCCTTAAATGTCAATTTTGAGAAAAGAATGATCTTCTTGCCATATAATGAAGGGTAAGTGTAATGTAAAATTACTATTTTTGGTTATTTAAAATTATTTATTTTGACTAACTTGATACATGTTTTTTAAAACTAGGTTTCATTGGATCTTGATTGTGATTTGTCCAACAGTTGATAAAGGCTTCATCTTTAACTCTATTCTAAGTGGATCTAGCTTTGCCATACAAAAAGACTTGGGAATGTACGTAAATTACATTGTTTTTTTAGTATACAATTGTTATATGTATTGTACCTTATAACTTATATAAATATATTTAAATCTTTACAATTCTTATAGAGCGTATAGAGTTGCTTCTACACACTATGGTCGTGGAAAGTCAATCAAGTGGCATGATATCAAGGTATATAAATTCAATATGTTGTTCAACAAGTAGCATATTTCATTTTTACCCTCTGACTATTTTTATATGCATTATAATTAAAGTGTGCAAGACAACTTGGGAGTACAGAATGTGGATATTATGTCATGCGCTATATGTGGGAAGCAATTTTTTATCAAGGTAGCATTGACATCGGAAAGGTATAACAATATGTTTTAATTTGACTATGATATGCATTGTACTTTACAAACTATTCATTTTTTATGTTTTTAATTATTTCAGGATTGGTCACCAAGAAGTGAAGCGTATACCGTTGAAGAGTTTAACAATATTCGTGATATATGGGCAAGGTTCTTTTTAGATGTAGTTATAAATATGTAGATTAGCTACAATTTCTTATTTGGATTGTAATTTAAACTTAGCTTTTGTCATTTCGTGTTTAATTTGGAAGTGTTGCTACAATTTGTCTTTGATGTAACAAAAAATTGATGTATGTTTGTATTTTGGTAAACATATAGTGTGTTCGAATGCTAGTAACAATACAGATTTGATGAATGTGTATGTTTTGGAAAATTAGGAATTATTAATTATTTAAATGTTATTTTTAAAAAAAAAATTACAGATGCGGCGCTTTTTTAATGTTATGCGCCGCACGTATTTTAAAAATTGTACTAAATATGCGGCGCTTGTATGCAATAGGCGCCGCAGATAGAAAACGTTTTTTTTATATTTTTTTTTATACGCGGCGCTTGTCCAAAAAAAGTGCCGCACGAGGAGCCGAATTTTATAGTAATTTTAAAACCCCATATGCGGCGTTTAATTTAAATAAGCGCCTCAACATCCGCGGCGCGTTTATACAAATAAGCGCCGCTAAAAATTCCTGTGCGGCGGTCGAGTATGCGGCGCTTAAAAGCGCCGCACTTGTCCAAAAAAAGTGCCGCATAACGCTCGTTTTCCACCAGTGGTGTCATCGGTGCCCACGAAAATTGTGGCGGCAGTGACCCGAAAAGAGAGTAGGACGGCCCTGCCGTGTATGGACCAGCAGTAAAAGAGAAAAAGACCGGATCAGTGAGTTGTAAAGGCATGGAGAACCCCACCGGGTCAATTGTGTATCGTGGCATGGATGGTTGGCCAGTCAGACGAGAGAATCCCGGATGTGTGTGTTCCATAGAAACAGAGTTGATGACGGTAGAAGAGGATTCAGGTGCATCAGTGACAACTACGTCCGTCGAGACTGAGATTGGAGGCATAGTGAAGGCTGAGGTCGGCGGCGCCATGGAGATGTCCTGTGACATGGCTGCTACGGAAAAAAAGAAAGAGAAAAATAGGGTTTTTTTTCTAGGCTTCTGATACCATGTGAGAATTAACGGGAAAAGGTACTCACATAGGAATCCTGGCCTGTGTATATATAATGAGAGAGTTCAAGATACAAAAGTGTTGGTCCCGTTTAATATGGTAATCAGTCTAGAGGGGGGGGTGAATAGACTGATTAATTTTTCAAATTTTCTCTAAGTCCAAAGTGACTTATCAGAGAAGGTCTGATTCTGATGACAGAGAAAGGCTGGTTCTGATATCAGAACTGGCCTCGGCAGCGGATTCTGATCTGTCCGGGTAGCCTCAGAAACACTAAGGCAAATGCCTTTCTGATAACTCTGAAAACAAGATCTGCTGAACACAGATTCCAAGTCTTAGAATTAACAGTTAATATCCTAAGTGTAGAAGTGTAAATTGCAGTAAAGTAAATGACACCGGATATTTTTATAGTGGTTCAAGGAACAACGCGTTCCTCTAGTCCACTGTTCCACTAGCTTTGAAGTAGATCGGTTACAAAGCTTAGTTCCTAGCGCTTAAGAAGTTCTCCACGCCTTCTTCAAGCCTAGTTGCCACCCAGGATGCAGTTCCACGTCCTGATGGCTGGTCCTTTCACTCAGCTTCCCGGAAGTATCACCACTTCACTACTGCAGTTACTTGGACGCCCTTCTTTTCAGAAGATCCTTTGAAAAACAGAGTTTTTCCTCCAACTTGCTTCGTCACAAATGATGTTTGATGAGGTTCTTGAAGAGTTGAAGAACAGGATGAACTTTGCTCGTTGTTGGGGATGAAAGATTTGGAGTTTGAATCTTCCCAACGTAAGCTTGTCTTGTTGAAGATTGTAGGATTTGAGTCTCAAGAGAGCTTGAATTATGATGACCAAAAGTTGTAGCAAAAGTTATTTTTCTGTTCTTCGGTGAGTAGCTTATATACTGAGGTTGTCTGCCCGTTGGAGGAGGAGACAACTGCATTGAATGCGCGTACAGTTGACTTGACCGCCGTTTTGGAAGGTTTCTATTTTTATAAAATATCTTCCCGGATTCCTTGGTCAATCATTTGCAATCAATCCTTCAGCGTATCAGGCTCATTTAATGTGCATTAAATGCTTTCCTTTCATGCACAGTTTTCTAGCCGTTGGATGTTTTACCTGTTGGATTCATAGCTGTTGGATGTTGCTTGAAATCTTCTAAGTGTTAGTCGGGCTCTGATCAGGCTCTTCTGATGTGTTGGGTTCTGATGGCTATCTGATGAGTTGAGTTCTGAAGGTCTTCTGATCTCTGACTGAACTCTAACTCTGACTCTGATAGGTCCGCTGATGAGTACCTCTGACCTGTAGTTCTCATCGGCTATCAGATGTCCAAGTTTATCAGCAACTCTCATGGTGCAACTCTGATGGACTTCTGGTAATAGAACTCTGATGGGGCAGTTCTCATAGAGCAAGTCTGGTCGAGCAGTTCTGATGCACTTCTGATCTGATCCAAAATAGAGCAACTCTGATCGTCGACTACACTAATACTTACAATTGAAAAGTCTAATACGTAAAATCTAATTTGGGGGTAATCTAACTTTCCAATCCTATAGCATCATCAAAATCTAATTACATTTATTCCTTACAAAAAGGAAACAAATATTCCTAAATATATTTTAGGATACAAATATCTCTAAAATATATTCTATTAATTGATTAGTTAAACCAAAGGGAGATTTTCCTAAATAGGATTAAATAAAATGATAATTGCAACATTAGGAGTTTAATGTTAATTTAAATTCCCAAAATAGGACTAACTCTTCCTATTCTACCCTTTCGATTGTCCTTCGTAATAGGATAATTTAAATAATCATTATAAAACATAAAAACTTAAAATAAAAAATCGTAACAAATAAATAAAAATACACCGACCTCAACCACCACCCCAGCCACCTTCCAGCAACGCCACCTCCAGTCGCCGGAAAAGATTGTCAGGTTGGGGGAAAATGTCATTGTGAATTGTGATGGTTATTTTGAAAAGAAAATTGGATATTTTTAGAGAGTAAAAATGCAATCTTTATGCAATTTTCACGGATATGTGACATTTTTTACACAAGATGACATTTTTCTGGAGATTGTAGGTGATGGTGCTGCGCGGTGGAGGATGCAAAGTTAGTGACCTACATATATTTTTATTTTTATTTTTTTAGGTCTTTTATTTTATTTTTTATATTTTTTTATATTTTTAAAATTTTATTTTATTTTTTTAATTCTTTTTTATTTTATTGTAGATTTTCCCAATTTTAGTAATTTATAAATATTTTTACGATTTTTATATTTTTATTATAAATAAAACTATGATTTGGAAGGGAATGAGGACAGCTTTGGGTGGTTCTGGCTGAGGTATCTCATTGATTTGAGGTTGAGGTTGAGGTTGAGGTTGAACAGGAGATAGAGGAGGAGTAGGGGTCTTCCTTTTGTTAGATTGGAGGTCACAAGCCAGAGAGGATGTAAGGAACCCATCATTATCTTCAGTTGAGGAGGGAATCCTTACAACTGGTTCTCTCTTTTGAGTGGAGGCTGCAGAATGCTGAGGGGAAGGACATTTAGATGTAGGCTTCTGCTGAGGAGAGGGAGATTTGGATTTCTGATGGTGGGAGCTCTGATGAGGTGAAGTTTGAGGGGTAGGGGTTCTCTGTTGTTGTGATGGAGGAGGAGGTGAAGGTGATCGGCTTCTGATGGGGGTTTTCTGATGGCAGGGTGATGGTTGTTTAGGTGTGGAGGATTTCTTGGGTGAGGGAGTGGGTAACATGAGTGAGGGTGGAGGAGATGGTGGTGGTGTTGGGGTTGGTGTGACTGGTTTGGGTGAAGGGGATTTGGGAGGTGAGTGAGGGGGAGATACTGGTATTGCCTCTAAGACTGTTTCTTCAACTGGAGATTCTCTCCATTCTTTGATCAGGTTCTTCATGGCCAGAGGCACATCATCGGCAGTGGAGGGTTCACCCTCTGCACCTGGAAGGGGTTTCATCTTGATGAGAGACTCCCTTCTTTTCTTCTCCATCAGCCATGCATCAAAGATGGGAATCTCACTCTCTGATAGAGGCTTGACATGCTCTTCTGATGGTGGAGCAGTCAGTTTCTCTTTTCCTTTTAAGCTTCCCTTCTTCTTCTCCAAGACAGAATGTAAAAATTGAAGATCAAAGCATATTGATACATCATCTGTACCTGCCCATTTGAGGACTTCTTCTTCTTCTGATTCAAAAGTAGCAGCCTGAGCAAGAATCTGTTGCAGAGGTCCCATCCTCCATTTTCTCCAAGTGAGTACCCTTTGAAATTGTCTGTCCAGAGCAGCAGTGGAGGTTAGCTGTTCTGTTGGAGACAAGGGAATTTGCAGATCTGGTGCAGATAACGGTTGGATCTCTGATTCAGGTTCCCCCTGAGCATCAGAGATCACCAGTGCAGTGTCCAACTCTGGTGCTGGTTCCCCCTGAACCTCTGATTCCCTTGGGGGAGAGTTGGTCTTCTTCTTCTTCTTCTGGATTCTGATAGGAGACTTGGAGCCATCAGAATCACTCTGAATGATTGCTTTTCTTCTCCTCTTCTGTCTCAGCTTCTTGACAGGAGCCTCTGCTGGTGCATCCTTTTCTGATGTGTCAACCTCTGAAGCAGGTTTTTCTGGGGTGGTGTCAGGCTTCTTCTGAACCTTCTTCTTCTTTTCTTTGGGTTGTTCATCATCAACCGCAGCTGTAGTTACTGGTTTTTCTCTTAATTGCTCAAGCTTGTTTGTTTTCTTCAATTCTGCAGCTACAGCCACATGAAGTTTTGGTGAAGCAGTGAGAAATATGGTCTTGGAATGATCAACTGTTGAGGGCTTTTTGAGAACCACTCCTTGACTAGCAATAGCCTTGGAGAGAAGAAGACCATGGCCCATCTTTGTGGTGAATAGGCCTGTTTTCTTGTCTTTCTTCTCCACTGTTTCAATGAGGGATTTGTACAGAACCTTCCCCCAATTGATGTTCATCCCATGATGGACTGCATAGAGGGCCTTTGAGTTGGCGTTGTTCATCTGGTCTGTAGAGCTTGTTTTACACCATAAGCATTTGTGCATGATGCTCATCAAGCGCTCAAAGTCCTTCTTGAGCAAGTTCTTCTTCATATATAGTTTATCCACTCCGGTGGCATCTGGCCGGCAGTAGGTTTCAACGAATGCCTGCACAGAGACATCAACTGACTCCAGGTCGATGAGAGTGGGAGTATCTTCATCTTGTGAATCGAGTTCGATGTTGAAGAACTCGTTGAGGGCATCAGCATCGATTTTCAGGCTTTTCCCTTGCACCTGAGAATGAATGGCGTCGCCAGTGATGTGCGCGTTGAGGTAGAACTCAGCCACATCAAGGGTACTGAAATGCTCATAAGGATGAGCCACAATTTTTGTTAGCTGGGAATCATTCATTCCTGCAATGACCGCCTTCATTGTTTTCTGGTTTTCTGCTAACAAAGGTAGTGAGGACATATCAACCTTCATTCCGGTGGCAATGTTAGCCACAAGCGCTTTGGCTTCCGACTCTGAGAGATCGGTGATGTTGATGAACTTCATTTTCAGGTTCTTTGAGAGATTTGAGAAGGTCTGAAGGTTGGAAGTTTTAGAGAGATAGAGCTTGAGGACGAAGAATAAAATTGCAGTAGCGATTTAGGTTTCAGAAAGAGTATATATGATTTTGGTTTAGTGGACGTTTGATATAATTTGCAGTTTCGAGGTCGCATTAAATGGATTGTGGGCGGAAAGCCGTTTTCCAAATATGGTAATAACTACCGGGGGTAAAATGGTAACTTCCGGTTTATTGAACAGCCTCGCCCGAAATTTAGAAAAAAAATTTTCTAAGTCCACAGCCACTCTGATAAATATTAGCCCTTGTATTAGAGAAAGAGATGTTCTGATACGAGGATCTCTGATGAACACCAAGTCTGATCTTCGCAATTCTGATTCAAGCTTCTGATGGATAAGAGTTTCGGGTATCAGAGATGGGGTGTTCTGATGAATCCACATCTGATACTTCTGCAACTCTGATTCATGTATCTCTGGGAAGATCATCCATCATACCCAGTTCTTCCCTTAGCTTGTTAAACCTTGCCTCAGAGAGAGGTTTGGTTAGGATATCTGCAAGTTGATCTTCAGTTGGAACATGCTCAATTGAGATATGCTTCTTCTCCACATGATCTCTGATGAAGTGATGTCTGATCTCAATGTGTTTGGTCCTTGAATGCAGCACAGGATTCTGAGTGATGGCAATGGCACTTGTGTTATCACACAGCAACTTGATCTCCTTTGCTTGCACTCCATAATCCTTGAGTTGTTGCTTCATCCAGAGCAATTGAGCACAACAGCTTCCAGCAGCAATGTATTCAGCTTCAGCAGTGCTAGTTGAGATTGAATTCTGCTTCTTGCTAAACCAGGAGACAAGTCTCCCACCTAGCAATTGGCAATGACCGGAAGTGCTTTTCCTGTCCAATCTACAACCTGCAAAATCTGAATCAGAATAACCAATTAGTTCAAAATTACCTCCCTTGGGATACCATAGTCCTGCATTAGGATTTCCCTTGATATATCTGATAATCTTCTTAGCAGCAACTAGATGGCTCTCCTTGGGCTTTGATTGGTATCTAGCACAGATTCCTACTGCAAAAGCTATGTCTGGTCTGCTTGCAGTCAGATAGAGGAGAGATCCAATGATTCCTCTATAAGTTGTTGCATCAACATCCTTCCCTTCATCGTCTGGTCCAATTCCTTGAGATGCATTCATAGGAATTTTGACTGAGGATTTTCCATCAATTCCAAACTTCTTAATGAGATCTCTGGTGTACTTCCCTTGGTTGATAAAGATGCCTTCTGGTACTTGCTTGACTTGTAATCCAAGAAAGTAACTGAGTTCTCCCATCATGCTCATTTCAAACTTATTCTGCATAACTTGAGAGAATTTCTTGCATAATTCTGGATTAGTGCTTCCAAATATAATATCATCAACATAAATTTGCACTAACAGAATATGATTAGCAACAGAAATTTGAAATAGAGTTTTGTCAACCTTTCCTTTAGTAAACCCATGGTTCACTAAGAATAGGGACAATGTGTCATACCAAGCTCTGGGAGCTTGCTTAAGACCATAGAGGGCCTTTCTGAGTTTGTAGACACAAGAAGATTGAGTGGGAATGACAAAACCTGGAGGTTGTTCAACATAGACTTCCTCTTCAAGTTCTCCATTCAGAAATGCACTCTTGACATCCATCTGGTAGACTTTGATGTCCTTGTAGGCAGCATAGGCTAGAAATATCCTGATTGCTTCCAGTCTTGCTACAGGTGCAAAGGTCTCATCAAAATCTATGCCTTCTTCTTGAAAGTATCCCTTTACTACAAGCCTTGCTTTATTCCTTACAATGTTGCCTTCTTCATCTGCTTTGTTCTTGAATACCCATTTGGTTCCAATGACATTCTGATGCTTTGGTCTGGGAACAAGTTTCCATACTTCATTCCTTTCAAACTGTGTCAGCTCTTCTTGCATTGCATTGATCCAATCTGAATCTTCTAGAGCTTCTTCCACACACATTGGTTCCATTTGAGATATGCAGCAGGTGAACATGGTTTCTCTTCTTGATGCAGATCTGGTCCTAACACCACTGGTGACTTGACCAATCACTTGATTAGGAGGATGATCTCTTAACCAAGTTAGATCAGGTTCTGATAGTTGCTGTCTAGGCAACTCTGATGGTTCATCTTCTGATACATCATCTTCATCTTCATCTTTTTCTATCAAAATTGGATTGGCAGGAGGAGTTGAGAATATAGGATTGTTGATGGCCTCTTCTGATGGTTCTGAAGCCTTATCTTCAAGATTGATCTTCTGCAGGGTCTCTGATAGTTCTTCTGCAGAGGTGCTGTCATCAAACTTGACATGAATGGATTCTTCAACTTGTATAGTTCTCCTGTTGAGTACTCTATAGGCTTTGCTTGAGCTTGAATAGCCTAAGAATACACCTTCATCAGCTTTTTCTTGAAATACCTTCAGATTATCCTTTCCATTGTTTAGAATGTAGCACTTGCATCCAAACACATGGAAATAGCTGATATTTGGCTTCCTTCCTTTCCACAGCTCGTAGGGGGTCTTCTGATGATTCTTGTGGATCATGCTTCTGTTTTGAGTGTAGCATGCAGTGTTGATAGCTTCAGCCCAGTATCTGATGGGCAAGCCTGATTCTGCAATCATAGTTCTTGCAGCTTCTTTTAGTGTTCTGTTCCTTCTTTCTGCAACACCATTTTGTTGGGGTGTTCTGGCAGCAGAAAGTTGATGGAATGTGCCATTCTGATCACAGAAGTCCTTGATCACTTTGTTGACAAATTCAGTTCCTCTGTCAGATCTGATTGTCCTGACCTTCATGTTCTTCTCAGTCTGAAGTTGCTTTAATAGAGATGGCAACTTCTGAAGGGTTTCATTTTTCATGGTTAGGAACACAGTCCATGTGAATCTTGAGTAGTCATCAACCATAACAAGAGTATATCTTTTTCCACCAACACTGGGAGTTTCAACTGGTCCAAATAAATCCACATGGATCAGATTTAGAGGACAAGTAGAAAGATCTCCAGCTATGGGTTTGAATGAGGTCTTCACTTGTTTGCCTTTCTGACAAGCACTGCAGAGAGTCTCCTTCTTGTAGACAATGTCAGGCAGACCATCTACAATGTGTTCCCTTGCCAGTTTGTTGATGGTTTTGAAGTTCAGGTGGCTAAGCTTCTTGTGCCAGTCCCAGCTTAGCTTTGAGTTGTCCTTTGCTATCAGACAAGTTCCATCTTTTGCTGTTTGCCAGTCAACAACATAGATGTTCTTCCTTCTCTTGGCTGTAAGAACCACTTCTTTGGTTGTCTCATGCTTGACATAGCATAAGGTCTTGGTGAATTCAACTGTGTAGCCTTTGTCACAGAACTGGCTAGCACTCAGCAAGTTGAATTTCAGACCTTTGACAAATGAGACATCTTCAATGATTATCTGGTTCTTGATCAGCTTTCCTCTTCCTTTTGTTTGACCATCCTTGTCATTTCCTCCAAAAGTGACTCGGGGTCCATTGATTTTCTGGAACTCTGATAGGCAACTCTTGTCACCTGTCATGTGCCTGGAGCATCCACTGTCAATATACCATTCTTGTTCTGAGATGACTCCAGCACACAGTTCCTGCAAGATTAAAAAGAAGATTTAGGTACCCAAGCAATGTTGGGTCCTGGGGGTAATGTAGTCTTGGTAGTTGGTACCATTTTGGTCTCATCAACTGAAACCTTGGTGGATGATACCCATTGTCCACCTGGTAGTTGTAGTAAACAGATGTATGATTCACTTTGGGCAGATGCTTGTGAGGATCATGCTTTCTGTTTGCATACTTTTGCATAGCCTTCTTTGTTGGAAAGAAGTCCCATATGCTATCAAGATCAGAGGAGCGCTTAGCTTTAGGCTTCTGAGGTTGACCAGACAACCTCTTCTGCCTATAGTTAATCTTCTCTTGATATCTGCCTTTCTGATAGCAGTTTCTGATACCATTGTCATGAGATTGTCTGATTGGATTAGGCCTTTGATTATTATTTTTCTGAAAACTTTTCCTTTTGTTTGAGTTTCTGCCAGGTTCATTAGTTTTCAAACAGTGTTTTGGTTTGACCTTTAGAGTTTGTTTCTCTGGTGTGACCTTCTCATGAACAACTTTAGTACCAGAAGTACTAGCATGGCAAATGGGGCTCAGAGTCTGTGGCACTATGACCTTTTTAGCCTTAGCAACTTTGGTGCTAGGCCTTACAGAAGGCTCACCAGACTCTGGTTCAACATATCCAAGACTAGAGGTGAAGTTATGAGAGTCACCAATATTCTTCATGGAAGATTGCATCTTCAGAAGACTATTATATCTATTCTCAAGTTCCTCAATGTCTCTTATTCTTTTCAGAAGAGACTCATTTTCAGCCTTCAGTTTATCTCTTTCCTCAGTTAAGAGATTAAGTTTGCACTCAGTCTCTTTCCTTAGATCAGAGATATCAACTTTCAGCCTACTGTTCTCATCTTTAACAAAAGAGTAAGTGGCTTGGATAGTTTGGAACTCTTCCCAAAATGATGACATTGGATCATCATTTAAGGCTGTGCCTACCGAGGAAGAAATAGAGTCAGAAGTGGAGCATACCTCATCAACTGATTGTGCCATGAGGCAAAGGTCTTCAGTTTCTGTATCCAAGCAGCAGAATGCTTCATCAGAGTCGGAGTCTGAGCTGGACTCTGATTCAGAGAGTGGATCTCTCTCAGCTTGTTCTGAGACGAATGCTCTTCTTCTTCTGTGTTGATCTTCTGGTTTCTTTTCTTCTTCATGTCCTTGCTTCTTGGACACTCTTGGATAGGGGCAATTTGCTTTGAAGTGCCCAGGTTGTCTGCAGTTGTAGCAGAGGTACTCTCCATTGCTTTCAGAAGATTTGGTCTTCTGATGTGGTCTTCTGATGGAAGATGGACTCCTTCCATCTTTCTTCATGAATTTTCTGAATTTTCTGGCAAAGGCAGCCATATATTCATCAGATAGAAGAGTTGAGGGATCAAAGTTTGTAGCCTTAGAAGTGCTGGCAGTAAGAGCAGTTGTGGTTCTCTCATCTGGCACTTCTTCTTTCTCATCATGCATCTCAAACTCATAAGCTTTGAGATCAGATATCAGTTTCTCTGTGGGATAGGTTTTGATGTCCTTGCTTTCTTGGACAGCAATAACCTTCATCTTCCAGACTGGGGGCAGTCCTCTGAGAATCTTCAGGTTGACTTCTTTAACTGTGAGCTCCTTCCCAAGCTCGGATATCTCACTGGTAAGAATCAGAAGTCTGGCATGCATCTCAGCTATGCATTCCTCAGGTAGAAGTTTGAAGTCATCAAACTTCTTCATAGCTATTGTCAGTTTGTTGTCTCTCTCTTGTTCATCACCTGCTCCTATGAGATCAAGTTTGTCCCATATTTCTTTGGCAGTTCGACACTTCTTGATTCTGTTGAAGTATCTGTTGTCAATGGCTTTGTAGAGGATATCTTTGGCAATATTGTCAAGATTGTACTGTCTCTTCTCTTCCTTTGTCCATTCTGATCTGGCTTTCTCAATCATCTCAGGCTGAGTCCTGTCAATAGTATGCTCAGTATTTACCTTCATAAATTTGGTGAAAGGTCCTTCTTCAAGGACTTCCCACATTTCATCATGAAGAGCGCAGAGGTGTGCTTTCATTCTGATCTTCCAGTCATCATACTTCTGATCTGAAAACATGAGGTGCTTTGCAAGAGAGTTATCCATGATAGTAAGTAAATAGAGGCTAAGAACAAGTGGATCTTTTGTTCAGAGAGTAACCTAAAAGATTACAAGAACAAGGAGGCTCTGATACCACTTGTTGGTCCCGTTTAATATGGTAATCAGTCTAGAGGGGGGGGTGAATAGACTGATTAATTTTTCAAATTTTCTCTAAGTCCAAAGTGACTTATCAGAGAAGGTCTGATTCTGATGACAGAGAAAGGCTGGTTCTGATATCAGAACTGGCCTCGGCAGCGGATTCTGATCTGTCCGGGTAGCCTCAGAAACACTAAGGCAAATGCCTTTCTGATAACTCTGAAAACAAGATCTGCTGAACACAGATTCCAAGTCTTAGAATTAACAGTTAATATCCTAAGTGTAGAAGTGTAAATTGCAGTAAAGTAAATGACACCGGATATTTTTATAGTGGTTCAAGGAACAACGCGTTCCTCTAGTCCACTGTTCCACTAGCTTTGAAGTAGATCGGTTACAAAGCTTAGTTCCTAGCGCTTAAGAAGTTCTCCACGCCTTCTTCAAGCCTAGTTGCCACCCAGGATGCAGTTCCACGTCCTGATGGCTGGTCCTTTCACTCAGCTTCCTGGAAGTATCACCACTTCACTACTGCAGTTACTTGGACGCCCTTCTTTTCAGAAGATCCTTTGAAAAACAGAGTTTTTCCTCCAACTTGCTTCGTCACAAATGATGTTTGATGAGGTTCTTGAAGAGTTGAAGAACAGGATGAACTTTGCTCGTTGTTGGGGATGAAAGATTTGGAGTTTGAATCTTCCCAACGTAAGCTTGTCTTGTTGAAGATTGTAGGATTTGAGTCTCAAGAGAGCTTGAATTATGATGACCAAAAGTTGTAGCAAAAGTTATTTTTCTGTTCTTCGGTGAGTAGCTTATATACTGAGGTTGTCTGCCCGTTGGAGGAGGAGACAACTGCATTGAATGCGCGTACAGTTGACTTGACCGCCGTTTTGGAAGGTTTCTATTTTTATAAAATATCTTCCCGGATTCCTTGGTCAATCATTTGCAATCAATCCTTCAGCGTATCAGGCTCATTTAATGTGCATTAAATGCTTTCCTTTCATGCACAGTTTTCTAGCCGTTGGATGTTTTACCTGTTGGATTCATAGCTGTTGGATGTTGCTTGAAATCTTCTAAGTGTTAGTCGGGCTCTGATCAGGCTCTTCTGATGTGTTGGGTTCTGATGGCTATCTGATGAGTTGAGTTCTGAAGGTCTTCTGATCTCTGACTGAACTCTAACTCTGACTCTGATAGGTCCGCTGATGAGTACCTCTGACCTGTAGTTCTCATCGGCTATCAGATGTCCAAGTTTATCAGCAACTCTCATGGTGCAACTCTGATGGACTTCTGGTAATAGAACTCTGATGGGGCAGTTCTCATAGAGCAAGTCTGGTCGAGCAGTTCTGATGCACTTCTGATCTGATCCAAAATAGAGCAACTCTGATCGTCGACTACACTAATACTTACAATTGAAAAGTCTAATACGTAAAATCTAATTTGGGGGTAATCTAACTTTCCAATCCTATAGCATCATCAAAATCTAATTACATTTATTCCTTACAAAAAGGAAACAAATATTCCTAAATATATTTTAGGATACAAATATCTCTAAAATATATTCTATTAATTGATTAGTTAAACCAAAGGGAGATTTTCCTAAATAGGATTAAATAAAATGATAATTGCAACATTAGGAGTTTAATGTTAATTTAAATTCCCAAAATAGGACTAACTCTTCCTATTCTACCCTTTCGATTGTCCTTCGTAATAGGATAATTTAAATAATCATTATAAAACATAAAAACTTAAAATAAAAAATCGTAACAAATAAATAAAATTACACCGACCTCAACCACCACCCCAGCCACCTTCCAGCAACGCCACCTCCAGTCGCCGGAAAAGATTGTCAGGTTGGGGGAAAATGTCATTGTGAATTGTGATGGTTATTTTGAAAAGAAAATTGGATATTTTTAGAGAGTAAAAATGCAATCTTTATGCAATTTTCACGGATATGTGACATTTTTTACACAAGATGACATTTTTCTGGAGATTGTAGGTGATGGTGTTGCGCGGTGGAGGATGCAAAGTTAGTGACCTACATATATTTTTATTTTTATTTTTTTAGGTCTTTTATTTTATTTTTTATATTTTTTTATATTTTTAAAATTTTATTTTATTTTTTTAATTCTTTTTTATTTTATTGTAGATTTTCCCAATTTTAGTAATTTATAAATATTTTTACGATTTTTATATTTTTATTATAAATAAAACTATGATTTTTTGTATTGATAAGTAAATCCAATAGAAATTATAGGTTGGGGGTAGAATAGGAAGAACATACATATATTACTCCTATTTGGGGAATAAAAGCAGTATAGTCCTAATGTGGAATTTGGGGCTATTTTTAGTCCCATTTAGGACTAATAACCGTAAACTAAATTACTCTACGAGAAAAATCAAACTGTTCCCCTCTATAAAAAAGACAATTTCAACTACTCTGCTACAAAAAGTCAATATGAACTGCCTTGGCAAAATAAGCCAAATTAAATTTTGTTACTAAGCCCTTAATATGTTATATTTTGCATTGCATTATGGTGTGCGAATACAGGCTATAGTTGAAAATGCTTATTGATGTAAGTTTTCTCGCACTCAAAATTGATCGTAATATAGTGGTTTAAGTACGAGTATTGTCTCCACAGGGACGAACAAAAGGGAATCAAGAATTAATTAAATTCAGCGATTAAAAGAAATAAATAAAATAAATGTGTCGTGCGAGATATGATTGGAATGGAAAATTAAACTGCAACTAAACAATTAAAATAAATGGGTTCTCTATAATTAATGACGAAGGGAACATGGATTGATTCTGGGGTAACCATATTTCTGGCAGATCAGGCCTAATTACATGAAATTAATTTAATTGAGCCTAGCTAATCATTACTAAGTTCTTACCGCTCTCGCGGCGTAGAGTATAATAATTTAGGGAACCAGACTGATCTCTCATGCGACAGGATCCTAAATTATTGGCAAGACGAGCGAGCTTATGACCCCTTAATCGCTACTTATCTCTTAGCGAACGATTAAGTGTGTGTGAATGTATCCTATAATAAATTAGATCTTTCTTAATTTATTCTACAAGCAATCATAATTCTAGCCGCAGTTCTAGGTTACAAAAGATATCAGTTAAAGTATTCAGATACAAATTAAACGGAATTCATGCAACTAAACCATCACGAATCTAGACATACATCATAATCAACCCCTTCATCAACCCCAAATCCCTAATTAAACTACTCACAATTCATAATTGAAGAATCAACGAAATTGGGAAGAATATAATTAATTTTCAATAATGAAAAAGATAGAACTTACAAATAATCACATGGTCTTGAAAGAAAATAGCATAAAAACGATGTTAAATACGTCCATAGGCCTCTCCGTAATGTTCGTAACCCTCTAATATGAGCATGGACGCCTTATTTATAGAAAACAGTCAAAATTCGGCTCAAATCGGGATTTCTGGAGGCAGGCGCGGTGCCGGGCAGGACCGTGCCTTCGACCGTGCCTCCGGAGTAAAGTCGCGCGTTTTGGGTAGGCACGGACATGCCTGGCCTCCAGTTTTGGGTAAGCACGGTCGTGCCTGGCCTCCAGTAGCTACGACCGTGCCTGTCTCCCATGCACGACCGTGCCTAGACTTTTCGAGTCCGAATTTGATAAAACGTTATTCATCAAAGTTGTAGATAATGAAGTCCTTTATCCACCACACTTTGCAAAACGGGATTTCAATCATCTAATCAAGATATATGAATAAAATGGTGGAAGGTCTCATTCTGAAATCTCAACAGCAATCATCCGAATTCATCATCTTTTTTCACCTTTCTCCTCTCAGATTCTTGGAATGATGTCTGCATATGATTTGTAGGTCTTGAAGTTGGCTTTGATATGGAACTTGAATCGTGTCTTTTAGATGCTTCTACAAAGAGATAGGCTTGAACGATTGACAGAAGGTCATCCTGATCGTCGTTTTCCAGCTTCATTCATCTTCTTTTGATCTCGTAGCCACTTCTAGAGTTCTAGAGCTCTTTTGTCATCAAATCTTCATATTGAACCTCTCGGTGACCTCCAAAGCTCTCAATCCACTCTCGAATGCATCTTGAATCACCCCGATTGCTCCTCAAGCGCCGGTGCCGAACTTTAATTCCTGATTTTGAATCCAAATGACACAAAACTCGAACCAACGCCTGGTGAACATAACTTGAGCTAAAATTGAGACTTGGAACACCTTAAAGTTAGGAAAACCATTTAAAGCTGATCCCAACACCCATCAAATGCATGTCAAAATACGGACTTATCACTTATGTGTCAGATTATATAAAGGATAAATTAAAGGAGCACAGTCTTTATGGAATGATGCCCTTTGAAGTTAGGCCTAATAATTTGATTGCCAGGAAACAGCCCCTACAAAAGTTGTTACGTATCCTGATATTGATTTTCTTGAATCAATATCACATGTCAAGTCTGCATTTGTGTGTGTCTCCAACACATGTTTTCCTTTTCCAAAGAATATGCATCTTTTGGAAGTTCCACGTGAATATCGGAGAATCTATTTGATTGCTACCCAATGTTCACTCCCGTAGTTGGCTAATAATTGACTGACAACTCCAACTGCATAGTTGATATCTAGCTAGTCTTGTGCATATCATTGCATAAATGAGACTGCGTATTATAGTACTTATTGGAATGCCAATGATATCCAAAGCCACGGCGGCGCAGCCGCCTATACGGCCACCAAAGGGATAGCGATCATTTGCATCTGTTTTGAAGAACAATGCAGATGTTTCTTTAACATCGAAGGCTCCTACTAAATTCAAAGGCATGCCTGCGGTAACTTTTTCGGAGGATTGACCCAAAGTGATTTATTGAAATGACAATTCTAGGGAAAGTATTTGCTTAAGAATTGAGCTATGATGCATGGTGATGTAACAGAGCCGAGCTCTAGCAATGCATGGTGCATGGGCGGATCTATGAAGGGGAAAGGGCGGGCTCCAGCCCAGCCCAGCCCATTATTTTTTATTAATATAAGAAAAAGTTTAATATCCAGCCCACTGCAGAATTAATTTTTAGCCCAGCCCAAGACTAAACTCAAGGTGTGGTATTGACTTGCGTAACTCAAGGCGTACCACACTTAAAGTAGCCCACTTTAAATGGAAGAAGTGATTTATTTATAGGACACTTTAAATGAAACATCCTTTGTAGCCAATGTGGAAAAACAATTTTTACCTACGGTGTACAAATATTTACACACAGACATTCGGTGTGGGAGGATATCCTTGTGCAATCTCATGAGTCATGACCCATGTCAATGTACTCTAGAGATTTTTAACACTTCATATACAGCATGATTTTAAAACATGAGTATGCTAAACATTAATTTTACAATAACTATATTATGATTATCTGTTATTATTATGATTATTATTAATACTACTAATATTATTACTTCTACTATTTTCATGCGTTTTTCCTAAAATATTACCAACATTAAATAAGAAGGATGGTTTTTTAATTACTAAAGTCACTATTGTTAATCGTTTGTATGATTTCATTATCAAAAGCCCTATAATAAATAGGGGGATATTAGGATTTGCAGAGACATGTCAATGGGCCCATAATACGTAGTCTACATAGAATGATCTTAATACATACTCCGTATTCTATATACATGATATAACACTAAATAGAATTTCCTTCAACAACTATTGTTTTATCTAATATATTACTAACATTAAATACAGTTTTTTCCCCTTAAGTACTTAAAGATTGCAGCAGCCCTCAATAGTTTCTGATGAAGTGATGCAGTCTTTGACTAAAGATTGCAAATGGCTGCATTCGATGATAATATGTCGTAGTAGTAATGATCCTATTGCTTTGACTTTAGATGCACGCTTGTTCCATTACGAATCAGATGATTGCAGTGCTTTACTTACTAACGAGGACATCGCTCAGTTTCTATCTGGTGCAATGTCGAATATTTCCATTATTCAAGTCTTCGTGAAGTATGACTTTCAAACTTTATTACATTTTTATTGTCTTTATTATTTTTCATTTTCTAATTGGAAACCTTTCACAGAGCAATGCAGGATTACATAGAGGACTTGGATACAAATTCGCGACATCAGCCCGGATGGATGTGTCCTGATGCAATATCCGCAACATCATGTGAATATAACCTTGAAGGTGTCAGAAGTTATCTGGAAAGAGCTATGACTGAGTCGCTGCATGACGGGAAAAAATTCATTCTTGCTCCTTATTATGAAAAGAATGTATATCTTTATACTTTATATACACTTTCTCTATGAATTGTCATAAATATTAATATCCAATTTACTTGCTATGACATAATGTGCATTATTATAATTTAATTTTGTATAGTTATCATTGGGTGCTACTTGTGATTTGGGTTCCTCGCGGTACCATCTTTATGTTCGATTCACTTCGGAGCACTCCAATGCGTCGTTTGTTAATTACATCTTTGTTTAGCAGGTTAGTTTTTAAAATGTTAATGTTTTCATAGATGTATTGGCTTTTTATGGGTTATGAGACAATTAAAAGATTATAATTGAATGATCTTGTATTAATTTTTCTAATCATATATTTTTTTTAACTAAAGTGTGTTCAGAAACATGCCCAATGATGGTGAAAGCAAAAAGAAAGTGATTTGGAAACAAATGAGGGTGCGTACATATTTTTTTTCAATAAGTGTATAACAATGTTTCTGTATATATGTGAATTGATGCTAATGTGTATAAAAATGTAATATGTATATGTATATGTATTAGTGTGCAAAACAAACAGGAGGTTTGGAGTGTGGATTCTACGTGATGAAATTCATATTCGATGTTGTTAAATATATCACAAGTGGTCAAGATATGGAGCAAGTAAATATCATTACTAATTTTTATTTGCAGTCATTTTAATATACTCATTTAGTCTCAATGCGTTGGACAGTAGTGATAATGTTAGTTTTAATATCTTTTAATATCTGTTTTGCCAGATATCATTTTAATATTAGATATTCATTTCATATCTAATATTAGATTAAATCTAATGTTAGTTTAATATCATTTTAATGTTAGATATTCGTTTGAATAAGCTAAGTGTTTTGAATAGTTTAAACCCGTGCAACCAAACACACCATTGGTTTATTATAGCCATAAATATTATAGCCATAAAAGGTAGTTTTTCATTTACTTTAGCTATGTTTATATTTTAATTTAGTCTTTATTACTATTCTGGTTTGGATCTTAACATGCATTGAGACTAACATCACTACTAGTTAATTAGTGATAACTTATTTAGTCTTTAGATAATGTTAGTTATACAATATCTTAATTTAGTCTTTAGTACCGTTAAATATATCACGAGTGTTCAAGATATGGAGCAAGTAAATATCATTACTAATTTTTATTTGCAGTCATTTTAATATACTCATTGCGTAATGAATTGTAAATGTGTAATATTTTAGGTTTATGAGAGCATCAAAGTGGATGGGCCTTTGTCAAGTGATGACATAACTGAAGTTCGTGATGCCGTTGCCATATACATTTGCGATAATTTGTTGTAAATTATACAATCGTGATAAATTTGCTATAAAACCGTGTTTTGTATTGTACTCATTGTGTATTATTTTGTGGTGTATAACTTAATTCTTTTGAAATGATGAATTTGTTTTGATAAATGTGAAGTTGTTCTGCAAACAGGTTTTACTTTTACGCAAAATATAAAATTTTGTACATTTGAGTAGTATAAACAAAAAAGAAAAAAAGAAAAAAACAGTATTTGCTGCGGTCGTTAACCGCAGCAAATAAGAAATTTCGATTTTTTCAATACCCTATTTGTTGCGGTCGTTAACCGCAACAATAAGTCAATTTTTAATTTATTTAAAATATCTATTTGCTGCGGTTCCGAACCGCAGCAAATACTTAACCCCACTATTTGCTGCGCTGCCAATTGCTACGGTTCGGAACCGCAGCAAATAGGCTAAAATGACCGCAGCAAATAGCTTTTTTTCTAGTAGTGAGTATTACTTATGAAATATCATGGACAAAAATATTACTCTTAGTAACTATTAGTGACTATATATAGTGATGTTCAAACTTGACATCTTATATTAGTAACTTACATATAAATACTAAGATTTAAATTTGAACACAATTATAGTCACTAATAGTTACCAAGTAATATTTTTGTTCATCACAATTTAAAAGATTAATATCAATGGAATCTTTATTAAATAATGGAATCTTTATTAAATATGAAAAAAATAAAAATCTCAATTCAATTTTGAAAAATTCCCATATTAGTTATGTGTAAACCGATTGTTTTTACTTATTAGTTTTATACTTTTGTAGAAGTATTTTAATTCATTTCAATAAATATTGGAATTATGAATAATCACTAATAATTTATAAAATTGCACAAAAAATGTTTAAATTTTAAGATATGTAAATTTATCCCTATAATTTATGAGTTATCGACAGGCTCGAGTCCGTATCGAACCGAATATCACTATGCTAGAACTCTGCTTGAATAACTATTCAAACTGAAATTCTAGCTCGTGTTCAAAATTACGCTCAAAATCGAGCAGTTCGAAAAAGCTCGGTTCAATAACCAGTCCTAAGCTAAATCTTTTGTGTGCAGTATTTTTACTGCTTAGCCCACCCCACTTTTCATTCCTGGATCCGCCCCTGACATGGTGAGATACTAGACTTGTGTCCAATGATTTGCATGGTAGATTATGGATGTATCTCTTGTTCCGCTAGAAGTCCATGAAGTATCATAAACAGGCTAATTTCGTTGGACACAACGTGGAAATAAATTGGACACAAATGATGTGCATGTGTTTGATGAATATTACTTGGGTCATCTTACTTCGTATAAATCTAAAAGATATAGTATGAAAAATAGCAGTATGTTTCCATAAATTCTAGCGGAACAAGATATAATAAAAATAACAAAAACAGATGTATGAAACCTAATATTTTATCCTAGAAGAAACTTTACAAAATAAAACAGTTTATAGAGAATTTACCCTAAATAGGTCTAATAACGTTTGTATATTCCAAAATAGGACTATCATGTTTTTATTCCCAAAATAGGACTAATTACTGCCATGTTTTGGCAGTACTAGACTCAAAACATAGTAGTATTTTTCAAACTTGACAATAATTACTCTTATTTTTGGAATAAAACATGACAGTTCTATTTGGGAATTTTCAAACTTCTTTATTCCTATTTCAAACTTCTTTATTCCTATTTTTTGAATATTCGATCAGTAGTACAAGTATAAAAAATTACAGAGACGAAAGATATATGTGAAGATTTTATGCAGGAAAGAACTCAAAATGAAGAGAAAAATTGGAGTAGAAAACAATAGAGGCCGTTTGGAATCACTGTTTTTCGGCTTATCAGCCAACCTTTTCATCAAACACGTAACTTTTGTTTTTGCGCGTTGAATTGTATAATAAGCAGAAAAAGTAAGGTTTGAGTTACTTTTCTGGCTGTTTTGGCTGAAATTACTGTAGATGATCATCTTAGCTATTTTTACATATAATTTTTTCTTTATTTGATTAATACAATATATTTTAAAAATAATTTTTTCTTAAATCAGCAGAATCAGCCAATGCAGACACTTCAGCCAGAATTTCATAAATTTCAGCAGAATCAGTCAAATCAGTCGATTTTCGTGCTACCAAACGGAATCTAACTAGGGGATGGAGATGATGGATTTATTGAGCTGCTTTAGTAATTATGAGTATCCATAAATGCACGCATAAATCATACTCCACACTTGATAGTTCGTACTTGGTACTACAATATATACGGAGTATTATGCTTCACCCGAATAGAGAACATTAGAAAAGGATTTTCAATTCATTTAATGTACGTACTATGAGATGATATTAAATGTTTAATTAATACCCTGATCAATATACAAGCCATGTTGCTATCTTGGTAAAACAAAAGGAAAGTCATTCTCCACTACATACGTACGCAGTTGAATCCGAGAGATTTACTAGGTATGATTTACTTTTTACTCTTAGCTGGTAGATTAAAGGGAAAAATAAATAAAATACACCAAACTTTCAAGAGGTGTGAGATGAACATCTCAAATTTGTATATGTAATTCAAATATCCCAAACTTTATATAAATGTAAATCTATGGAGTTAAATATTGCATAATTTAAAATAGTAAATTAAAAATATTGCAATTATATAGATTGGGCGTAACATAATTTATTTCTCAATGGAAGTTTAAAATGTAAATTGTGTCTTCATGAATCCTAAAATATTTTAAATTATGCAATTAACACTTTAAATTTACATTTTTGAAAGAAGTAGTACATGACAATAGTGCAAAAATGATTTTTTATATAAAGTTTGGGATATTTAAATTACATATGCAAGTTAGGGCTGCTTACCTCACTCCCCGTCAAAGTTTGGAGTATTTTTATTATTTTTCCCTAGATTAAATGAAGACATGATCGTCTTTTAGGAGATGCAATAGGTGTTTGGAACCGGGACCCACTCTTGTAATGGGCCTTTAGAAATTTAAAATGTAGTATTTGGTATATGTTGATTTTTCTAGATGTTATGTACGGAGCATTATTCAAGATTCCAAAAGGTATATAATGGTTAGATTCTCTAATTATAATTTGTGTACTTTAAACATCATAAAATTTATATTTTATTGAATTGTCTAGTCTATTTGTATTTCATTGTAAAATTTGGTATTCCAAAAGGGGACCTTAATTTGTCATTTGAAATAGGGGCCTCCAAATTCATCAGGTCTAGACGAGGTTATGATATTATTACCAGTATAGTCCAATTATAATGTGTGTTTTCTTTTATGGCACAATTATAATACATGTAATGAACTAAATTATATTACAGTGTTATTTGGAAATAAATAATGATAACTATATATTAAAATGTCCAACTAACTAATTAAACTAAATATAAAACCGTAATATAAATGTAGTCTCTAACCAGCATAGACACTAACTTATACTCCCTTCATCTCCCTTATATTGTCTCTTTTTACCTTTTCGGGAAGTCCCACTAAAATTGTCATATACCATATCTGGTAATGTTTGTGTGGCTCTAAATCATTCTTACTTTACTCTTGGTTTATCAATTAATACCAACCACACAAACTCACTTTTCTTAATAAACGTGTCACCCTCTTCCGTCCCAATATATAAGGGACGGATGTAGTATTAAATATAAGCAATAACTTAACTTATATTCAATACATTATTAACAAATGTTATTATGTTAGTGAACTAATCATTATAATTGAAAAATATTAGATGTGGTTAAATTAATTAAGGGCTATTCAACGTAAATTAATTATAATTTAGGAAACGGTACAAGTAATTATAAATTGTGAACTAATTATTTCTTTTAATATTTATTTAGTATGACTATATCAAGTATCTTAATAACAATCAAAGATTAATTACATAGTCGGAGTAGTATTACTATTAAAATTTTCTAAATATTGAGATTAACATAATAAAATCAGTACAAACATGTAATTGCAAAAAAATAAAAAAATATTATTAAATTTCTAACCTCAATCTGAAGAAACAAAAAATTAAAATCAGCAAGAACACTCAATAATTTTGTCTAGTTGAATTTGTTTTTTTTTTTGTACTATTTTAAATTTGATGTTGAAGGTATTTAAAGAGGTAAATGTTGTGATTGGAGGGTGCACTACCATACATAATTGAAGGGTTGAGATATTTTTCATAAAATCTTAGGGCTGAAATAGGGAATGGGAAGCACAATCCGTGTGCTTCTCAATTGGCCAATCAGAGAGCAGTTTCTTCGAGTTACTGGATCGAGCTGCGCACCAACAAGTCGGATTTATCTAATCCGAGTTTTCTAAAAAACCTTGACACATGCACTAACTTCTAATCTCAGTTTAGTTGCTGAGATTCGAATATTAGACCTACCTTTTATGACATCTTTTATGTACCAGCTAGTTGGGATACGCCTTCTGGCATCCCGTACTTATAGGCATTGCTAGCTATGTGGTTACATAATAAGCAAACAAGTATTGGATGGATCGTGTGCAAGAGTATATTATGATAGTGATGGATAGAGATGGACATGTCGCGGGTCGGGACTGGGTCCGGGTTGGGCTTAGGACGGGGCCCAGGTATTGAAAACGGAGGCCCAGAATCGGACCGCCTATGTTCCGGGACCGGGCCGAGCCAGGTAATGTATTTTTTTGGGTTTTTCTTATTTATTCTTACCCCCCACCCCCACCCCACAAACACCCCCAAATCACCCAGCCCAACCCAGTACTTACCCAAACCATTTGAAAAAACCAAAAAAATAAATAAATTGGGCCCGGGCCGGTCCCAGACCGGTACCCGGCCAAGTGGGCTGCAGCGGTGCAGCCCGATCCCGCCCCAACCCCCCCCCCCCCCCCAGGTCTAGGGTCGTCAAAGGCCCGGTCCCGATCCCGGTCAACCGATCTGGGCTGGTCCCGCACAGTGGCGGTCCGGTCCGTGTACCGGGCCGGTCGGACCAATCTCGGGCCACCCTTAGTGATGGACGGGGAGGGTGTTATTGGGATTGAGGAAGTTGGGTTAAATCCCTAATCCCACTTGGGGTTGTAGGCCGTTGAGAGGCCATTTTCAATGCTTCTATTTTTATTTGTTCCTTTTTGTGGTAAGACTTTCCATTTTGTCTTACACGGTTTACCTCTTCCCATCTCTATATATTAATTGAACTTTCACATATCAAGGAACACGGTGCCTATAAGCTATCCTATAGCTATGGTATATCACACAAATCCAGCTGGTCACTTGACAAGTATTTACTATAGATAATCCACGAACAGAAGTACTATACTATGTGGCCAAATACTTCCTCTCCCATTTTATATGACACGTACACTTTCTTTTTAACTTCTCCAAAAAATATTACTCCCTCCCTACCATTTTGATGGTTTGATTGTGATTTAGGAAGTATGATCAATGACAAAGCAAACGAATCCTTATCTAGACTCAAATTATTTTTAATAAATAAAATCCACATATTCTAAAACTACATTAAAAGGTTTTGATTTACAAAGTCGCAAAAAGAAAAAAAAATCATAAAAATTTGATATATGGAATAAACCATTAATAGTAGTGATTTGTATGGACTAATGGAATATTAGAAGTAAAAGAGCGATTATATTTTACATTATTACGAGAGGGGACTAGGGAAGTATAGTGCGGAGTAGTAAATAAAAGTGAAATAATGAGGTCTTCTAATGACATACGATAATGATGAGACAGTGAGTCAGTGACAATGACATCTTTTCATGCATACTCCATGCATATCCATGTATGCATTCTACCCTTAACCTAATTACGTGTATATATCTAAAGTTGCGTATGAATTTTTGTCTCTTTAATTACCAGTTTTAAATGACTTCTCACTTACACCTCCTATATAAAGCCAAAGGCCAGCAAATTTAATTTCATTCAGCTCATCAAATATTCAATAATTAAGCCTTCTTCCCTTCACGCAAATAAGCTTTCTCAGCTCGATCTTCAACTCGTTCCCGGTCGCATTCTTCAACTCCTTTGCCGCACTCCAAGGGTAACCTCCATTAACGTCCATCTCTTTGTCTTTTTAATAATGTTTTCTGGTCTAATGTTTTGTTTTTGACAGTGGACGTCTTTAGCTCTCCATTTTTTCCTTATATTTTTTAGTTACATTTTTCTTGCACGCAATCCTAAATGATAAATTTTTTATTTTTTTAATATGGAGTATAATATTATTACCCAGTATTACGTCCTTGCATATAACGTACATGGTATTTTATTTTGTTTTGTTATGCTATTTTTAAATTAAAATAATACTTTTACTACGTACAATTAATTGATTTTATGCATACGTTTTCTGTGCTACCGATCGAACGGAACGATTGCAGCATACTTATTTAATCACATTTTTATTTAAAAATGATTTCAATTTGTCATTTATATGTACTAAATGACTTTTATTCTACCTCCTACTTACGCAAAGGACAATGACATAGGTTTTTTTATGGAGAATCGAAAAAATTGTATAGGGTAAATAAAACATAAAGATCGAAAAGTAGAAACTTAGAACAAGTAAGAAAAAGAACATAAGGAAAACAAAGGAGAAGTAGAATATAGAGGAATTAGATTGGTTAAATATTAAATACTCGTATTAAATACGGAATATTATACACTCTAGTATTAAGAAATGCTTGATTACTTATTTTGAAATTTACTTTTAGTTTATAAATTTACTTAATAAGTATATACTAATATACAACGTTCACTAAATGTAATTTGATATCTATTTCTTTAATATTTATTTCATATCAATCTTGATACAACGTTCACTATATATGAATGTAGCTATACTACGGAGATTGATGAGATTGACATAAATTGATACTGGCATATACGAAGTGTATATCATCAACTAGTAAATACGAAGTACTTGGCTACTAAAGCAGCTCCCATCCCATATTCCCATGCATGCCCTATATATGGAGGAAAGGACGGATTTACGGGAGTTTTTTGCATCCATTCCCAAAATACGAATGTCAGGTTTATTGTATGAATATAGGGGAAACGTGGGTAGCTAATCCGACTTCTGTAGGGTTTTGTGGGAGCCTTTACATTTGAGCGCAACAACAAAGTTGAGGTGGGGCAGATTGTCAGTAGCAACATTTTCGGATTAAAGGAATCCGAAATTTCGTTTTCATTGTTTCATTTAAAGTGGGGCAGACTTGGTGTGGCTACAGTTGAGGAATCCGAATTTTAGTTATATTTTGTTTTGGGTGGAGAGTTGGGATGTTTTCTTTTGGACCGAAATTTGCTGGTCTGGTCTGGTCTGTTTAAGTGTGGTCTGGTCTGGTCTGGTCTGGTCTGGTCTAGTCTGAATTGGTCTGGTCTGGTCTGGTAAACGTTTGGTCTCTGTGTATTTTATAACTACGGAAGTCCGGTCTGGTCTGATCTGTTTAAGTCTGGTCTGGTCTGGTCTGGTCTCTTTAAGTGTGGTCTGGTCTGGTCTGTTTAAGTCTGGTCTGGTCTGGTGACTGAAAACAGTCCAAAAGAAAACATCCTTGGTCTTTCCGATGACGGACGACGTTACGGCATCCTCACAACAAATCTTTCCGAGAGCTTCAATAACGTCCTAAAGGGATGTCGCACACTTCCAATTACCGCGCTTGTTAAGGCGACTTATAACAAAGTTGTGCAACTATTTGCCGACCGACGTAGGGCTGGTCAGATGTGGCGGCAAGCTGGGTTCCGGTATATCCGCAAAATATATGGAAAGATATTCTTGAACGTTCGCAGCAAAGACATCGGTGCACTATTGTCCCGCATAACCTATCAACGGGAATATACTCTGTTTCCATCAATGATTATCCGCCAGTAACCGTAAATCTCTCACGTTGCGAATGTGATTGCGGTTTTTGGAAGCAGAATGGATTTCCATGTGTTCACGCCTATGCGACATGTCATTTCTTAGAAATAACTGTTTATCATCTCATCCCGGACGTGTATAAATTAGGTGCGTACATCCGTACGTATGCTTCGGATATTATGCCTATGCATGATGTAAGTGCGATGCCTGATACCGGATATTTAGTGATACCGCCTCAAAGTGCTAGGCGCGGTCAAACCGGAAGACCTCAAAGGACCAGATTTACAAATGAAATGGATATGCGCCCGAGTAGGAGAGCACAAGAGTAAAAATTTATATGTATTCTGTAACTCTTTTTCAATGAATAAATATGTGTAATTCTTTGTCATGTTGTTATTCAAGAAGAAATAAGCAATGAAATATTAATACTTTTTTTGCGGGAACATTGAATAACTTCGTAATACAATATCATTAAATATGTATATTCACTAATACAATCTCTAACCTAACAATTGATTATTTCTTATTTAATAAAATAATACATATCTTTGCAACTATAAATATCACTAAATCATTTAGTTTTGTACTAATTATGCTTCATATGCTCTATTATTTATCCCACTCAAAATTTTTTATTGAATTATTTGTGTTTTTCTCTTTGAAAACAAAAAGAAACTAAACGTACAATCCCAAAAAACTTAAGAAATCTTTTAATAGAAAACCTACTGAATAAATGCACTCCCGTAAAAGAAACCTACTGAAGCCCACTCAACTAAATCATTTTGCGCAAAGCGAAAAAAATTAAACCCCATTATCGGATTCCAGGAATCTATTTTTCAACTTTCCCTACCACCCTACAAAAACCCTACAAATTTCGGATTACACAAACACGATTCCCGTTTTTTTTTTGTTTTAAACTCCCGCATTTTGGCAACTAATATAAAAGAAATTTATATTAAATTATTTGTATGTTTGAAAAAAAATAGTGTATGTAGCTAAACAAAACACGGAGTAATAATCTACTCATTATTTATTCCACGTACTTACTCAATCTGTACAAAGTAAGTTTAAAAAAAAAATTAAAACAACATTTCGGATTCATGGAATCCGTTTCTCAGCTTTCCCCAATCAACCCTACTATATTCGGATTAGCTAACCCCGTTTCCCGTATTCTCAGAAACCCTAAAAATTTTCCCGTATTTTGGAAGTCCATCACGTCCAACTTATAAAGCAGCCAACGCCCAATTCATTTCATTCACTTCACTTATTATACATACAATTACATACTCCTAAGTATACTACTACTCCGTATAAATTTATACTATCTACATACTAGTACTATGTTAATTAAACTCCAAAGAAATATACGGAGTACATACTACAGTACTATATTGAAACCCAAAAAGTATTTATACTATACAACTGGGTTGATAAGTTTTAATATGGTGAAACCGAGAACAAAACTACACAACTTGAGTCAATTCCATTAATTGTGGTCTGTTTATGTTGAATTTGGTGCGTTTTAGCACGGTTCGGTCGGGTTTTTAACCCAAAAGCATAAACGTAAACCGAACTGCTTAGTGGTTTGTCAACTTTAATAGTTTCTGATTTCATTCGGTTCAGTTTGGGTCGATTTCGTTTCGATTGGCTTGTCGTGGATTGGTTTTTCTTTTTTGAGGTTTTCGTTCACCCCTAATATGTTACGTACTCCATAATATATTAATGTTGCGGAAACGATTACATCCTTATTAATAATATCATTTTTTGCTAAGTACTACTCTTACTATATATGCGCACCTAAATCATTCTTCGTACTCGGTACTGCAATATATTATGCTTCACCCTAATTGAGAATATTAAAAAAGGTTTTTCAATTCATTTAATGTACTATGAGATGATATTAAATGTTTAATTAATACACTGCCCATACTATACCCTGATCAATATACAAGCCATGCTGCCATGTTGGCACTACAAAAGGAAGGTCATGCTCCACTATATATGTACGCGGTTGAATTAGAGAGATTTACTACGTATGATTCACTTTTTACTCTTACGTACCTTGTAGATTCAATGAAGACCTCAACGACAATGCTGTGCTGCTTCATTCTTTTTGCTGCTTATCTCGTTGGCACCTCAAAGGCGGAAAAAAATGTGACCACGATTTTAATTAAGAGTGCTATTGCTGATGGAGCCGGTAAAATACTTGACCTTTTAAGTGCGTGTATAGATTTTGTTATACTGAGGTTTTGAGGTTGATTGTTAGAAAGGTTACATCTTTCAGATAATATAATACTGAAGTGTGTTTAAAAAGAAAAATACGTAGTAGATTTTACAAATAACTTTAGAAATGAGGGACTAGAATTGATTAAGCTTACCACTCTCCTATTAGAGGCTGTAGTTGCGAACTTGCGATTTTGCAAAGTTAAAACATGATCATTTATTTCATAATGGGAGCGTAAGATAGTGAATACACTAATACGTAGTATTTCATTATAGTCTGTCTGGACGGAAGTCCACCGGCATACAATTGGGATGCAGGTCATGGATCTAGTGCACACAATTGGTTGGTTCACCTGGGGGTGAGTTTTGTATAATTAAGTTATAATTGAAATTATAAAAAATACAATAGTACATTTCTTCTTTATAAGTTTGATTAATTTGAGATTTTTTCCAAATTAGGGAGGGGGCTGGTGCTTGAATAGCACCATATACGAGCACCACAAGGAGGCCTACGCCGGAAGCTGCATTAAGCGTGCCGAAACAGATATCGGGTCTTCCTTCCGCATGAGTGACCATTACCCCTTCAACGGTATATTCAGTGATAAGAAAAATGACACTTATTTTTATAATTGGAACCGTGTCATCGTAAGATATTGCGATGGCGCATCATTCTCCGGAGATGTGGATCAACCGGATCCGGTATGTGTGTATTCTATTCGTTTGATCTTTTGATATGATTATCTAAAATAACACTGCAATTTTTCATGCACTTGGATTTGATTCACTTTTTAATACCAGGAAACAAAGCTCTTCTACAGAGGAGCAAGAATTTACAAAGCTGTCATTAATGAGTTAATGGCGAAGGGCATGAAAGACGCGCAAAATGTAAAAGTTTCGAACTTAGGCTTTTTTATTAAGTTATAATAAATTCAATTTATTGATCAAAGTCCTGATTTTGATTATTTTTTCACATGTCATGTATGTATATTTTTTTGCAACAGGTGATCCTTGCTGGAGGTTCTGCAGGGGGAATAGGTGCAATGATTCACTGTGATCATTTTCGAAGCCTATTCCACCCCAGTGTGAACGTCAAGTGCTACGCAGATAGCTCTTTTTTTCTGAAGCTGTAAGATCGACATATATATTTTTAATTCAGAATTAGATTTCTTAGTTCATCAATAAAGTAATTGTGTTTATGATTTTGTATTAGCAGGAAGGATCCCAAACATGCCAAGTACTTCAAGACTGTTTTTGGCACAGTTGTTGAGTTGCAGGTGATTAGTGAAAAGCTAGCCCCCCATGCACGCATGGACTAATAATCCGTATTATTTGTGATATCATTCATAGTTAAAATTAAATTTTGGGTTATTACATACTCCGTAATTTATATGGGTTGCAGCAAGTCGCGAAGGCACTACCGGCTGAATGCATATCCAAACGGAGTGCAGCATCGGTATATATATACATATATTATGTAGTATATTATTTAGTTAATTGTAAGTTGAATTCGATTAAATCTTAAATTATAATTAAGTATGCAATATTACTTATAACTCCGTGCGCGCAGTGCTTCTTTCCAAAACACTTGGTGAAGTACATAAAGACTCCAATTTACTTTTTGAATTCGGCGTTTGATTCGTATCAGGTTAGCTCCTTGCACCTTATTGCATGCTATTATGTAGTACGGAGTACGTATTATTGTTATTGTTATTATTATTATTTATAGTATTATTATTACTCGTATCATTATTATTATTATTAAGTACTTATAATAATTTTGATTTGCTTGCAAGATACGGACTACCTTTTCTGAACGCTTACACGAACGGATAGAGAAACATACAGTGACTCCAAGTGATATGAAATTGCTCAGAAGTAAGTTTTTATTTTCAATATTTGTACTTTATTAACACAGCATATACGAAGTTTTACGTATATTACATAAATATTGTCCTTTTTTACAGCAGTGGTTCAATTGAAAATTTGAAACCCGTATACATTACTCAGCATTACGGCGTACTAATAATATTTAAAATCCATATGATGGATGGATTTTATACTCCCTCCGTCCCAATTTACTTAGTCAAACTTGTTTTTTCAAGTCAATGGTATCTAACTTTGACTGATTATATATCTATATAGAAAAAATATTAATAATATAAAAATTATATGAAAATGTTCTTTGTTGAAAATACTATTATAAAAGTATAAATCATTAATTTTTTCATAAATATATTAGTTAAAATAATTGGTCAAAGTGTACCATCTTTGATCGGAAAAGTCAAGATTAACTAACTAAATTGGATGGGACGGAGGTAGTATAAGACTTAATTTGTGAATGATATATATTAACTTTTAGTCAATGGGTTTTGAAAATATATTTTGTAAGAGCTAGTCCAAAGATTTAGGGAAGATTTATCATTTTATGAAAGCATTGCTAATAAATGAGATTCCCATATCATGTTCATATGATAAATATTTTCTCATACATACTACACGTATTTACACCCCACCTTATCAAATTAATTAAAGGATTATTACGACATATGGAACCAAACTAAAAATGAAGTCATATACGTACTATGTACGTAGATTATTAAGTTTATATATACCTGCAGTATAACATAATAAATCTTCTTTTTACGATAGGATTCAAAAATTAATTAAAGGGAAAGTTCCCGAAATGGGACCAAAAACGTTTGTAAATTCCAAAATATGATTATCATGTATTTATTTTTAAAATAGAAGTAATTACTGTCAAGTATGGAAAATACTGTCATTTTTAAAGTCTGGTACTGCCAAAACATGACAGTAATTAGCCACATTTTGGGAATTAAAAACATGACAGTCCTATTTTGGAATTTACAAACGCTTTTAGTCCTATTTTGGATAAATTCTCTTAATTAAACAATATACATGATATGAAACCGCAAATTATAAGCATATGTTCTGTTTATTGACAAAAAAAAATGTGATTTTGTAGGTTTCAGGCAACAACTAATAAACGCATTGCCTACCCCGTCGGCCACTAATGGGTATGTGGTCACTTCCCAGTTTGGCCATTCCTTCGGTCCGAAAAGTTTGAAGGTACCCATGTTTCCCCAAAACACAAAGTCAAAGGTATTCCCTCCATCTTTACTACTACGTACGTAGTATTTATTAATATGATGCATATTATTTTCAAAGACTTTGTCATCGTCCCTATAAATTCGAGACATGAACATTTATAAAGAAAGACAGAGCACATTAGTTAATATTACACCTTGGCGGCGTGGAACCTATGTGGGCCTCGAGCATTTTTAGAACATTGATTAATATACTACTCCGTATGTACTATGTATTTTATAGGAAAAACTGTCAATTTGATCCTCATACTTTCATGAAAAAGTCAATTAGATCATCATACTTTTAAACATATCAATCAAATCCCTTAACTTTGTAAAAACGTTTAGAAGAAAAAGATCAATATAAATTGAGTTGAACTTTAATTTGTAAAAACGTTCACAAAAAATTCATTATCCAATTATAGAGTTCATTGAGTAATGCTAATTTAAGGCCTCTATGCACTAAAACAGACATTATACGCAGTATTTGTTGTGATGGAGTGGTCATGCAATCTATCATTACAAAAAAAATCATTATCCAACTATACCGTTCATTCAGTTGTGCTAATTTAAGGCTTCTTTGCACTACAATAGATATTATATGCAGTATTCATTGGTATATAGTACTCGTGCAATCTATCATTTTGAAAAAAGCATTTTCTATTACAAACTGCACTCTACTAATTTCAATACTTTGTCCACCACATCAAGCATTATGTGCAGTATCGTGAACTATATCAACCATTTTATGCAATATCTATTCCCTGCAAAAATAACTCTCAAATTGGAGTCCATGGTAAAATGATGAGCGTTGAAATAATTTAAGGAAATGGAGAAAATAGGTGAATGGAGAGAATTAATAGAGCTTACCCAACCTAAAAATGGAAAAGAAAAATACGGTGCTGAAATAATGGGAGACAATTAAAGGTGATTGAGAAAATAAAATGAAATGCCTAATCCACCCTTATTGGTACAAGGGTGTACCAAGTGACCACAGATGAAATTAGTACAAGAAGATGCATCTTCTTGAAATAATGGGAGACAATTATTCATTTCAAACTAAAGCACAGTTTGAAATGCCTAAATTATATATATATATATATATATATATATATATATATATATATAGAGTCCTGATCCTGTCCAGACGTCCGGACAGGAACTGCCGTCCGGCCGGCGGCGTTTGGCCGCCTTCCCGGTGGAATTTTTTGATGAAATTTTTATGGCATGTTCTCCATCAAGTCTAGTTTATCCACAAAAAAATTCAGCCAAAAACTCAATCGGGAAGGTCGTCAAATGATTTTTGCAAGTTAACTGGTCCGGAAAATACATATTCCGGACCAGTTAACTTGCAAAAATCATTTGACGACCTTCCCGATTGAGTTTTTGGCTGAATTTTTTTGTGGATAAACTAGACTTGATGTAGAACATGCCATAAAAATTTCATCAAAAAATTCCACCGGGAAGGCGGCCAAACGCCGCCGGCCGGACGGCGGTTCCTGTCCGGACGTCTGGACAGGATCATTTGTGTATATATATATATATATATATATATCATTATATGAATATATGTCCATATCATAACTTTAAATGTTCTTTTCTGCCAGACACTAGAGGAGGCATTGGTTCAGTGGTTCTTTAATGAAGGAAGGTTTCACATTGTTGATCCCAACGATGAGCCATTCTGGAATGCTACAGCTCCTTGAGTGGTTCTTTGTTATGGCGTTTTTCTATTGTCATCTTTAAATGCAGACTACTTGAATATTGAGTGTTACATTAATTACCTCTCAGTACGTAGCTAGCTACTTTAATTAATTTATTCAGAAAATTCTACATATTTTTAATTATTAGAATTTCCACTCACGAGACGTACACATGCAGTTCGTAATTATAAATTTCTTGTGAATGATCATGACTACAGATACCATATCATGACAATAGGATATAATGGGCAAAATTAAATTATGTCAATTGTATAATATAATAATATATATGTACAAGAAGATGTACTGAACAAAACAAAGCTGAAACGCTGGCGAAGGAAAAGAACATAAATTAAAGGAAACTAAATGATCATTAGGTTCTAAATATTGAGCTCCTTTTGAGACATGTTTAATTTTAGGGCGGGTTTACATTGTCATTCGCAACATTTTATTGGAAGCTCGCCTTTTATGGGCATGTTGCCCGTTCACATGAAAATGAAGAGCCAACATGCCCATAAAAGGCGAGCTTCCAATAAAATGTTGTGAATGACAATGTAAATCCGCCAACTGCGCTTTTAACGGCACAGTTATCTTCAAGAATTCATTTGAATGCCTTCCCGATTAAAGTTTTAGTTCAAATTTGATATGAGTAAACTAGACTTAATGAATAAGATTCTCAAAAAAAATCATCAAAAAATTCCACCGGGAACCACCCCAAATGGCGTCGGCCGGACAGAGCATTCTAAATATGGCCTTATTTGACATTTTTTTTCAAGTTCGAGGCTCTATCTGACCCTTATCCCATTGGAAAAAGAAATACTCCGTATGAGTTTTACTGTTTTAGAGTGGATGCATGCAGTGGCGGAGCCAGAGGTTTTTCAAAGAGGGGGCTGGGCGTCCAGAAGGCTAATAATTATTATGTAATTGCTCAAAATATAATAAAAATATTAAAAGCGTATACGTTAGTACAATTTAGTTCAGGGAAAAATACTACAATAATACTAAAAGAGGGAGAGATTCCAATAAAATGACTAGGTCATATGATACACGTGTAATTTCCGTGTTTATGTTTGCATTTTTAATTACTTTTTGTTGTTTAGCATTTCGGAAATTACACACTTTCGGTGTAATAGTTTAATTTGTTAAAATCTTGTAAAATGTTTAGATTAGGTTTATTCTGAGCTCAAACAGGTCTACCATCACTCAAAGGACAGTTGGTGAACCCCAAAAGTAGAAGGAAGTTGCAAAATCACAAGACAAAAAGGGAAATCCTGATTTTGGTCTATACTCGGTCGAGTATCACCTATACTCGATCGGGTATCTGGTTGAAATTTCAAATCGGATCGGATCCGAAAACAAAGGAACATGCAGGAGAAGATTTTCCCACGATCGAGTGTCTATACCCGATCGGGTACACCGACATACTCGATCAGGTATAGCTATGAATTTTACTCGAATCTCGATCGAGTATGGACCGAATTCGAGTTTCTACACATACTCGATCGAGTATATGTATATACTCGATCGAGTACCCGACCTGCACCTCAAAAAGCCTATAAATACACCTCATTTCCTTCACTTTTATTCACCAATTCCTTTATACTCTTAAGCTCAGTTTAGAATAGAATCTTTCTATATTTCTTTTAGCATGTTTAGTCTCCAAATGAGGAGCTAAACTTCCATTTCTTGGTTTTGCTCTTGAAGCTTGTTGATTATTAAAGTTGTGAGTTATTTTCTTACTTTCTCCTCTTGATTATTAATTCTTCCCTTAATCTCATTCTATATTAATGTTGGAGGGTGGCTAAGTGACGATTAGTTAACGTTCCGACATTGATTATTACTAGAAACGATCAACGAACCGATGGTTAAACGTTGATGGTTTCACAAGTAAGTAACTTCGGTTTATTAATGCACGGTTGTGGTTAATAAACTTAAGAGGGATTAATTTTGTTGGTTAAACCAAAACCGTTGTGTTGAGGTTATCAATCTCAATTGATTTCATCAAGGAGTTAAAGAGGTTAAATGCTACTATCAAGTCGGTATATGGCGGTGTTCTATACTTGACTAATAGTAAGGGTTATTAATGAACGGTCGTTGTTAATAACTACCCTCGATGAATTGGAGATACTCCGCGATTGACTATTCGAGAGGGGATAAGTTATAGATATAACAATGATCGACTAAAATATATCAACAAGTGGAAAGTAGCAAGACCAAGTCCCTTTTATCATTGAATTTAATCTCATATAACTCGTTCATCTTCGTGTTTAATTTAATTAAATCATTCAACAATCAAAAACCCCCTTTATTTACTATTTACATAAAAATAAAGTTATTCCTTTCCCTGTGGATACGAACTCTACTTCACCTATACTACGTATAAGTGTTAGTATCGATTTATTTTGAGTGCACGCACGACAAAGTGCACGTCATCATACATTCAGAAATACATGATCTTTTAGTCATATATGTGATAATTTTCTCAAAATATAATTCCACTTCATTCATTTTAAATTTTTATAACTTGTTTTGTTTTGCATATTTTGAGGCCAAAATTTCTAATGTGCATATAGTGTCCGCATGATCGAGTTTCTTTTACTTTCCTAGGCAATATAATTGATTCTTCTGGACGTAATATCTCCCTTATATAATAAGCGCTACCTTCCGTTAGTATAGTTCTTTTTCCGTTAAACCAACGTCACATATTTAGCACCAACTTTTAGTCTTCCCCTTCTACCTTTCACTAAACCGGTACTCTTTGGAAATAGGAAGAATAGTTTTTATTAACTAATTTTTGTATCTCCTATACATGGTGTCGAGTCCCCCTATATATAACTAATACATACAAAATTGAGCCCTTAGCCCAAATAACACTAAATATGTACAAATAGACAAGGCCCGCTCTAATACATACCCCCCTCAAGTTGGAGCGTGGGATCAAACATGCCCAACTTGCGTAAAAGGTAATGAAATTGTCGTTTGCCGAGAGCCTTGGTAAAAATGTCTGCCAGCTGATCAGTAGTAGAAACATGTCTAGCCGAAATCAGACCCTCCTGCAACGCATCCCGTACATAATGACAGTCAACCTCAATGTGCTTGGTTCTTTCATGGAAAACGGGATTGTGAGCAATATGCAGTGCCGAACGATTATCACAGTATAATGGTATGGGCCGCGGATGAGGAATGCCAAAATGAGACAAGAGACCCTTCAGCCACTTTAATTCTGCAGTGATAGCCGCCATGGAACGATACTCAGCTTCGGTGGAGGAACGAGATACAGTATGTTGTTTCTTGGTTTTCCAAGAAATAGGAGAGCCGCCAAGAAAAACCAGCCAGCCTGAGAGAGATCGGCGAGTAAGTGGGCAGCTAGCCCAATCAGAATCACACCAACCCGTAAGAGTCAAATCACAAGAAGAACTCAGCATAATTCCTTGCCCGAAAGAACCTTTGAGGTATCGGACAACACGAAGAGCTGCCTGCCAGTGTTCGCGTCTCGGAGCCTGCATAAACTGAGATAAAATATGGACCGCATAGGCTAAATCCGGATGAGTGAAAGATAAATAGATAAGACGACCAACAAGCCGGCGATAAGACTCTAGGTCAGCCAATGGATCGCCCGTAGCAAGAGCCAAAGAATGATTCTGTTCCATGGGAAACAAATAGGGCTTAGCACCAAGAAGTCCTGCTTCAGTAATGACGTCCAAGATGTATTTACGTTGGCAAAGAAATATGCCATCGGCACTCCGGGCTACCTCAATACCAAGAAAGTATTTGAGAACGCCTAAATCCTTCATGTGAAAACAAGTATTCAAACATGATTTAAAGTGAGACAATGCTGCAGAGTTATTCCCTGCGATAATCAAATCATCCACATAGACAAGGACATGGAGCTGAACATCGCTCTTGCGCAAAGAAAAGAAAGAGTAATCAGAATAAGATTGTTCAAACCCGTAGTGTTTGAGAGAAGTGGCAAGCTTAGCAAACCAGCACCGTGGAGCTTGGCGAAGACCATATAGGGATTTCAGCAGACGGCATACAAGACCGCGCCGTTGTGGGGAAAAACCAGGAGGAGGTCGCATGTAGACCTCTTCCGCCAAATCGCCATGAAGAAAAGCATTATGGACATCCATCTAATGAAGTTCCCAGTTCCGGGCAGCAGCTATCGCCAAAAGGAGACGTACCGTAACCATTTTGGCCACCGGAGCAAACATTTCTGTATAATCAATGCCAGCTTCCTGGTGATTCCCGAACACAACCAGACGAGCTTTGAGGCGCTCAACGGTACCATCAGATTTGTATTTAATTTTATAGACCCATTTGCAGCCGAGTGCCTTTTTATCATGAGGTAGGGGCTCAATATTGTAACACCCCGGCCCCGCAGGACCCGAGGTAGTTACTCCGGACCTCTAGTACTGTCCTCACAAACCGCCACTAGCCTTTTCCGCGCACTTTGTCCTCACTCGTGCGCGCCCTGAGAAACTTCCCAGGGGGTCACCCATCCCAAGACTACTCCCGTGCGAGCACGCTTAACTTTGGAGTTCTTGGATAATGAGCTCCCTTAAAAGGAGATGCATCTTGTTTGTATGAGTAGTACTATTAATCCGTTTATATTAAATCTCAAGTGTTACAATCACCCCCACTTAGGATCGCAACGTCCTCGTTGCGCCCTTAAACCAATCTCAATCAAACCCCAGAATCTTTTCCCCTGCTAGGTGTCTACCCGATATCCAACGGATCAGCACACTGTCGCAGGGTTGCTTTGATACCACTTGTAACACCCCGGCCCCGCAGGACCCGAGGTAGTTACTCCGAACCTCTAGTACTGTCCTCACAAACCGCCACTAGCCTTTTCCGCGCACTTTGTCCTCACTCGTGCGCGCCCTGAGAAACTTCCCAGGGGGTCACCCATCCCAAGACTACTCCCGTGCGAGCACGCTTAACTTTGGAGTTCTTGGATAATGAGCTCCCTTAAAAGGAGATGCATCTTGTTTGTATGAGTAGTACTATTAATCCGTTTATATTAAATCTCAAGTGTTACAATTATTGTAATACCCGAGATTAATTTAAGAGGATTAATAGTACTACTCATACCAACAAGGTGCATCTCCTTTTAAGGGAGCTCATTAGCCAAGAACTCCAAAGTTAAGCGTGCTTGCACGGGAGTAGTCTTGGGATGGGTGACCCCCTGGGAAGTTTCTCAGGGCGCGCACAAGTGAGGACAAAGTGCGCGTAAAAGGCTAGTGGCGGTTTGTGAGGACAGTACTATTGGTCCGGAGTAACTACCTCGGGTCTGGTGGGGCCGGGGTGTTACAAATGGTATCAGAGCAACCCTGCGACAGTGTGCTGATCCGTTGGATATCGGGCGGGCACTTAGCAGGGGAAAAGATTCTGGGGTGTGATTGAGATTGGTTTAAGGGCGCAACGAGGACGTTGCGATCCTAAGTGGGGGTGATTGTAATACCCGAGATTAATTTAAGAGGATTAATAGTACTACTCATACCAACAAGGTGCATCTCCTTTTAAGGGAGCTCATTAGCCAAGAACTCCAAAGTTAAGCGTGCTTGCACGGGAGTAGTCTTGGGATGGGTGACCCCCTGGGAAGTTTCTCAGGGCGCGCACGAGTGAGGACAAAGTGCGCGTAAAAGGCTAGTGGCGGTTTGTGAGGACAGTACTATTGGTCCGGAGTAACTACCTCGGGTCCGGTGGGGCCGGGGTGTTACAAATATCCCATGTGTGATTATTTTCAAGAGCTTGGATTTCGCGTTGCATGGCGAGACGCCAATCGGGATTGGTCATAGCTTCCCTGAACGAACGAGGTTCCTGACCTGCAAGAATGGCTCCAAGAAACACACGACGAGGAGAGTACTTATCACAAGAAACATAATGACTAATAGGATACCGCGTACCTGAAGAGCTGTCAGAGGGTGGCGGACGAGATGGGCTAATGTTCTGGACGTGATGCGTGACGTAGTCCCAGAGCAAGATCGACGGTCTTTTAGACCGCAATCCACGTCCAAGCATCAAGCCATCGGATGCAACTTCAGTCGAGGGGGTTGCCGTAGTCTGTGAGCCCGAAGCTGGAGAGTCTATCTCGGCCGTATAAAAAATAATGGGGCTAGTAGTGGGATGCAGCTTTTGTACCAGGCGAGACTGTAGACGTGTCTAAAAATGGAAATACATCCTCATGGAACTGGACATCTCTGGAAACAAAGATATCCCCCGTAGAACAGTCGAGCATCTTCCATCCTTTCTTGCCAATAGAGTACCCAATGAACACACATTTCCTGCTTCGTGGTAAGAATTTATCTCCTCCAGTTTTTAAGTTGTGCGCAAAGCCCAAACACCCAAACACCCGCAACTAAAGAAAATCTGGTGGTTTGCCAGTAAGAACTTCGTAGGGTGTTTTACCCTCCAAAAGGCCCGAGGGTGTACGATTAATAACATGGACAGCAGTGAGCACACATTCTCCCCAAAGATAAATCAGAACATTGGCCTGAAACATGAGTGCGCGTGCAACATTCAAAATATGACGGTGCTTACGTTCCACCCTACCATTCTGTTGAGGAGTGTGTACACACGAAGTTTTAAACAGAATGCCATGTTGCTCAAAATAGGCAACAAACATTTAAATTCTGTTCCATTATCACTGCGAACAATCTTGATAGGTACTTCGGATTGTTTTTCAATCATGGCAATAAATGAAAGAAAAAATTGATATACTTCCTTCTTATCCCGAAGCAAATAAACCCACACAGCAAGTGAATAGTCATCAACTATAGTCAAGAAATAAATAGCACCACAAGTAGAGGGGGTTTTGTAAGGACCCCACAAGTCACAATGAATTAATTCCAAAATTCTACTTGCTTTATTACTACTAACAGGAAACGAATCACACACTTGTTTGGCTTGTGGACACACCTCACAAGGTTTATTTAAACATTTAATAGAGGAACTAGTATTAATAGCAGGTAATAATTCAAGCACACGATCAGAAGGATGACCCAGGTGACGGTGTCACAATTCAAATGCAGATAATGCTGACGTGTGAACTGCATGCAACACAGGTACTCCCCGAAAGTAATATAGCCCATCTCGTCTCTCACTGGCTTCAATTAGGCTCTTCGAGAGTCAATCTTACCCGTCATGCGATCGGATGAGCGAGTTTCGACATTAATTAAATTTAGCAAGGCTTGAACTTGTTCCTTGCTCAAGACGGGAAGCCCCGTCGTCTCACCCATAGAGAAAGATTCAGCGCCGGAAGTTGTGACGGCATGATTTTTGACCCCCCCTCCTCGGCCAGTATTACCACCAGTGGATCGGGTCCTATCTTCCCACCATTCTGGATACCCCAACAATTTAAAACAAGAGCTGACATCATGGCCCTTCTTTTTATAGTGTGTACACACTGATTTAGTGCGGTCATTCTTTTCCTGCTGCCCTTTAGCTTGCCGGTCCGTTTGAAGAGCAAAAGCATGTGCTTCAATGTCTGTAACTTTCCCACGGGCAAGAGCCTGAGACTTCTCCTCTTGGATGAAAGCCTGATAAGCTCTATCCAGGTCCGGCAATGGGGTATGCGAGAGCAGGTTTGAACGCACCCGTATGCTTCATCATCAATTCCAACCCAGAATTGATGCAATTGTTCCTCTTCTCGGTCGGCGGCGAATTTGGCGGCAAGACCGCAAGTACATAACCCACACGTACACGCGTGTAATGGCTTCAACCGATTCAGCTCATCGTAGTATCCCATCAGTGCAGTGTAATAAGCATCCACGCTCATATTTTTGGACTGCCGGCAGCCTATGATGGAGGCCTGAAGCTGCTGCTGCCGTGGTCCGTTGGCGACGCTGAATCGTTTTTCAAGATAGACCCATAAGGCCCGTGCTTCTTCATGAAACAGAATCGATGCCGCCAACACCGAGTCCATGCATCGCAGCAACCATGAGACAACCATGGAGTTGTTCGTCTCCCAATCGGACTGTCTTGCTGCATCGGTCGGTTTTCTCAAGGTTCCGTCGATAAATACATATTTCCGGCGAGCCTTCAACGCCAAGTTAATCGCCTGTGACCAAGCGGCGTAGTTATCGCCCTTGAATACGACGTGGGTAATCTGATTGCCTGGCTGGTCTCTGGTTCCTAGGTAATAAGGCGAGGTTGGGTCAGTCATCGTCGATCCTGGCTTCTAGCAGAAGGCTGGGATTATCGTCGAACTCTTGAGTTGGAAAAAAAGAAGCATATTAGTCATCTATACAATTTCCCAAATAAACAAGTTTATAATGAGGATCAAGAATAAATGCAATACCATATATATGCGGAATATGTAAATAATATTTAAAAACAAATCTTTCATGAAATCACAAAAATAACTAACGTAGGCGGCATCGGAAAACTCACAAAAAGCGCCGGCGAGATTAACATTTAACAGCTTCAACAAAAAATTGGTTTGCGGTAGGTGTATAAACATGACTAAAAGTTTGAGTTGCATTGTTAAAATATACCAAAACATTCACAATTTTTTGCAAGTGTCGATGTCAGCCAGGTTTATTATATAGTTACAAGACTGTCTTAAAAAAGAAGGAAAATGCTCTTTATATCTAATACTATGTAAGTACTTTAATTAAGTTATATGTACTATTCCAACGAATAGATAAATCTTTTGGAAAAACACAATAATTGACACGTCTTCGTCACACGATAGGAAATGTTGTAGAAGAACAATTGGTTCGAAAGCAAAGTAATATTTCCCTCCGTTCCAAATTGATTTTCAAAGTCAAGATTTTTTGGTCAACCAATGTTAAAGTTAAATCCTCCATATTGATACTTAATTAAATTTTTAATAATTAAAATTTACATATTAAAAAACTACATTAAAATTTCTTCAAAGATGCAAACTCCAAATTAAATATAATTAAAAATTGACTAAAAAGTCAATTTTGCAAATCAATTTAGGAAAGATGTAGAATAAAATGAAATTGTTTGACTAAAAAAGTCAATTTCGCAAATCAATTTAGGAAAGATGTACTATAAAATAGTCCATACGTATTATATATATAAAAAATCGGTATGATGTATTAATAGCTCATACGTATTCATTTCTGAGGACACAAACACAAACATTTTTTCTCATTCTGTTTCAGGTCCTACTCCTACTCCTATTGATGACGAACACCACGAAGGATTTACGCAAGTTAAAAACAGAAGAAACAAAAGCACGGGCTCGCGATTGCATTCTCACGAAGAGGCAGAAGATGCACAACTATTTTACCACGTGGGATATATATAGCTCTCACCCAATGATCACCAGAAGTAACTCAAAAAAACCGCAAAACGAGACGGATTTCTTTATCTACCCGGTTGATAAAAGATTTGAATCCCCACATCAATTGGCGTTGGCTCTCAAGAGATTTAAAATTTCACATCCGGAGGCAACATACTACCAGAACTATTTGCAAAGGGCTATAAAGTTCCACAATAAGTTTAATAGAGCCATTTCTGGGTCACTTGGAATTCCTACTCAAAATTTCAACTGTTGATGTAATTTGATTCTCGTGTATGCTTTATTTTCCTTGTACTCTTTTCATTTAATTAATAAAATAGGGAGGTGTTCCCGGCGCCCCCACCACAACGCGTGGTTTTGACCCGGGAAAAAAAACTCATACGTATTTTATATAAACTATATACTCTGTATTTTTTAGTTTCTTAATTAAATCGGGTTTTTCGGTCCGGGTCGGGCTTAAAATTTTAGAACCCGAATTACGACCCAAGTTTTCGGGTTCGGGTCGGGTATTTTAACCCGGACCGGTCATTTTTAAAATAAAACCCGGACCAATGTTATGTATCGGGTTGGGTCGGTTCGGTTATCGGGTTTTGGGTCGGTTTTTCCCACCCCTACTTGTACACACAAATTTAAAATATGACATGCACAACGTTGATGAAAAAATCTACCCATCAATGTAGAAGTACCACACAGTTCACACAATCTAGGTATAGCAGCAGTATTATTACTAGCATTATCAAAACCTACTGCAAACACCTTATCAATCAAATTATACTCAATTAAAATACGCTCAATGAGAAGATAAATATTATCAGCAGTGTGTCGATCATTAAATTCACGAAAAGCAAGAACACGTTTATGCATATTCCAATCATCATCAATAAAATGTGCAGTCAAACCCAAATAATATAAATGATGATAAGTATCCTCCCATATATCGCTACAAATAATAACACGTCCATCAAAGTTTGCGAAAAATATTTGTGATTTTTCTTTTTCCAAGTTATATTGCCTTATAACTTCTTTTTTAATCGTTTTGTGACTAGAGCTTCAAAATTGAGGATTTAAAGTACCTTTAGCATAGTCTCTTAGAGCAAGACTTTCAGAAAAAATATGAGGTAAATTTTCTTCAAAAATTAAATGAGACATACCAGTCAAATGTTTTTATCATCATATGAGAAATTACCAAATGGTTGAGAATTTGCAAACCTTAATATTTGTGTTCGCTTCCCCTTGCCTTTCGATATTTTCACATACTCCACTAAGTGTGCGGACTTAAGATGCCTTGTGAGGCTCCCGTATCCGCCGGAAGTTCCCAAGCTATACTCCTTATTGCAATGATTGCAACTTGTGTACCATTTCTCGGTTTTTTCTTTCCTTTTTGTAAAATTATTTTCGATAATAGGGGATTTAGATTTCTTACCAATTTGGGATGAACCACTCTCGTCCTCCAACTCTTCCTCATCATCCGGGGTGCCGTGACTGCCGTCGCCCCCTCCTCCTCCTCCGCATCCTCATCCTCGAGCTCTTCTTTGTAAATGGTGGTCGGGATGTTTTGTTGATAGAAAAAGCGTTCATCATTTTGGGACAATAGGTTTTCTAGTTGCTTGTCGGACATCGCCATTCCATCTCTCCGTTGGTAATCTGTTTCAAAATCATCTCGACTTTGAGAAGAAGACCCGGCCCGCACTTTACCTTTGTTCTTTGCATGAACTAGGATGAGTTGTCGCAATCTCCTTCCTTCGGTTGCGTTGGAGATTACCCATATCTACAGAATGTCTACCACGGTTCATCTTTAAAATGTAACAAATATAAAATTATATCAAATATTTTACTATGAGTACAATAGTAATAATAAAATGCAACTAATAAATTTATAGCAAATTTCCAAGTACTTTAATAAAATAACAAGTGTATTTAATCTATTAAAATAGGAGTACTGAAATTCGAATACTTTGAGTGTGTTTATTAAAATAACAAGTAATTTATTAAAATGTAACAATTAACTAGTTTTTATTTTTAATAATTGAAAAAGGTAGCAATGAGCCAATCGTGAACAAGTGTTATAGTATTAAACGAAACAAGTATTAAATATTAATTAACTAATATGATAATGAGAAATGTCACAATTAACTAGTTTTATACTTTAATGAGAAGTGTAACAATTAACAAATTAACTAATAGGGAAATGAGAAATGTAACAATTAACTAGTTTTATACTTTGAGTATTGAGAAAGGTAGGAATTAAGTAGTTTAAAAAGTAGCACAATTAAAGTATTAAACGCAACAAGTATTAAATATTAATTAACTAATAGGATAATGAGAAATGTAACAATTAACTTGTTTTATACTTTAATGAGAAATGTAACAATTAACAAATTAACTAATTGGGAAATGAAAAATGTAACAATTAACTAGTTTTATACTTTAATGATAAATGTAACAATTAATAAAAAAAAAATGTAAGTAATAGAAAAAATGTATGAATGTGTATAATAATTAATGGGAGTGTGAGTGTATAAGTAAGTAGGATGAATTTAATTACTATGAATTCAAGTGTAACTAATATAATTGTATAACTTATATATAATATAATGTTTATAGTATATAATATGTAAGTATATTACTATAAGATGAGTAATACACTTATATTCAATACTTTAATATATATAAGTATATATTAACTAAATGTAATATGTAAATATAAGTAAATAACAATAAGTATAGATAATAAGTAGATATCAAAGTAAATATTAAGAAGATAATAAGTACATATATTAAGTAGATAATAAATATTAGTACTATAATATATGTATATATTTTTTTTACCTCGGAAGGCAAACCACCAAAATCGGTGGGGTAAATGACGACGGTCATCTACCATACTTTATTCAAGCATCCAAAGCAGGAGATACAAATAGAATGGGGGACCATACCAAAACCATTCAGTGTAAAGAAAAGGACAAACAAGTGAGCATATAAATTAGTATAAAATGTAGGGCATAGATAAAGCATCCAAGTGTATGGCTCCATGCACAACGTTTGGCACTGGTTCCGGTGGTCTCCAGCGAAAAGGGCCATGCCAACCCAATTCAGCGATTATACGGGCCGGCTTATTACAAAGATCCGGTAGAAGCCCAATTTTAAGTAGCCAATCATATTGAGCCGCCCAAGCACTGCACCGCCCCATTATCTTCTTATAACAGAGCTCCGTCTCCACCTGTGACCTGCCTAAAACCAAACGTCACTCCCCATTCAGCGGCCTGTTGGAAAACCGCCTCAAGCTCCGCATCGTTTGCCGTCGAACCACTCAGCGGAAACCCCTCCGCCGCCACAGCTGCACCTGAATGATCTCTAAGAAGGAAGCCGGCCGAAGATCTTCCTTTCTGTCTAAAAACTGCCCAACTTAGCTTCCAACTTCCCACCTTAGGCTTTTCCCACCTCCACGTCCATGGTCTTCTCCGATCAAAGGATTCAGGTATTAAACCAGCTTCTTTCAACCTCCTACACCCTTTAATGTTATCATTTGCATAGCACCAACTAACCATAAGTTTGTGGATTTGGTGTATAATCAATTGAGGATCGGGATCTATTTCCTTCCAAATGGCCTCCCAGTAGGCTCTCCAAATACACCATGCAATAACCCCAGGCATCACAGCAATATAGGTATCATCCAAAGACTTGCCACTCCCTGAAATCCACCATATTCGAATTTGTGATTTAACTTGATCAACCTGTCTTCCTTTGAGCTGCAGAGAACTATCATAAAAATTCCAAATTGTGCGAGCTACCTGACACGTAAGAAGCACATGGTCCTGATTATCTGAGCCGGATTTGCAAAGAGGGCAGCGGGATGGATATGCCACATAGAACCTGGCAATCTGTTCTGGGAAGGGAAGTCCCTCGTGCCAAAGCCTCCATAAGAACACCTTTATTCTTGGCACTTGTTTTCGATGCCAGATGTTTGTATAAGTTAAATTTCCCCCTCCCCCTTGTGTTATGGATTTATATGCTGACTTAGAAGAGAATAACCCTGCAGAAGTATGCTTCCACTTGATGGAAGAACCTCCCCTGTCCATCATTGCCTCTGCCTCAACACTAATCTGGCAGATGGTCTTCCATGTTGAAGAATCCACAGATTTTGCCTCCCCCAAGGTCCTTCCTCCATATTTATTTCTCATTAATATAGCCCAATTAGACTGCCCCGTCTGAAACTCCCACCAGAGTTTTAGGGCACAAACTTTCTCGGAGTGAATAAAAGACCTTATTCCCACCCCTCCTGATTCAGTAAGCCGACACATTTTTTTGAAAGAGATTCAATGCTGTTTAGGTCTATTATCTTTGAAGCCCCAAAAGAAAATTGAGATTTTTTTTATTTAACATGCCTATAACAGCCTGAGGGATACCTTTGACCGCAAGTATATGCAAAGGAATATAGCCTAGAACATGCTTTATCAAAATGAGTCTCCCCCATTGGGAAAGCATTTTCTATCCCCACGAGTTCAACTTAGTGTCAAAAGCCTGCAATAGATCTTTACAGTGACTGATCCGAGTAACCTTTTTGTGTATATGCACAATGCACTCCTAGGTATTTAATTAAATGGTAAAGTAGTGGCCTTCACACCCAATTCGTGCTTGATATTAGCCAGTCTACCTGCAGGTCTATGTTTGTCGGACACAAAACAGCTCTTATCTTTATTTATAAGTTGTCTGGTAGCTTGGTGATAAACTTGGACAAGCTTATTGAAACTTCGAATAGATCTAACTTACCCATTTAGAAAAATGAGCAAGTGATCCGCAAACGCTAAGTGAGAAATAGAGGGTGTTTGCCCTATATTGAAAGCTCCAACTTTTCCATTGCGCATCAAGTTGTTTAAACCTCTAGAAAAAGCCTCCGACATGATAATGAATAGGATAGGAGATAGCGGATCCCCCTGCTTAACACCTCGGTGAGGCTGGAAATAGCCGTATGTAGCACCATTTTTATAATTATAGGAATGTGTGTTGCCCTAAGATTTCCCATGATCATCCTCCGAAAATGATCCGAAAAACCAAATTTATCCAGAATGGCATCTAGGAAGCCCCAAGCTACCCGGTCAAAAGCCTTCACCATATCTAGTTTAATGGCTAGATTGAAACCACGAACCTTCTTATCCAAGTGATGAAGAACCTCCAAGGCTGTCAGAACTTGAAATTGGATTTCCTTTTACCCTTCATAAAACCTGCTTGTTCTGACGAGATAATCTGTGGGAGAATAGAAGCCATTCTGGTGGTAACAATTCTAGTATTCACCTTACTAAGAAACGTAGAAAGGCATATCGGTCTGAAATTCTCAAAATGATTAGGATTCTTAATTTTAGAGATCAAAACCATTTTCACACTACCCACACCTTTTGGTATAGGCATACCCAAGAAGAATTCCTGAACAGCTAAGAGCACATCCTGTTTAATAATTTCCCAGCACCCTTTATAGAAAGAACCTCCAAATCCATCCGGTCCCGGGGCTGCATCCTCGCTAAGCCTCCAGATCGCTTCTTCAACTTCCTGTTCGTTAGGCAACACAATTAACCCAATATTCTGTTCATCCGTAACCAAACTCGGTATGTAATGAAGGATTTTTTTCATAGCCCTACGTAGGCTCAAAATGGAACAAGTTTTTAAAATAGGTCATAGCTTCCTCGCCAATTTCATTGGCAGAATACAGTCAGTCCCCGTTAGCATTTTTAATGGCACGAATAAATTGGCATGAAAAAATTTAGAATTGGCATCTCCTTCCCGAATCCATTTAATGCAAGCCTTCTATTTCCAATAAATCTCCCGCTGCTTAACTCTTTTGAGCAACAAAGCTTGTTTGAAATGACAAAGAGCTCTATTATCATCCGAGGGGTTACTCTCAAAATTCTTCTCCGCCTCTAGTGATTCCAGCTCTAACTTCTTAATATCACCGAAAACATCCCCAAAAACATTTTTGTTCCAAACCTTTAAGTCTGCCTTTAGACCTTTCAACTTCATCACCATCCCCCGCATACCACCAATCCTTGGGTAATCATTCCATTTCTTATTCACAAAGGAAAGAAAATCTCCATTCGTAAACCACATGTTTTGAAATCTAAACTGAGTCGGACCCCTAGGCAGTTGAGTCTCACAGATAAGAAGAATGGGACAGTGATCCGAAGGTGTTTTACTCAAGTGATGCACGTTTACATTGTCAAAACCATCCAAGAAATCCTGGTTCACCAAAAATCTGTCCAATCTTTCCCATATACGTCCATTAGCTCGTACCCCAGTCCATGTATAAGAAGAGCTAACAGTAAGAGGCTGCATAAGATGGCAATGCTCCATACAATCTCTAAAATCCCTCATGTCAGCCATATGAGTCAGAGATGGCCCCTTATCGTCAGAGATTGGAGCGATAACATTGAAATCGCCTCCCAGTATCCACGGTCCCGCAACCGGCGCAACATCTCCTGCAAATCCTCTCATCCCATTCCAAAGGTGTTTCCTTTCCGTTCTTGTATGTTTTCCATATACCGGGAAATAAGTGAAAACAAAATCAAGGGGAATAACCTTCATGATAACTATCAGAAATTGATCCTTATCTTCAATTGAGAACACATCAAAATCCGAGGTATTCCACATTAGCCAAATCTAGGGGTGGGCAAAAATACCGAAATATCGGTATACCGCACTTACCGTACCGAAAAATACCGGAAAATACCGAAATATTGGTATACCGTCATTTTCGGTACGGTATCATACCGTACCGGTCTATTTCGGTACGGTAACGGTAAATGTTTTCAAATACCGCGGTATACCGGTATAATACCGTACCGACTCCCTACTCAACAATTACTTTTAATTCTAATACATTGTAGAAATTCATTACAATTTTGAAACCCAAAATTAATATTTAAGTTGGTTACAAATACAAAAAATACAAAAATAAAGGCCCAATTTCTCAAAGCCACTATAACCTTATAGTGGTACAAATGAGTAATGTTAAATGTAGGCTTCTACTATGCTAATCTTAAATGACTAATGAGTAATGTACAAATGTCAAGAAACAAGTCCATCTTGTTCCAAGAGCTTGCAAGTCGCGATGGCTGGGCCGCTAAGTAGCTGACGAGTGAAGAGAGATACACTTATGTGACAAGTGTATCTACATAGGGATTCAGCGAGTCGAGACACACAACTTTGTCCGAAAGTCTTATTCAATTTTTAAAAAATTATAAAAATGACTAAATGCACAATATCATATTAGGAATAAATGATTTTATATCCATGTTGTTTGAATAGTTTTATTTATTTTTGTTAGAGATCACTATTAATTTAATTATATCTATATTGTTCAAGTTATTTTAGGAGAATGTGTTACTTTATAATATGTGGTATGTTGAACTGCTTAAATATACTAATTATAATTATTGTTCAATATTGAATTGACATCAATATATTATTAATTGTATTTCGTAACATTTTAATAATAGATTTAATAAGTCGCTAGTAATAACGATTTACTATATTTCATTAGTCTATGATAATTTTTTGTATTGGGAGACATGCACGGTAATTTACCGATACCGTACCGTTACCGAACCAAAACTTCGGTATACCGAAATGCGGTATACCGAAACTTCGGTAAGGTAAAGGTATGCAAATTTTGCATACCGAAAGTTTTGGTACGGCAAAGGTATGAGAAAAAATATAAGGTATACCGTACCGAACCACCCCTAGCCAAATCTAGATACACCCCGTGCATCGCACCGCACAAGTATTCGTCTAGTAGGGAGTATATTATTAGGTTTTTAGGGCGTTATTCCTTTAGCGGTTGTATACAAATTCAAACTTAGCGGACTCGGTACTTTATTCATTCTCCATAAATAAGTAATTGGACGAGCAAAAGGAATGAGGTGAGAATAGTTTTTTGGTTAATTTAATTATTGGTGTGAAACTACTTTTTTTGCTTAATTTATTGGTTTGACAGTAAGTTTTTTGGCTTAATTTATTGATGTGGGATTATAATTTTAATCTTAATTTGTTGGTGGCCGACCCTGATGGTAAATTATACTGTACACCCGGTTGTACGGTCCTCACCGTATAACCGCGTATTTTTGCAATTTTTATCAACTTCTCCCAGGCAGCAAGGTTCATCGTACACATCTGAGCTGAGCTGATTCGTTCGGCCACCACATGAATGTCGGCTGAAGATGGTGGTCGCTTGCTCTGTTTTGTTTTTTTTTCACCACTTCTGTTTTGATTTTTTTTCTTTTCCGTTGCTTTTTCCGAAATGGTGCTTTTGTCTAATCAGTTACATGTTTTTTCCGGTGCTATGCTAATTAGTTACAAGTTTTTTGCTTTTGTATTTTCTTTTCTTCTTTTCTTGCTTTTACTTGTTTCCTTCTTTCTTTTTCTTTATTTTTTACTTAATCTTTATTCAATTATAAAATATTTTAGATATTAATGTTTTTGTTTTTCTCTATATCTCATTTTGTAAGTTACGTATGCTCATTTGATATTAGTTTTATGTTCATTTTAATTAAAATGTCATATATATACACAAATGAATCTTGAGCACATATTGAGCACAATAGAAATGAGTTTTATGTTAAATTCAAATGCGTATAATGCCCAAAGTGAATGAGCACACAAACATGCTTTTTTAAATTTTTTAATACTCATTCTATAAATTATGTATGCTCATTTGGTACTGTTTTATACTCACTTTAAAAGGTTGCACACTTCAAACATATCATACTACATTAGATTCACATTAGAAATGAGTTTTATGTTCATTTAGCAAAAACCATTATTTCCATCTCAATAGAGAAGGTTTGATGTTCAATGAAAATATCATGATTTTCAACTAACAAACCAACTAACAAATTCATTAGTGTTCATTTTGTTAGTTATGTATGTTCATTTGATACTGATCTTATGCTCATATATTAGACTCTTAATACTCAACGTAATAGAATGGATGCTCATTAAAAGTTCATTAATGTTCATTCACAAGAAACTGTGATTTTCATCTCAATAGCGGATGTTTGATGATCAATTAAAATTTCAAGATGTTCAACTAACAAAACCTTACGATTTTCATATCAATGTACACTTTGTAGTTATGTATGCTCATTTGGTACTGATGTAAAGCTCATTTTTACAATGTCATATCAATGCTTATTTCAAAAGTATCATATTATATTAGACTCGCATATTGAAATTAATAAGAGTGGATTATAGATATAATTTAATAAGTTTTTATAAAAGAAAAAATAAAAAAAAGAAAGAGAATTAGAATCTCATTGATAGCCTCCTAATACTCAATAAAATAGGTCAGATGCTCACTAAATTAACAATATTGCTCATTTAGCGGAAGCCATGATTTTTCGCTTAAATTCCAAAATTGCTACCGAAAAATTGACTTGTATTGATTGTTGGGCCGGGTGTACGTACACCCGGTTGTATGATATAGGCTCTCGACCCTGATAGTATAGTATGGTTATTTTTTTTCTTGTTGATGTGGCTGTGTGGTTCTTTAATTTGTTTAGTTGTTTTTGCGAAAATTATGACAAAATGGTAACATTACACAAGATTGCGGTGATAGTTAGAATTTTATTTCTGTTTTGAACACTTAAAATGAAAGAGCTAGATCCGCCACAGGGTGTTGGGCATGGATTTCACGCAACGCGCGTTGCCAAGCTAGTATATATAGTCCAATTCTTGTCTAGCCAGCCTAACGGGAATCGTTGTCCGGCTGAGGGCATTTCGGCCCTTCCTAGTTGAATTTTTTGATGAAATTTTTTGAGCATGTTCTTCATTTTAACCACATTTGACTCGTTATTGGATGCTTTTGTGTTATCTAATTTTGTGGATGTGTCACCGTTAAATCTGTCGGGTCCTCGGGTTTTGGGTCAAAGTTGCAATCTAACATAGTAATTTAGCCTTAAATGAAATTAGCTTAAAACGTAACGCATCATATTGAGGAATGTGTTACTCATCATAATTAATAAAGATGGGTTTAATTAATCCATATTAATTAATAAACATGCAGTTAATACTTAATAAACAGCATTAATATTTTATACTTCGTATATGAAGTATACACTCAGATACACATGATCAACAACCGTTACTACATACAGTATATAAAGCTTCATATAAATATGGCCGTATATGACCAGAGAAACACCGTAACATAAAACCCCAAATGACATAAAGCAAAATAAGAATAATAAAATATGGTTTATAGCAAGAACATTACTTTGGTGTTTGCATTGGCTATTCTTTTGCCTTGGTTAACATGTGCAAAAGATTCACCATCAACTCAGGGGACCTCGGATGAAGCTGCAAACCATCTTGCTGATGAAAAACATTTTTGTATTGCTGATTGGCTATCTATGTACATTGCTTATCCATACAATGGGCCTATTACATCTAGTGAGTTAGCGCATGTTGAAGATTTTTGTGATAAATATGAAAATTGTCAAGTACTTAAGAAAGATTGCCCTCCCAAAAGGTAATTACAATGTACAACAACCACCCCTGGCCCGATGTTTCACTTGATTCATGCATGTCCCAATTGTTTTTTATATAAATATTTTGTTCATTACTGTAATGAAGTCCTTTTTGTATCGTAAAGGATTGACAAATTTATGGTGGTGGGAGAGTCATACATAATTATTTACTTGATAACAAATTCTATTGTTATAGATTTGATATTTGGAGATAGAGCAATCTCACAAATAAAGACTTCTTTTGTTATTCAAAAAAGGTTAGATGCAATTCAGACTTATCAATAATGATTGGCATAACTTCTTTCAAAAAATAATGATTGGCATAACTTAAATACTAGACTTGTGGCGTATGAATTCAGAACGAATCATATTCACATTGTACAAGCATGGAGAGAGTCCAAAGTAAGATTGCAAAAAGGGTAACAATGGATTATGGATGTTTCTTGAGGAAAATTATCAACAAAGAAACGAAATATTGTAGAGCTATTTTTACGGAGAAGTGTTATTGTTGTCAAAACTCTTGCTACTCATTATAACAATATTTGTGAATATGATGAGAAGATTGTAGATGACAAGTTGACAACCGTGAAAATTTCTTGAAAGTTATTAATATGATTGTTGAGTTCCATCGATAATGGAAGAACATCGGGAAAAGGGGCAAATTAGCCCCTAAGGTAAGGATAAAAGTACAAATAAGACACTAACCTTTTCTTAGGTGGGAATAGGGGCAAATTAGCCCCTAAGGTAAGGATAAAAGTACAAATAAGACACTAACCTTTTCTTAGGTGCAAATAGCATTGAATTGGATACTAAATTGGCACTCAAGCCACTCACTAACAGAAGCAATAAACGGAGGTTACTAAATTCACATTAGAAACTAAATTGCTTACAGACAATTAACAATCATGAGATCATTGACGTTGGTAATTAAATTAGTTAGACATTGATAACAAAGGAAATAATTTTGTACTTATAGTATAACTAGAGTATAAATTTACTATATTCTTACTTCTTAACACCTGCTAGCTCATGCGAGTTGGTACTTCATAATGAATCCGACCAATACTATTTTTGCTGAACTTTTTGAGCTAGCCCTACACATAAAATTGTGAGATGAAAAATGGGATCTGTGTATAAAGATGTGTAAAAGGACTAGATATCCCCATTGGAGATGCTTTAAGGCTACCCTTCTACTCGTAACCATGTTCTGTCAATAAATTAAATTTTCAACTAGTTTATACAAAATTTAAGTATCTACTTCGTCAATTCAATATTTTTCTACAATCAATCACTTTTATTCACTTCGTCTATTTTTTGTTTTTTGTTTTTTTTTTTTGGATGAAATGTAAATATATATTAACACCCAGAAAATTATACATCAAGTGTCCTAGATCTCCTAAAACCCCTCCACCCCCACATAAAGTGGATGGGGGTGAAAGGAGGTTTTTTCTCGATCTAATCCACATAAAAAAAGGACAAGTATGAAACTTGTCCAAATAAAAAAAGAGCATAAACATCGGTGCTGCCTAAGCACACACACAGATCGGAGGCTAAAAAAACCCAACAAAAATACATAGGTGTTGTAAAAAACAAACACCTAAAAAATCGACGACCCTGCTTCATGCCGCGGCATCCAAGATGTCCATGCCACGGTGTCCAAGTGTCTAAGCCGCGGCATCCAAAATATCCATGCCTCGGCCAATATAATCCATCATGTAGCAATCGGTCAAAACCGCGTCATCCATAATATCCATACCGCGGGCTTCTACTCAAAAAGTGATCAAGTCATGTGGATATATATTGAATAGTATTTGATAGAGTATATGGGCCTGGACCCCATGGCCCACATACTCAACGGCCCAAAAGACACCGGCGGGGCACCCGCATCGGCCAAAGGCACGTAACGTCCAAGGAAGAAGATATCGCCTGATTTCTTTGGATCGCATCGTCCATGGACCGCATCGTCCATGGACCGCATCGTCCACGGACCGCGTCATCCGGACTTCGTCCAGGCAGAATGTATTTTCCTATTTTATGTACTAAGTGTTGTATTCAGCCCATTAGTGGCCTTATTCACCCAAAGAAGGCATAATTATTGTAATGGGCCTCCTAAGCCCAAGGCTAGGGGCCCAAATCCACAATTTTACCTATAAATAGACCCCAAGGGGCTAATTATAGGGGGTTGAAAATTGAGAAATATAATTACTCACTTTCTCTCTCTAGCTCTCACTCCTCTCTAGAATTAATACTCTATCATTTGGTGCTTTCATTGAGAGTTGAACTCAAGTGAGTACCCCTCGTTGCTACTAAACGCAACAGAATGACAAGAACTAGGTCAAAGAACACCGGTAGGAATGCCCCACTGAACCAGGAAGGGCAGGGAAACGTTGCTGACAACGTCCCCAATGATCCTATCATCCAGGATGAGGACGCTCAGGAGGTCGAGCACGCAGCGGCCGACCTTCGCGTCCAGCTCAACAAGACTGCCCCAGACGCCCGCATCGGGCTCGAGGACAGGCGCAATGCTGATCGCGCTTCGGGCCAGCAGGCTTCTCACCCTGCTGCCCCCCAGATCAACCCGGCCGCACTATCGGCCATCGTCGCAAGCATCCTCCAGGACCCCAACGTCGTCAGCGCCCTCGTCGCAAAGACAGGGGAGAACAACACTCCCGTGACTGGGGAAGTCGCGACGGTGCCACCACCGCCGCCTCGGCCACAAGGCGTCACCTTCTTCGGCAACGACGAAGGCATCCTCGCCGTGGACACCCATTCCCATACTGCCTCTCCTACCCGGGATACACCGGCCCAACCTCGCGGTAAAATCTCGGCCTTCAACAGGCTGGGTGACATCGCGAGCCGTCGGGTACCTACGGGAAGGGTGGCGGATCGGTTGGGTAACCACGAGCCGGGGTCGCCAAAGGAAAGCTTCGGGTCCGTTTCCCGGACAACGGATCGGCCCCGACGAGACAAAGGAAAGGGAAAACTGAATGATGATGATGCGCGTCATCAGATCAACCTGGCCCACGCGGCCCGGATCCAGACCCCGCTGGGTGGCGCTGCGGCCAACACGGACCCAAGGGACGAGATCATCGCCCGCCTGGAGAAGCGCCTCACCGATATGGAGGCCCGGGAGGCCGCAGGGCGCGCAGCGGTTCATACATCCCAGCATCCCAACTACGATGCACTCCTGCACAAAGTCAGTGCCTTGGAGAGGGAGCTGGCCGACCGACGCGACGAGCCCGTCATCCAAATACGAACACGAACCCCCTTCTCTGCAAGGGTGCTCTCCGCTCCCATCCCGGAGAAATATAAGGGGAACCCGATCAAGCCATACGACGGCCGCACTGATCCCCAGGAGCACTTCACCCGTTATCAGAACAATATGATGATGACCAACGCTTCGGAGGAGTACGTGTGTCGCTGGTTCCTATCCACCTTGGAGGGACCAGCGTACGATTGGTTCAACAACCTTCCGGAGGGGAGCATCGACTCATGGCAGGATCTTGCTCAACGCTTCCTCACCCACTTTGCCGGGAGGAAGCGCGCGAAGAAGCATTTCGCTCATCTCCTGACCATCAAGCAACAGTCGGAGGAGACGCTCCGAGCCTTCCTCGATCGCTGGACGAGGGAGGCGGACGAATGCGAAGGAGCCGATGAACGCACCCTCCTGGCCTTCCTCCGCGGAGCACTCCGGCCGAGCCACTTCGCCCGGAGCCTGTTCACGGAGCCGCCGCGGTCATACCTCGCGGCGCTCCGGCGCGGAGATAGGCACGCTGATGCCGACGAGCTCCTGAACCAAAAGAAAGGTGGGGAGAAGCTACAAAAGAAGGACTCCTCGTCCAACCCCCACCACGCGCCGGCCAACAAAGGACAGAATCAGCCGAAGAGGGCGCACCAGGAGCAGGGCGGACAGCGAAGAGAGGATCGTTCATGGCGTCCAAAGTTGGAGGCACAACGCATCCCCCTCACCCACCCGGTGAGCGTCGTCCTTGACCACGCCGAGGCGCAGGGCCTCATTGTGAAACATCCCAGGTCAGAGGAGAAGATATTTGCGGTCCACAAGGGAGGGACATATTGCAAATACCACCGCCAGACATCCCACAAGACCGAGGATTGCACCACCTTGAAGAGGCACATCGACGGCCTCATCCGACAGGGGGAACTTTCCCAATTTGTCAAGGGTGCCCCCAAGAGTAACACTTGGGTTAACCCTGGCAAAAGGGGGGAAGGATCCTCCGGGAAAAAGAGGGAGATCGGCGCCCTCAGTGAAGATGAGGACGAAGAAGAGCCCCGCCAGAAGAAACATCACATTCACATCATCGTCGGCGGAAACACAGGGGGGGACTCGGCTACCCAACGGAAAAAATGGGCTCAGTCCATATACGTTGGTGAGGTGTCCCACACCCCCCCTCAGCCGAAGCGACGGAACGTGGAGGCCATCACCTTCACCGACAAGGACCTCCCCTTCGGCCCCTTGCCTCACAGGGACGCCCTCGTCGTCAAATGCGAGATCGGCAACAACGTCATCCACCGCAACTACATCGACACTGGCAGCTCTGTCAATGTGATGTACGTTGACACCTTCAGACAGCTGAAACTGAAGAAGACCGAGCTCCGGCCGATACGGACTCCGTTATCCGGCTTCACCGGGGACTCTATCGACGCCGAGGGCACGATAGTGCTTCCCGTTGTGGTCGGTGACGGTACCTGTCAGGCGAAGATTGACATGGAGTTCGTGGTCGTCAACCTGGACAGCGCCCACAACATGATCTGGGGACGACCGGCCTTGGAGGACCTTGAGGCCATCATCTCCATGAGACATCTATGCCTCAAGTTCCCCACCAAGGACGGCGTCGGCTACGCCAGGGGAAACCAGAAGATAGCCAGGGCTTGCTACCTGAAGCTCACAAGGAAGATCAATGAGGCCGAGGAGCGGATAGACACTATCACCACCGCCTCGGCCGAAGGAGACACGCCAAAGGCCGAACCGGTCGGAGACGTGGAAGAAGTTCCGTTGGACGTCTCTCGGCCGGAACGGATGCTGAAGATCGGGACCCAGCTCCCCCAAGATATCCGAAGGGCCATACTCTCCGTCCTGAGAGCGTACGCCGTCGTCTTCGCATGGGGACCAGAGGACATGCCGGGCATCAGCCCAAGGGTAATCACACATCGGCTATCGGTGAACCCGGCCTCCTCCCCCATCAAACAGAAGAAACGCTACCTCTCAGCTGACAGGAGGGAATTCGTCAAAGCCGAAGTGGCCATGCTGCTCTCCATCAAACACATAAAAGAGGTGAAGTACCCCACGTGGTTGGCGAACGTCGTCCTCGCACCAAAGCCGCCCACATTCAGAATGTGTGTTGATTACACTGACCTGAACAAGGCGTGTCCAATGGACCCATTCCCTCTCCCCAACATTGATCAGTTGGTGGACGAGACGGCGGGGTGCGAGTTGATGTCGTTCCTCGACGCGTTCAGAGGGTACCACCAGATATCCATGCATGAAGATGACGCGGAGAAGACTGCTTTCATGACCCCGGAGGGAATCTTTTGCTACCTCGTCATGGCCTTTGGGCTCAAAAATTCCGGCGCCACTTATACAAGAATGGTAGCCCGGGTTTTTAGAGCAGTCTTGGGCCGGACGATGGAAGCATACGTCGATGACATGATCGTTAAAAGCAAACAATCCACAACTCATGCCGACGACCTCCGGGGCATCTTCGAGATCATGAAGAAATACAACCTCCGGCTCAACCCGAAGAAGTGCACCTTCGGCGTCCAGGGAGGTAAATTCCTGGGGTACCTGGTCAGCCGAAGGGGCATCGAAGTAAACCCGGAGAAGATACAAGCCATTATCAACATGGAGCCGCCCCGCAACATCAAAGAAGTGCAACGGCTGACGGGACGCCTTGCGGCCCTGAACCGTTTCCTTTCAAAGTCCGCGGAGAAATCGCTCCCTTTCTTCCAGATAATGAGGAAGGCCACCAGCTTCAAATGGACGACGGAGTGCCAACAAGCCTTTGAAGAGCTGAAGCAATATCTCGCCTCCCCACCCGTCCTATCCAAGCCCCAACCCGGCGAGACTCTCTTCCTCTACTTGGGGGTGAGCACGTCGGCCGTGAGCTCTGTACTCATCAGGGAGGAGGACGGAGTACAAAAGGCAATATTCTACGTCAGCAAGACGTTGCGGGAGGCCGAGCTCAGGTACTCCCCCATTGAGAAGACGGTGCTGGCCATCGTCCACACGGTGAAGAAACTGAGGCACTATTTCCAGGCTCACCCCGTCCACGTCCACGTCCTCACGCATCAGCCGTTGAGCGCCCTCATGAGGAGCCCAACCAGCTCTCCAAGGATGATCAAATGGGCAATATTCTTGAGCCAATACCAGATTGAAATAAAGCCGAGGCCATCTATCAAAGGGCAAGCCTTGGCTGACTTTGTCACCGAGTGCACGGCAAGGGAGACGGCCGTTACCACCACAGGAGCCGAACCAGACGAAGCCTGGACCCTGTACACGGACGGGTCCTCGGCCACCAAAGCTTGTGGGGGTGGCGTCGTCCTCATCTCCCCGGAAGGATTCAGAGCGTACTACGCCATCCGCTTCAACTTCAAAGTATCCAACAATGAGGCCGAATATGAAGCGCTCCTCAGCGGACTTAGACTAGCCGCTGGCCTCAAAGCACGCCACGTCAGAATCAAATGCGACTCCAAACTCGTAGTGAGCCAGATGGAGGGTTCCTACGAGGCCAAAGAAGGGAGGATGAAGCAATACAAGGAGGCCGCTGCGGAATTGCTCAAGGCGTTCGATACCTACGAGATCACTCAGATCCCAAGGGCGGAGAACGCCGAGGCCGACATACTCTCCAAACTCAGCTCCGACACCCCTGAGCACATCTCTAAGATAGCTAAGGTGGAAGAGTTGAGCATGTCAAGCATTCACGCCAGTCCCATACTCTCCATACAACATCAGCCGGAGGATTGGATCACCGACATCGCAACCTACATCACCTCCGGCACATTACCCGAAGACGAGGAGAGGGCCAAACTCGCCAAACTCAGGGCGCCAAGCTATGTCATTGAGGGTGACAAGCTCTACAAGAGATCGTACAATGACACCCTCCTCCGGTGCCTACACCAGAATGAGGCCGAGGTGGCCATGGAAGAAGTCCACTGCGGTGTATGCTCATCACACCAGGGCCCCTTCAGCATGTCGCGCCGCCTCGTCGTCCAAGGCTACTTCTGGCCGACGATGGCGCGCGATTGTGCTGAAGTCGCCCGCAAATGCACCGCATGCCAACATTATCAAAGGGCACCTGGCCGACCGGCCGTCAACTACGCCCCGGTCAGCACTGCCATCCCATTTTCCAGATGGGGCATCGACCTCGTCGGCCCGCTACCAAGAGCCGCAGGCAACAACAGATACATCATCGTCGCCATCGACTACTTCACCAAATGGGTCGAAGCCGAACCACTCGCAAGCATCACCGGAGCGCGGTGTCGAAAGTTCGTCTACAAGAACATCCTCACCCGCTTCGGCGTGCCCCAGGAGATCATATCAGACAACGGCACCCAATTTGAGGCTGAACCGTTCCAAAGCCTCCTCCAAGAATGGGGTATCAAGCACCGATTCTCCTCCGTTGCCTACCCTCAGGCCAACGGGCAGGTTGAGAACGCCAACAGAACCATCTTGGAGGGGTTAAAGAAGAAGCTTGAGGAAGAAGGCGGAAGTTGGGTCGACGAGCTCCCCAACGTCCTATGGTCCTACCGAATTACTCCAAGGAGGGCCACCGGGGAGACGCCATTCTCCTTGTGCTACGGCTTCGAAGCCAAGGCTCCCACTGAAGTCACCCTCCCCAGCCGACGGGTCACACAATACGACCCCGAAGCCAATGAAGAAGCAATGAAGATCGACTTGCACCTCATTGACGAAAGGCGGGAGATGGCCTACCTCAGAGCGGAGAACTACAGACGACAAGTCAAATCCTACTACGACGCCAAGGTCCGCTCCCGCGAATTCCAAGTGGGGGACTACGTCCTCCGCCGAAGAGAAGCAAGCAAGCCGACGGAAGGAGGAAAGCTCGCCGTCAAATATGAAGGGCCCTACATCATCAGCGCCGTCATCAAAGCCGGAACCTACAGACTAAAGAACCCTAATGGGTCAGATGTACCACGATTGTGGAATGTACACCATCTGGTGAAATTTTACCAATAACTCGAGAAGTGGTGAAGCGGGCAACGTCCCCCACCCCTCGGTTTATCGGTTGAATAAAACACCCTCGGCCTAGCGTCACTTATTGAATAAAATTCATGTTTCATCCAATCTTTTAAGATTTGAGCAAAAGAAACCCAAGGACCACATCGGCCTAAGCGGTGCAATCACTCGGGACCGATGCGACCTAAAGCCGTCGCAATAAACGACGCACCTAAAGCCGTCGCAATAAACGACGCACCTAAAGCCGTTGCAATAAACAACGCACCTAAAGCCGTCGCGATAAACGACGCACCCAAAGCCGTTGCAATAAACAACGCACCTAAGGCCGTTGCGATCCACAATGCACCTACAAAGCCGTTGCATAGTCAACGCACCTAAATATCGTATCGGCACAAGCGGTGAAACACCCAAATCGGCCGGCGATATGCAGGACGAAGGACCTGTGTGCATGGTCCGACGTCTTCAAAACGGAGAAGCATACCGCGTCGTCCACGCGGAAACCGCAGGACGACAAGCCTGAATTAAGGCCGAGGTTACAAAAACTCCACCCGTCAGTAAAATTTCGCTCAGGACCACAAAGGGCGGCCGTCAAAAGACGATGCCTAGTCCGGTCCCTCGTCGACGATAGACGTGGAAAGGCCAAAAAGGAGGCCACTGACATTTCAAGCCGAGGGCGTATTTACTCCCTCGCACTAATCCACGCGAAAAGCGTAGCGGACAAACTACCACATATGGACGAAGGGACAGTAACCCTTCGACCACCTAAAAAAAAAAAGAGGGAAGCCGACGGACTGCGCACTCGCCGGCCTCGAGCATAAAATAAAATCCCCACAAAAACCAAAGCCTCAAAATCGGCTAAGTACATATCAGGTTTTCACCTAACAGGAATCCGAGGTGCACGCTTCGGCCTCAACCACAGCTTCATAAGAGGGAATCGCTCCGGTTTCGGTTATACGAAACTACATTCAAGTGTTTGGGCGACGGGGGCACATCGTCTCTGAGTAACAAATCCCAAATGGCGAACCGAGGCAAAACACCTCCATCAAGTCAAGTTTGACACTGAAAAATTTTCAAAGACACACTCAAAGGAAGCCGAGGCGCTACCTGCCCACATCTAGGTATCGCTTCGTCCTCAACAAACCAAAACGAAAGCAGCACACCAAGGATTGACGAGGTACAGCGTCCCCGGTGATAACGAATGGAAAGAGAACCGCTACGTCTCAGCGGACGGATGTCACAAGATAAACTCTTGGCACTTAGAAAGATTTCAGAACTTTGTGGCCATGCCTTACCTAAGACGCAAGGGACGTAGCGCCGCGCCAAGGAAAAGTTTCAACACTTGGTAAATTTTTGAAACACATGTTCTAAACACAACAGTTCAGACGAAGGGGCGCATCGTCCCTATTATAAGATGCAGGGAACACGCACAACGTCCTCACACACATACCAGTGAGGCGAGGGTGCGCCCACATCAACACAGAGGAAATGATGGAACGCATCGTCTCAAAATTAGCAAAATTGCCAAGATAAAAACTTACGAAGCAATGTCACTCAGACGACGCAACACCGACAAACCAAACACCTAACATAAAAGAGAAAACGAAGCAAGGAACAACATTCATACTTAGAACAAAAAAGTGTTATCATTAATGATTCAAGATTGGGGCGCATCGGCCATTACAAAAAAAGGGGCGCATCGGCCATTACAAAAAAGGGCGCTTCGGCCATTGAGACTACTACTACAAATGAAAAAAGAAACTAAGTACAAGGAAACATCAGGCAGCTTGTCCCTGGCCGCCTTCAACGGCCCCACTGTCAGCGTCGTCCTCAACGTCTTCTACAGTCTTCGACTTGGCCGAGCTCCGGAAGAGGTAGTCGTCACTCTCGGTCCAGGGCCCGTCCTCCTCGCTCGAGCTCAGAATGGGGGGTTGCCTTTCGGACAATGGGAGTTTCAACTCCTCCTCGGGGTCCTTCATCAGCCGGGGAAGGCCGATACCCCTGGGCTTCAGATTTTTCACACGCCGGCGAAGACGGCGATAGACCAACATCTGCATACGCCTCTGGCCGAGGTCGTACCAGACTTCAAATTCTTGTTTGAGGCAAGCTCGGCCGGCTTCCTCCTGAGACCACGCTTCAAAGCGCTCTGCCACGACATTGAAAGTCCAATCGCGTCGGGCCTCGTCCTTCCACCCCTCGGCCATAAAGAGCTCAATGGCTTTAACAGCAACTGCAATCGCGTCGGCCTCTAGCTTCACAGCTCTTTCCTCTGCTAGCCGACGGGCAGCCGCTTCTTCGTCCAACTGAACCTTGAGGCGCTTCGCCTCGTCCTCGGCAGCAACGGCTCTCTTCTCAGCCGCATCGGCCCTCTCCTTCAAGGAGTCAGTCTCTGTCCGGAGCTGCTCCAACTTGGAAAGCGCCTCGTCAGCAGAGGCGGCTTTCTTCTCAGCTTCACGAAGGCGTGCAAGCTCCTCGTCCTGCCGCCGCTGCTGCTCCATGAGCATGAAAGCACCCTGCAGAAACATGTAACGTTAGAAAAAAAAATGGGGACAAAAATTACTAAGTACCAAGTCAGAAATTTACCTGGACGACGTAGTCCAATCCACCATCAAAGAGACGCACATCCTTGCTCTGCCGACGTAGGTACTCCCTATCGGCATCGGGAATGGCCTGGAACAGGACGTCGTGCCCGGAAACCTTCTCGTTGAATAAACCGCCCTTCGGCGGATACCGCACCGTCACCTCATAAAGACCGGAGGTCAGGTCTCGGTCAGCACGGGCACTCTTCTTTGCAGCAGCCCCGGACTTAGCAGGAACTAGGGCGGACGAGGCGACGTTCAACGTCAGATCCTCGATGATGTGCACATCAGAGGCAGCTCCCCCTTGGACCGATGCCTGCGTGTCGGCCAAAGCAGCGTCATTGGGGGGAGGGTTCGGCTTCGTCTTCTTGGCGCCTTCAGCCGGCACCAGACCCGTCTCAGTAAGAGTACGCTGGCCCTCAGCAGCCTTCTTCCTCTTCACCACCGGCTTTTTTGCCGCATCAGCAATACTCTTAGAGCCGTCACCAGAACCCTTGGACGCCTCGGCTCGCTGGGCAGCCTCCAACTCCTTTGCAACCTGCTTCTTGGCCTGGGCCATGAACATTTTGCGACTCATCTCGTAACCTGCAAAGGACGACACCAAAGGAAAAAAAGGGGATTAGACACAAAAAATACGAAGAACAAAAAGATTCAAAGGCAAGTGTCAACCTTCGGCCTCGGCCGGAATCCCAACAAGTGGCCCATCGGCCTGTTCAAAAGAGCCAGAGATCTTCGGCCACAATCCACAATCCGGGTCGCCAGGAATGTAATACTGCATCATCCCGAGAGCCGCAATCTTGAACTCAGTGATGTACGTGTTCACACTCCTAGGCCCACCTTTCAGAAAAGCCTCAACTTGGGCATCGAGCTCAGTGCTACGCGGCGGATCATGCAAGTTAAAGAGACCGTTGTGCCCTTGCGAAGGAAAGAAGACCCCCCCCGGCCAGCTTCACGAACACAAATTTCGCCTTCCACCCATGGATAGACGAGGGGAGGTCTTTAAAAGACTTCTTCTCCGGGAGTTGCTGAAGCGTAGCATAACCAGCACAATTCTTATGGCTCCCTCGGCCGATCCGGAACAAATTTGAGAAAAGAGCCGTCGTAGGCTCAAAACCGAGCTCGTCGCATCGGATGAGGAACCCAACGATCAGTGAGAAACTATTCGGCGTCAATAGCGCCGGGGGAAGATCTACCATCTTCAGGTACTCAATCACAAAGGGTGGCAACGAAAATCGTAGTCCTTGCGAGAACCCCATCGGATAAACCCCGAAGTACCCAGGAGGAGGATTCAGAACATGGTCCGTCGGCCTCGGCTCCCTCACCTTTCCATAAGGCCCAACATACAGCTGAGCCAAATGGTATTCACCTCGGGTGTTTTCGGGCCTTATGATATACAGATTTGTTAAGTCCAACTGGGACAGCCCGCCAGCCGCGGCCTTCCTCCGACGCGAGCCGCGTTTCTTGGTGACTTTAGAAGACGACGCCCCACCTGGCACGGATGAAATTGGCGGAGGGCAGGGGATGGCGGCCGAAGAGGCATCACCCGCTTCATCCCCCCGAAGTTTGGGTTCAGAGCTCGCCTCGTCCTCGCCCGATGATTGGGAACCCGCATCATCAATCAAACGCTCCTCGTCCTGAGAAGTGCGGTAATCAGCCGTATTCTCCATCTCTGTTTCAAACGCTCGAATTATCTCAAGATTCACTCCAGGAGACGGATCCTCTTCGTCAAAAGGCCAGTCCGACTCGTCCAAAGAAGCTATTAAGTTAAGAGGGGAGGGGACGCTACGGCCGTCAGGGAACGGCATAACAACTATTGCTACGACCTAAGGGTGGTTCGAGGATCAAAGTGATTTTCCCTAGAAACACTAGATATAACCCCCTAGGAAGCAAAGTATAAACAAAAAAGGAAGAAGAATTCAAGAACCTAACCTTGAAAGTTTTGAAGGTCTGAAGAACACTTGAAGATTTCTGGGAAGCACTTTATCTCTCTAAAAAATCTCAGCAGCACTTCAACTTTAGCAAACGCAAATGAGTAAGTGGCTTCGGAATGATGAGGTATTTATAAACATCCTCCAACGGTCACTACACGTGGCACCCACGCATTAGCCACGGCAACGGCCACCTCTCTTCCGACCAATCAGGGGGTATCAATTTAAAATCACTCATGCAAGCACCCCTACGGCCCAACTCAGCCTTAACAAAGAGCAGGGCATCGGCCGAGCACCACTACGGCCCAATTACTTCAAGACTCGAGAACAGGCACCGGCCCATTCTCCCGAATAAGGAACGCATCGGCCTAAACTCGACGTCCTCACAACAACCCAAGGAACCTTAAATAGACCGCTACGGCTGCTTGTGCGCGCATCGTCGATGATAACCCTGGCATTGCGGCCTTCGTCCAAGGGTTCTCCCACAGGGTTACCTTGGACAGGTTCGCCTAAGGGTTGGAGTCGCGACTAACGCATAGGTACCGAACCGGCTCATTACTCCCTTGTGCCTCAGATGCTCTTCGGCCAAAGGAGTGGGGGACTGGGGGACTGCATCGGCCACAAGGAAAGAAAACGCAACGGCCTTAATGCAAAAAGGATGCGCTACGGCTCACCAACAACAAAAGACGGGCGATTCACCTCAAAAAAGCATTGAGAGTCGCGTCAGCTACCTCAATGGCATTGCGAGTCACGTCGCCCACAGAGCCCAAAATAAACCCAAAATACAAAACCTAAGCGCGCAACGGCTGCGCACACTGGGGGACCGCGTCGGCTCACCAGAGCAAGAACCCACAAATCAAACGCTTCGGCTACATGACAAATCAAAGGCGTGCATCGCATCGTCTACATAAATGGAATCAACCATCTCCATCTCATGAAAATATGTCATCGCTACGGCCAAAAGAATAGATGGGAGCTCTTCGGCCCCAACAAGATGACGACGAAAACATGCCAACTTATCCACCAGGATTCATCGCATCATCTACAAAAAGAAAAGCGTATCGCCTCGTCTTCAAAAGCGCTTCCACAAAGAGTGCAGCGGCCCGCATCAAGGCTATGAATTCCCAAGCGCGCTTCATCCACATCAAACAAGGGAACCGCTTCACCCCAAAATCGAAGCAGAAACTCTTCGGCCATCAAGCACCTTAGGCTCACGCAACAGCCAACCTGAGAGAAGCAAATACTCCCTTTCGCTTCGGCTTCACCTCAGCTCAGAGAGTGGGGGACTCCTGATAGAGTATATGGGCCTGGACCCCATGGCCCACATACTCAACGGCCCAAAAGACACCGGCGGGGCACCCGCATCGGCCAAAGGCACGTAACGTCCAAGGAAGAAGATATCGCCTGATTTCTTTGGATCGCATCGTCCATGGACCGCATCGTCCATGGACCGCATCGTCCACGGACCGCGTCGTCCGGACTTCGTCCAGGCAGAATGTATTTTCCTATTTTATGTACTAAGTGTTGTATTCAGCCCATTAGTGGCCTTATTCGCCCAAAGAAGGCATAATTATTGTAATGGGCCTCCTAAGCCCAAGGCTAGGGGCCCAAATCCACAATTTTACCTATAAATAGACCCCAAGGGGCTAATTATAGGGGGTTGAAAATTGAGAAATATAATTACTCACTTTCTCTCTCTAGCTCTCACTACTCTCTAGAATTAATACTCTATCAGTATTTTATATACCACATGCTTGATTTTTGCAATGATCTCCTCTTCCTTGACGTCCTTCTCATCAAATCTGTTGGCGTTCCTAGCGTGCCATAGGTAGTAAACCGCGGCACTGAAGGCAATCCGGATAGCTTTCCCTTTGATTTTTGATCCTTTGTGATCTTTTAGAATCCATTTGACCGAGCTATGCATCGTGGTCATCTCTCGAGTCATGCCCAACCATCCTTTAATCGCGTCCCAAACCCTACAAGTGTAATGACATCGAAAGAATTGAATAGGTGTGGAATTGTTTCCAATCCACCCTTACAAAGGTCACACCGGTTAACAATATGTAGGTAACCGAGGTTATTCTGGGTAGGTAACCGGTTCCTCAAAGCAAGCCATACGTTGAAAGAGAACTTAGGAGGAATATAAGACTTCCAAATGAAGCTCATCCACACTCTTGGTGTCCCTTTAGTTCTCAACAACTCATAAATCTTACCGGAAAGTAGTTTGCCATTCTCAGTTCTCGCACCAAGACCCAGAATTGTATCATTCAAATTGTTAAAACAACCTTTTATTTTGTTATTTTAGATTTGGTTGTGAAAGCAATAATTAAAAGGTGTAGAAAAAACTGTGACCATGAGATTTAAATTTTGGTGTCTCGATCTATCTAAAAAAATTGATCCTAAAAATCTAACAGTCAGATCTTCATATTTTTTCGTAAATTTTAGATACACAATATTGGTGTGATATGAAAGTTCATAAAAATTTACTCCCTCCGTCCCATTTAAAGGTTCCAGGTGCCAAAATGACACGATTATTTAGACAATAATTAAATATGTTAATTTGAGTGTATTTTGAGAAATAATTTTGATGAGTATATAATATAATGATTTATTGATGATAACTGTGATTTTATAAATGCATATTTTTTTTTTGTATTTGATGATTAAATTGTCATTTAAGAGTGTTAACTGTTTTCTAAAATATAAAGTGAGAAACTTTAGGGGTGACGTCCAAAAAAGGAAAGTGAGAACTTTTAAATGGGACGGAGGGAGTATTAATTTTGATATATATTTTTATAAAAATTAAAAAACAAACAAAAAACTACTCCCGCCAGCCGGCTTTACTCAGGTGAATGAGGGGTCCCACCATGGGTGCCATTTATCCAATATTATTGACCCATCACATGCTCCAATTGTATAAATTAGAAAAATTCTGTTGATATTACTCCTGAAAAAAGTGAACATACACAAATGTGATTAGTAACTATTAATGATTATAACTGTGTTTAAAGCTTATATCATACTCTGTAGTAATTATATGTAAGTGATTCTGGTGTAAACTTTGAACACATTAATAATTATTAATAGTTACTAAATCACATATTTGTCTGTGTCTTTTTTTCTTAATTAGTACTTCCTCCGTCCCATTAGAAGGTCCTCACTTTCCTTTTTTCAACGTCCCATATAAAAGTTTCCATTTGTATTTTAGGAAACAATTAACAATCTTAAATGACAAATTAATCATTAAATATTAAAAATAATGCATTTATAATATCTCAGTTGTCAATACTATCTACATTATAATATATACCTATTAAAATTATTTCTCAAAATATACTCGAAATATTTTGTTTGATTATTGTCTAAATAACCGTGTCATTTTGCTATGGCAACCTTCCAACGAGACCGAGATAGTACTATTTAAGGAATTTTTTATAAAATAATTTTATCATTTTCATACCGTGGTTGCATATGGCCTAAGAAGCCATTTGAGTAGACACGTGCTCCATTCTTACCTCAAATGAAGGATACATGGTGGCCGATTTCAAACTCTGGAACTCAAACGAACAAAGCATTTCCATAATATTACTCCCTCCGTCCCGAATTATAACATACTTTTCTGTTTACGATGTTTGACCGACGATAAAGCAAACGGATTCCTGTGTGCACTCAAATTATTTTTAGAAAATAAAAATTACATATTCTGAAACTACATTAAAACCGCTATAAAACCTGCAAAAAATAATTCAAATTTCATAAAATTTTGATATATAAAGTAAGAGATTAAGAGTGATTTGTGTTGACCAAGTGAATAGTAAAGACATCTTATAAAATGGGACAGAGGGAGTAGTAAAGATTTTAGTAATAAAAAAACGTAAGACAGGTAACGGGGTAAGTGTTGGTGGTGAAAAATGTCTCACATACATTCACGTACCATGCTAGCCACGTTGTTATCTGCACAATTTGTTCATTCTTTGTTGTATATATTTTATTGTGATATTTATCTCTATAGTCTGTTAGCATTTGTATACTAGTCGGACTCTTCCCTGTAGCGAGAGAGTCGCATACGTTAGGCGTGTAAAGTGTATATATTGTACAACGAGTTTATGGAATAAACAACGGAAAATAATTCCTCACATGTCTTGTTTAATTTGGTATCAGAGCAGTGTATTCTAATTAGCGATTACCTGTGTTCTCCGACGACCTCTACGGACCATGACGAACGATACCGCCAATTCCTTTTCCGGCGACCGAACGACCGAATCAGTACGGAGAAAAATTAACTGTTGGGATATATTATCCAGGGCTACTACTGTTCAGGAGCCCAAGACATCATCCAGTACGGAGCCCGAGCAGCTAGGCCCATTTCGGCCCATTAAGCCCAATATTGGCCCGTTTGGCCCATTAGGGTGGAGAGCACCCCTCCCCTATTCTCTATAAATATGGGAGCTTCCCTCCATATTAAGGAGGACTTCCTTCTTCCTTCTCTCTCTAGAATAGCTCAAATACTCCATGAATGGAGCTCAAAATGTACTATGTAATGGTGAGGAGAGCCTAATGAGAATTGAGAGGGCTTGGACATTAGCCTAAAAAGTCCCGTGGTTTTCTCCCTTTCGGGTTTCCACGTAAAAACTGAGTGTTCATACATACATTTACTATATCGTGTTGGATTAAACTCAACACTGGCGCCGTCTGTGGGAATCTGTCCAAAAAGATTCATGTGTTCTACACAAATTTCATACGAAACAACGATTGATTTCAACAACAAAAATTAAGGAAAAAAGATTCTGGAGATGGAAGCAGGAAGAAGCTACTGATTCTGGCAAGGAAGAGGAGAGGAGAAAAAATGGATTCTGAGAAGTTCTTAGATCTAGCAGGAATCGGAAGAAATAACGATTGCCGACCCAGTCCGGCCGCGACGCTGCACCAAGACGGAGGTGGAGTGCGAGCTCCGCCCTCAAACTTCGTCACCCAGTCGCAGCTCCTTCCTCTAGTAGCGGCACCGGCGGACATCGTCGCAGGGGCTCCTTAACTTCACCGGTTAGTATGACCTTTCTCTGCCTCTGTTGCAGCTCCACCTCGAGCCAGATGAGTCTTCTGCCGTTAATGGCAGCGTAGAGCTCAAGGAGGGGACATTTTGAAGCTCTGTCGGACTCCCACCGGAGGCCGGCCTCCGTCGCCGTCCTTGCACCTTCGGCGACCTTCACTGACAACTGCCAGCAAGCGGCCAGCAGGTGGACAGCACTTCGGTTTGTTCTTGGTTGAAAGCGAGCCACGTCGTGGAAGGAAGGAGGTGGACCAAGTCCTCATTTGGGGATTGACGAGCTTCGCATTATGAGAAATGCTAGAGGTACCCCAAAATGGGGTACCCCATTTGTACCTCACTATATGAGTGGCTCACAAAACCCCAACCCCACAAAATAATTGCCCCACTTAATTCATTGCTTTTTTTAACCACAAAACTAGGGAGGGGGTACAAAATGAGGTAGGATTTGGGGTACCAATAGCAATTTTGTCGCATTATTTGGGCAGCCAACATATTTAGCCAGCATGTTGGGAAAGTGATTGTTGACTCGGTCAACATATATCCCTTGGGGCATTCCAAGCCGAGACGTACGCTACAAGAGCTAAGTTTCACAAAAAACCTTCACCATTTGCTAATTAGAGTATTAATTGGAATAATGTTCCTTTACTGTTATTATTTTATCACCATTATTTATTAGGGACTAAAATCTCCCGAAATTAAATAATGACGAGCGATGCTCTAGTGATAATTAATTTCACCGTCATTTAAATTAGATGACTGATTGTCGTGGGCCCGTCGGCCCGCTCCTGATCGGCTTTAATTAGCGAACGGAGCATACCTGAATGACTTATGGTAGGATAATATTGTTATTACTACCCGTACATCACTATTATTTATTAGAGATATAAAAATCTCCCGAATTAAATCATGCGGAGCGAAGCTCTAGTGATAGTTAGTTCGGCCAATATTTTATTGGATATTTAATTTTTTGTGGGCCTGTTAGCCCACTCTCGATCGGCTTGGATTAGCGATCTGAGCGTCTCCAGTAGGGCAATGCCCCAGCGACGCATTTTAATTTGGGGGGTTACGCATTAGTCCGCACGGCACCGAGTGCCCGAGCGACGGTCGTACCCTAGTACTGCCTGCACCGCTAGGCGAAGTGACTGTGCCAAACGCGGCCTGTGGGGCCCGAGGGCACCGAAGCGCTCAACCTCGTTTTTTCGAGGGCAGTGCGACCAACTTGGGTCTGAGTTTTCAAACTCAGAGACCAGTGATTATGTGACGTTCGGCGGGCTGCTAATTGGCCCCGCCGCGGGCTGCTACGTCCATTAAACCCCGCACGATCAGCCGGACCGAGGGTCACGATGGCCCATAGGCCGGTAATCGTGGATGTTAAAGACTCCGCCATGCGGACGGTTGTGTGTGCATATTTATTGTCGGGCCGTGCGGCCCGTTACCATGCTTATTGCGCAGATGAAGTCGCTTGACGCGCTCGAGCGAAATGATTAAAAGACGCCCGGCCCGAGTCTGGAAGACGTTCAGGGCCAGCTAAAGAGGAGACCATCACGGCTGAGGACCGTGAGACGAGCATCTCCGCCCCAGAGACCGACGGCCTAGGAGAGAACACCTAGAGGCCGAGGGTCTAGAGTGGTCTACCACGGCGGAGGATCGTGAGACGATCATCCATCATTTAGAGGTCGAGGGCCTAGAGGAGACCATCACGGCCGAGGGCCGTGAGACCATCCTAATTTTCAGGTCGACCTCTCATTGCCGACATCATCATATCACGACCGGCCTCTCGGCATGGCGTGATTATCATATTTGAAGACCGGCCTCGTCCCCGCGCTGCGCGGATGATGACCGTTGCTTGGTTCTTTCATGTCGGCCTCCCATTGCCGACACCATTATATCACGACCGGCCTCTCGGCTCGGCGTGATTATCATCTTTCGAAGACCGGCCTCGTCCCCGCGCTGCGCGGACGTAGACCGTTGCTGGATTTCTTTCAGGTCGGCCTCTCATCGCCGACATCATTATATCACGACCGGCCTCTCGGTCCGACGCGATTATCATTTTCGAAGACCGGCCTCGTCCCCGCCGCCTCGCGGACGAGGACCGTTGCTTGACCATATCTTAGTAGGCATCTCATTGCCGACATTATCATACCACGACCGGCCCCTCGGCTCGGTGTGTTTGTCTTTTGAAGACCGGCCTCGTCCCCCGCCCTCGCGGACGAGGACTGTTGCTTGATTTTTCTCAGATCGGCCGCTTATTGCCGACACCATTATACCACGACCGGCCTCTCGGCTCGGCGTGCTTATCTTTTGAAGACCGGCCTCGTCCCCGCCCTCGCGGACGAGGACCGTTGCTTGATTTTCTCAGATCGGCCGCTCATTGCCGACACCATTATACCACGACCGGCCTCTCGGCTCGGCGTGCTTATCTTTTGAAGACCGGCCTCGTCCCCGCCACCTCGCGGATGAGGACCGTTGTTTGATTCTTTCAGGTCGGCCTCTCACGGCCGACACTATCATGTTATGCTCGGCCTCTCGGCACGACATATTTATCTTTTGAAGACCGGTTTCATCCCCGCACTGCGTGGATGAGAGCCGTTGCTCGGATATATCGGCCTGACCTGGACACTATTGTCGTCTCCATTATCAGGACCGACTGCTCAGCGACATTATGATCATTGTATATCGGCTCCCAATGCCGACCTTCTTGAGTTAGCGATCGGCTCACCCCTCCCTTCAGGAGGGTGACCATCGCCTTCGCATGACGACCAGCATCTCCATCGCCTCGTCATTATATTCGTTCGCTATGCCACCACCATTATGCGTGACATCCCGTGATCCCTGCGAGTTTCTTGGATACCGAATGTCTTCTTCGATGTAGGAAGATCGGTAGGACCACGGACCAGGGACGGACAAAGAAGAGCTAGGGAATCTCGATGTAGATAAACCTGTTCCTCCTTGCGAGTTTCGCGGATACCGAACGTCTCTTCGAAGCAAGAGCGCCGGTAGGACCAAGAACCAAGGACGAACGAAGAATATAGATTGCCTCCCTCAAAAAAAAAAAAAAAAAAAAAGATGGGGAGAAGAGGAGGGTAGCTCCTATGTGGAAGGGAATCTTGCCCGGGTGTGCCAGATCTTCTCCCACCGCCGAAGACGAACGCCTCTCGATGTAGAGGTTAGTAGAGACGCGGAGGGGGCTAGACGAACCAAGGGAGCCTTGCCAAGATAAACCTGTTCATCCCACAATGACCATGGATCGATGGACGTGGGATAACAAAGACGGGAACCCGTGAGGGTAAACCAGTTCGTCCCTGCGAGTTCCTTGGGTACCGAACGTCTTCTTCGATGCAAGAGACGCCGGTAAGACTAAAAGGACCAGGGACGAACGAAAAAGGGGGAATCTCGATGTAGATATACCTGTTCCTCATTGCGATGTCCGCGGATACCGAACGTATCTTCGATGTAAGAACGCCGGTAGGACCAAGGACCAATGACGAACGAAGACTAAAAGACTCCAAAAAAAAAAAAAAAAAAGATGCCAGAAGAGCACGGAGCAAAGAATGATTTTATCCCTCGGCGCTATTGGCCGGGAAGTACAAACTGAAAAACATATGTAAAGAATAATTACAAGACTTAAGTACGAAGAATGAAGTGGCCGACGACGATCGGCTAAACATCAGGCTTTCTTTCGCCTTGAACGACGGATACCAGCTCCTCAGATCAGACAGAGGGACGACGCCCAGGTCCACCCTTCCTCCCAGGGTGAAGTCCTGACAGACGATCGGCTTCTCATAGCCAGCCAAGACGGACCGTACCTGATTTCACGGTTCGGCTCGCCCATTCCCTCTAGGATGGCGACGACCGTCTTATGCATCACGATCGGCCTCTCAGCGCCATCGTGTCTCTTTCACGTTCGGATCGCTCCATTCCCTCCAGGATGGCGACGAACGTCTTATGAAGTGCGATCGGCCCCTCAGCGCCATCGTACCTGGCTTCACGGTTCGGCTCGCCCATTCCCTCCAGGATGGCGACGACCGTCTTATGCGGTACGATCGGCCCCTCAGCGCCATCGTACCCAGCTCACGTTCAGCTCGTCCATCCCCTCCAGGATGGCGACGACCGTCTTGTGCAGCACGATCGGCTTCTCAGCGCCATCGTGTCTCTTTCACGTTCGGATCGCCCCATTCCCTCCAGGATGGCGACGAACGTCTTATGCAGCACGATCAGCGCCCCAGCGCCATCGTGTCTGGCTCACGTTAGGGTCGCCCATCCCTTCCAGGATGGCGACGAACGTCTCTTATGCAGCACGATCAGCGCCCCAGCGCCATCGTGTCTGGCTCACGTTAGGGTCGCCCATCCCTTCCAGGATGGCGACGAACGTCTCTTATGCAGCACGATCAGCGCCCCAGCGCCATCGTGTCTGGCTCACGTTAGGGTCGCCCATCCCTTCCAGGATGGCGACGAACGTCTCTTATGCAGCACGATCAGCGCCCCAGCGCCATCGTGTCTGGCTCACGTTAGGGTCGCCCATCCCTTCCAGGATGGCGACGAACGTCTCTTATGCAGCACGATCAGCGCCCCAGCGCCATCGTGTCTGGCTCACGTTAGGGTCGCCCATCCCTTTCAGGATGGCGACGAACGTCTCTTATGCAGCATGTCTGCCTCTCGGCGCTGACATGCTCGAGTTCTCATTGAGAGCTACCGCTCCTATCACATCTCACATTCCTTCTCTCATACATTGCACCCATTACATTACATGCATTCATGCATTCATGCATCATACCTCATACATTCATACATACACACGTGCGTCATGTTTTGACAGTACCGCGACGTCGGTTTATAGATGCATGGACTTCTAAGCTTCTCCGATTGGAAAGCTCGAGTCAGAGTGCTTTACTCCCACCTGATGCATTCAGGCGGAGTGTGCCCGTGGAGGAGCACCCTTCGCCCGACCCTGTCGGGAAGGGGGGTGCCTCACTGGTAGATTACGTTCAGGAGTGCAGACACTCACTCATATATGATGATTATGTGAAGACACAGTGTCCAGCAAGACAGAGGAAGGGCGCAGGCAGAGTATATTTTCTCGAGCAGATTCGCGCGCTCACTACTCAAGAAACTGGGGGACTTGTGTTGGGATATATTATCCAGGCCTACTACTGTTCAGGAGCCCAAGACATCATCCAGTACGGAGCCCGAGCAGCTAGGCCCATTTCGGCCCATTAGGCCCAATATTGGCCCGTTTGGCCCATTAGGGTGGAGAGCACCCCTCCCCTATTCTCTATAAATATGGGAGCTTCCCTCCATATTAAGGAGGACTTCCTTCTTCCTTCTCTCTCTAGAATAGCTCAAATACTCCATGAATGGAGCTCAAAATGTACTATGTAATGGTGAGGAGAGCCTAATGAGAATTGAGAGGGCTTGGACATTAGCCTAAAAAGTCCCGTGGTTTTCTCCCTTTCGGGTTTCCACGTAAAAACTGAGTGTTCATACATACATTTACTATATCGTGTTGGATTAAACTCAACATTAACGATTCTTCTTCTCCATACTACTTGTTCAATTCTGAACCAGCACCCACTTTCTCAGCCGATCAGTGGAAGATTTTTTTAGATCTCATGGATAAGTGTAAGACCTCCTCATATGATAAAGTATCAGGTACGAATGATGAAATTGCATGGATTTTAGATTCTGGTGCGTCCTTTCACATGACCGGAAACACAAATCTGTTGATGAACCAACAACAATTAGCCCCGGTGTCTGTTTATTTGCCAAATGGTGACATTACTTTTGCACGGAGCACAGGCAAAGTGAAGTTGAGCCAAGAAATTAAACTAAATAATGTGTTGTTGGTTCCTGGTTTGACATGCAATTTAATTTCTGTGGGGCAATTAATCGATGAACGAAAATGTGGCATAATTTTTACTAATGATGTTTGTGTGATACAGGACTTACTTTCGAGGACACCGATTGGAGCGGGTGAAAGACGTGGGGGAGTATACTATTTTCATAGCTTGGATCCAGTTCACGCCTGCTCAATAAAAGGGAAGGATATGAGTAGTCTATGACACTCCCGGTTAGGACACCCTTCAGAGAAAGTTTACGTTCTGCTCTTAGTTTCAATAAATCCTTGTTGCCAGTTAATTTGACTAAAAGTTGTGATGCTTGTCTTCGGGGCAAAAAGACTCGTGATATTTTTCATATTAGTAATTCCCGAGCTTTTGAAATATTTGAAATGATTCATTGTGACGTGTGGGGTCCTTACAGTTTTCCTGCGACATGTGGTGCGAGATATTTTTTGACAATTGTTGATGACTTTTCACGGGCAGTCTGGGTTTATTTGATGCGGGAGAAGGGTGAAGTTTCAAAAATTCTTAAGCAATTTATTGCGATGGTGGGACGCCAATTTGATAAGAAGATAAAAATTGTGAGGAGCGATAATGGAACAGAATTTCAATGTCTAAAATCATATTTTTTGGATGTTGGAATTTTGTTTCAAACCACTTGTGTTTATACCCCACAACAAAATGGCAGGGTTGAACGCAAGCACAGACATATCCTGGAGATGGCACGTACACGTAGATTTCATGCACACTTGCCCATTGAATTTTGGGGTGAGTGTGTCTTGGCTGCGTGTTACCTCATTAATCGATTGCCCTCTACCGTTTTGGACTATAAAAGTCCGTATGAGCTGTTATTTGATAAGGCGCCACATTATGATCAACTTCGTGTTTTTGGATGCCTATGTTATGCCCATAATCATGGCAAAAATCGGGACAAGTTTGCGACACGTGGAATAAAATGTGTATTTTTGGGGTATGCCTACTCTCAAAAGGGGTGGAAATTATATGATCTCGAGCGTCATAAATTCTTTGTGTCACGGGATGTTACGTTCGTTGAAAACATTTTTCCATATGCACAAGGGAACGACCAAGTTGATTCGCAGAAGAATGGTCCTTTGGCAGACCCTATGCACCAGGAACATAATCTCATCACACACTTCCTTGCTACTGATGAGGTGGATTATCCTTTAGGGCCATCCTTATCCTCCACTACCCAGGATCCTCCAGCAAGTGAAGGCATGCATAATGATAATATGGAACATGGTACGACAACCACTGATGCACCATCTTCTCCACCTCTCAGAAATTTACATGATACTGCACACGTGGAGCTAGATAGCTCCCCACCAGATGTGACCGACAATTCAGCATCTAGTCTTTCTGATACTGCCATGCATGCACGACGCGGCACGAGGGCCAGACAACGACCGGTTTGGCATACAGATTATGAAGTGCAACTAAGGCAGAACTCCCCTTGACGCTATTGCCTCCCACATGCCTCACCCGTACAGCTAGCCAGTCGGTCCATCCCATTCATTGAGCCTAACACGGTCACGACCAACGGTCCGTGACATTCTGCGCCAGACTCTATGCCCGTGACAAGTGGTATCAGAGCCAGGTCATGCTTATATTGTAATGTCACGGACCGTTGGTCGTGACCGTGTTAGGCTCAATGAATGGGATGGACCGACTGGCTAGCTGTACGGGTGAGGCATGTGGGAGGCAATAGCGTCAAGGGGAGTTCTGCCTTAGACGCTAAGGTCTGGCCGAGTTGGGCAAGGGGCTTGACTATGAAGGAGACGAACGCGTGTCTGAAGGCACAACTGGTCGGGAGCTATTGCCGTTCCCCTGATGAGCCCAAGGCAGGGCGAAACCAGTTCGGTTCGTATGAGAGCGAGGCTGGTCCTCGGGGATGAGAGGGACCCCGGGACGCCGCACGGGCGCTGTGTGCTGCGCCAGACTCTATGCCCGTGACAAGTGGTATCAGAGCCAGGTCATGCTTATATTGTCGCGTGGAATGGTGGGGTCCTCGTGAGGGATGAGGACTATGCGAGCATGGTGGCTCTAGGGCCGGTACGTGCTGATGACGGCTCCACTCCTGATGGTCCGCAGGGGCGGATGGGTTCCTGAGGGAATGGGAACTCGGGTGGCCACCAGCTCGGCCGGGCTGCTTGAGAGAGAGGCGGCCTGGTGATGAGGCGCGTTGACAATATTAAGCATGACGATTCTTGGGCAGAGTCATCTCCCCTAGCACGAGGACGTGCTAGATTTTGGGTGGGGGAGAATGTCACGGACCGTTGGTCGTGACCGTGTTAGGCTCAATGAATGGGATGGACCGACTGGCTAGCTGTACGGGTGAGGCATGTGGGAGGCAATAGCGTCAAGGGGAGTTCTGCCTTAGACGCTAAGGTCTGGCCGAGTTGGGCAAGGGGCTTGACTATGAAGGAGACGAACGCGTGTCTGAAGGCACAACTGGTCGGGAGCTATTGCCGTTCCCCTGATGAGCCCAAGGCAGGGCGAAACCAGTTCGGTTCGTATGAGAGCGAGGCTGGTCCTCGGGGATGAGAGGGACCCCGGGACGCCGCACGGGCGCTGTGTGCTGCGCCAGACTCTATGCCCGTGACAGAAGGCTATCCTGCGAGTTTTGGATCCTTCGGCCAAGGAGGCCGAAGGCCCCCCAGTGTGTATTCTGGGCTACTTTGAGGCTTGGGCCGTCGTACTTGGGCCTGAGTTGTTTCCTGAGCTCAATGGACTTGTGTGGGAGAAATAGGAGTCTATGGGCCGGGGGTTCCTGGGCCATATACTCCATCAGGAGTCCCTCACTCCTTTTGTCGAAAGGTACTTGAGGGAAAAGGAGTAGATGTGTTGCTTCTTCTGGAGGCTTCATCATTTGGTTGGGCGCCTTTGCTTGAGAGCTGCCTTCTGCTACATGCCGAAGGCTTCCCTCAGTCCCTCACAGGTCGAGGGTTTTCTGAGGGAAGGTATTCATGACCTTCGGCATGTTTGCCGGGGGCTCCCCTAGGTCCCTCACACGTCGAGGGTTTTCTGAGGGAAGCATAGATGTATTTCCCGCATGTGTCGTGATGAGGGCTGCTTCATTTCCGCGAGTGACTTGGGGAAAAAATTTTGATACTCTACCTCTGCCGAAGGGGGTGTTGAAGTATGTACTCGAGGGGTGTATCCCAGTCCCCCACTCCTTTAGGCCGAAGGCAAGTTCGGGCTGAAGGAGTTATAATAAGTCGATGAGAACTCGAGGGGTGATAATTCTGACAAGTCGGGGGCTTATGCTGTCGCAAGCTCGAAGGCGTTTGGTAGAATCCGTTGTCTGAAGGCCGTGGTGAGTGATGGCCGGAGGCCATCGTTCGAGGGCACTCCGGTGTTTGTGAAATATAGTCGTTGTAATATAGCCGTTGGGAGAGGGGTTGACGTGGCGTGTACTCGTTGGCTGAAGGTGGGCAGGAGTCGCCCATTGGCTTAACCGGCGGCCTGTAATGATGGCCTTTTCGAATCGAGGCCCAGTTCTCGAGGCCCAGTTGCTTATAAATACCACCAGCCGAGTTCATTCTTCCTTGTGCGAACTTATTGAAGCGAAGCTCTGCCCAAGTGTTTCCTAGAGAGAGAAATCGACTTTCGATCAATCCCAGCTTTCCGAGGTCAGTTCTCCTCCTGTTCTTGAGCTTTTTAGCAAGTTTTGCTCTTCCGCCCTTAGATCAAGTGTTATAGTACCCCTAGGGTTCATACTTTTCTAGATCCGCCGACCATTAACCCGACAATGTCCTCCGGAACTGATTCCCAAGACATCTCGAAGGAGATGCAGTCACAAGCCGAGAACTACTCAAGCGTGGGGTCGTCAAGTGGGCGGACTTCCTCGGTTAACGACTCGGATGTAGCGAGGGAGGTGCAGAGCAACCTCCAAGCCGAGGCCGAAGCAGAGGACTTCGAGCAGGTTGTAGAAGATGAGGAGATGGCGATGGCGCTCCAAGTTGCCGAGTAGGAGGAGGAAAAGGAGAGGACGAAGGTGACTGTCGCCGCACTCCCCCTTCGTGGCGCCGATGAAGCTAGTAGCTCCCGGCCCCTGGATCCGGAACCGATAAGTGTCGCCCCCGGGAAAAAGAAAAAGAAGATCCTGGCGGCCCCGAAGAAAAAACAGGCTGCCATTGACGCGGGTCAACCGGTGGGAATACCCGAGGGCCACTCGTATCTGAACACAGCGGCCCTTGCGCTGAAGACGAAGGCCACAGCCTCCGACTATCAGGCCACTCAGGTGCTCGTAGGACCCTTCGCACAAGTAGTTGAACCGGGGCCAAATGATTTGCTGCTGAATCCTCCGGAAGGGTGCTTCTCAGTGCATATTCTTTCCGTGGATCTAGGCCTTCGATTTCCGCTCCACCCCTTTCTGCTGGAGTATCTCAAGTTCGTGGGACTGGCCCCCTGCCAACTTACCCCCAATAGCCATTCATATATTAGCGGGTTCCTGTCGCAGTGCCGAAGCCGGGAGGTGGAGCCGACGTTGGACCAATTCTTCCTGAGCTTCAACTTGTGCTGAGGGGGGCATGCTAACAGCGAAGGGTTCGCCAACCTCCAGCAGGTGCCTGAATGGAGGATCTTTTCTGAGGTGCCCTCGTCACACAAGGGTTGGAAAGAGAAGTTTTGCTATCTCCGTATGGCCGCTAATCCTTTCCCGGAGCCTCTCCGCCATCATTTTCGAAGGCATTTGAGGGTCCGGAATGCCTCCCTTGATAAAAATGGCAAAAAGCTGGCGGCGAAGCCGAAGGGATCGGATAAGCTGATGTCTATTAAGGCGGCCACCCTTCCGGAAGAGATGTACAAGCTGGGATTTCGTCGGTACCGTCTGCCGGGGGATAAGGATGAGACACTCCCCGTGATTGACCGAGTCTACCAAAGCATTGGAGGTGTTTACCGGAGGCTCCTTACTTTGTACTTGGGCATTTCATTGTCTTGTATTCGTAACCTGACACCTGTATGCTTATATAATCTCTTTTTCTCTTTTTTACAGGTCCGGACATGGATGCCAAGTCGCTTGCCTTACTGAAGAAGCAAATGGCGAAGGAGGCCAAAAAGAAAGGGGGGCCTCCTTCACAGAAGGCCGTTGACGAGTTCTTCCAGAAGCCGGGGGCTTCTAAGGACAAAGACGCTGAGGGCCCTTCAAAGGGTGACGCCGATGCCCAGGTGGAGGCTGGGGGCTCCAAGATCGAGGAGTTGAAGCGAAAGAACACCGGGAAGGGCGTCATGCCTCCGGAGAAAAAGAAGAAGAAGGGTGGTGAGGGGAAAAAGGAGGCCCCCATCCTGATAGCCGAAGACCAGCCCTCTTCACGTCCCCCGGCTAATACACCCCCTCGTTCTCCTCCCTCTCCTTTTGATGAGGAGATTCGGCCGGCGGAGATTGTCCAGTTCCCTATAAAGTCGGGGACCTCCGTCTTGCATGGCACTCTGCACCCCGTCGGGTTCATGAGGGGAGTAATGTCCTCGAAGGACAAGTCCGTGCTGGCTCGCTTCGAGGATGATATCCTTGATTACAAAGTCACCAGTTATACTACCATGGTGAATCTTCTTCTCTCCTTTTAAAAAAAGTTTTCAAGTATCTCGGATATAATCTTCATGATGTGACTTCTCTGACGCCGAGGTTCCCCCCTTTCTTTTTTACAGGCTGCCTTGGCTGCCTCCGAGCAGTCCCGGAGGGTGGAGCAGCTTAGAATAGCAAAGGGCCAGGCAGACGAGGCCCTAAAGAAATCTGATGAGGAGATCTCCGCCCTCAGGAAGCGGCTCGCCGATGCCGAGGAGGCCCTTCGGCTGGAGAAGGAGGTCGTGGAACAAAGGCTAAGAGATGCCGAGGCCAAAGGCAAGGCCAGTGCTGAGGAAGCTGCCGCCGAGGCCGCCAAGGCTGCCGCCATCAAAGCCGAAGAGGCCAGGAAGGAGGCGGCGCTCCAAGCTGAGAGAGATGCAGTGTCTGCCTTCGTCGCCGAGGGATGGCAAGCCGAGGAGCGGAAGCCTTGGGTGGATACCGTCGTGGAGGCTTCGGTTGATGCGTGGGTTAGGGGGCCCGGTGCAATGTGGCTTGCCCGGAAAGGCAAAGAGTACTATGATGGTGGCGAGTTCTTCACGCAATGGCTTGTCTACCGGAGGCTCGCTAGGCACCTCGGCGTTGACCCTAAGGAGTTTGACCCCTCGACTCATGGCCTGCCCCCCCTTCAGCCAGATACAAGGGTTCCATTGCCCCCGGGCGTGGAGCGGCCTGATCTCGAGGACTCCGAGCTGATGAAGGAGGCTGGGGATGATGAAGATGCTGAAGACGATGCCGTTTCCAAACGGGGGGGTGATGTGGCTCAAGAAGCCCAACCTTGAATATATGTCTTCTTAAGCTAAAACTTGTAATAGTTGATAAGCCTCGGCTTCTGTACGTCGATCATTGTGATGACACATCTTTTGTACTTTAATACCCCTTCGCCTTTTTTGTTTGATGAATCGATGTGCCTTCGGGCCTTGATTGTAATGATGGTTCCTTATTTCTCGAATTTTACATGGATGCTTTCGTCCCATATTCTTTGTGTATGAGTGTATGCTTTCCTTTTTCCACGTGTTTGTCCGGGAACCAAGAGCTTGTGGGTTTAGAATATTTTCTAAGTCAAAACCCGACCGGAAGCCTCCGGCTGTAAGACCATCGGGGGCTTGCAGTCGTGGACTCAGAAAATTTTCTAAGTATGGTTCCATCATAGCTTTCGGCGATAGTGAGCCTTCGACCACTAGAGTAACATTGGGGTAGGAGCTCTCACCAAGTTTTAGCGGTGAGCCCCCGGATGTACCGATCGGAGTGTGAGATCCTCAGAAGCTTCCTGAGGTGAACCATTAGGGCTGCCTTCGGGATGCGGGGGTAGTCCTCCCATGCAAACTCTTTTAGGACTTAGGCAGTTTTCCAAGTGAAGGCCTCGGCGAGGGCCTCCGACTTAAGGGCTGGATGGTCGGGGGTGCTTCCATATGTATACTTAGAAAATTTCCTAAGTATGAATGGATCTTGGGCCGCCAGCAGCAGTAAGAGTATGGTTGCCAGGGGGCTCGTAGTTGTTTAGAAAAGCTTGTAGGCATGGAACTCGATCAGAGGCCTTCGGTTACAGAGTGGGGTTCCCCGCGTTAAGCCGGGGACTCCAATATTGTGGACTTAGCCCCATGTCCACCTTGTTGACAATATATGTTGTGCACCCTCCGGATGCAGTAGTCGAGGTGTTCATGATTACAGACTTAGTGAAATTCTGAGATTTGTCTCCAACAGATCCTGGGAGTAGCCCCCGGTTTGATGAGTGCCCTCCGAGAGGTGCCAACATGTGGACTTAGAAATCTCTCCATCATTGAATAGGTTTGGTAATACTCTGTCTTCGGCATGAAGCCTCCGATTTGTGTAGATATAGGTTTAGCTTGCCTTAGAACTTTGTGGAGCCTTCGGCATGTCACATAGTTGACCTCGATCCAGCCGAAATTCGGTCTTAGCCAAATTTAGGTGAAGTTTTGCTTAGTGAGCCTTCTTCTTGGGCCTCCGGTGGAAATTATGTAGTGAAGCCTTCGGCTATGTAGTCAGATGATTTGTTGTCGAGATATTTTCTCGCGCCTTTGTAGGAGCCTTCGGGAATAGATATCCGAAGTGTTGAGCCTCCGGGGAGAATAGTATCCGGGGAGTTCCTTCCCCCCTACACATCTTTTTTCTTTTTTTTTTTTTTTTTTTTTTGATGGTGTAGGAGAGGCATCTAGAAACTTGGTTTCTAGGAAAGGCTTGGCCTATATGGGAGGCAACGGAACAAACCGTTGGCTCCCCCTTCGGGAATGACCTTCCGATATCCCGAAGGGTTTGAGGGTCGTTTCCTCGGCCCGAGACATCGTCTGTTGCCTGCTTCCCCTTGGGAGATAGCACGGAAAGCGCCTCGGTTTTGAAAGTCGTCCCCTCAGCCCGAGACATGGTCTGTTGCCTGCTTCCCCTTGGGGGATAGCGCGGGGAGCGTTTCGTTTGTGGAAGTCGAATCCTGGGCCCGGGACATGGTCCGTTGCCTGCCTCCCCTTGGGGGATGGCGCGGAAAGCGTTCCTGGGAAGGGTTTTATTTGTGTGTGGGACACAAATAGCCGGGGGCACTTGGTACCAGCCGGGGCCGAGGGGTGTTGCACCCCCCGGTTTTTTTTTTTTTTTTTTTTTAGAGTATGTAAAAGTATGCATAATGTATGCATGGTTGCGTCCTCGTGGGGTACGGCTTAGTGAGAAAACACCTGGTGTTTTCAAAGAGTGATAGGGGTGACCCATACACTTGGTACTTGGTACCTAAATTGTTGTTCCCCTTCCTGAGAGGAAGAGGCCCTGGGCCTATTTTGGTGATGCGATGAGGGCTTGGCCACTCATTTGTAGGAGAGAAGGGGGGGCCTTGGGCCGCTTGTACAATATGTAGGTGATGAAGGCTTGGCCTTTTGATTATTCTTCAAAAACAGATGGGGCCTTGGGCCATTGATATTTACACTTGCTGAGGGTGAGGGCTTGGCCGCTCACGCCTTATTGATAGAACTTGACAAGGTGGTGCACATTCCAATGTCTAGGGACCTCCGTCCCATTGGGACGTTTAAGCTTGTATGTCCCTGGTTTGATGATGGCTGAGATGATGTAGGGTCCTTCAAATTTGGGAGCCATTTTTCCTCCTTCGGTGGGTAGGCTGGCCTCCCTTCGTCGGAGGACGTAGTCACCCACCTGAAATTCCCGGGAGCGGACCTTTGCGTCGATGTAGCCTTTGACTTGTCTCCTATAGTTTTCGGCCCTGAGAAAAGCTTGCTCTCGGCGTTCTGAGATGAGATGAAGGTCGAGGGCCATGTTGGCATCGTTGACCTCGGGCTCATATTGTTCAACCCTTCGGGTGGGCAGAGTTACTTCTGTTGGAGCCTTAGCCTCAAAGCCATAGCATAGGGAGAAGGGTGTCTCGCCTGTTGCGCGCCGAGGGGTAGTGCGATAGGCCCATAAGATGTTGTGAAGTTCTTCTACCCAGCCTCCCCCTTCAGCTTCCAGCTTCTTCTTCAACCCTTCAAGTAGGGTTCGGTTGGCATTTTCTACTTGTCCGTTGCCCTGAGGGTAGGCAACGGAAGAGAATGTGTGCTTGATGCCCCAAGCCTCAAGGAGGGCACAGAAGGGGGCTGTCTCGAACTGAGTCCCGTTGTCAGAGATGATTTGTTGGGGGACGCCAAACCTCGTGAGAATATTTTTGAGAACAAAGTGGCGGCACCGGGCTTCAGTGATGCTGGCGAGGGGCTCGGCCTCCACCCATTTGGTGAAGTAGTCAATGGCCACAATGATATATCTGTTGTTGGAGGTACCCCTCGGAAGAGGGCCTACTAAGTCAATCCCCCATCTGGAGAAGGGTATGGCGGTGCTGATGGGAGCATAATTGACCGCTGGTCTGCCGGGGGCCTTTTGAAAGTGTTGGCAAGCGGTGCACCTTCGGGCTAGATCAGCACAATCTCTAGCCATCGTGGGCCAGAAGTAGCCTTGAACTATGAGCCTTCGGGACATGGAGAAGGGTCCCTGGTGGGCCGAGCAAGTGCCACTGTGCACTTCCTCCATAGCGACTTCGGCTTCATCTTGATGAAGGCACCGAAGGAGGGTGCCGTTGTAAGATCTTTTGTAAAGCCTCCCATTTTCGAGGGTGTAGCTGGGAGCCCTCAGCTTTGCTAACTTGGCGCGGGCTTCGTCCTGGGGCAGTTGCCCTGTGGTGATGAAGGCGATGATGTCGGAGATCCAATCCTCCGGCCTCAGGTTAATGTTCATGACGGGGCTCGCGTGGATGCTTGAGAGGCTGAGTTCCTCAATTCTTGCAATTTTGGAGAGGTGCTCGGGGGATTCATCCGAGAGCTTTGATAGAATATCGGCCTCGGAGTTTTGAGCCCTCGGTATTTGGGTGAGGGAATGTGCCTCAAATACCTTGAGCAACTCCTTAGCCGCTTCTTTGTATTGTTTCATCCTCCCTTCCTTGGCTTCGTATTCCCCGGAAATTTGACCCACGACAAGTTTCGAGTCACACTTAACGTGGACCATCTTGGCCTTCAGATTTGCTGCCAGCCGAAGGCCACAGAGGAGGGCTTCGTACTCGGCCTCGTTGTTGGAGACTTTGAAGGAGAAGCGGATGGCATAATAGGCGCGGAAGCCTTCGGGTGTGATCAGAACTACTCCCCCTCCGCATGCTTTGGTGGCCGAGGAGCCATCGGTATAGAGTGTCCACCACTCATCGAGAGGTGCCGAAGGCTCCTCGTCTGTCGCTGACCTTGCGGTGCACTCCGTTACAAAGTCTGCCAGGGCTTGGCCCTTAATGGCAGGCCTCGGACGGATGTCTATGTTGTATTGGCTGAGGAAGATGGCCCATTTCACCATCCGGGAGGAGCTAGTGGGACTTCTCATGAGGGCGCCGAGGGGTTGATGAGTGAGCACTTGGACCGGATGAGCTTGAAAGTAGTGGCCAAGCTTCTTGACGGTCCAAATGATGGCTAGCACCGTCTTCTCGACGGGAGAATACCTGAGTTCGGCCTCCCGGAGGGTTTTACTGACGTAGAAGATGGCATGTTGGATGCCGTCTTCTTCTCGGATTAGTACTGAGCTGACAGCCGCAGGGCTAACACCGAGATATAAGTATAAAGTCTCCCCCACCTTTGGTTTGGAGAGCACTGGGGGAGAGGAGAGGTACTTCTTGAGTTCGTCGAAGGCCTCTTGACACTCAGGTGTCCATTGAAAACCCGCCGTCTTCCTCATGATTTGGAAGAAGGGGAGGGCCCTCTCGGCCGACTTAGAGAGGAATCGGTTGAGGGCCGCCAGGCGACCCGTCAGCCGTTGAACTTCTTTGACGTTGCGTGGAGGCTCCATGTTGATGATGGCCTGAATCTTCTCGGGGTTGGCCTCAATACCCCTTCGGCTGACCATGTAGCCCAAGAACTTTCCTCCCTGCACGCCGGAAGTGCATTTCTTTGGATTTAGCCGGAGGTTGAATTTTTGCATGATGGCAAAAATCTCCCGGAGGTCGTCGGCGTGAGTGCTTGCCTTCTTACTTTTGACGATCATATCGTCAACGTAAGCCTCCATGGTGCGTCCTAGGACAGCTTGAAAGACCCTAGCCACCATGCGTGTGTAGGTGGCGCCTGAATTTTTGAGGCCGAAGGCCATCACAAGATAGCAGAAGATGCCTTCGGGTGTCATGAAGGCAGTTTTTTCAGCGTCTTCCTCATGCATGTAGATTTGATGATATCCGCGGAACGCGTCGAGGAATGACATGATTTCGCATCCCGCGGTCTCATCCACTAGTTGATCAATGTTTGGCAGAGGGAAGGGGTCCATGGGGCACGCCTTATTCAGATCCGTATAGTCCACGCACATGCGGAAGGTAGGAGGCTTCTGTGCGAGGACTACGTTTGCCAACCAAGAAGGGTATTTCACCTCCTTGATGTGTTTGATGGAGAGGAGCATGGACACCTCATTCTTTACGAACTCCCTTCTCTCGGCCGAGAGGGATCTTCTTCGTTGCTGCACTGGTTTGGCCGAAGGGTCCACCGCCAGGCGGTGGGTGATAACCCTTCGGTCGATTCCTGGCATATCCTCCGGCCCCCATGCAAAAACAATGGAGTAGGCGCGGAGGGCCTTGGTGATGCCAGCCTTCAAGTCTTCGGGGAGCTTGGCTCCAATCTTCAGGACTCTCTCCGGCTTGGCCAGATCGAGCAAGAAATCTTCGGTCTCCTCGGCAGGCTCAGCCCTCGGCCTACCTTCTTCTTCTTCCAGGGCCTTGGCGGTGATGGTGTCAATCCGAAATTCGGTTTTACTAACCTTCTTTGTGAGTTGAAGGTAGCAGGCCCTGGAGAGCTTTTGATTCCCCCTCGAGTAACCAACGCCGGTAGGCGTGGGGAACTTGAGGCAGAGGTGCCTCATGGAGATGACGGCTTCCAAGTCCTCGAGGGCAGGCCGGTCGAGGATGATGTTGTGCGCGCAGTCGAGGTTGACGACGACGAATTCCACTTCGAGCTTGGCTCTATGGGACCCGTCGCCGAATTCCACCACGAGGGTGATGACGCCTTCGGCGTCTTTGCTGTCCCCCGTATATCCGGAGAGGGGGGTGTTGATGTGTCGGAGGGACCCTCTGTCGAGTCTCAACTCCTGAAAGGTGCTGAGGTACATGACGTTGACAGAACTCCCCGTGTCGACATAAGTCCGGTGGATGATGGCGTCGTTGATCTCGGTGCGGATGACGAGGGCATCTCTATGCGGCAGAGAACCCGAGGGTAGGTCCGCATCTGTGAAGAAGATGGGTTCTCCCCTCGGCCTCTTAGTTGGGGGCGCGTGGCTGACCTCCCCAACGTAAAGGGATTGAGCCCACTTTTTCCGCTGGCTGGTGGAGTCTCCACCAGTGTTGCCACCATTAATCATGTGGATGTGGCGCTTGTATTGTTGGTGGGAGCCCTCTCCCTCGTCGTCGAGGCCCCCAATTTCACGTTTCTTCCCCTGTGGGTTTCCCAAAGGGATGGTGTTGGGGTTCACCCACTTGTTCGCCTTCGGCGGAGGGCCTTGATGATGTGGGGGGCCCTGGGGAGGAGGGCCCCGGATAAATGAAGACAAGTGGCCCGCCTGTATCAGCCTCTCGATGGCGTTCTTCAGCTGATGGCAGTCGTCGGTTTTGTGTCCATGGTGGCGGTGGAAGCGGCAGTAGGGCTCATCAGGACCGATGGCATAAATCTCGAGAGGTGTGCGGGAGTCTCGCTCAACGAGCCCCCGCTCTTCCGCATGATCGAGAATGACGCTGACGGGATGCGTCAAGGGAGTGCGTGGGTGCTCAAGGAGGATGGGTTGCGCCCATGCCTTCGGATTATTCCTGTAACCGCCCCCGGGTCTGGCTTGGCCACCCCGGGAGCGATCGTTGTACTGTGCCTCTCGGTGGACCGGAGGGGGAGGCCCTCCGGGCCGGTTCCTGCCTTCATTCTTCTGAGAAGGATCCGTGTTGCGGCGGTCCTTCTCGATTTCCTCCGCTTCAGCGTATCGGTCCCCCCGCTGAAGGGCCTTTGTATAATCGCGGGGGGGTCAGTGATAAGGCTCCGGGAGAAGTTACCATTGCGGAGGACGGTGTGGAAGAGGGCCATCAGGGTCCTGTCATCGGCGCCTTCGACCTCGAGGGAGGCCTGCCTCCAGCGTTCCAGGAAACTCCGAAGGGTTTCCTCCTTCTGTTGTCTCACATTCAGAAGGTGGGAGAAGTGTTTCTTTGAGCGGTGCCTCCCGGCAAACTGCGTAAGGAAGCGGTGGGCAAGTTCTTGCCAAGAATCAATGCTGCCTTCGGGCAACCGGTTGAACCACTCATACGCTGGTCCCTCCAAGGTGGAAAGGAACCAACGGCATAAGTATTCATCCGATGCCCCCATCATCATCATGCTGTTTTGATAACGGCTATAGTGCTCCTCGGGATCCGTCTTCCCCTCATATGGTTTGATGGGTTGCCCCCGATATTTGTGGGGGATTTTGGCCGCCAACACCCTTGGGGTGAAGGGTGTTCTAGTGCGGAGTTGAATGAGGGGCTCGCCTGAGCCTTCGGCGAGCTTACGCTTCATTTCCTCCACTTGCGCCCGGAGGTCAGCGTACTCCGGATCCGGCCTCACTGTGGAAGCCGTCGGGGGTGCCTGACGATTTTCCTCAAGTTGGCGGAGGAGGGCCTCGATAATTTCGTCCTTGGGATCCTTCGGGGCAACCCCTTGGGAGTTGGCCCGGAAGGAGTGCGCCTGATTGATTTGGTGTCTGGCGTCATCGGCATGGAGAAGGGCTTTGCCTTTGCTTCGTGGGGGAGGCACGCCCTCGGCGCCCGAAGCAGAGGCTCCACTCTCCAGGGGCCTGCTGAATGCTTGTTTCCCGAGGCGGTCTTGGACCCCTCGGTGCCCGGGAGCTCCCCCAAGCCTCTCAAGTACAGAGGTTCGGGGTTTCTCTTTCATCATGGGGCGCTTGTCCCTGGATTGGGCCTCTTGGGAGGCGGTATCCTGCGCTATGACCCCCTCGGCATTGCCAATCCCCGGGTGAGGACTGTTGAACAAAGGAGGGAGGGGTGGTAGTTGGATAACATTCCCTCCAGCGTGGGGCTGAAGGGGCGCCTGGGAGGCGAGGGCTCCGGAATTGAGAGCCATGTTTTGAACGAAGGCCGCAAAGGCAGCCTGAAGATCGATGGCCGGGGCCGGAGGGGGAACTTGGTTCTCACTCCGATCCCTCCTTCGATTATCAAGGCCAATGCGGGCATCAGGTGCGTTCTTTTGTAGCTGCTGACGGAGGTCAGCGGTAGCCTGCTCTAATTCCAGGATGATACCACCCTCGGGTACCAAGAGCCTGTTGGAGGCCTCAGCCCCGTTGGTTTCGCCGGGGGCGACGTGGTTCTCCTCCAGAGTTTTGGATTGAGCACGAGTGGTTCTTCCCATTTTTTGGCAAGTGTTTTGTATTTGGTAGAGGGGGAGGGTTTCTTACTTGATAGTTCAGACCTCTCAACGAGAGCACCAAATGATGGACGGTTTACCCGGGGGGTATCTTATCCGAGGGGTTATCGCGGGAATAACTTAGAGAGAAGTCAGAGCAAATGGGAGGAGAGAGAGTCGATTTATTAAATGAACTCAGCGTGTGGAGTTGAGATGTAGATCATGTCGATTACAAGGAGAAATGGGCTGCTATTTATAGCAGCAATAAATGCGATGAGAGCACACGTGTCAGTAATCCAACGGCCGAAGGGTCACATCAGCCTGGTGGCACCGGCAGTGGTACGTCAACCGCATTGAATGCGGTTGGCGGATGTGACGTGGTATTAAATGCGGTGGTTGGCTGTCTCTAAAAGGAATCTTCGATGATTGAGCTTGTTCAGCCGAAGGCTCCTTGTGTAGCCGAGGGCTCCTTGTGCAGCCGAGGGCTCCTTGTGCAGCCGAGGGCTCCTTTGTGTAGCCGAGGGCTCCTTGTGCAGCCGAGGGTTCCTTTGTGCAGCCGAGGGCTCCTTGTGTAGCCGAAGGCTTGGTTCATGTTCTCCCCTGGTGCCGAGGGCATGATAATGCCGAAGGCTCATGTTTTCGCCTGTTTTCTCCCAGCAGCTTCTTATGCCAGAGAAGGCTATCCTGCGAGTTTTGGATCCTTCGGCCAAGGAGGCCGAAGGCCCCCCAGTGTGTATTCTGGGCTACTTTGAGGCTTGGGCCGTCGTACTTGGGCCTGAGTTGTTTCCTGAGCTCAATGGACTTGTGTGGGAGAAATAGGAGTCTATGGGACGGGGGTTCCTGGGCCATATACTCCATCATTATGATATTGAATGACTTGTCATTCATTTGACCGGTTATGGATGATGTACGGGTTCATACTCTAGACCTCATGCCTTCAGAGCCTGGAAAATGTTCCACCCCTCATCCCGTCCTGTAAGAAGCTCTGTCGCTGCTTTCCTTCCCATGCCTGTGCTGCTTTTGATTTCGTTTTACTTTCTCACACTATGTGCTTCATCAGCTTATGAAATGTACTTTCAACATATAATCTGTTTGACTCTGATTTTTGTTTTCATGTGCTTAATTACATATAAATGGAGCCAACTTTCCTGTCTCAGGTTTTCTTTCGGATTTAAGTGAAAAAAGCCTAACAAAGTCAATAATGTGGACGCAGTTAAGAAACCTATAATCTAATACACGGAGTAGAAGTATAGAACTTTAGTAAAAGTATTTAGTGTTTTAAGATTTTTTTTCTGCTTTGTATTTGGATGTAAATATGTAATATTCATAATCCTGATCTCAATTTCTGATTAAGTTAATTTACTTGTGCAGAAATGGACAAAAGTGGCAATACTTCAAATCATGACAATTTGTCATCGCTATAATTTATCATCAAATGTGTTGAGGTAATCCTATAGCAATTTGCATCTGTATGTGTAATATCTATGGTCACTGTCATTTATCATCTGAGTATTGTAATAATTCAGATTGTTGTTTATAAAAGAATTTAGTAGCCACAGTTATTTTGTCTACTAAATAAAGAAAGGAAAGAAATGACAGATTATAAAATGCTTTCATTACACCTAAATCCTTTTCATTCAAAACCTTGTCAAGGGCAGACCATTATTATGATTTATTCTATCATATAACTACTTGAAAATAGTCCTGCTAATTTTTTTACTCAAGTTGCTACATAAATAAAGTGCAGTATCTGTTCTTATCTATTTCATATCTGATATATGGGCTATTAGCTCACACGATATTAACTCAATTTTTTAAGGGGAAAGCCCATTAAAGTATCTTGCTGTCAGGGCTTTCAAGAGTCGCTTGAGCGTTGCACTACCGCTCAGGTTCACCCCTCCTTTTTTTATGTTTTTTTAGCTAAATTTTTTTTTTACTAAAGTAATATAGAAACACGTCTGGTGCGTGATTAACTTATATTGATTGAGCTCTTTTATTAATACAAAGTTTTAAATTACTCCATGTACTCGATACTCATTGTGTTTTGACTTCCAAATACAGGAGTTTAGAGACCATTCGGAAAAAGTTCTAATTAGTTATGTACTTCGTATATTATGAAAAGTGGGTTTATTTCTGCACGATTTGGTGGGAGGGTGGTTGTTCAATATGCCGCAATTGCTGATCGTGGTAGGAGGTCGACCTGTATTGGGACCGGGTCAGGATAGTGAACTGTGAACATAATACGTTACACAGGGTCAGGCAAGTAAAACCAGCGTCTTTCAATCAAACTTTTTTGTAGCTAGAGAAGATTTCATAAGATTCAGTAGCTAGCGAATCATTCTTCTCGAGACTGAAATCAAAGGTTAAAATTTCACATTAAAAACCAATTTAAGATGACATCAATAACCATTCTCCAATTTTTAAACATAAATCATATGATGATGAAGTTCATTTGGCAGCGGCACTTAAACCACATACTAAGATATCATATATGTTTAGCAAACTTCTAGAAGATGATTTTCGACTGCTTTTTTTTATATAGAAAAACTACATATAAATACATGCCAGAGGTTTACCAAATTACATGGAAGATAATAACTTAAGGTATTTTTTTTTGAGTAGGTATAGGAACTGGTTCCTATTAATGTGAATAATTGTTAGTCAACATCATTTGTTCTAATGAACTTTTATCATGCTTTCTTTTACGTCTATGGGATGACACAAATGAGACAAACAAAAACATAGGCATAAATTCCCAGAACTTTTACATGGGTATTCTTACTAGGAATAACATTCGGAAAAGACTCGGACCTAATTCCACGACATATTGTCAAAAAAGATTATTTAAGAAACTTCTTTGGATAGTTATATAGGATCATGCTCTTATTACTGAGAATAGCTCTAATGCAATAGCAATTGTTCTAATGAACTTTAATCATGTGCTCTTCTAGAGCCCGTTTGGTAGCACCAAAATCGGCTGTTTTGGCTGATTCTGCTGAAATTTATGATATTCTGGCTGGAGTGGCTGTTTTGGCTGATTCTGCTGATTTAAGAAAAAAATATTTTAAAAATATATTTTATTAATAAATTAAAGAAAAAATTATATGTAAAAATAGCTAAAATGGTCCTCTACAGTAACTTCAGCCAATACAGCCAGAAAAGTAACTCTAACCTTACTTTTTCGGCTTATTACACAATTCAGCGCGCGAAAGTAAAAGTTACGTGTTTGGTGAAAAAGCTGGCTGATAAGCCTGATAAGCCGAAAACAGAGTTCTCCAAACGGGCTCCTAGACATGTGGGATATCACAAATGGGCATAAACGAAAACATAGGCGTAAACACAGGGCAGCCACCCTCAAACAAGAGTTTGTGCCTACTGAAACTTTATTTGTGCCCTAAATGGTAGTCCAGCCCCCTAAATGGTAGTCCAAACAATAACCTTTCAATCATCACCCAACCTGGTTTGGGTAAAAGTTCATATCTCGATCCTATTTAGGTCAAAAAAGGGAATTGAAATATGAAAAAAATAATATATGAAGGAAATATATATAACACAGGGTACATATCTTGACACACTGTATTACTCAAATTGGATAATTGGATTTTCACTATCATCATTATCAAAATTATTAAGAAGTCACAAGTATGATTTTTAATCTAATGATCATGTTGCCCCAGCTTAGGCCTCCTCTACCAGTTGTGTGAAAACATAAAATGAAGTCTTATATTTCATTCTGACTTTATTTCAGGAAGACTCTATTGAATTTTCCCTATATTTAACCTCTAACCCAGGCCTGCTGTACAACTCCTTTATTGCTTCAGGTTGTGGGAAAAGGTAAGGGAAAAATCACAGATGACATAAGGATGAGAGAAGTGACAAATCTTAAAATCTTATAATTGTGAGTAAGAGTTAGGACATTTTAGGGCTGAAAAAATGTTGGTTTAATCATTTGCTTTATGAGGCGATGCATTGTGTTTTGAGTTGTGTACTCTTTTATAGGAATTTTCTTTTCCGTTTAATTTCCGTTAATAAGTCCTGTCTGTTGCTCTTCTCTTATCTCCAGCTTTCCTCCATGACCACCACTTGTTTTCTACTCTCAGAGTCTCAGCAGCTTCTAAGTTCTAACCCTGGTATCCGCCTTAACCACACTGCGTTATCTCCCATCAATTCCGTCTTGTCAAGCCAACCGTCCATGTATCTTTCCATTCTATTTTTCTTGCTCAACTCTGATCATCTCCTTTGGTCTCACTGCTTTTCTTCCCCTGTCTGTCCTGCTGTTAATTTTTCTTTTCATGTGTTTAATTACCTAAAAAAGGAGCCAACTTCCTTGAAATCTCTTTGAGTTTAAAGTGTGCTAAGCCTGCATTTGTAGCCATTCCAGTTGTTATCTTTTTAATGTTCTATTGCTTCGTTTTTCTATCTTTTGAAAACCATTTGTTCTTAAACAGTGTCTTAACAAATGAAAATCAGTTTAGTTTTAAATATAGATGTTGAAATGGTTGTAAAATTATGAAGCACACAAAGTTTGTGAATTTGTTTGAGTGAGAGTCTGTTGTAAAATTATGAAGCACACAAAGTTTGTGAATTTGTTTGAGTGAGAGTCTGTCTTTTCTCATTATCCATAACATGCTTATTGATTATGTAAAGTGTTTTTTTGACATTTCAAAGAATCATTTGAAAAGTTAAAATTAGATCAAGAATCTGTAGACTAGAGAGTACATTAAACATAACTAGAAGCTAGACTTACACAATTGCAGGTTATCTTTTTGTGTAAAAAAATGTAAAAAAAAAAGGTCCTAAAAGAGCTTGGGAAAAAACTGGGATGAGTTCTAATGACCCCACATTTGCGAACAAAAGTGCACCCAGCTTGCTCCCTCATGAGCATTGTGCCGCCTCTAAAATATATGAAATGGCGAACAGTGGGGTCAGCTAATATCTTCAGTATTCTATTTGGTTCCTACTATTTCACTTTCTTTGCAATCAGTCAACCTCCTATTTCACGGCCTCGGTTTTTCTTTCACTGATAAGCTTAAATTTGTAGCCATGTATCATAATCTTCTATTTACACTAGAAATATGGAATGCCAGCCACTGAAGCATCATCACATGTACGGAGTATATGTCACAAACTTATTTATTCCATAGCTTCCTCTCAACTTCTATGGTGTTCGTGTAAGTGAATACACACATTTTACCCACTCCCAAGTCGATCAAAGTCCTTTAAAAATGAGCAAATTGCTTATGAAGAGTAGCGGTACAACTATGATCACTTTTTGCTCATGAAATTACATGTGTGTGCAGGTCTTTTATATTCTTAAATACATACATACTTCAAATAGAGTCAAATCATTTCCTACTACGTACGTTTTTAATTGTTCTGTGTTATTTTGTATCTTTACTAATATTGTATGTATACATCAAAGTGTTTAAGTAGTTACCTGTTTCAATGTTTTTTTGTTTTGTTTTCATGTGTTTAATTACATCAAAAAGGTAAATTTTTGGGCTATTAGTAACATAAACTAGAAACTGGGAGAATTAATACAAATCCCATTGGAGCACTAGCTGAAATCAGAAAAATTGGTCATTGGAAGGATAAAAATTAGTAACAAAAACCAGAAGAATTAGCCTTGTTTTTTTTTTTTTAAATGTTGTATGATACTTTAAATATTGCATTACAAAGTATCTATTAATCTTTTAAAGGATAAAAAAGGGTTGTTTATATGTCAAAACATGTCATTGGAAGGAATATAGACATTTGTATGCCTAAGTCAAAGCAATCTCTAAATGTAACTTTTTTGAAAAGTAAACAACTTACATGAATGAAGAAAACAAGATAGTACAGATTTACTTGCAATATTTGTGTTATTAAAATATATATAAAAAAGTTCTTAGGCTCAATTAGACACTAGCTACTTTGTATCCAATTGAACTTATTTTAATTATTTTTGGAAATTAGTGCCTTCCTATAATCACGCGACTTCAATTTTTAAACAAGCCCTTCAAAAATATCTTCTCAAACTAACTGCATCAACATGCCATGTAGGGAGGGCTTATGTTATTTCGAATAAGACAAGTTAAGAATCTATTCATACGTATACATCATGTTACTTATGGATGGATATCCTTGTTTAATGTTCAACACAATTTATTGAATTATTTACTAGATATATTGGACTAACATCTATCCTTTTTTGTGCATAGGTCAGTGGTTTTATATGAGGAGTAGTTCAACTAAAGCATGCATTATCAAAGGGGATTCAAAGTTGTGGGTTCTCACTACTTGAGGCACCAAGTTCACATTTATTTGACACTTCTTTTTTGTATTTGCGCCCTTCTTCTTTTCTCCAGATATTGTATAAATTTGAAAAAAAACTACATACTTGTGTTAAACAAAATACATTGGGCATTATCTCGATCGCGCATCGCGCGTTACAAAAACTAGTAAATTAATAAAAAAATGGCTAATGTTATTTCTTCCGTGAAAGGTCGATTAGAAAGCTCCGTTGTGGCCTGGGGATGAGTGAAACGAAAAACATTTAATTTAGTCCTCTATGAAATGGACAAAGATGGAAGGATGAGGGAAAATGAAGGGTGGGTTGTCCGGCGTCCTTTATCTCCGAAGCGAGCTAAAGAATAAAGCTCGATCTTTTTTCTGCATTTTGAGATCAAATTTAGTCCCAAAACTCAGTGTAACCTCTGGAAATTGAAGCTAAGGGGACGGTGTCCAGCTTTTAAAAGTCAAAACAAACGAAAACTCAAAAGGATAATTTGTTATCTAAAATCTAAATCTAAAATATTATAACAGTGAATGAGGGTAAGGGCACTTTAGGTATCAAAAATGTGTTGGTGTAATTACAAGCTAATGTAAACTTGTACTTTGAGTTAATATCACTGTGCATCACCATCTTTAATACCTAATAAATTTGCATTGGACCGTAAGTTAACTGACGTCAAATAAATTACTCCAACAAACTCACACGGTTCTTATTTTTTTCCATTGCTCTAATCTTTCCTCAGTTTTTTTTGCTTAGCAAATATACTACGTAACAAGCTAAGCTATTATCATATTATTATTATTATGTGATTTATGAGTATGGAACTATGAATCTCTTTATTCCTTTAATTTAGTAGAATCATCAACACTACTTCTTTTTATTAATTTAGAGTCCATTTAGTAATGCTTAAATTTGCTAAATAGTTATTGAAAATGAAGAAATGCTTACTAAAGTGGCTGAATTGTCCAAATATGTTGAATTATAGAAATATTCAATTTAAAAATTATTGTATTAATAGATTAAAGAGAACATTATATTCAATTTGAAATATTTTTCTATTGTGAATGCCATATTTTTCACATTTTTGCAGAATAATGCCATTATTATTTTAACATTGCATTAATAAACATGACATTTTTATAACTAGAACAGTCTTGGTAGAGAAGGTGACCTAACCATGTGAAAGAGGAGGTGAGTTAACCAGATGAAAACTTAGCAAATGGCAGTACCGATGGAGATCTCATCCGAGCAATCTTGAGGGCAATAGCGGCTGCTTTCCCACAATGCAGATTTGGATCTAGAGGGAGACGACGATATGCTTGATCATCGGAGGCCTGCAAGTCTGCAAATGTGGTTCTTGACGGCAGCGGACTCGCCGGAAGACGGCATCGGCAACTGACCAATCGACGGTGGATTCACTGGACGATAGCGGACGACGGCAGACTCGCCAGACAACGGCGAACTCCCGAATGGCTGTATGGTTGTATGGTATGGTGGGAGGCATAATGCTAGGGTCTTCGTTTGTTGGTTTTAAATTTATTTTCCTGATTTTTTAATTGTAAATAAATCTGGAACTTCATCAAGGATATTTTAGTCTAATTATGCAAAAATTCAATGTTTTACTCTGGCAACGGGGTGTCGGAAACAATGGCGTTTAGGTTGACGGTTCTCGGACATCGTAGGCAAACTTGGTAAGGACTCATGCAACGGGGTGCCAGCAACAATGGCATTCTGGTTGACGGTTCTCGTCCCTCATCTCTCTCCATCGACAATCGCATATCCGGATCACAAAGAGCTAGAGGAAGAGAAGGCAGAGGTACGTCTTGGGTACGTAGTTGGTTCTTGAGATTGGCAGTGGCGGCAAACTGACCAGTCGACGGCGGATTCATCGGATGATGGCAGACGACTGCGGACTCGCCGGACGATGGCGAACTCCCCGGGCGGCTGTGGCGGATGAGTCATTGGACGGCTGGATGGTATGGTCGGAGGCATAATGCTAGGATTTTCATTTGTTGGGTTTAAATTTTTTTAATTATAAATAAATCTCGGACTTCATTAAGGGTATTTTAGTCTAATTATCACATTTTTACTCCTACTAAACATTGCACTCCTATTTACGCACATATTCAATGTTTTATTCCGGCAACGGAGTGCTGGTAACAATGGCGTTCAGGTTGACGGTTCTTCGTTTGTTCGTTTTAAATTTATTTTCCTGATTTTTTAATTGTAAATAAATCTGGAACATCATTAGGGGCATTTTCATCTAATTATCACATTTTTACTCCTACTAAACGTTGCACTCCTATATATATATATATATATATATATATATATATATATATATATATATATATAGAGAGAGAGAGAGAGAGAGAGAGAGAGAGGACTGCTCAGGTCCCTCCGGAGGGACGGGAGGGACCGTCCGAACTTTACTGTTTGGGGCGGTTCCAGGTGGAAATTTTTGATGAAATTTTTTGAGCATGTTCCTCATCAAGTCTAGTTTGTCCATACCAAATTTCAGCTCAAAATTCGATCGGGAAGGCTGTCAAATAAATTCTTGAAACTTACTGCACTTTATATATGCGCAGAATGTGCAGTAAGCTTCAAGAATTTATTTGACTGCCTTCCCGGTCGAATTTTGAGCTGAAATTTGGTATGGACAAACTAGACTTTATGAGGCACATGCTCAAAAACTTTCATCAAAAAATTACACCGGGAACCGCCCCAAAAAGTAAAGTTCGGATGGTCCCTCCCGTCCCTCCGGAGGGACCTGATCTTTTCTGTATATATATATATATATATATATATATATATATATATATATATATATATATATATATACACATACATATATATATGTATGTATATATATATATATATATACACATACATATATATATGTATGTATATATATATATATATACACATACATATATATATGTATGTATATATATATATATATATACACATACATATATATATGTATGTATATATATATATATATACACATACATATATATATGTATGTATATATATATATATACACATACATATATATATGTATGTATATATATATATATATATATATATATATATGTATATATATATATATGTATATATATATATATATGCACATATTCAATGTTTTACTCCTATTGAGGTAATTACCCCTTATTTATCAATAACCGGCCAGAATGTAAAATTGAACATTTTGTTGTAGTAGGAGGCCAGATTTAATTGGGTGATTTAATAGTACAAGGATTCAATTGACTTTTTGAATATAGTAGAAAAGCTATTTTGACAGTTTTTTCTTTTTTTTAAAAAAAAATCTTTTTTAATATGTATTTTTTAAGGCGGCCCGCGGGCCAACCTGTTTAACCCATGTGTTAGGTGGATTGGGTTAGCATTATAGACATTTTGGCCCATCATCAAATGGGGTGGCCTGACCCAACCCACATAAAGCATAACTCGTTACGGGCCGGGTCTTGTTGGATCAGGTTGGCCCGTTTGACTATTGTATGTCTATAACTCCCAAAGCAAACATAATGTAAGGGTGAAGATGGGATGAACGGAGGTGTCAGGTGTACAATTGAAGACAAAACTGGATCAGATTCACCTGATTTTGACCAGGTTTTAAATGATTTTATTCATTTTAACCACATTTGACTAGTTATTCGATGTTTTTGTGGTATCCAATTTCGTGAATGTGTCACCGGGAAATATGTCGGGTTCTCGGGTTTTGGGTCAAAGATGCAGTCTAACGTAGTAATTTAGCCCTAAGGCTATGTTTGGCATGCATAAGTCTCTGTCTTCTAGCTATTGTACTGTTCAAAAGTCTCTAAAAGCTTCTAGTTGTATGTTTGGTATGACATATTTTAAAAACTTTTCAAAAATTAAAAGATCTTTTTTGAGATGGTACAAGGAGTAGCATTTGAGAAAGCCCGTGACTTTTAGTATTAATTAGTCCTAACAGCTTGTATATCAAACCGAACTAAATCAAATAGTCAGCTTTTTACCAAACAGCTACCACCTCTTTTTAAGATCTTTTCTATCACTAAAAGCTAACAGTTATTAAAAACCTCACATAAGTGTATTTTCAGCTAGTTGTGCCAAACTGAAATTAGCTTAAAACTAACGCATCATATTGAGGAATGTGTTACTTGTATTATAATTAATAAACATGGTTCAATTAATCCATATTAATTATTAAACATGTAGTTAATAACCAACATTAATATTTTATACTTCGTATATGAAGTATACATTCAGACACACATGATCAACAACCGTTATTACATACAATATATAAAGCTTCATATGTCATATAAATATGGCCGTATATGACCAAATAAACTCGATAACATAAAAGGCCCAAATACATAAAAGGAAAACAAGAATAATAAAATATGGTTTATAACAAGAACATTACTTTGGTGTTTGCGTTGGCTATTCTTTTGCCTTGGTTAACATGTGCAAAAGATTCATCATCAACTCAGGGGACCTCGGATGAAGCTGCAAACCATCTTGCTGGTGAAAAACATTTTTGTATTGCTGATTGGCTATCTTTTTACATTTCTTATCCATACAGTGGACCTATTACTTCTAGTCAATTAGCCCACGTTGAAGATTTTTGTGATAAATATGAAAATTGTCAAGTACTTAAGAAAGATTGCCCTCCCAAAAGATAATTAAGAAAATTGTGACAAATTCTGTGTTTTGGCAACTCATATTTTATTATAATTATATCTGTCAGGGCTTCTATTGGAGTATCATTTCTCATTATTTCACACGTTCGTGTCACTACGAAAAGTATCGATCACGTTGTATGTTCTAAAAATCCAAAGTTAAAGTCAAAAACTTTGTGGTTTGATGACATCACATACTGACACTAGCTAGAAGGAGATCACATATTCAAAACTTATTTGAATCCAGCATGTTCATTTAACAGAATAGCTACTATATATATGTGGGTACGTGTGTCTGTGTAAAAGTACAACCCAAAAAATATAAACTTCGTTAGAAAATAAAGTGGAGGCGGGATGGATGAAAACGTGATGACAAAATTTATGTGTCCATTGTGATGTTATACGAACCCAACAATGGATCCAAAAATAGTTGTATTTTATATGGAAATAATGTGAAAATCTAAATCAAGAATGTTTAGAGCATCTTCAATGGTACAATGTGCACGGTGCACACGTGGCATGAGAGATGACCACATAAATATTAGTAAATAAATTATTTCTCTCCTTATTTAAATGATTTTATACAGTTTTGGTAAGTTTTTATCCACAATGTCAAGGAGATCGTCTAATGTTGACATTGTTGTTGACATTGCAGGGAAAAACTTACCAAAATTGTATAAAATCATTCAAATAAGGAGAGAAATAATTTATTTGCTAATAATTATGTGGCTATCACTCATGCCACATGTGCACCGTGGACATTATAGCATTGGAGATGCTCTTATATATAGGAGTAATTATGACATCAACATTACCATATTAATATGGTAATAATTAATTTATCACACTAATATGCATAAAAATTAGTATGACACTCCTATTTTAAAATTTGACATTTTCTACACCTATTTTTCTTGAAATTCCCCTATATTACAGTAATACCATAGAGAGGAAAATAACAAAGAACGAGAGAGCAATAGAATATGTGGTGCCTCGGGGACCACTGCCATAGCCAACGTAGTTGAGGAGCTGAATGCCGCCGTCGACCTTCTCGGCGGTCAAAATCTCGACGGGGAACTGGCAAGCTCCGGTGGAGGGATCGAAGGGCGTGAGGACGCCGAGGCCGGAGAAGTCGCAGGCGCCGTTGTCGAGCTCCTGGTTATTGGACTGGTAGTAGACGTTGAAGGCGTAGGAGACGTTCCAGGTGTGGTTGAGGTTGCTGCAGGTGGAGTGGGGGTACAGCGGCGTGCAATCGGAGGTGGCGCATGCAAACTGCATCTGCTCCTCCACCTTGGTGGCGTTGCTCATGTCTCCGTTGAATATGCACCACCGTGATGGCATTTTCACAATCCCTTTTGTCACATACAAACACACAATCAAATTATATATATATTGCTCATTTAACAGAGAAATATAGATACACTATTAGAATTTTAGATGGTTGATTTGAATTCTTTGACACTTCGCAAGGACGATGTTTAAATAATGCTTAGGAAAGAAAAATTAAAGCTATGAGATGATACTTTTTGTGTTCAGTTTTTCATCCCACAATTAAAAGAAAAAGTTAAGGTGACTTGCAATTCAGATACGGAGTATGTTTTTCACTAATTATACAAATAGGCATATAAGATGAATTGAACTGTCTCATGTCAAATTTAATTTATTAAGTTAGATCAAAATAGATTATCTCACATATTAATTTATAGACCCACCCTATTTTCCCCCTAATAAATTTCAAGCTAAATTAAGTGTTACGGATTAATTTTTTTTATCTACATTTTTTTGAAAACAAAATTTTTTCTACATAAAAATGAATGACGTACTCGTAGTAAATTTAAGATTATATATCTACTAGGGCTGAGCACGGATCGGATCTAGGAATTCTCGTTCCATACCGAAGAACCGTCCCGTACTGTTCCAGAACCGAAAGAACCGAAAAAATTTAATATTGTACCGTACCGTACCGAACTCTTTTAATATAATGGTACAGTACCGGTTCTTAGTGAGAACCGTCCCGGAATCGTCCCGGAACCATCCCGGAACTGTATTGAACCGAACCGTCTCGTACCATCCCGAATTGTCCCGAATTGTCTCGAAAACTAGTTTATAAATTATAATATACTCCCTCCGTCCATCAAAACTTGCCCAATTTGACTTTTCTTGGTCAATTGAAAAAAAGTTTGAACAACGATTTTAGTTATTATATTTGTTTGAAACTTATAATTTTTATACTTTTATGAAAGTATTTTTTAACAAAAAAAATTTCATGTAATTTTCATTATTGAAGTAATTTCACATTAAGAAATATTGTTGGTCAAACTTGACCATCATTGACCAAGAAAAGTCAAAATGGCCAAGTTTTATGGGACGAAGGAGTAAAAATATACGTAGTACGGAGTACTCGTATTATATATAATATATTACTGAGTATAAATGTTAGTGACCGTATGCCCCGAAAACTAGTGTTATAATATAATAGTATATTATATAATACGTATAATATATTACCGAGTATAAATGTTAGTGACCGTATGTCCATATATTACAAATATGCAATCTTGCATATTCTTTGGGCGTAATCCAATTATTAAGACTTGACAGCACTAAAAGTTAGCTTTAAAACATAACAATACTAAGGGAGTGTTTGCAACTGCTTCTGCTTAAAAAAAGCACTTTTGGAGAAGTAATGAAAAAGTGATTGGTAGTAAAAGTTGATAGTGTTTGAGAAAAAAGTGATTTTGAAAAGTAAAAGTTGGTAGTGTTTGGTAAAATAAGTGCTTTTTGTGTAATAGAAAAGGGAAAAGCACTTTTCACACGCAAGCCGAGAAAAAGTAAAAATTGGTAGTGTTTGGTAAATAAGTGCTTTTTAAAGCCAAAAGCTGAGAAGTGCTTTTTTTTAAGCAGTTGCAAACACTCCCTAAATGATATAAACAATGCTACGTAAATAGGGTTAATTATATTTCATGGGGGCTAATCATTTAGGAACCAAATAACACCAGAGAACCGTACCGGACCGTACTAAAAATTGGTACGGAACGGGGCAGGTTCTATATATATGCGGGACAGTACCGGTTCTTGATTTTTAAAAAAACCGTACTTTGGGACGGGACAGGTTTTTTGAAATAATCGTCCCGTACCATCCCATGCTCACCCCTAATATCTACCAATCACAAGTAATATTATTAATGATTTTCATTTAATACAATATGATAATAAGTATGGAGTATATTAACATTTTAGTACTTGTGCATAGAAATGTAATCACTAAATACTTAAAAGCCTTTTGTATAATAACTAATAGTATAAAAGTTGTGAAGATAATAGATAAAGTCATTGTTCAAATTTTATTATCATTGATAATGATGAGAAGCCAATTGAATTGGTCAAGTTATATGGGATTGATGGAGTGATTAAAACATGAGAAATTGCTGTTTTTCTCTTTATAATAAGACTCAAAAATTCCTAATTGTGAAAGTTTCATACTTTTAATAGCATCAACTAAATCATGTTTTAGGAAATGAAACATATATACTGACTCATATTTGTATGCTTTATCCATACTTTAATAGGAAATTGCCCTAAATAGGAGTAAAATAATTGTACCTTTGGCCGTGGATGGATAGATGTCGCGTCCTTGGCCGGAGAAATCAATCTTGAACTTGGGCACTCCGTCGAAATTGTAAATTCCCCGGTGGCGCCGATAAGGCCCCAACAAAAGTGGGTATTTGTTCTCATCAAGCAAGGTGCCAAGGAAGACGTCGATGTTCATGTTGGGCCGGCGAGGCGTGCCCTTCTTCTGCACAATGTGCTTGAGAAAGCCGCGGTGGAACCTCTCCGCGTTCTCCGGGGTGGCATATTTGCCGCCATCGGTGGGAAAGCCGATCTCCCCGACAACAATCTCCATGTCGGGGAACCCGGCTTTCTCGATGGCGACGACGAGGGCATCGAACAGGAACTCGAAGATGTTGGTGTAGGTGTACGGGCCGTCAACGACGGAGAAGGAGGAGTTGTTGTCCATGAAGGCGAACTCGAGGGGCCAATTGTTGTCGACGAGGGAAGTGAGGGGGTAGAGGTTGTACATATAAAAGGAGTTGTTGGTTCTGTTGTACAGGTTGAGGTATTCGAGCATCTTGGCCTTGTACTCGTCCCGGAAGTCGGATTCCGACGGCTTTTTGACGATTTTCAGGATGTCGGGGGACTGTATGGTTGTTGTCCTAACGTGGGACATGCCGTGGTTTTCCAGGCTGGCCACTGCTTCCTTAAAGACGTCTGTTGCGTTGTTTATGGGTATTCTGCCTGCCGCCGTTAGATATGGTTCTTCCAGAACCACCAGCGTCCTGGAAAATTCATGGTGTACGTGAGTTGTACCCAAATTGTACACAAAACCTCATAGTTGCATGTGTACATAAGCAATTCGTTTAAATAGGGCATGATTTAATGTCATATGTCTGCGTACACAGGCAATATACAAATTTTGTGTACATCTTGTGTACACCAAGAATGATCCATAAGTCATTCATACATCAATTTAAGTTGATTCAGTTGATTCCAATAAACTAGTCCCTATTTAGTTAGTCATTTTTTATTTTTTCAACACGGATCAATCATTTTAATTCAGGGTGGCCCGCAACAAGTGTGCGCGGGAGCCCAAATCCATAGGACCGTCGAAAATGGAAGGCTAAACAGATTCAATTTTTTTATTTATAGCCACCTAATTAAATTTTAAAATAATTAAAAAAAATTAAATGTCTAATTTACCCTTATGTAAATATGTCACAATATAATCTACCGAGCAATTCACATCCATCACAGTTGACTTAATTCAAGACAGCCTTAATCATCCGGCGAATCTAATGTGCTATCAAGTTTCCGAAACTCTGTTCTGCCATCACCAATCGGGCCATTTTACCTTAGAGAGTTTTTAGTGACAAAACCAGCTCTTGACCTTATCGAGGCTGTATGCAGAACAAGATCGCTATTGATGCTGCTGCTACTCAGTTTTGCATAGGCATGAAGTATGATTTGGAATTTAGAACTCCAAATAAATACGGACAAAATTTTTAAGTTGGGGAGAATATGGCTGAGTTGTACAGCGAACTCAGTACGGAGTATTCAAATGTATCAATTGAAAATCCATTTGACAAAGAAGATTGGGAAATACAAATACGAAGTAATTTTTATGGCTTTCCGGCGAAGATTTCCTGGAAAACAGTGACAAAGCAAGAGTGCGGTCTTCCCCCTCCAAATGCATTGTTGCAGTTTCCTCCGATCGTGAACCAGTCCAGAGACTTTGCGGCGATGCTACCTTTTCTTTTGGCTTTGGCGTCAGTCTTCAACTCCTCACTCTAGCGGCAAGCGCAAGTCGAGGTTGGAATCTCGAGCCGATCGATGTTCAATGGCTGTATTTGTTTAGGGGCAAAAGAGATATTTACAAATGAATTATTTACTTAATTATTTCATGGGTGGCTGTGATTAGCCATTTTGTGACTGCATATAGAACTGCCCGGGAAGAATAGATAGCTATCTCAATTTTAAGGATTTAGTAAATAGATACTTCGTAGTTCGTACTACATTAAACTGTACTCCCTCCGTCCCTTTTTAAATGTCCCGTTTTACCATATTGGGATGTCCCTATTTAATTGCCCCATACCTTATTTGGTAAACTTTGTGTGGCTCAAAATCATTCTTACTTTATTCTTACTTTATCAATTAATATCAACCACACAAACTCACTTTTCTTAAAACCCGTGCCACCATCTCCGTCCCATTTAAAAGGGGACGGAGGGAGTAATACACAGTACTCATTTTACGAGTCGATTATCACAAAAACTTTGAATTTTATGTCAGCTTATAAACCCAAACAAGAACCTCAAAATGGGAAGGATGGTTAAATGACTAAAGTTTGACATATACGAAGTATATTGATTAAAATAGGATGATCTTTATTTTGTCTAAAATAGAATTCAATTTAGTCAACCAGTCACTCCTAAAAATTAAATAGATAATACTTCTGTTATTTTTAGATTGGTGGGAATCTTATTTACAAGGATAAAGTGATAAAAATAGACATGGTCTTTTGAAAAAGTGAATTGCTCAGACTTTTTATAACTTTTTATGTTTTCCATCTATTACATCTTTCATTAATTTGTTTCTTTTTACTCCAGGGGACGTCTGGGGGAGGGGGCTGGAGGGAGCCTGGAGTAATCTAGACTGAAACTCACTCTATTGAGTTTCGAACACGAGACCTCCCGTAAGAGTAAGAGAGAGAGTCGGCGACCCGCTGGGCTGGACCGCTTCCTCTCTTTCATTAATATGTTCATTGTACGTACATTTGCACTAACTTTTCGTCATACCACACTTATTAAAAGTTTGTGATTAAATTTATATATACCTGATAAAAGTAAAAATATTATTCGAAATAAGATCGAGTAAAATATAAACAAAGTTAAAAAATGCTAATATGATTCCCTATGTTTTCTTCTCAGAATATAACGACCTATAGAAAAAGCTAAGAATCCAAAAATAGAAGTTAATAGATTGTATGTTAGGAAGAAAACATTGATTATCTTATTTTGAAAAATGTGATATTAAAACTTTGTTATTTTTCCTTTTGTGTTGTCCTAATTAAAAACTTTATCATTTTCTGAATTTGTGGTTCTTATTAATTTTCTCTGATCTGCATAGATCTCAACTGCACGATTATTTTATTTTATTATATCTCGCGTCAGTCAAATTCAGCAAGGTTTTGAAGGGTCGAAGGAATATGTATTATTTCTACTTTTAGGAATTCTACAATAATAATATGCATCATAACATGTCTCTTCTTCATTCTTCAACTCTGTATCAGCCATATACAATTAATTTATGAAATAGGAACGAACTTGAACAAAATACGAATTACCCGTAATTATATGGTACAGATAATTTATTTAATTTAGTGGAACGAAAGAATCAAAGATGGAGAATATATATATGTGAAATTAAGTGTGGCCTTTCTTTCATTATTTAAGTTATTATATTTAAAGTCAACGTAACGTACTTGATTTTGACGCCCCTCTTAATAGGGACGACAAGAAGTTCGGCCACCCAATCATCGATGGTTCTGATATTGTTCCATTTCATCCGTCGGATGAAATCGCTTTGGATGGCGACGGTGACGCCCAAGGAGGAGCTCTGTAGGGCCTCCATCACGTTGACCGACGGAGCCGACAGTCTTATCTCGGTCAACCCGTTCTGCTGCAGCAAGTCCACCACCACCGACGGCACCAAACTCTGCGTCGCGTATCTGCCCCAATATATTCCGACGAACCCCTCCGCTCCTCTTATACCTCCTCCTCCTCCCACCAGCACCACCAACAATAACACCGCCGGTACCGGCACCCACGCCGGAAAAAATAACGTCCCCGCCCCGCCATTGAGTTTCCGCCGCTCCGCCACCGCCATTATATTAATCTCCCCCACCACCGTTCCGAAATTTTTAAGGTTGTAGCGAGATTAATTAATGGCAGCGGATCGGAAGGGAATTAATTAACCTATCACGATCAGAATGTGTGAGTAGGTTTAATTTGTATCAATGTCCGGCCGGATTTATGAATGCATGCATGCATGCATAAGGCATACATGCAAGATTCTTGATTAACTACAATGGCTAATCTGTGTAATGAAAACACCACATTAATTTAGATCAGATCGAGATAAATGTCTGGTCATTCGTATTGGCTGGTTGAAAATTCCTAACTTGAGAAACCCTATGTTTGTGAACGGATAACCACAGAAAAATGGGAGAAGATTCGTGGTCAAAAAGCAAGCTATTTAGCGATCATCATGAGCAATGAATATTTATTATACGTCGCATTTTTATCGTAGGGGGTGTCAGATAGTCAAGTACTCCTCAATCATTTTTTTTTTGAATTGTTTTCGGTGCAAGACCAAATCAGATTAGATCAAACCAGACTCAAATAGGTTAGAGACGAGATCGGAGTCAAATAGATCAGACCATTTCAAACCACATCAGACTAGACAAACTCTCACAAAACAGACTAGACAAACAAATTTCAATCCAAAAGAAAACAGCCTTACCTTGCAAGTTGCTCCATTTGTTGTTAAGAAATTGCTTGTAAAACATATTCCATATAGCTTTTCCATGAATAAGAATCTATGTCTAGTCTTCTCTAAATTGGACTAAACGTTAATTTCTTACCCCTAATACTCTTAATTTAATTAATAAATTAGTTACCCCACTAGTTCCCTTAGACAACCGGGTCAGTTTGTTGGTGACAACTCAATCCGTTCGTGGCGGGCAATCCGGTGATGGTGGAGGCGGGGGAACTCCGGCGATTGGCAACGGTGGCAGGCGGACTTTGCAAAAAAATAGAAATTTTTTGGCCCTATTAGATAGAGCTCCGCGACCAACGCGCAGTGGCGGTGATCGGACAACGGTGGTGTGAATCTGGGCGGCGACGGGTGGCAATGGTGGCAGTGGATAGGGGCTAATACCTGCAGGGGCACTTTTGTCCAATCTAAAAAAATACTCTTATTCCGGGAATTTTAAAACTCTACTCCTATTTTTGCATATGTTTTACTCCCATTTGAGTAATTAACCCTTCACTCTTAAACGGTATTTGATATTCGAAAAAAGCTTGACACGAGCTCAAATTACCTCGTTAATAATTTCGACTTTCAATTCGTTTTCCAGCTTGTTTATAAATTGCTTGAAAGCAGCTCCCTTTATATGTGGCCAACTCAGGAAGCATGTTTCTTCTTTATAACTGTCAGATTGGCCTTGATAAGTGGGCGAGAAGGCTGGGATCCTTAAGTCCAAAGGAATTGAAGGAGGTCTTCCTATTTAAGAATGTTCCTAGATAGGGGTAAAACGTTTAGAGAGGGTGGATAGACTTTTGAAACTTTCTTTATCCTTTGGAAGTGACCCACTATAAGAATGCTTGTCAAATGTTTTGAGAGACCTAATAGCTTGTCAGCAGAAAAATCGATCCCTTTAACTTTGACATTTAGGTAAACAAAAGTTATAACCCTTTAAGTTTGATAGAATGATGGATTAAACAACAATAGAAAGTGTTTATAAACTGGCAGCAAACAGGTTAGCAGTTTGCTTAGTAGAGTGCTCAGCAAGCTGGTTCAGCAGCTTGCAGCAAATTATAGTATTTTAGATAGAGACAAAATAAGATATCTATAAACACCTTAGGCCACTTCAGTGTATTACTCTTTATAGAATGGGTTATTTTAGAGATACATGGCAAAGCTTTAAGGAGGGAGTTGAGTTGTTTAAGCAAGGACATGATGTTCAGTTAGGGCTGGACTCGGGCCGGGCGGCCCGACCCGGAACCGGCCCGGCCCGGTTACTGTTTGGCCCGGCCCGGCCCGGGGCCCAGTGGGTCCAGCGGTTCGGTTTGGCCCGGCCCGGGTGATGGGCGGTCCGAGCTCGGGCCCTGCTTTAGGCGAACCGGCCCGGCCGGTTCGGGCCCGGTCCGGGCCAGATTTTAATTTTTTTTTTTTTTGAATTTTTATTAAGTTTTGGGTTGGATTAGGTATTTTGGGCCATTTGAGGTGGTTTGGGGTGGTTTGGGGTTGAGGGGGAGGGGTAGGGGGTTAAATAGGTGTTGAGGTTTATTCCTTCAACCCTTGGACCCAACACGTAAGCCCAAAGATTTCGAGTGGAGTGAGTGTATGAATATCTAACCCAACAACTATCGGATGGATCAGGAAAACAGAGGAAAATAGCAGGCAATGTAAATAGGTATTATTAACTTCGTAATAACTCCCCTAAGTACAATCTACTTGCTAAAAAGGCACGTCGGCCGTTCGTCTTACAAGGCAGTTGGAAATGCTACAAGTAAGAATGCTGAAGCTAGTAGGCTAAGAATAGAAAGTTGCCAACCCTTTACAATGAAATAAATGCTTCTATTTATACCCGCCAATGGGCAGGTGGCTGTACTGACGTGGCAGCCTGTGGACCGCTGGTGCCCCAACTACCAAATCTTCAGCATTAAATGCACTTCCCGCCAGAATCTAGGTTTCCCGCCCAATCAGTGGGGACGTTCGTCCGCCCGGGAAGTGAGTCGGATCGCTCCAAGTGACCCTCAAGAGATACCGGCTGTTCGTCTCCTGGCCTTGATAGATACTCACCATGTGGACTGGGTTTCCTCCGATGACCATAGGCTTGGCATGGGGACGTTCGTCGTCATCCCTGGTGGCCCGTGGCCCTGCTCCTTGTCCCTGCATAGACGCTCGTCGGGATGAGCCGCTGGGCCTGAACTCCCAACCCCAGACGTTCGTCCATCCTCAAGGAACATGGGCCTGTGGGCTGGCCTTGTGTTCTAACTGGACGTGCGTCTGGTAAGGAGGGGTTAGTGGGCCGGACCTCGGCTTGGGCCCTTAACCCAACACAAGTCCCCCACTTCTGATGTTCTGAGCATGCGCAGGACATAAGGAAGTATGAACTCCCTCGAAGTAGACGTTCGTGTCTTGATACTTGCGTTTACTGCATCCGGTGGAAGCGTACGCTCGTGGTCATGGTACTTGACAGCTGTCGACGATTCAGGAAACGAGATGACGGCTGCTGTAGCGGCGGTGCATTTTCCCGAGGAAGTGTCATCATTACGCTTCCATCCCACGCACGGCGCGTGAGCCGGACCACGCTCCTTGCTACGTGTCAACCCCTCGTTGGCCCCTTAACCGGTGCTCCCCCTATAAATGCCGGGTTTTCCCCCTGAATTAGGGTTCCCAATTTCTGCTCCCTTGCCTGAGAATCTCCGCTGTTCTTCGAGTTCTCTGTTTGGCTTCTGAGTTCAGCTAGCCTCTTTGTAAGGTAATTTCCCTCCTCTGATTCTTTTCTTTGTTCTGACTCCTAGCCGAAATGACTTCGATGGAGATTTCGTCAAGTTCTGATTCCGGTTCGTCGGGTTCCTCTTCGGACTCCTCTTCTGACAATGTGAATGCGCGCTCCCCGGGAAAGGCCAGTGTTTCTGGGACTTCTGGTTCGGCCACGACGGTAGGGACCATCCGGGCTGATGGTGAGCCGGATGACGCTTCCCAAGGTAGTAGGAGCGATGCTGGGGATGGAAATGCCGACGGGGCAGTAGATGTTATTGACGCAGTCCCCTTGAATGAGCGCCCCGCCGATTATGATTCTGGGGAGGAGGCCGAATCAGGTTCTGACATGGAGGTGCATGATCTGGGCATCCCTACGGACATGGAGCGCCACATCTGTCCGATCCGAAGCGCCCTCGACCATGATCAAGTCCTCTCCCGCGTGGCTCTTAACAAAATCCGCACCTTCTTCCCCCCGCCGTTCGTCTGGAGCGTGAGAGGTGCCGAGCACGTGATGAGGAGGCGTCCGGGGATGATCATGCTTCATTTGGACTCCGTTGAAGCCGGGCTGCGGTTTCCACTTCATGCATTTTATGTGGAGTTCTTCCACTGCTTCCAAGTGGCCCCGGCGCAATTCATGCCAAATTCTTATAGGTTTATATCGGCCTTCTTGGTGCGCTGCAAACTTGCGGGAGTCGATGCCACCTTGGATCTGTTCCACTACTTCTTCTGGATCACCCCTCAGAATTCCGACGGTTATCTGAGCGTGGCCGCTCGTCCGGGGAGGAGGCTGTTTAAGAGCTACCCCTCCTCCATTCATGACTGGAAAAACCGGTTCTTCTTCCTCCGCTATGATGGTCCTCCCCTCCCAGTTCGTTGGAATGGCTACCCCCCGAAGATTGAGTCGCCGGAGTTGACCGATGACCTGAGCGAGGCCGTGGAAGGCATCCTGCAGGGCGGCATTCGCCCCATAGCTGGCTATCTGACCTTCGAGGCACTCTCGGGGGCAGGCATAGGTACCGCCCGTGTCCTTGGATTTTTTCCACCCTTCGACGCTCGTCTCGGGGCACCGGGCGGTCCTGTCCTTCGAGGTGAGTGTCCTTTGCATTCTCTGTTCGTCTTTTAACCCTTTATTATTTTCCTGCAGGTTCTCCGCCAGATAGAGCTCAGATGAATCACGCCGAATGCCTGAAGACAAGGAAGGCCAAGCCGGCCGCTGCAAAAGCCGCGCTGGCGAAAGCCAAGAACGCCCCCTCCTCAGACTCCAACTCTTCGGCTTCTGATGCTGCCCGGCAGACGGCCGAGGGTGAGCAGCATCTAATTGCCACGATGTTGGCCCAGGGGTCCGGGGCCCCTGCTCTCCCGCCGCCGGTCGTCTCCACGAAGGCGGCCTCTCAGAAGGGGGGAGAAAAAGCCCCTGAGAAAAAACAAAAGAGGGGTCGCGAGGCAGTCTCCACTGGCCTTCTGCTCGAAGACGCCGGCGCCCTGCCCTTGAGCCGCCCGGCGGAGGAACTCTGGAGGGAAATGGCCCTCAAAGCTGGCCTCGAGCTGCCCCGCCGTTCGTCCTCTGAAGCGACTAGTGCTGCCCTGGCAGCCGCTCTTCAGGTAATTCCTCATTACTAGATCCGAGTACATTTTTTCCTTGACGTTCATCTTCTGACCATTGCCTTTAATTTCCCTTCTTTCATCCAGTCTGGGCTTCTAGTCCTTCAGGCTGAAGCTGCCAGGGAGGCCGATCTGAAGGAGGCCAAAGCGAAAGCTGATGCCGCCCTGTCTCAAGCCCGGGAAGCCGTCCGTCGTGCTGAGGCGGAGGCTGCGGCCAAGGAGAGAGAGCTCGCAGCTCTGCGGGCTGAATCCCGCAGCCAGCTGGCCGGCCTGGAGAGAGCCGGCTTCAAGCTTGTTCCGGTGCTCCCCGTTGAGAAGGGCGCCGACCCAGAGTGGCTGGTTGAAACCTCCGGCTTCAAGAACACCGGGGAGTTCATGGACTCTGCCAGAGACTACTGCGCCGGGGCCTTCGGTGACGTGTTTTCTGCGGCTTTGGAAAAGATACCGCCTCGCCATCGTCTGGCCTGCGGCGTCCGGATCCTCGAGAGCTCTCCTCTGTCCCACAAGTTCCTCTATGAGGTCGGCGATAGCACCTTCGCCGCTGGCTATAATGAGGGGGTTAAGGCCACTCTCCCGATTTTTGCCAAGCTGCAGGGGGCTGACTTTGATTTGGCCGCAAACACCGATGACGATCTGCTAATCCAAGCTCTGGGAAAGCTAAGGAGGGACCGACGTCGGGAGGAGGCCAAGGCCAGGGGAGCGATTCCGGAGCCACCAACCCCTGAGCCTGAAGTCGAGGAGGAAGAGCTGAACCGAGGCGGCAGTCGACCGGGGTCCCCTTTTCTTGTATAATACGAACTGTAATTTCCTTACTTGACTATGTAATGTCCGGCCGTTAGAGCCGAAGAATATACGCCTTTTTTGCCCAAAATTGCCTCTACGTTCATGATCTTTACTTCATATTTGTACTTTTGTTTCCTTCATCGTCTGTTGTATGGAAACTCCTTCGGCGCCTCGATACACTTTGTAGCGGGGTTAGAGTCCGCGAGGACGTTCGTATTTGTTCCTTACTTGCTCAGGGCAACGGCGTCCCCTTGCCAAACCTCCGTACATACTCAAGTGTGCGGAGGTATTGCTAAAGCCCGTCTCCGGGCGTCGAGGCTGGGCTCTGATGCCGGCGTACCGCCCACAAAGTATTCTGACAACGAAACAACGTTCGTCGGTGGCTTATGAACGTATACGGTAACGACGTTCGTCGGTGGCTTATGAACGTATACCTTAAAGTGTGGACATATGGACGCATTTCCTAGAATCAGCGTTTGGTAACGACGTTCGTCTGTTGCCGCGTGACATGAATATTCAAGCTATGTATGGGGACGTTCGTCTGCTTCTACATGTTCCAATGTCATGAAGTATGGAAAGACGAACGTAGCCCATCGATGCGTATGTTCCCCACTAGCCGCCGATATTAGGGACAGCCGATGGTCGTGATCTCCGGGCGTCTCCAGACCCCTCTGAGCCGGTAAGCCCCCCTGGGGGGACGTTCGTGGCATCAACCGGATATCTTCGTTGTGGTTATGCGGCGACGAAATCGAGACGCTTTAAATACCGTGGTAGGTACCGGTATCCAGGCGCCACGTGTCCTGCCTCAGTTGGCGCGGTTCCGCGGTGCTGCCTATAAGTACCCAGAACCCATGTAACTCATTCATACTTCTCCTTAGGTTGCACAATTGCCTTCTCTCTCTAGACTTCTCTCAAATCGTATCGGAAACCCGAACTCCCAAGGTACTGTTCATTGCCATGTATTCCGAAAATCGCTTCGATGATGGCTGTTCTTCCGGCGATGAATTGGAATATTATGAGCGGGGGATGCCGCCTCGGCCTCCCCGTTACAGTCTCAGTTTCTCGTGCGTTCGTCGTCAAACTCAACGCCTGACGAATGCGGACAAGCGTCTGATCAGCCAATGGTTCTATCCTCCAAGGACCTACGACGATCGGCGTCTGCGCAACCCCATGCGCCATCTGCCCGGCTATGAGGTGGTCCACTTGGATTCGGTGATAGCCGGGCTGAACTTTCCCCTACATAGCTTCCACTTGGAGCTTTTCAGGGCCCTTGAGATAGTGCCTGCGCAGTTAGTCCCTGCCGCCTATCGGATAATCGCTGGCTTCATCATTAGATGCCACAGCGTCGGTGTGACCCCCACCGTGGACCTGTTGTATCATTTCTTTCGGTTGTCCCCCTTCGGACGCACGGGGTATTTGACCCTGATCGCCCGTCCGTCCATGGTCCTATTCTCGAACAATGCTGGGAATCCGGATGGTTGGGAAGAGCGCTTCTTCCTGGCCGGAGTAGGCTCACCGATGCCATTCTCTGACCGGTGGAATGCTTACCCAGTGAAGACGATCCCGCCGCCCATGACGGACGAGGAGCTCGGATATGCCAAGCGCATAGCCGGACTTGGCATCCAGAACCTCCGGTTGCTGGTGGCCGAGCCTTTTAAAGCTCAGGCTGGGTTAGGTGCGTCCGTTTGTACTTGTATTGTTTTAACATCTCTTCGCTGTTATGGCTCTGAACGTCTTGGTTCCCTTTGCGCAGAAATTTTTCCATCCACGTCTACCATGAGCCGAGTCAACCCTGCTTCGACAGCCGCCGGCCGTGAGCACAAGGGGCATGACAAGCCCGGGAAGCCGCTCGTCCCCAAGGTCGAACCTCGGGTGACCAGGGCACGAGCTGACGACACTTCGGGGGCCGGCGCCTCCAAGAGGCCGCGTGTTGAGGGTACCTCCTCCAAGGCCATTATCGTGGCCGATGACTCCGATGGGGAGCCCGGAAGCCCCCTCAAGCGGAAGCCCACTTCCCGGACCAATCTCCGTGCTTCTCCTCCGAGGAATTCTGACGTCCGCCGTCTCCGGGATGATGATGCCCCAACCGCCAAAGGTTCTAACGACGCTCGTCCAACTTCGCCCCCAGAAGCCAGTGGGTCTTCTCTTGGCCTGATTGAGTTTTCCGGGGTCGGTCCCCGTAAAGAGTCAATGATGCTCTTCGGCCAGACAGCGTCCTCCATCTGGTGTGGGCTAAATCTCAAGGTTCCGCAGGACTTCGCTGCTCAGGAGGCCCCTGAAGATCTCTTGGAGTGCGGCCAGAGCACCCTGGATAAGGCCGGGCTCTACTTCCACAGGGCTCGGATGGCCTTCGAGCACCAGGGCAGGGAGATGGCCAGGGTGCGGGCCGAATGCGACGCCCTTCTGAGGAATGCAAAAGGCAGGGCTGGCACTCTTCAAGAGAAAGCCGACGCCTATGATAAGCTCGTTCAGGAGAATGCCTCTCAGAAGGAGCTCCTCAAGAAGCAGGAGGCCGAGCTTGTGGATCTCCGCAGCCAGATGTGGGCCGTAGAGCAGGCCCAGGTGGAGCTCCGCCAGACGGGCGTGGACAACCACGTCCCTATCTATGAGGCCGATGTTGCCAAAATCAAGGAGTCTGGATCCATAGCGTTCCAAAGGTCCAAGGCTTATACTGGCGCCATTCACACCATGGCCATGAAGTTCCTTCCGCGGCTCGTCGGCGAGTTTCTGGCCACCTGTCCGGATGCCTATCTGGATGGGGTTAAATTGCTCCAGGCTACCCCCACCGGACGTCGTTTTCTTGACGATCTCGCCGATGATACCTACCGCAAGGGTATGGTTGGTCTGGTAGCGGAGAATCTTCCGACGTTCGAGCGTCACTTCGGGGCTCCCTTCGACCCGGAGGCGGCTGGCTTTGACGTCCTGATGGCAGATGCCCATGCGGGGGCCCTTGAGCTGCTAAAGGAGCAGGAGGAAGCCGAAGCGAGTGAGAAATCCAAGCAGACTCTTTCCAAGGCTCCAGCTCCGGACGTCGATCGGCAGTGATTCTCCGTTCATTACCTTGTATTTGTACAATTTTTTCCATTATTTGCATTGTACCCTCCCACATTGTAATTTTCCGGCCAATAGTGCCGAAGAATAAAAATCATTCTTTGCTCCATGCTCTTCTGGCATCTTTTTTTTTTTTGGAGTCTTTTAGTCTTCGTTCGTCCTTGGTCCTTGGTCCTACCGGCGTCCCTACTTCGAGGAGACGTTCGGTATCCGCAGACATCGCAAGGAGGAACAGGTTTATCTACATCGAGATTCCCCCTTTTTTCGTTCGTCCGTGGTCCTTTTAGTCTTACTGGCGTCTCTTGCTTCGAAGAAGACGTTCGGTACCCAAGGAACTCGCAGGGACGAACAGGTTTACCCTCACGGGTTCCCGACTTTGTTATCCCACGTCCATCGATCCATGGTCATTTGTGGGATAAACAGGTTTATCTTGGCAGGCTCCGTTGGTTCGTCTAGCCCCCTCCACGTCTCTACTAACCTCTACATCGAGAGGCGTTCGTCTTCGGCGGTGGGGGAAGATCTGGCACGCCCGGGCAAGATTCCCTTCCGCATAGGAGCTACTCTCCTCTTCTCCCCATCTTTTTTTTTTTAGGGAGGCAATCTATACTCTTCGTTCGTCATTGGTCCTTGGTCCTACCGGCGTTCCTACTTCGAGGAGACGTTCGGTATCCGCAGACATCTCAATGAGGAACAGGTTTATCTGCATCGAGATTCCCTGGTGCTTCGTTCGTCCTTGGTCCTTAGTCCTACCGGCGTCCCTACTTCGAGGAGACGTTCGGTATCCGTAGACATCGCAAGGAGGAACAGGTTTATCTACGTCGAGATTCCCTTCTTTAACGGTCGTTGGCAAGAACAGAAGTGATGAAAAACAGGGGGCCTTATTATTGACGACGTCCGGTCATTTTACATGGGAGTGGGAATAAAACAAGGACAACAGCCTCTAACTATTGATAGAACTTCTTCAGGTGTTCTACGTTCCACATCCCGGCATGGTTCCCCTCCAGGGTATGGAGGAGGAACGTCCCCTGGTTGTATCTTCTGATGACCCGGTAAGGTCCTTCCCAGTTCTTCACCATTTTGCCACCTTCGAGCGGCTTGCTCTTCTCTCTTTTCCTGAGTACGAGGTCCCCGGCCTCTATTTCGCGGAATTTCACGGCCTTGTTGAAGTATCTCTGGGTGGCCCTGTGATACTCTTCCATAGGACGAGCCGCTAGGTCCCTCCGTTCCTCAATGAAATGGAGCTCCGCTCGTAGGTTGGTCTCGTTGTCCTCCGGCTGGAAGTGTTTGGTGCGATGTGTAGGTACCAACACCTCCGTCGGCACCTTAGCTTGGAACCCATAAGCCAAGGCGAAAGGGGTTTCCCCAGTCGCCGTTCTTGGCGTTGTCCTATATGTCCACAAGACATAATTCAGCTGCTCCGGCCAAGTGGAGGTGTAGTCTTCCAACTTCTTCTTGATCTCATCCATGATGGTCCGGTTCATGTTCTCCACTTGGCCGTTGGCTTGCGGGTAGGCCACTGAGGCCTTAGAGTGCCTGATGCCCCACTTCGCCAAGTATGCCTCAAACCCTCTGCCGACGAACTGCCGGCCGTTGTCGGTGACGATCTGCTCTGGGATCCCGAAGCGGCAAATGATGTTCTGCCAGACGAACTTCTGGCACTGGAATTCAGTGATGGAGGCCAATGGTTCGGCCTCTACCCACTTTGTGAAATAATCAATCGCCACGATGACGAACTTCCTCCCACCAGCAGCCGTGGGCAAAGGGCCCAGCAGATCTACGCCCCACCGAGCAAAAGGTAGTGCGATGGTCATCGGGGTGTAGAAACTCGCTGGACGACCAGGGACAGGTGCATACGGTTGGCATACTGCGCACTTCCGAGTGTGGTTGAAGCAATCTTGCTGTATGGTCGGCCAGTAATAGCCCTGCAGGATGATTTTTCTGGCCAAGGTTCGGGGGCCCTGGTGGCTGGAGCAGATCCCTTCATGTATTTCCTCGATCACCGCTGCTGCCAGGCTCGGCGGGAGGCACCTGAGGTAAGGTCCGCCGAACGTCTTCTTGTAGAGCTGCCCGTCAATAAGTTCAAAGTTGGGGGCACGCCTCTTTATCCATGCAGCTCTTCCTGTGCTGCTATCCTCGTCGGGCTCAGGGAGTGTTCCATCTCTGAGGTAATCTGCTATCTCCTTCGCCCAGTTGGGTTCGGCGATGGAGATAACTTCCACCTGGATGACGTCCGTCGCCGGAGCTGGGAACACTGCCTGCCTGACGAAGCCTCTGATGTGGTGGGGGATGCTTGACGCCGGATCATCGGTTGGGGGGTTGCTTAGTTTTGATAGTATGTCTGCCTCTGCATTCTCCACCCGTGATACCTGCTCAAGGATCACCTGCTCGAATTGTGCGGTCTGCTCCTCCGCCAGCTCCTTGTAAACCTTCATTCTCTCCTCCCTGGTTTCTGCAGTGCCGTTCATCTGGGTTACTACCAGCTGGCTGTCCATCCTCACCTTCAGACGAGCTGCTCCGAGGGCTTTTGCGCATTTTAGCCCCGCGATAAGCGCCTCGTACTCAGCCTCGTTGTTGGTGACCTTGAACTCAAATTTCATAGAGTAGTAGGCTTTGAAACCCTCGGGGGAAGTGATCACCGCTCCTCCGCCACAGCCCCGCGCACTCGAGGCCCCATCGGTGTACATCTCCCACCAATTGTCAAAGTCGTTGCTGTCATGGGATTCGTCCTCGGTGCGCGCGGTGCACTCCGCAATGAAGTCCGTCAGTGCCTGTCCTTTGATCGTCGGCCTTGGTTTGAAATCCACGTCGTACTGGCCGATCATCAAGGACCACTTGGTTATCCTTCCGCTTGCCATTGGATTCCTGAGGACTGTTGCGAGGGGTTGCGTCGTGTAGACGGTCACCGGGTGTGCTTGGAAATACGGCGCCAGGCGCTTGATGGATGCAATCAAGGCGAGGATCGTCTTCTCCATCAGTGTGTATCTCGTCTCGAGGCCGTTCAGCGCCTTACTCACAAAGTATATTGGCCGCTGAACGCCTTCAGACTCCTTCAGCAGCACGGCACTTACGGCCAGATCGGCTACTGCCAAATACATGTACAATCTCTCCCCGGGATCCGCTTTGGTGAGGACGAGCGGAGAGGAGAGATATACCTTGAAATCCTCGAAAGCGGCCTGACACTCTGGGGTCCATTCAAAGGGATTGGCCTTCTTCATGATCTGGAAAAAGGGAATCGCCTTATCAGCCAGCTTGGATAAGAATCTGCTCAGGGCCGCCAGACGCCCGGTGAGCCGCTGCACGTCTTTTAGGTTCTTTGGGGCCTCCATGTCCATAATTGCCTTCACCTTCTCCGGGTTAGGCTCGATCCCCCGCTCGCTCATCATGTAGTCGAGGAACTTGCCGCCCCTGACGGCGAAGGCACACTTCTTCGGATTGAGCCTCATGCTGGCCCTCTCCATGATGCTGAAGACCCTCTCCATGTCCTGGACGTGGTCCTCCTTTTTCTTACTCTTGATCAGGATGTCATCCACGTAAGCTTCCATTGTTTTCCCAAGTACGTCCTTGAACAACATCCCAATCATCCTCTGAAAAGTAGTCATGGCGTTCCTCAGGCCGAACGGCATGACGATGTAGCAATACACGCCGTCCGCCGTAACGAACGCCGTTTTCTCGGCATCATCGGGGTGCATGAACACCTGATGGTAGCCCTGAATGCGTCCATGAAGCTGAGCAGCTCGCAGCCTGCTGTCTCATCCACCAGCAAGTCGATCCTCGGAACAGGGTAAGGATCCATCGGACAAGCTTTGTTGAGGTCCGAGTAATCGACGCACATCCGCCAAGTGTCGCCCTTTGGGGCTAGTACCACGTTGGTCAACCACTCCACGTGGATGACCGGCCGGATGTGTTTGATGCTGAGGAGAGTTGCTGTCTCCTTCCTGATGAAATCGCGTCGGTCGGCCGCCATATACCTTTTCTTTTGTTGTACGGGCTTGGCTTCCGACCGCACGGCGAGTCTATGGCATATGAGGTTGGGGTCGATGCCCGGCATGTCCTCCGGCCCTCTGGCGAACAAGATCCTGAACCTGCGGAGGACGGCTATGACCCCCGCTCTAATTTCCGGCTCTAGATCTGCACCGATGGACACCCTCCTGTCCGTCGGGTCGTCGAGCTTGATTTCTTCCAGCAGAGTTGCTGGTTCCAGATGAGCGTCCAAGTCGGCCTGTTTGGCCTTCTCGGAGATGCTGTTGACCCGAGCCTCCCGCTCGTTGAGCTTCTCCATGGCCTTCATGTAGCAGGCCCTGGCCATATGCGGGTCCGTACGTGCTACCCCCACTCCAGTGTCGGTGGGGAATTTGATGCATGAGTGCCGTACGGAGCATATGGCCCCCAAGTCTTCCAAGCCGGGTCGGCCCAAAATGGCGTTGTGGGCGCACTTTAGGCGGACCACGACGAACGTCATCCCGATCCGGGCGGTGTGAGGGTCGTCGCCGATCTCTACGGGCAAAATGATGGTGCCCTCAGCGTCAATGCAGTCCCCGGTGAAGCCGGACAGCGGGGTACGCAGAGGGTGCAGCATGTCCTTCTTGAGCTTCATTCCCTCGAAAGCCTCTCAGTAGAGGACGTTCACACTGCTCCCGGTATCAACAAGGACGCGGCGGACGATGGCATCGTTCACGTCCATGCTGATCACCAGCTCGTCTCTGTGCGGCGCTGGTGACATCGGCAGATCGGCGGGACCGAAGGTGATTGCCACGATCTTGTTGCGCTTGGTGGGGGGTGCTGATACGGAACCCACATAGAGTGACCTCTCAAATTTTTTCCGCTCGGCGGGTGTGTCCCCTGTCTCAGCGCCCCCGAAGATCACCTTGATCTCCAGCTTCTTGTTTTTGCCCTTTGGGCCAAGGGACCCCTCTGGACGTTTATCCGCACTTCGATAATCCACATCCTGGGGCTCCGCCTCGCGCCGGTCGTCGCGGCGCCATGTCCGGGGCCTTGGGTTCGGCTTCTGCTGGCTGTTTTTGTTCAGCAGCTGGGTGAACTCGCCCAAGTATCCCTGACGGATCAGCTCGTCGATTGCTTTCTTTAGTTGGCTGCAATTGTCCGTCAGGTGGCCGGCCCTCTGATGGTATTCACAGTAGGCCGATTGGTCAAGCCTCATATGCTTCTTCATATCCTGGGGTTCCATCAGGAGGCCCTTGACCTTGATGGCCTCAAAGATTTGGCTCACTGGATAAGCCAATGGGACATAACGGTCATCCGGCCGCGTCTGAATATCTCCGGACGGAGCCTTCTAAGGGACCATCGCCCCGTCCGCCTTCTTATTTTTGTTCGGGGGGGAGGGGCCGGGCCCCGGTCTGGGTCCGAGCCTGTCCGCCATCTTCCGTGGGTGGGCCGCGGGAACTCCGTCCCGCTGCCTGATCTCCTCCTCAATGGAGGCATACTTCTGGGCCTGAGCCAGAACCTCGGTGTAGCTGGTGCCGGGGTTCCTCCTTAGGTCCCGGTACAGATCCCATGTGGCCAGCGCACTAGTGAACATGTTTGTGGCCAGGCGTTCGTCCAGATCATCGACCTGCAGGACCTCGTCCCTCCACCTTACCAGGAACCTAGCCAGTGGTTCGTCCCGCCCTTGTTTGATGTGGGCGAGAGCCGTGACGTCCTTCCTGGGGGTGGTATTGGCAGCAAACTGAGCCATGAACTGCCGGGAGAGCTGTTCATATGAGTCGATGGTGCCCGGCCTCAACTGGCCGAACCATTCTTGCGCCGGCCCCCTGAGGGTGCTGAAGAACAATCTGCAGATGGCCTCGTCCGACGCTCCCAGCATGGACAGGTTCCCTTGGTAGCTTATCAGATGGGCCTTGGGATCGCCAGCCCCATTGTACACCAAGTTGCCCGGGGGCCTGCAGTCCCGGGGAATCTCGACGCTCATCACCCGTGGAGTAAAGGGTGATGTGAGAGAGAAAGAGGGTGTGGCCGAGCCGACGTCCGTCCGTCTATTCATCTCGGCTATCTGCCGTTCCATTGCTTCCAGCCTTGCATCCTGTGCGGCCCTTCCGGGGGACACAGGGGGCGCGGCTTCGAGGACGGCATTCTGCTGAGCGGCCACAGCATCGTGCGGCCGCCTAAAGATCTGCGCACCTCGCCGTTGGAAACGTCGTCCGACAGTGTTGATCCTTGGGGTTTCGTCTCCCCGCGGGACTTGGCGGGGAACCGATGGCGTGTGGGCCCTGGATGTAGCGATGCTGACCCTGGTTCGCCCTCCCGTTTCACGGGAGCCTGAACCTCCACCTAGCCGCTCATGGACTGAGGGCCGGTGGTCGCTGGATCCCGTCGTATCATCATACGACTGCATGCGGCGAATGGGAGAGAGGGGCGTTCGCTGGGTGCTTGCAGAGTACACCTGCTCTCGGGCCTCCCGTTCGCCTGCCAAACGGCGCATGGTGTCAGCGAGTTCCCGCATGAGGCGGGGATCCTGCCTGGCCTCAAGGGGAATGAGGTCAGTGATGCCCCCGTTTCCCCCGGAGGTCCATATCGTCGCGGACAATTCCGAGTTCTGGCCGCGATTCCGGCGGCTTGATTCCAGACGCTCGGAGAGATCACGCTGGTTGTTGCTTCCTGACATCGTGTTTGCTGTAGGTAGATTTAGTAGCTGTTTGGGAGAGTTTCTGGAAACTTTTTGTTCAGTTTCCCACAGACGGCGCCAGTGTTGAGGTTTATTCCTTCAACCCTTGGACCCAACACGTAAGCCCAAAGATTTCGAGTGGAGTGAGTGTATGAATATCTAACCCAACAACTATCGGATGGATCAGGAAAACAGAGGAAAATAGCAGGCAATGTAAATAGGTATTATTAACTTCGTAATAACTCCCCTAAGTACAATCTACTTGCTAAAAAGGCACGTCGGCCGTTCGTCTTACAAGGCAGTTGGAAATGCTACAAGTAAGAATGCTGAAGCTAGTATGCTAAGAATAGAAAGTTGCCAACCCTTTACAATGAAATAAATGCTTCTATTTATACCCGCCAATGGGTAGGTGGCTGTACTGACGTGGCAGCCTGTGGACCGCTGGTGCCCCAACTACCAAATCTTCAGCATTAAATGCACTTCCCGCCAGAATCTAGGTTTCCCGCCCAATCAGTGGGGACGTTCGTCCGCCCGGGAAGTGAGTCGGATCGCTCCAAGTGACCCTCAAGAGATACCGGTTGTTCGTCTTCTGGCCTTGATAGATACTCACCATGTGGACTGGGTTTCCTCCGATGACCATAGGCTTGGCATGGGGACGTTCGTCGTCATCCCTGGTGGCCCGTGGCCCTGCTCCTTGTCCCTGCATAGACGCTCGTCGGGATGAGCCGCTGGGCCTGAACTCCCAACCCCAGACGTTCGTCCATCCTCAAAGAACATGGGCCTGTGGGCTGGCCTTGTGTTCTAACTGGACGTGCGTCTGGTAAGGAGGGGTTAGTGGGCCGGACCTCGGCTTGGGCCCTTAACCCAACAATAGGAGAACCAAAAAAAAAAAATGGACCGTTTGGCCTGGCCCGGCCCGGTTTGGCCCGGAACCGGCCACCGGCGGTTCGGGCTCGGGCCCCCGTTTTTTGGCCCGAGGCCCGGCCGGGCCCAGGCCCGAACCGGGCCCGAACCGGCCCTAGTCCAGCCATATGTTCAGTGGACCGGCGTATAGAAATCTTTTTTATTAATGCAATATGCTGATAAGTTAACAATCTTTATGGATGAGTATTTTGCTACAAATAAGGATGAGTGGATATGCTGGTGCGTGAATTGAAAAGTAAAGGATACAAGGGCATATCTTGGTTCCTCTATCAAATAGATTTCCACTAAGCTATTTTCACCACTACACTTGGTGGCTAGTCTTGATCGCAAGTTCTTTTGTTAAGTTAATGAGAATGAAATAAAATGAAGTAGTACTACATACTGAGAATGAAATGAAATAGTACTAGATAATGAGTATTTTGAAGTGGAACTGGCTAGTCTAGTCTTGATTGTACAAGTCATTTTTCCACTTCCATGTTACAATAAAGAGCAGTCTACAAATAATCAAGGAGAAATAAATGCGTAACATGATACTACAAGTATTTACACTAGAATTTTAAGAATCCATGCAATAAATTGACAGATTTATATGCACGCAGTTGTAACATATCAGAGTCTAAAACGACACTACCTCTATTTTAGGGCTTATAGTTAACGTCAAGACTAATTTAGTTTATAGAATTTTACAATACATATTCCAGTGCTTGAACAAGTCAACAACTACTACGGACTACACTGCAAGACTTGAAGGAAATACCAGATATGGTACCAGGTTCTAATACTCCTCGGATGATGAAACCATCCTGATCACCAGGCGATTAATTAAATGTCATGTTAGTAAGGCAATTGTAGCAATTTAAATAAAACAGAAGCTAGAGAAAAGTCATACACCCTCCACACCCCACAGAAGTCTTAATCTAATCAAAGTACACCTTTTTTAGTAGGATACAACTCTTGGAAACTAAAAGTTCTAGTTACACTATTAAATGTTTTTGTTGATTTTCTTAAATTTTTATGCTGGAAGAACTAGACCGAGACTTGACCCGGACAAGTTACCGGGTCAAGAGTCAATCCAGACCCGAATGGGTGAGCCTGGTCAACTGAGTAACCCGGTCAATGTCCTTTTGAAAATAAAATATAAATATGTAGGGAGTATATTATATACTCCGTATCATACTACAGTTGCAAGGTTAAAAATTATTCTCATTCGTAATTTAATACGGAGTAATAAAGATTATAACAATAGAAAACAAAAATAATGTAACAAAAATAAAGCCTTACCACATTATTCAAACTGTGTTAGGAAATTGGAATTAGATGGCTAGATGCACAATATGTAAACATAATGCTTATATAAAATCTTAAAAATATTGCAGGGTCGCCTGGTTCCAGGTTGACCTGGCTGGTCCCAGGTCTGATTCTTACAACATAGTTAAATTTTCAAAATTTAACTTGTCTGCAATAGTTTCTTAACTAAATAAATGAAAAAACAGTTTCTTTTGTTGAAACTGGAGTCTATTTTGGGGACATAAAATAAGCTTTCAAAGTGGACTCTATTGTAAATTCATTTACAAGCTTGATAAAATGCAATAAAAGTACACTGCCCAACATTGACTGGAAAACGCAAAGAGCTTACCATTATGTTGCTACTCGGATGCCAGTTTCCTCAAGTGTGCAAATAATTAGCAGCCATCATCAATTCCAGAGTGAGTTCAGGCTCTATAGGAAACTCTGTCTCCTTCCCTCTGTAAATAATGAAATATTTTCAGCCCTAACTATAGAGTACCCAGTTTTAAGTTGTGGAAAAGACTTTGAAGGATATAGTAAATTGCACATCCACTTCCGCATGGCAGAAGAGCCAGTTATATTGATAAAAAAGTGGGCTAGTGCAATGTCTATCACGGTGACGGATATATAACAAATCACACAAGAACACATTACTATCTATGGAGACAGCAATAAGAAATTAGTAAAAATAACCATACTAAGTACCCTCTGAGTTTAGGCAGAGATGTCGGTTTCAATTTCAATTAAAAGTAGAGCGTTTTTCCTGATTCAACATACAAATTACCATGTAGGCAAAAGAACCAAGCTACTCAATATAGAGAAAGAAGTCCCACCAAAAAGGCAAAAAGCAGTTGACTTGATTTGAAAAACCTCATGTTGCAAGATTTCTGAACCATAGAGTTTGTAGCAAAAGAAATTATTTGTGTATTCAAATAAGCTTTGGTTAAGTCTTCAATCCATGACCATGAGAGTCAATTGATCAATAAATGAAAGCATCGTGAATTCGTGATGTTACAAATAGACAAATCATTTATGCACGGAGCGTGGGAACTAAACATGGGGAGCATAGGGAAACTCTAAACGCCATTTTCCAAAAGAAAAAAGTGTTTGGAAAGTTTCTAAGGAATTTCCATAGTGTTTCCTAAATGAAAAAAAATACTATATCCGGTAAATTTCCGTTTATGGTTTATGCACCAGAAGAAGTACTGAATCCTCAACACTATTACCCTTCTTCCCAATAGTAATGTTTATAGGTTCTATCTATGGTAATAAGCAATTGGTGATGAAAATCAACAGACCAATTAGAATAATTTTGTACCAATTGGCAAAAATAACATTGTTTGAATGAAGTGTAGATATACACAATACCTTGCATATTGAAGGTGCCAGTAAAAGTACTGGCAGATCTTCTCGAGAATGGTGGTACTGATCTCAGGAAAAGTCACCTCTCGGTGCTCTGTCTCCGCGAAACCCCCTGCAAGAACACACAAATAAACCAACCCCAAACGGCCAAATAAATTACAATAAATTTCTGGAAGGATATCGATGAGCGTGAAATTCCGTAGAACAGTATGCAAGATTGAAACAACAGAAGTCAAATGGAGCATGATAAAGAACAATCGTACCAGGAGAAGTGAGCATGTTGCGGATGGTCTGAGAAACCATAGCAGCCTCCATATCGATCACGAATTCGAATCCCTCGGCGCTGATAAGCTTCACCGTGTCTTCCTTCTTCATTTCCGTTCACCGCAGGTCTGCTTCTAGGGGCTGAGATTTGATTTACCTACTTCTGATCACAGCGTGAGGGGACAAGATCCCGAAACAGAAGAAGCAAAGTAAGACCGGGTCTGCGATGTACGGAGTACTAAACAATATCGGGTTGTCCAGACCGAGCACGAGGGTATCAGGATCCACGCATCCACGGTCGGTTCATTTGCAACCGTGGGCTTTAATAATTACTCCCTCCGTCCCTGAAAGAACTTTCATTTCGTTTATCGAGGATCAACTTATATCACTCTTAAACTCTTATTTTTTATATCAAAATTTTATAAATGTTGAATTATTTTTTGAAGGTTTTGTAGCGGGTTTAATGTAATTTCTGAATATGTAAATTTTATTTACTAAAAATAATCTGAGTTTTCACAGGGATAATTAATTTTATCGTCGTTCAACCTTCGTAATTCGCAATTGGAAGAACATTTAGGGACGAGGGAGTATTAGTTTATTACTCCCTCCATCCCATTTAAAGATTCACATCCATTATTCTCCGGTCAACGTGCATTTTTCTTAATATTTTACTTTATATATCAAAAGTTTATGAAATGAAAATTATTTTTTGCAGGTTTTTAAATATGTAAATTTCATTTATTAAAATTAATTCTATTAGAGAAAAGGATCAGTTAACTTTATGATCAGTCAAACATCATAAATCGTGTGGGAACCTTATGTGGGACAGAGGGAGTACTCCGTATTTAAAATTATTATTAGTTCATCCGTGATTCCACGGTCCAACTAGTACCCCACGCATTCAAATTCTCAATTTAATTAATCCATTATTCCTTCAAAAAATTAGAGTAAATGGTTCGATTAAACTAATTCTTAAACGCACAAATAAGAATATGTTGTTTACTCCGTATTTTTTTAAAATAGTACTCCGTACTAAAGTATACTCTATCTTTTTAATTTATCTTTACCATAATTTAATAGGTTAATCATATTTTAATTTATAACAAAAAATTAACTTACATAAAAAATCGGAAAAAGAATAAATGATTTCTAAAATACTTTTAAAAAATACTAAAATAATAAAAATAAAAATAAATATTATTTAAAAAATAAATAATATTAAAAATAAATAAAAAAAATAGATAAAACACTCTTAAAAACTAAAATAAAAAATATGGAGGCGTTTCCCACAGCCTAAGCCACTACCCGGCAATGTTACCTCCGATTGCATAGAATGCTAAAAATGTCATTTTTCTCTGAAAAGGAAGATCGCATTTCTACTCTTTGAAAATGTCAAACTTTCTCAAAGATTGTCATTAAGATGGCATTTTTAACACATATTGGTATTTGTTTCTAGTGGTCGGAGTTGGTGGTGGTGCGAGGTTGTTGAGGTGACAACATAGGTCTACATATTTTTTATATTTTTTATTTGTTTTATTTTTTTATTTCAGTTTCTTAAGTTTTTTATTTTATTTTTATTTTTATTTAGTTTATTCAATATTTATGTCGTGTTTTTTATCTTTTTAACATTTTTATTATAAACAAAATTATGTTATTACTTTTATGTTTTAAATATTAATGAAATATGAATTCTAATAATAAAAGAAAGCAAGGGTACAATGGGAAAGTTAGTCCTGTTTAGGGAACTTTTAAGTTATGGTCGTATGTTGGCAATTAAGGTATGAGATATTACCCGAAATATCTCATATTAATGTGATTATTCATCTACGCTTAATGATTAATATTTCTGGTCATATGTTGGCAATTATTTTATGAGTGACCGATTCTCATATTAATGATGAATATTTCTTAGGGGCCTAATGTGATTATTCATCTACGCTTAATCGTATTCCTCTAATCCTAGATCTGTTCTTCCTAAAGGTCTTCATGTTACTCATGAATATGTATATGGTGGCACCGTTAGCCTCTCGTCTCTCGAAACACCACCATCGGGTAAAGATTGGAAGTAAGAATGTCGTTGATGTTCATACAATTTAGACAATCTACTGATCAAGATGAATCAATGTCATTGATGTTCATACAATCGAGACAATCTACTAATCAAGATGAATTAGGCGAGGGTGCGACATGACTGGACTTTGATAACTTGTTGCTAATTTGTTACAAATGCAGTCTTTAATTTTTTAGCAAATTCATTTAGTTCAATATTATGAATTATTTTTTGTTTATTTTTATATTTTTTTTAAAATGAAAATCATGGTAAACTATATTATAAATGTACAATAAAAATAAGGAAAAATTGACAAGAATAATCTCACCTTTCACTAGTATTCTCATAATAATCTCACATTTACGTACGTAATCTCAAAATAATCCCACCTTTGCACCCCATTTTCTTTCGTTGGACTCTGATCTATTGATGACCTGCTATACAAGGTTTTTTACCATTTCTTTGAAAACTTTATATAAATAATCTCACATTTAACAAATATGCTCAAAACAGTCTCATGTTTCATTTTTTCTTTTTTCTCCCTAAAATTTATATTTCTTTATTTTCATCCGTAGGCACTTTTTATTCTTTTTTCTATCCTTTTGTTCTAATTTCTTTTCCATTTTTATTATTCTATTTCTTACTCTATTAGGAGATTTTTTTTGTAAAATTTCTTTTCAAAATAGCTCTTTTTTTTTAATTTTTATTTAAAATTTCGTTTTACAAAAAAATGAAATAAAATTACGGAAAGAAAAAGAAAACAACAAAAAGAGATATTTTGAAGAGAAATTTTACAAAAGAAAAACCTCTCCTAATAGAGTGAGAAATAGAATAATAAAAATGGAAAAGAAAGAACAACCAAAGGATAGAAATAGTATTAAAAAATATCTAGGGATGAAAATAAATAAAGAAAAATTTTAGGAGAAAAAAGAAAAAATGAAAAATGAGACTGTTTTGAGCAAAATTGTGAAATGGGAGATTATTGATATAAAGTTTTCAAAAAACGGGTAAAACACCTGGTGTAGTAAGTCATCAACAGGTCAGGGTCCAACGAAAGAAGATGAGGTGCAAAGGTGGGATTATTCTCGGATTACGTAAAAGTGGGATTATTATGAGAGGACCAGTGAAAGGTTTGATTATTCTTGTCCATTTTTCCTAAAAATAACAAATACCAATATATGTTTTAATATGATCAAAATTGTATTTTGGAATATTTGAGTGTTCTAAATACTTAAAAAGTATTATCATTAGTACAGTTGATTCTTATAAATAATAACTACCTTTTATTATAATTTTGTATATAATTATATGTTTATTTATTTTAATATGGTCGTGTAATTGCTGACCGGATTTCTGGTATTGACCAGGTTGACCCACCGGAACCGGGATAACCGGTGACTTGGTAATGTGATCGGATCGCTTCTCGGTCTTGATTTTTAAACATGCGTTGTAGGTTTTACCTTGGTTCATTTTAGTTCGAATATTAGTTGCAAGGAGGTTTTCTTAAAGCTACAAATAAGATGATCAGTTGTGACTTAAGGTTTTCTGTCTTGTGTTTTGTGATTCAATTTGCTCTTTTGTGTGAGGAGAACATTGATTTCAATTGGTTGTAAATTTGTAATCACGTTTAAAATCAATTGATGAATATAAGTGTGGTTACCATAAAACTCTTATTTTTAAATATACTAATTAAACATACATATTAATTGCAATATGTAAAATCTTTTGATAAGTTTTGGAAGAGTTTTTTAAAACTACATTTGCTATTACTTTACGTGCAAACACACATATACATTCATTTTTTAGTGTTTATATATCATAACCGATTACTATTAATGGTTTTTAAACTAATCTTAAAATAGAAAAAAATCATACGTAGTAATTATGTTTCTTATCATTGCTATTACACTGTCATTACTATTTTATTTTATTTCAATTAATATTTTTTGAATAATTATATATGAGGCAAAATTGGAGTGTATATCAAGAATTTAAAATATAAAATAAAAATGTCTTTATAAAATACTCAAAATGATTTTTAGTGTTTGACAGTTTCGCATCAAACAACCAAATAGAAAGTCCTTACCAACACTAAAAATAGTTGTCGAACACAATCGTACGTTTCAACTCAATTAGGTTTCAACCAAATAGTCCTTAGATAAGAGGATCAAGATTCATTGTGTGGCTTTGCGGCTAGGTAGGGTGCCTGGTTAGGTAGAAGAAGTTAAACTAATAATTTCTATTTTGATATTTCAAAAAGGAATTGCCCTAAATGAGGAATAAAAATGGTTAAAACTCCAAAGTAGGAGTATAAGTTTTATATCTCAAACAGGAGTTCAGACTACATTATTACCTTTCTCCCTAAAAACTGTCGATCAACTCTTCCTCATCCTCGATCGCAACCCTAATCCCTCTCCATCGACCGCCATGGATTGCGACTCATCTCCAAATTCGATCACAACCCTTATCCCTCTCCATCGACCGTCATGGATTGCGACTATTCCCCAACCTCGTTTGCAACCCTTACCCATCTTCATCGACCGCCATGGATTGTGACTATTCCCCAACCTCGATCACAACCCTTATCCCTCTCCATCGACCGTCATGGATTGCGACTCTTCCCCTTCGACTTTCCCTTTGGCCGCAACTTCTCCACCGTCGACCACCAATTCCTCTTATCGCAACTTATTCGTCATTGATCTTCTTCTTCTTCCTCTTCCTCCTCTTCCTCTTCCACCCCCTCCCCCTCTCCTTCTCCTCCCCTTCATCTTCCTCCTCCTCCTCACCCCTTCCTCCTTGTTCTCCTTCTTGTATGTCAGTACCTTTCTCAACATGGCAATCTCAGTTTGAAATTACGGTATTTGAAGTGTCATATTGAGAATGTCATGTGTACATATGAAAATGTCATTATTGTGTCATTATGTATATAAAATGGCATTCTCGATGAAGGTTACAAGTACTTGCTGGAGAGCGGTGGCTTCGTCGGAAGATGGTGGCAGCGAACTCACTGAAGGGTGGTGGACGCGGCAGACTTGTTGGAGGATACACGGTTGCGGCACACACCTGGAGGTGGTGGCGATGGCTAAATAATGTTAAGACAATTCATTAACACTGTTTTGTCCAAACACAAATATTTACTTCTATTTGGGAAATTTAAAATAGATTTTGTTTTTGCATTTAACTCATGTTTTACTCCTATTTTTGGAATTTTTCTATTTCAAATGAATATCGAATTCTCACTCCAGAAACAAATGTTTATACGGGAGTATCGTTTAAAGACATTCGATATATAGCATTTGTTTAAGAGATTTTTTTCTTTGATGTAACCAAATAAGCTATATATCTATGGTGATGTATATGATGATGTAACCAAATAGGCTATATATTTTTTTACACAAACTATTGACATAAATTTCACTGTACTCAAATATTCCTTTAATTTATTCTCTTTCATCATACCTATTAGAGCATCTCCAACCCATAAGGTGGATTGGTGCTTTATGTGACAATTGAATGGAGAAAGTCTATTTAGAAAAGTGGGTCCATTATTTTAAAAAAGAGAAGGTCTATTACACACCCTCCGGTGCGGAACATTAAAGCAAGTAAAAAGACAAAAGAAAAAAATAGAAAACAAAGAGTAAAGTAAATGGGAGGATCTTCATGCAAATAAGCCCACATTTCCTCTCTTGCTTTTGTCAGAAGGTGGCACCTTCGGTCCATATATGGGCCTTCCCTTAGACTACGGTCCATTTTTTTTAATGCCACATCAGCTGCAAGTCCATTTTATTTTGCATTGGAGTAGATAATTGCATTTAGTAAGTGCATTTGTTAAGGTGGAACCACAATCCACCCCAGCATTGGAGTTGGTTTTAAGGTGGAACCACAACCCACCCCAGCATTGGAGTTGGTTTTAGAGTTATGCCATCAAGTATTCAAGTCTAAAACTCTGAATCAGTGTAAAAAGAAACTTCTGCCTTAGAGCAACTCCAATGGGTGGAGTGCATTGCTGCAAACGTGGCAATGAAATGGAGTGAGTCTATCCCAAATGTGGACCAATTGTCTAATAAATGAAAGGGTCCATCCCAATTGCTCTCCAATGCTAACCAAAAAGCACTTCGTAAATGAAAACTCAAAGATGAAAGAGAAAGCCAAGTAACACTATGGAGGTGAGACCGATGGTCTACAAATGGACCTCCTGCAAGACCCCATGTCCATTTTATGATTGCCAAGTCACCTTGACTAGACTCATATTTTTTGCATTGGAAACTAGATTAATAAATAGAGGGTCCATTAGCTTATGTGGAATGCACTTCAAGAGCAATCCATCTCCACATTGGAGATGCTCTTAGAGCCCAATCGACCAAAGAAGCAAAAAGAAAATCACTGGAGTACTACGGAGGTAAAAAAGAAAAGAAAAATAGAGGGAAGTTTCTTGGTGGGGGATTGGGGACAAATTTAAAATCTTGGCTAACCCTGCATTTTAAATGAAACAACAGATTAGGAATTCCAACTTCTCCTTAGCAAAGGAGTGGTTCTGGACTTCTGGAAAAGACTGTCGAGAAAAGATGAGATTCCGATGAACTCTTCCAAGTATAGTCGCGAGAGAGATTCATTTTGTTCTTTGCAACTTAGAGAGGAGACGAGGAATAAGAGGGGATGGCGCAGAGCGGGAAGGGAATAGAGCCTGCAGTCGTGGATGACATAATCAAGCGATTGTTGGACTTCAGGATAGCCAGGACCCCACGCCAAGTTAAACTCTCCGAAGCTGAGATCCGCTCTATCTGTAACGCTGCTAGAGAAATTTTCCTTCAGCAGCCCAATCTTCTGGAGCTTGAAGCTCCAATCAAGATCTGCGGTACTCCCCATCCATCTATCTCTCTTTTTAAAAAAGCTTTCACTTTTTTTGTGGATATCATCCCTGTGTCTGTGCCGCTGCTCTGTTTAGACGAAATCAATGCTGCTATGTTTTCACGTTTATCTGATATACTATATGGAAGGTGGTAAATGTGCTGGGTTTGACGCCATTGGTAGGTGATAACAAAGGGAAGACACTATTTTAGAGTGTCCATGAGTATATTGAAACAAAAAATAATGTCTTAGAATATGATCAATGGTGTTTTATGGAATTTAGGGTTTAGGCCTTACCTCTTGATTTTATGTTAATTATTTAGATTTTTTATTTGTTTTTCTTAATAGCTTTTTCAAAATCTGAGTGAATGGAATCTTTACATTTATCAGGAATCAGGCTTCAAAGCTCATTTGTAACACTTCAAATATGCAAAGTGGGTGAGTGGGATACATATAAAAATGCTTTAGTTGCCTTTGGTAAAAAAGCAAAGTTCTTAAAACTCTAGTGATTATGTATATGAGGCGTAAGCTTTAACTTTTATACTCCGTACTAAACTTCCTTAAAGATTTAAATTTGCTAGCAATGGAGAGTAAATCATTTATCATACGTAAAAATAGGTCATAAACATGTGTTTAAGTCTTCAAAAGAGAGTTTTTATGTTTTTTATCGGATCTAATAATAACAGAAGAATATGTTAAAATAAGAAAAGTGGAGATGAAATGGATGAATTGGAGCAATTTGAATAAAAAGAAACAATTTTTAACTTTTGGATGTATTTGAACTTTGTTGGAAAGAAGAGGACAGAAGAATATTTGGCAAATAGATTCAAGGTATTCTAGACAGAATTTACTCCCCTAGGCCTAATTAAGTCACAACATGGTGCTGAAGTAAATCTGCCTCAAAAAACGCCTTGAGGCACAACTCAAGGAGTAAGCCTCAAATGTTTGAGGCATAAGCGTCTTGACTTGTAATCGGGGAGTAAGCCGCTTAAGTGCTTTTTCAAACCATAATGTTGGGTTATAATCACAACACATAGTTTGGCACGAAAACATAGAATTTATGATAGCTTTTGTTTTTCCAACATTTCTCTTGTAATAACACCCGAATAGTATGTAGAGAGACAAAAAGGTGAAACAATAGTCAATAATAACAACTGTCAGCCACCACTGTTTTTACAGTAAAGTTCTGCTAAGAAACTAAATTTGGTTGGGAATAGAAGGTTTTCAAGTGGGTGCCAACATTAATGTTCTCTGCCTTCTCCGTGATGTAAAACAGTAGTTTTTAGTTTCTCGTTCAAGAATAAATTCAGAGGAGTATCAATAGGAATTAATGATTTTCATTTTGGTTTTTATAGCATTCATGTTGCCATTCATATTTAGCGGGGTTCCCCTGAAGAAGACAAATAACGAAACAAGAGGATTTAAATAAGGTTGAGGTACTACAAAATGAAAAAAAAAATATGGTGGCCATGTGATCCATTGCCGATGGAAGAGAAAAATCTAGAAAGTTAAACAGAGAGGAAGAGATATAGAGTGGTATGCTGTTGAGTGTTTTTAGAAGAAAAAGTAGCATATGGGTATTAAATTATTTTGTAGATTCAACATAATTGCAAGACTTCCATTTTGGATACTATAATATGGCCAAGATGCAAGGAATACCCTAACCTACATCATAATTCAAATTGCTTTTTGAATCTGCAAAATTGAAAAAGATGAAAGTGTTGCAACTATTAAAGAACTGAGGGGTAAGGAAGTATTTCCTCCATTCCTTTGTATAGTAACAATTTCCTTTTTGGTTTGTTCACAATTTTGTATACTTTCCCTTTTCACCCCCCCCCCCCTAGCGTTCTATTTTTTCAATTTTTCTTTTGAAGATTTGACATATTGTACAACTTTTTATATTGTTTACACCCCTTTGAGAGGAGGGTAAACATGGAAAATTGATTCACTACGACTGGTGTTTAGACACCTCTTTTTCTTTTTCCTCTAACTTTTTGCAAATGAATGGATGATGTCCATATTCCTTACCATGAAAGAGGAAATTTGGGAATGTTTCTTACATCACAAATTGCCTAAAAACCTTCCGAGATGGTTAACGGATGTGGAATGATAGTGGGGGCGGTTTGGACGCATCAACTTCTATTAACACTCTTATCTGTGCAAAAAGTAACTGGGACCTATAATTTAGATGGATGGAGTATCTGATTATACATTATATTACATGATTTTACAGTCTACCAAACTACACCATAGTGTTTTGTGAGGGTAACTGAAATAAAAGTATAAAACATGCTGATTTTACTTGCTGTTGATCTGGCTTATAGGCGACATTCATGGGCAATATGGTGATCTTTTGAGGCTCCTAGAGTATGGTGGATTTCCTCCTGAGGCCAATTATTTGTTCTTAGGGGACTATGTCGACCGTGGCAAACACAGTTTGGAAACAATGTGCCTTTTGCTTGCATACAAAATCAAATACCCTGAAAACCTCTTCCTTTTAAGAGGGAACCATGAGAGTGCTTCAATTAATAGGATATATGGGTTCTACGATGAATGCAAACGCAGATTTAATGTGAGACTATGGAAAACATTCACTGAGTGTTTCAATTGTCTTCCTGTGGCTGCTCTCATAGATGATAAGATACTTTGCATGCATGGCGGTCTTTCTCCTGACCTAACAAATTTAGATCAAATTAGGAACTTACCTCGCCCCTCTGATGTTCCAGATGCTGGATTGGTTTGTGATTTGCTTTGGTCCGATCCAAGTAGGGAAACTAAAGGCTGGGGAATGAATGATAGAGGAGTTTCGTACACTTTTGGTGCTGATAAGGTAGCAGAATTCTTAATGCAGCATGATATGGACCTAGTTTGTCGTGCACACCAGGTATGTAGTAAATGTATGCAGTACACTTCATTTGTCCTTTTCTTCTTTTATCCATAACATTAACTAATTTACATCCTGAGAAAGAGTCTGATTCGAAAGTTTTTTATTTTTGGCCCAAAATAGAGTCACCTTTTGAACAAAAGAATCTAACTTTTATTAAATTTAGAGCTTGTTTGGTAGTCTTTAGTAATATTATTATCAGAATAATTACTAGCTTTTCAATTGCTTATTTGGCTAAAATGTTTTTTACCAAATGCTATTCTTTTCAGAAAATTCATGAAATTCAGCTATATAAGGTGAACAACCCTTAGCATATACAATCATAATGTAATTTTGTATATAAAATATCACAATCGCATTATATGTTGTATGCTAAAGTTAAACTAATAAAACACTAAAAATATTAGTAGTTTGGTGATTTCAAAGAGTTGTCAAATATGCCATATTTTGTTTAACTAACAAATTTACAAATATAATTAAAAATATAGCTAGGATTGGTGGTTTCAAAGATTTGTTCCTTACCAAAGATAACAGGTTGTGTCTTGATAAAACATGAATACATGACTCTGAGTCTCTGACTGAAGAAATGTTGTAGCATAATCTCTTTTTTTGTAGGTCGTGGAAGATGGCTACGAATTTTTTGCTGAGAGGCAACTAGTAACAATATTTTCTGCTCCCAATTATTGTGGTGAATTTGATAATGCTGGCGCAATGATGAGCGTTGATGAAAGTCTTATGTGCTCTTTCCAGATTTTGAAGCCGACAAATAAGAGGGTTGGGTTTTTGTAGTACTAATATTTGATCAGAAGTGTCGTAATCTTCTTGGACAAGACTAGGTAAGCCTAAGGTGACATCTTTGCGGAACATTGTGTACTTCACACCATAGATTTGTTTCTAGGCTGAAATTGATTTTGAAATTTTGGATTTAGGCCCTATTCTCTTTTCCTGCAAAAACATGTTCTGATCTGATTTTGTAACATTTAGTTTGATCTGATCTAAATGTTTTTTATGTGGTATGGTCTCTTTTGGTCTAGTATATCCTAACAGTTCCTTAGCTTGTCCACTTGCCTGAAGTATAACATCTAGTCTTTTCTGGTTTGAACTTTTTTAAGCTGATCTCATTAAAATAAGAACAAGTAATTAGCAAAAAATTATTAAGGTGAAGAGATTAGCACATTTCAGCTTGCTATTTTTTAGAGTGCATTCCCTTATATGTATCGTGGAGTTGGTGGATAGCTTTTAAGTTTAACACATTCTTTCTTGAAGTTACTTTGTTTTCTTAACAGCAGGTTTTTATGCAGATTATGAAAGATATATTCAAATTTATGCAAGTAGCAACACAAATGAAAATGGAAAACAGTGCAACATTCACAATTGATTGTTGAAGGAAATTGTTAACTGTCAATTCATCTTATGCTTGAGAGAGTTTGTGGTGGAAATTTGAAAGTAACTCTCATATGTGGATGCTGTAGAAGCTGGGGGGCAATCTTGTAATGATTTTTGACTTACAAAGTTACAGTATACTATTTAACCATGTACAAATAGATTTGGTTTGTGAAATGCTAAATATTAACATTATTGAAGGTTTAAGTTTTTATTTGTGGTCTCAGTGTGCCTGCTATATAATACGGAGTACAAATTTTTTTAGTAACTTTATTTTTCTTATCTTTCTTTTCTTTTTGACTCTAATACCATGAATCAATTCATGTTAGCTGACTCCAAAATCTTTTGGGAATAATAAGGCTTTAAAGTTGTTGTTTCCTTACACTTTGACCTGCTTCAAATCTCTTGGCAAGCTGTTCAAGTGTAATGCTCTATGTTATATTCTATCCACCATCATTTGAATCATCATTTGAATCCTGCTCCTCCCAGTCTTGTTTATCCCCATATTCTGAAACATAAGCTCTTTGTATGAAAGAGCTGAGTAGATACCAGTCCAATGGTACAAGTGTGTAAATTACCTTAAAAATGAGGTTATATTTTTATCATCACCTTCACCATTATTAGTAGAGTGGGTCGGACATGTTAATTGAAGTTGCACTGGAATTTGATATATGACCTGGACAGATACCAATTACTAAAAATAAATCACCTCACATTACAAGAAAAACTCAATTCATTTCATTATTAATAATGTGTAGGATACACCGTGGAACAAAAGGGAAAATTCTGCTAGGAACGTGATTAGTAGCTACCTTACCCAAGACGTGAGTGCTACTATTCACTTGTCGTTTAGTAAAAATAACTCTAAAGTTGTTTGAAGCTAAAAGTATTTTGTAATCTTCCACCAATGACCCATATTCGGTCCGATTAGGACGGTTAAGGCACTCATCTTCTACAAGCTCTTACAATCAGATTCAAACAGAACATGCTTGTATCGAGTACTAGCCATCCATTTAATAGCTTCTCTAAGGCCTCATGCTTCCGCCTCTGCTGGACACAAATCTGATGTACATATACCTGTTTTAGCCATACAAAACCGCCCTTGATAATCCCGAACACATGCCCCGAAGCCAACTCGCTTCTCATTTGCCAAAAGAACGACATCGACATTACACTTCAACATATAGAAATTGCCCTGTTTAAAATTCCAAGGTAGAATTGTCATGTTTAAAACCTGGTAATGCCAAAAACCCGACCATTTGATATAGATTGATCTTATGAATGTGTATTTATGTTTTAGAAAAATGAATGTGTATTTATGGAGAAGCGGGTAGAAGATAACGAGGAGAGAATGAGAGAGTTACGAATGGACGTCTAAGAACCACTCGCATCTGCCAAATTACCGAGTTGCCTATATTTGATCAGTTATATTGCACAGAAACGTGGAAAACATGATGAAACTAGACACAAGAGTGTCATTTTTATTAGAAAAATAACGTTTAAATTGGAGAGTATAAAAAAATTTTTGAAATGGAAACTTATTCTTTCTCGAAAGTTCCTATACGCATATCAGTGATAAGTCATTCAAGTTGAATGTCTCTCGCCGCATTCCATTGACCACCAATGGCTCTATGCATTTTCACCAATGTCTCTTCCGAGCATAGTCTTCAGCCTAATTAGTTGCTTACCCGAACTGAATCTTTCTCCAATTAAAAACCTTAAACCAATGAGTCATACAACCTGATTTTCTGTAGTTGAAACTTACTACAATTCAACATGTTTTTAATGAATAAATGAATACATTATACAATTTAGTGTTCTCGATCATTGTCCCAACATTTATTCTCGATTTGGCTCGACCCGTTTATTAATACGGAGTATAAGCAAAAGTATATGGTTGAGGAAATAATTACAAATATAGTTGAATTTAGTTGAATTTTGGTGTAGAGGGATTAGTAAAACGAGGACATGTGATGGCGGAGTGGCCAGGAGAATAACACAATTGACATACAACAGGTGGAGGAGGATTGTGATAATTATTCTCAACAGGAGGAAATCCTGCAATAGATGGGTGAGTAACACAAGTAGATAAAGCATTAATACAAGGTAAAACAGACCCAAAATTACTAAATGCCATACCTGGAAATCCAGCCGGTGCATGACCCCGAGGAGGTCCCTGCTGCCACCCCTGCTGGCCGTGAGCTGGAGGAGCCTGCTGCCCCCCATAAGCAGCCCCCTGCTGGCTGCCATATCCAGGCCCCTGCTGGGCACCATAGCCTCTACCGCGACCTCGGGTGCCACGGCCGCAACTTCCACGATAGCCTCGTCCACCGTTCCCACGCGATGGACCACCCCCTCGAACTGGAGGGCGAACTGCAGCGGCCTGCTCCTGAGCGACAAATGCTTGATGGCCGGGATGAAGATTCTGGGAACGAAGGTAAAGGACACGCTGCTCAAGTGCCATTAATTGTGGGCGCAAAGAATCAAAAGTGAAGCTGTCCGGGAATAGCGTGACCGAAGTAATAACAGACTCATATTCATGTCCCAAGCCTTGAACCGTGGCTTGAAGAAGTTCACGGTTGTTAACCGAGGAATTAATAGAGTTTAATGAATCTGTCAAGACAATAATCTCATGCAAGTAATCATCCATAGATTGATCCTCCTTTTTCTTAAGATTATTTAAAATGCGTTTGAGTTCCATTGAACGAGCCACACAAGCCGCCATAAATCTAGTCTCTAGACGTTCCCAAATTAAGGCAGAAAACCGGAGACTATGAACTTCCATTAAAATATTGCGTGAAAGTGTGGCAAATAACCATGATCTAACAGTTTGATCAATCTTAAGCCAAGAATGATAATCAGGATTAGGAGCTTCATGATTAACGGTATCCATAATAAATTGGGACGGGGCAGGGATGGAGCCATTGATAATACCCAATAAACCATGAGATACCAAAAAAGACTCTACTTGAGTTCTCCACGGCAAGTAATCTTCCACCGTACCCAACCGGGTGGCAACGATATTAGTAATGTTTGGCATAGAGAACGTTAACTGTGACGCTATAGTGGACAGAGGAGTAGAGTTTACCGAAGTAATAGGCTGCCGCGACGTGGAAGGGGCATCAACGAAGGACGTACCCGGTTGGCCGTTGAAGGTAGGACCGGTGAAAGCAGTGTGCAGCGGGGCAATAGGTGCGGACAGAGACGTGGCAGAAGGCAGAGCCGGTGTCGTCGTTGATACTGCAGGTGTCCATGTGAAAGGGTCTGGCATGTTGAAAAGCCGGTAAGACCCGATCGGTGGAGGCGGCAGATGCATCCGAGAGGAGGAAGAGAGATGCGGTGAGAGAGTGACGCCTGAGGAAGAGAGCTGCTCCATTCGGCTGGGCGCTGGTGGCTGGCCACTGGTAGGGGTGGGTTCGGTTCTTTCGGTTCGGTTTTGACCTAAAACCAAATACGGAATCAAAGTAAAAGTTCGGTTCGGTTTCGGTTCGGTTTTAGACTCCAAAACTTGGAACCACGGTTTGTTCGGTTCGGTTTATTTCGGTTCGGTTTCGGTTTTTTCGGTTTTTTACTAAAAATTTGTCATTTGATTTTCGGATCAAACATACTGCATAAAAATGCAAGCATACTTGAATAAATAAAGAAAATAATAATAAACAAATATGTCTTGAATTATATGAGTATGCGGGGGAGATAAAAGTGTATATATATCTTCATTTACATTATTTGTGACTAGTTTGCAAAAAAGTTTATGAATACATACATCCTGTGTGATATAGCTGAGATGAAGATTTATTTGTTTGATCAATATAAAAAATGTAAGTTACAAAAAAATTAGATTACATAAAAATAAAAGTTAATTACTACTAATAACTAGTAAAAACATATAATCATGCAATAAATTGCAACATACATACATAGAAGACATAATAGATCAATATAACTACATTATTATGGGCAATGAATGTGTAAATGCATTTATAAACTAAACTAAACCAAACATAGCACAAGAATTATTTCTCTAGCACAAAAAATTCAAAGATTATTGACGATATCAAGATTAATGCTTACATTTAACAAATAAAATTTCATATTTTATTTTAGTTTGGTTTCTTCGGTTCGATTCGGTTTTGAAGGGTAAAAACCAAAACCGAACCAAACTACTACGGTTCGGTTCGGTTTTTTACATTCGGTTTCGGTTTTTTAGCGGTTCGGTTTTATTTGGTCGCGGTTCGGTTTAATTTGATTCGGTTTTCGGTTTTCGGTTTTTCGGACCCAGCCCTAGCCACTGGTCTGGAGAGCCGCGCTGATGAGCGGCGGCGTGGTGGTAGAGTTCGGCTGCACCGAGTTTGTGGGCGCCGTTGAAAGAGAGGAAGACGTCGACATATGTGCTAGGGTTGGAAAGCCTAGGCCTCTGATACCATGTGAGAGAATAATTGTGGAATAATAGCTTACCCATTAGGGAGCCCTAGCATTGTATTTATAATAACAAGGAGTGAGAGTAATTACACACAAGTCCCTATAATTACACTATTATATATTACTGAAATAATAAAGGTAGTGGAGAAAATGTAACTTTTATATTTTTAGTGAATATAATAATAATTTTAGTGTACATGATTATGTTTAATTTTACACAACAGGTGACGAAATACTCATAGTAACTTCTGTCACATTTTCCAACATCTTTTATTTATTGCAATAGTATCTATGGAAAAACTTCACTTTTTACTGTCAGTGTTTTTATAATAATCAAATGTAAGGAACAAAAAATTCACACATATGTAAAGTACATGTAAAAGTGCAAACATGTTGTCTTGCACCTTTTCTAGAAACACATTGTTGTATCACATAACTTGAAACTTAGAGAGTGTTTTGTACGATAGTATTTACTTTAACGTTTGAGGTATGATTGATTTTAGAGATCATATGTAAATTGATTCATTCCAAAAGTTGATGGCATTGAAAAGAAAAATGAGAAAGTGATAAATAGTTTTATACACATGCATGTAGCACATCCCATGCTTTCGATTTTTTTCTTTGAATTTTTCACTTTTAACGGAAGATCAACTTAAAAACATTGCTCTTATTATTACTTGTATTTTTTTAATTTAAAAAGCTGAAAAGTAGGGCTTAAACAGTTATATACAGACTATACGGTTAACCTCAAAATAACTGCCACATTGCCAGAATTTCGTTCATTTATCAGTTTCTACCTATAGGCTTTGTTAGTTTATTCGCGTATAATTCGCGTGTAATACACTCAAACGTATATTTCACGTATAATACTTCCGTTTATGAATTTTTCAAAAAAATCGGAAAAGTTCGCGTACTTTAAGGATAAAATGTATAATACACGTACCGTACGTATTAATACGTATTTTATTCCCGTATAATACTCTCGTTTATGAATTTTTCAGAAAATTCTAAAAACCTCACGGGCTTTAAGTATAATACACGTACTGTATGTATTGATACATGTTTTATTCAAAAACACACACCATTAAACGGAAGCCTAATGTAGTGATACAACTAAAATGAAATGTTTAGATGCTCAATATTTTTTATATTGCTTAAAAATGTATGCCTTATATGTTCGTTAATTGTGTAATAGTCATTACATATTTACATTTAATAAATTAGGTTAATTAGCGTCTTAAATTCGTAATACATTTCGATATTACTATTGTACTACTACTGTATTACTTTTGTTCTCCACCCATATCAAGACTCTAAAGAAATCGAAAAATGTTGTGGCGGCTCACCAAAAACTCATGGTCACAGTAATATCAACTATTCTCTAATGATATCTTTCTACTTCTACTCAAGTAGGCAACGTCATTTTTATTATTTATTGTACTTATGTGTTCAAATCCGTATATATGAAAAAACTATTTCTTACATTTTAAATTATTGAAGAATGTGGTGCAAATGTTAAATAACTCTTTATTTCTATCATTAAATTAGTATATAAGGCACATATTATATGCCGTATTTTTAAATTGTGAAACGTTTAAAATACGTCCGTATCCTTATATATTTCACGAACGTATGAAACATATATTAACCCGTATTTTATATAATTATATCGTATTATACACAAACGTACGTATTATTGTATTATTCACGAACCCTTTATTACTGACGAAGCCTATAGGTAATAGTAATACCGAGTCCGAGTATATAAAGCGCGTAATTTGAAAGGCTCTACAGTATTTTATACTCCGTCCCTATTTATTGACAGATAAAATTCAAACAGGCTCAAGTATACCACTCCGTCAACCCAAAAAAAACATACGGACTATGAAACGGTAAAATCGCCTGAACGGTTGTTTCCGGCGAAGTCAGGATGGAGCTTCTGAACTCATCACCTCCTTCGCTCCCAAAACCAACTGGTAATACACATTTATGCTCTGGGCCGTCGAATTTCAGGCGCGGATCTTACCACAATGAGGTGCCGGCCTTCCCACAGTTGCCGGAAATTGCTGAGGAAGCCGGCTGTAAAGTGCACGTGGCTGTGGGGAAGAAGAAAACGGACAAGGCTGTATCTCTGATTCAGTGGGTTTGTAGGAATTTCGGGAACTCTGAGATTTGCATCCTTCATGTTCATCAACCTTCTCCTTTCATTCCCACTCTATGTAAGTTTATTATGTAGCAAGTTTTGTCAGCCAGTCCTGCAATTTTTATGCGATTTTCACTATGAGCCATCCCTAAACCGTCTCTTTGAAGTGCATCCATCTTACCCCCTTACCCCGATGGGAGCCTTTGCAGCAATGGAGTTTTTGCTATGGGGGTGTTTGGAACTGATTCTGCTTCTGCTTCTTTTTTAAAAGCAGAAGCAGAATCAGAGTCAGTTTTCAGAAGCTGGTACCCCCAGCTTCTAAAAAAACTGATTCTGAGAGTAAATTAGAGCTCCAGAAGTGCTTCTGGAATTTCACCCAAACACTCCAGCTTCTGCTTCTGCTCCCTGAAGGAGCAGAATCAGTTTTGAGAATCAGATCCAAACACCCCCTATGATGACTTTAATTTCCTTATTGAGAAGTTACTCTAGAAAATGTTTTGATTTGCTTATTATGGGGTAGTATAGAATATAGCATATAGGTCCTGTGGCCTGGAAGAAATTCTCTAAATGTTCTGCACTTCTGGAAAGGTTGCATTTTTTAAAAAAAATATTTTTATGCTAATAGTCTAATACATGGTTATACGGTTATACCTGCATCAATCATTGACTTCCTTTCAGCTCACTGCTTTTCTGTTGGTAAGAGCTTATACAATTTAAAGGAGTGTTTGAAATTTGGCTTACGTTTTGTTGTTGCTCAAATTAACGCCCAGTGGGAAGACTACCAGCATGCCAAGCTAATCCAGAAGTGGTGTCTGCTTTCAGGAATGAAGAGAGGGAATTGATGAGGAAACTTGTTAATGGTTACTTAAGTATATGTTGCAGATTGAAGGTAAGCAGTATGCACCCTCTTTAATGTCTTTGTTTGATCTTTACCATGCTACAAGTTTGTCTGTAATTCCTTTTCGGCAACTTCTTATGTCCAGAGGAAATGAAATTAATGATTCTTAAGATATAGGCAAGTGTGTACTCAGCCCCCCCCCCCCAGTTATGGGAGTTGGCGTATATAATCCTTGTGTAATTATAGAAGTCGCGTAAATGATCCTTGACCCTCACTAAGTCACGGGAGTGGTGACCATTGAAGCCACATTACTAATGACTCTGGGATTACATATTTTAGATCCACTTTCCGTAAGAGTAGATGACTGATAGCAACAGTTTGAATAATTGATTGGGAAGACAAGATAAAGGAGAATTCTTGATATAAAATGTTTAGATTGCTCATAATTATTCACGGTGTTTATGAATTATAAGCATGTAATCAGAGTATCAGACTAAAGTGTTCTTACGTTCTTTAGATTCACTTGATAATTTGATTATGAATGCATTTACTGTTAACCATCTACAATGGGTATGATGTTCTTACATTCTTCTCTAAAGCTTAGCTTGTGGGTATATGTTCTCGTACCAGTGAACGTTTTCTGAATTGCTGATTGTCCCCTATTAGGTATTTCACTAAACTCACTATTCATTGATACTTGGATTTAATATTCTATATTTAAGGAGAATCATGCTGCTTTGACCCTAAAAAATAACTAATTGAGTAGTAAAGTTGGTCATTTATGATTGAGTTTGCAGTTTTTGTCGTTAATTCTGCCAAATTTGCGTAGCAAATTATCAATCGGTGCACTGGTTCATCTCTGGGAGGTAGCAGAAATATCTGTTTTTAAAAACAAACTGCGACCACTTATTTATTTATTTATTTATTTATTTATCTATTTTTATTCATTTATTTTTATTTATTTATTGATTTATTTACTTACTACCTCTGTATTTTTTTGTTTGCAACATTAGGTTTTGGCACAAGTTTTAAGGGAAAATTAGTAGGGTAGTGTAAAGTGATAGTAGGAAAGAGATGTTAAAGTTATAAAGCAAGTGAGAGAAGGTAATTAAAGGTAAAAGGTAAGGGTGTTTAGGTATTTTGATACATAACACTTTCCATAAAAGGGAAAAGTTGCGAAGGGAAAAGTTTAGATTAAAATAGTGTATGTAGCTTAGAGCAACATATTTGTTCCTATGCACACAACCACACACACATACTTTTTTGGTACCACGAGAAAATTACATGCATACAAATATTTTGGTCATGCCACTTTTTTGTTCAACCAAATTGTTACTACCAAAATGCTCCTACTTTTTTCATTATTAAGACGTCATTCAAGTACTATGTGGCAAGTCCTAGTCTAGATGAGTTGGAAAGTGCAATTCTCCCTTTAGATCAAAAGTTGCTTTTTAAGAAGTGGTAGCCTGGCAGGTGTAGTCTATCTGGCTTTCATCTAAGGGTCAGTTGGGATGGAACTTTGAAGGGCAAAGTCTATATCTTGGTGTATATTTAAGATTTTAAAGTTGATGGAATTAGATATTAGGTGATCATATAGCATTTCAATCACCCTTATTTGTTTGAAGAAGCATTCTATTTATCAAGATATAGACTACGCATTCCCTTCTAAAGTCCTCCATCCAAACTGAAGTTTCTACCAAGTTTTCAGTGTATGGTGCTGCTTCACATATGGGTTTTCCATGAATTTTGCAGGTCAAGGCAAGCATTATTACTCTTGAAGCTGATCAAATTAAAAAAGGATTAGTTGATATGGTAAATGAACATAAAATTAGGAAGCTAGTAATCGGAGCTATTCCAGAGTGAGTGTGCCCTTTAATATCACTTGCTTCTGCTTTTGTTAATTTTCCTGCTGCTATTGATGATGATGCTGTTGTTGTTCTTATTCTTATTATTATTATTACTACTACAGTACTACTACCTTTGTCCGTTTTTATCTCCACTCTTTCCTTTATCTTCTGTCCCGAATATCTTGTTTTTTCTATCAAGGAAAGGATGTTGTGGTTTATCATTTCACCTCTAATAAACAAGTTTTAACAACAGAATTTTTACTTAGTTAAAAACTGTGTTAAAACAAAATATGAGATAAAAAGTGATGGAGTCTATATCATCATAATTATTTTTATCTCAACTTTCTCAATCAACCAAATTTAGTTCCCAGTAGAGTCATGATGCTGAAGATGAAATATCTTGCAAATTGAGAAACTGATGTCAGTGGCACGCGTAAATATCTTTAAAACTTGTCTGTTGCTACATAAATTGCAAATTCATATAAAGCCAGATTATTCCTATATTTACCGTTTTGAACTTTTATAAATAGTTGCAGGAAGGAAAAACGGAGCTCTAGGAAAGCAAGTTATGTTGAGCAGAATGCTCCATCATTCTGTGAGATAATATTTGTCAACAAAGGAAAACTAGTTTTTACCAGACAGGCTACGGGGTTCAATTCAAACTCTGTAGTAGCTCAAAGTCCTGTTTGTCTCCCACTGCCAGATTCGAATTCAGCATTTGAAGAGGAAAGCCTATCTGGACAGCTTAGAGAAACTGACTTAGAATCTGAGTCATCAAGAAATGAAGTGATTGCAGATATTTTTAAGTGTAATAGATTGGAAGCTGAAGCTGCAGAAACCATGAAGGTAAAAGAACTATAGTTTTGAAAGGAATAGTGTGTATTTAGAATGTGATAATAATCTTAAAGTGCCAGTGTTAAATAATTTGCTCATTAATAATCAAGCATCCTAAGGAAATGCTTTTTTTCGTTGAAAGGTCATAGTTTGATACATTTGTTGTCATCAAATAGTTGTTTTTTTGGACAGAGGTAGTTAGATATAGCAAAGGTGAGTTTGATGCAACCTTCTGTTTCTTTTGATAGAAATGCATAAGAGATAAAAGTTCTATACTTCTATATATTTCTTTTATTATGGAAGGTCACTGCTGAGATAGGTGAGTTTGATGCAGCCTTATGTTACTCTTTGATAAAAATACATAATGGATAAAAGTTCTATATATATCTTTTATTATGGAAGCTCACTGCTGAGGTAGTGTCTTGAATGTCGACTGGTGACTGTATTTCATTTTATGTGGTCTGTTATCTGGCATCATTGTTTCTGTCTAATAATACTGATTACTGTATAGTTGGAACAAAATTGTGAACTTGCTCAGGCATGTTTATGGCTATCTTTAGATACACAATTCTATACATGCTCTTTTGTAGTCCCTAGAAATACAATGACATTCATATCAAGATGATTCTTCGTTGTCTTGGTGTAATAGCATTCATCTAGCATATGTTTGGATGAAGTACAATACTACAGACAGGGAAAAGACTTGAAAAAGAATTGTTTTCTTATGCTAGGTTTTACCTTGGAAAATGTTATGGAAATTGAAATATGATGAGTTGCTTACTTTCTTTTCACATATACGTAGTATTTAGTTTCTTTAGTCTCTATATACTCTGTAGTAGATACATTAATGTTTTAGAATGGTTAATTTAGTCTATCTTTCCTTCTAATGTTTCTCTATGTTTTCCTTCCTATTTTCTTTATCTAGTATTTTCCTTAATGTTTTAGAATGGTTAATTTCTTTGCTTTAATTTAAAAAACTAATATGATGATACAAATGCTTATATCTCAGACCAAAACATGGGAATGTGCTCATGTGCGTGAAATTGCTCTCAGGAAAGAAGCTGAGTTGTCTCATAGAACTATGATAGAGGAACAAGATAAGGATTTGAAAGAGAAGGAAGAGATGACGCACAAGCTAAATATGACCATGAGAAGTATAGCTATCTTAGACACTCATGGACTGGAAACTAACTGTATGTACAAAGATATTGCAGGAGAGATTAGACTCATCCAAACTTCCATAGAAACTCTCCAGAAGGAGAAGCAGAAAGTTCAGAAACAGAAAGATGAGGCAAGGGGGAGGAGCTGTGGAAAGGTTTGGGGAGTAAGTTCAAGAGAGTTGGTACAATTTTCTATATCAGATTTGCAAATAGCAACTTGCCATTTTTCAGAGAGCTTCAAGATTGGAGTGGGTGGATATGGAGCTGTTTATAAAGGGGAATTATTGGATAGAACAGTTGCTATAAAGAAGCTTAATCCACACTATATGCAAAGCCAATCAGACTTTCTTCAACAGGTAAATGACCTACATTATGTATACATACGTCAATATGTGTGTATAGGTTTCGGTTCAAATAAAAAAAAGTGCTTAATGTGCGGATTGCACTCCTACTTCGTTACGTTGCATTTGTATGGTGAACCACTGCCCTTTACACCGTGGCAAATATCAATTACTAAATAAAACGCGGTTGTAATTTTCTATATAAGAAGTTGAAAAGTGCAATATCTGAACATAAAGTGCAGCATGGTGAAATAGAATTGCAATTTAAACGTTCGCACATTAGCCATTTTTGTTTGAAAAGGATCCTATATATATGTTTTGTGTGTGTGGGTGGGTTCGGGGCGGAACCAGGGCACTGGGTCGATACAATGAATATTTTTGGGGGGAAAATCACACAGAATTTTTTACACTAAAAAATAAGCCACTTTTAAATTTGGGGTGGGCCTAGGTTGGCCCCCCTCTACCTCCGCCCCTGAGGTGGGTGGATGAGTGTGCCTTTCATCTATATGTTGTGTTCTAAATTCTAACTCAACTACTTCCGTTGTCCCAAAGAAAGAAACTTGCTTGTAACACTCAACTCGGTACTACAAATAGGAATCTTTTTTATCAAATGACCCTCAAGTTTTCTTTAAATTACAAATGTCCCTAATTAATTCGGTATTTCGCAGACAACATATAACATGGAATTGATTTATTTTGGACTGAATTACCATATATATGTGTTTTTAAATGTCATATTTTCGTTACATTTCATCTAAGGTACGTAGTATAACTTTTCCTTCCTAAAAATGCAGGTTCAAATTCTAGGAAAACTTTATCATCCTCATCTGGTAACTTTACTTGGGTTATGTACTGAAGATTGGTACCTTGTTTACGAGTATATGCCAGGAGGAAACCTCCGGGACCACCTTCTCCACAAGAGCAGCATTACATGGAAAAACAGATTGCAAATTGTTGCTCAAATTGCTAAAGGGCTTTTGTTTTTACACACTTCCAACCCTGAAAAGATTGTGCATGGCAATCTAAAGCCTGAAAATATCCTCCTAGACTCTTACAACAGCTGCAAAATATGTGATTTTGGGATTTCTAAGCTTTTTCCGAACCAAACGCTTCATTGTCCAAGTTTCCGGCGTCAAAGTGTGTCAAAGGGCGCTTTTTCATACACTGATCCAGAATTTCACGTCAGTGGGTCTCTGACAACGAAGTCAGACATCTATTCGTTTGGACTGATCATACTTCAGATGCTCACGGGAAGAAGTCCGGAGGGACTATCCCGTGAGGTACGTAAGGCTGTCTCATGCAGGAATCTGGAATCCATTTTGGATTCATCTGCTGGTGATTGGTCAGCTTTTGTGGCAAGGAGGTTGGCCGGCTTAGGGTTGAGTTGTTGTGAGCTAAACAGTAGGGATAGACCCGAGTTGACGCCAAGTCTAGTAAGGGAGTTAGAGCAGTTGCACACCTTGGAGGAGCGTGTAGTGCCATCTTTTTTCCTTTGTCCTATTTCTCAGGTATCATCTGTTTGTTTCGTGCATTTAACCCGGGTCAGTAAAATTACCAAACTAATAGCTTTTGATTGTCTCACATTGGTTGCGTTTGGTTCCAGCATGTAAGTGTGAAGTATTTGATAATTCTTTTGGGATAAAGTTACATCAAGTGTCCCACATCCGAAATTTGTTTGTCTCATACGGAGTATATAAGTATGAGGATTGGAGACTAGGAGTCAGTTAGGGCCAATTTAGTAGTGTCAGAGCCTGATCCATTTGTTCTTTGTTTGTTTATTTGTTTATTTATTAGCACTCTACAAATTAGGGTAGCCATTTAGGATCGGTTTGACACAGTGTCCCAGATCCAAAATTAGTGCACCTCATATATAAGTACGAGGATTGGAGACTTGGAGTCAGTTAGGGCCAGTTTAGCATAGTGTTATAGCCTAGTCTATTCGTTGTTTGTTTGTTTGTTTGTTTAGCACCCTACAAATTAGAGTAGCCATTTAGGGTCGGTTTGAGACATTTATTCACCCATTCTTCCAACCTAGTTTGGGTCGAGTGTACATGTTAAGTTTCTCTCATCAGAAGTTTACCGTATTTCTGTCTGATAAATAAGTATGAGGTAAGCATATTGTATCTTGAGAATTCTTTTGGGTGGGTAAGGCCCAATTTGACAAGTTAGCCTACCCAATCTAATAATCATTTTAGCGTGACTCAAATCCAATATGATATGGTATCTTAAGCTGGTCTGACAGTGCGTTGTGATTTATTCGCCAATATGATATGAACGGTCAGGCTAAGCCGCTCGATGGTTGGTTGGGGGGCACTTGGGCTGAGGAATATGTTCAGTATCCCACATTGGTTGTTTATTGTGTTCGGGTTTGGTAATACAAATGCAAAGTAAATATCACCTGTTTTAGATTCTTTTGGGATGAATGGGACTCAATTTAAGAACTGTATTACGTGTTTTGTGTGTGTTTGCAATTCAAAAATGGTGTTCACAACATAATTATGGATTTTTTGCTGCTTCAGGAGCTAATGTATGATCCTCAAGTGGCAGCAGACGGGTTCACCTATGAAGGAGAGGCCATAAGGGGGTGGCTGGGAAGTGGGAGAGGTACTTCCCCGATGACCAATTTGACACTTAGTCACTTGGACCTTACTCCTAACCCCTCACTCCGGCTTGCTATCCAATGTTGGATCTCCAATTCTCATTAACTCCTCCTCCTCTTCCACCTCCACCAATGTCTATATTTTGTCAATCGTAAAGTTCATTTGTATTGTATATCCATAGGACTCAGCTTAGCGGCTTAGCCTGACCGATCACGTAAAGAAAGGTACTTTACAGTTTACGTAATCTTTTAGGCTCTGTTTCATTGTAGTAGATGTAATGGAAAAAATGTTGTGAGTTGTTCTATGTATGCGTGTATAATGCACAGGCGCCTTGGTAGGTTATTGTATTGAACTAATGAATGTGATAAAATCAATTTCAACCTAATAAGTAAATCACAAGCTCTGCTGTTATTTGATTCATCTTCTAATAGCCATAAGGCCCATAATGCTAACAAGCAGTATAAATCATTAGGGCTATATTTTTTGTATCAATAGACGTTAATCCACTACACTTTCTATTGAACGTGCGATGGAAACAAAAATGTAATGAAATGAAATCTTTCATTTCATCACTATGTAATAATTATGACACCATTATGTTTTTATGTAAACATATACTACGTAGTTAAGTCATCATCATTTTCATTTGCCTCAGTGCCGCAAAGGCTCCCACCTACGGTGGGGTAAGGGGATCGGATGTACGTAGTCTTACCCTTGTACTAAAGCACGGAGAGACTGTTTCCGGATGAAAATCGCGTCCAAAATTGTATGGATTGACCGATGCTTCATAAGAAAGAAGCGCAGACAGTTTAGTGAGCCGTTTTGCTTTATCCCATCATATTCTCAAGCCAAAAAATAATGAATCTTTGGCTCCCTTGCAAATGATGGGAAAGTAAACAAATAGTTAAGTAATGTAAATAATTATTTGCAATTCATAATTATCGTTACAAATACCAGCTGCAAATATCATTATCATTTGACCTTGAGTAGAAGAAGATATGTTTTTAGGTGATATCAAAGGTTGATTCCGCTCTATTACACACATACTCCTTGATCCAGAGCAGAGTGTAAGACTGGACCGCTGAAGCTTCCAAACTCACGATTTTCAGGCCTTCTCCAGTTCTCCTGTTAGGCTATTATTATATACAGTATTAAAAGTAGCTATTTTTTTAAAAAATTCAAAAAAAAAAAGTAGCTCTTGTATAGAAAAGTAGAAAATGAAACATTTGATATTGAATGAATTCATTGATAATTACGAAATGCATACTTAAATAGAAATTATAACTCAAAGTCGTTCCTCAAGGATAAAATTACCAAATATTGGTTTACTGCTTTAGTAGTTAGCAAGTAAACCATATTTTGGGTTTTCTAAAAGCTCATTTATTTAAATAGGTTAGGCTTGACCACAATTTTGAGATTCTCTTAGCTTAATAACCGGCCTATATATATTGCAAATTAGGGGTGGTCTCGGGCCGGGCGGCCCGCCCCCGGAACCGGCCCGGACCGGTATTGTTTGTACCCGGCCCGGCCCGGGAACCGGTCAGGGGACCGGTTCGGGCCGACCCAACCCAATAGCTAGGTGGTCCGGGCTCGGGCCCTCCAAATGATGAACCGGCCCGGTCCGGGCCTCAACGGCTATTTAAAAAAAAAAAAACAGGCTCCCTAGCCGTTGGGAATAATCCCAAACGGCTCTATAGCCGTTGGCGGGAGAGGAGGGGGGGGGGGGGTCGTCCGGGGGGGGTTTTGGGGATACAAAAAAAAAACCTATTTATACTCTTATTTTCTATACATTTTTCACATCATCTTCATACAATCCTACTCTCTAATTTTCTATTCTCTCATACTCAATCATCTCCATCTTCATCTTCTCTCTCTCTCTCTCTCTCTCTCTCTCTCTCTCTCTCTCTCTCTCTCTCTCTCTCTCTCTCTCTCTCTCTCTCTCTCTCTCTCTCTCTCTCTCTCTCTCTCTCTCTCTCTCTCTCTCTCTCTCTCTCTCTCTCTCTCTATATATATATATATATATATATATATATATATTATTTATATAATTATTATATCTACTTATATATTAATTATCTACTTATATACATATATTATATTACTAATATTTATTATCTACTTAATATATACTTATTATCTACTTATACATCTCCATCTTTTTAATATTTACTTTGATATCTACTTATTATCTATATTTATTTTAATTTACTTGTATATATTAAAGTATTATATATAAGTGTATTACTCATCTTATAGTAATATACTTGTATATTATATACTATAAACATTATATTATATATTATTTATACAATTATCTACTTATATACATATTATCTAATTATACATCTCCATGTTTTTTATATTTACTTTGATATCTACTTATTATCTATATTTATTGTAACTTACTTATATATATTAAAGTATTATATATAAGTGTATTACTCATCTTATAGTAATATACTTGTATATTATATACTATAAACATTATATTATATATTAGTTATACAATTATCTACTTATATACATATATTATATTACTAATATTTATTATCTACTTAATATATTAGTTACACTTGAATTCATAGTAATTAAATTCATCGTATTAGTTAATTTTTACATTTCTCATTATCCTAATTTAGTTAATTAATACTTGTCTCGTTTTTTCTATTAGTTAATTCATTGTTTTTTTCTATTCATAGTAAATAAATTCATCGTATTGTTACATTTTTCATTTCTCTATTAGTTAATTTATTAATTGTTGCATTTATCATAAAAGTATAAAACTAGTTAATTGTTACATTTTTCATTAAAGCATAAAACTAGTTAATTCTTACATTTTTCATTAAAGTATAAAAGTAGTTAATTGTTACATTTTTCATTAAAGTATAAAACTAGTTAATTGTTACATTTTTCATTTCCCTATTATTTAATTTGTTAATTATTTCATTTATCATAAAAGTAAAAAAACTAGTTAATTGTTAATTGTTGCATTAAAGTTTAAAACTAGTTTATTTTATTAGTAAGTGGATTCTTGGAAATTTGCTATAATTTTATTAGTCGCATTTTATTATTATTATTGTACTCATATTAAAACATTTGATATAATATAATATTTGTTACATTTTAAAGATGGACCGTGGTAGACATTCCGTAGATATGGTAATCTCCAACGCAACCGAAGGAAGGAGATTGCGACAAGTCATCCTAGTTTACGCAAAGGCAAAGGGCGGGCCGGGTCTTCTTCTCAAAGTCGAGAAGATTTTGAAACGGGATACCAAAGGCGGGATGGGGATGCGATGTCCGACGAGCAACTACAACAACTATTGGCGCAAAATGATGGGCGCTTTTTCCAACAACAAAACATCCCGGAGTCCATTGATGAAGAGGAGCTCGAGGATGACGATGCGGAGGAGGACGAGGGGGGGTGACGGGACTCACGGCACCCCGGATGATGAGCAAGAGTTGGAGGACGAGGGCGGTTCATCCCAAATTGGTATGAAATCTAAATCTCCTATTATAGAAAATAATTTTACAAAGAGGAAAGACAAATCAACCGATAAATGGTACGCAAGTTGCAATCATTGCAAGGAGTATAGCTTGGGAACTTCCGGCGGATACGGGAGCCTCAAAAGGCATCTTAAGTCCGCGCACTCTGTGGAGTATGCGAAAATAGACAAAGGCAAGGGGAAGCAAACTCAAATATCGAGGTTTGCAAATGACCAACCTTTTGGTAATTTCTCATACAATGATGCACAAAATTTGACTTGTATGGCTAACTTAATTGTTGAAGAAAATTTGCCTTATTTGTTTTCTGAAAGTCTTACTTTTAAAGATTAGGCACAAACTTGTTTAAATCCTCAATTTAGAGCTTATAGTCGCAAAACAGTTAAGAAAGAAATTATAAGGCTTTATTCAAAAAAAGAAATTATAAGGCTTTATCGTGTGGAAAAGGATAGATTACAAATTTTTTTTGCAAACTTTGATGGCCGTGTTACTATTTGTTCTGACATTTGGGAGGATACTTATCATAATTTACATTATTTGGGTTTGACTGCACATTTTATTGATAATGATTGGAATTTGCATAAACGTGTTCTTGCTTTTCGTGAATTTAATGATCGTCACACCGCTGAACATATTTATATTTTGATTGAACGTATTTTAACTGAGTATAATTTGATTGATAAGGTGTTTGCTATAGGTTTTGATAATGCTACTAATAATACTGCTGCTATATCTAGATTGCGTGAATTGTGTGGTTCTAATACTTTGATGGGTAGATTTTTTCATCAACGATGTGCATGCCATATTATAAATTTATGTGTGCAAGACGGTATAAAAGCGTTAGGAGATGCTATGGAGGTAGTCAAGGGGGGATTAGACGTATTTGGATCAATGGTCAACTTAAATTAAAATGGCAAAATTATTTGATTGAAAGAGGTGTGAAATATGTTGCTTTTCCTAAAGATTTGTCTATTCGGTGGAATAGTACTTATAAATTAATTAAAGTTCTTCTTAGATATAAAGAACATTTTCCTGTTTTTTAAGACAATATGATAACTATATTTTAAACTCCGCTCATGTCGACACTTGTGAAAAAAATTGTAATGTTTTGATATATTTTAATAATGCAACTGATAGTTTTAGTCATGTTTATAAATCTACCTCAAACGAATTTATTCGTGAAGTTGTTAATCTCGCCGGTGCTTTTAATGAATTTAAGAATGCCGCTTACGTGAGTTATTTTTGTGGTTTTATGAAGGAAAAGTTTTTAAAATATTATGCACATATTCCGCATATTTATGGTATTGCATTTATTCTCGATCCTCAGCTCGTTATAGACTTGGTAATTTGGAAGAATGTTTGAAGTTCTATTATAATGCTTTTTTTGGTCCATTTCCAATGTATGACGATAACGCCATATATCCGCAAGTTGAATACAACGAGGTTAGTAATTTATTTTATGCCTTATTTAATGAGTTTCATGCACAATATGCCAACGCGCCCCCCTCCCCCTCCCCGACACACACATCTTCATCTAAAGGAAAATCACTTCTTAAATCTGCTTTTGGCAATCTTATGAAAAAAAACTAAAACAACTCACACTATTGAACAAATCGCACTTAATGAGATTTCTTTGTATATAAATTATGAGGTAGAATTTGACGAAAATGAGAAGTTTGACGTTCTAAAGTTGTGGAAGTCAAAAGAAAGAATGTTCCCGATTTTGGCACGGATGGCTAAGCAAGTGCTATCAATGCCGGTTTCAACAATTGCCGTGGAACAAGAATTTAGTTCGGCCGACAACGTTCTAACGGCGTCTAGAACGAGTTTGAGCGCAGAGTCTCTTGAGACGCTTATATGCTACCACGATTGGTTGAAGGCCATACATTAGGGGTGGACCGGTTCCGGTTCGGGCCTGGGCCCGGCCGGTTCGCGGTTCTGTTTTGTTGGGCCCGAGCCCGAACCGGTAGCCACCGGTTCCGGGCCCGGTTCCGGCCGGGCCAGGCTGGGCCACCCGGTTTGTAATTTTTTTTTGGCTTCTCCTATTTAACCCCCAACCCACCCCCCCTCACCCCCAACCCACCCCAAACCACCTCAAATGGCCCAAAATACCCAGCCCAACCCAAAAACTTTAAAAAAAAAATCAGAAGAAAAAAAATTAAATTCGGCCCGGACCGGGCCTGAATCGGCCGGGCCGGTTCACCAAATGGAGGGCCCGAGCCCGGAACCGAAGCCCACCGGGCCGGGTGGCCCGAACCGGGCACTAACCGATTCACCGGGCCAGGCCGGGCCCGCACAGTAGCGGGCCGGTCCGGGCCGGTTGGCCCGGCCCGAGTCCATCCCTACCATACGTAGAACTCAATAAATTAGAATCACCCCCCTCCCAAGACTTTATGGATGAATCAACAACCGAGGGTGGCTCCTATGCCGGAGATTCCGATTGATTAGTATTTCACAATTTATTATAAAATGTATTTCATGTTTTAATTTTTCCCTCAATTCTCTATTGTAATTTGTAAACTTGTAGTTCATATTTCAAATAAATATATATCCTTTTTTATATATGTAGCACTTCTCAAATTAATTAATTGGTTACAAACTTACAACTTACAACTTAGAATTAATTATATTATGTTATAATATGGAAGGAAATAAGCAGAAGATCAGGGAGATAAAGTATAATCTGAATACTTAGTGAGAAAGATGTTATTAGAAGTGTGATAATGGTGTGTTAATTACAATGAGAATGACTCCTATTTATAGGAGAAAGTGTGAGCTCAATGAGATTAGGAGATCATTGTGAGCCACACATTTATCACCTTGAAATCACAATTATGATTTCCTAATTATTTATGTAATGATGATAATAATTCCTAATCAGGAATAGTTAGAAGATGACTAATTCAATAATATTTCAACACTCCCCCTTGAATGGTCATCTTCTAATTATTCTGGGGTATTAGTTTCATAGTATTATAATGTACTGTCTCGTTAAAAACCTTTGTCAAGAAAAACCCAGTGGGATAAAAACCTGACGAAGGGAAAAAGAGTGCAGTGCATTATATTACTCCCCCTCAATTTAACATATATCTCGAAGACGATACATTCCAATTTTATGGACCAGTTCTTCAAATTTCTTCGGTGCCAATGACTTTGTGAACAAATCAGCAGGGTTGTCGCATGACTTGATTTGTTTGACATCGACCGTTCCGTCTTTCTCAAGATCATGTGTGGAGAAAAGTTTTGGTGCTATATGCTTTGTTCTGTCCCCTTTGATGTAACCTCCTTTGATCTGAGCTATACATGTTGTATTATCTTCATAAATCACAGTAGGATTAGAAGTAAAAGATTCTATACCGCATTCATTTTGTATGTGCTGGATCATTGATCTCAACCAGACACACTCACGACCTGCTTCATAAAGAGAAATTAATTCTGCATGATTTGATGATGTTGCAGTTAATGTTTGCTTCATTGATCTCCATGATATAGCGGTATCACCATAGGTGAATAAATATCCTGTTTGTGATTTTGCCTTTTGTGGATCAGACAAGTATCCTGCATCCGCGTAGCCAATTAAAGTGGCATTTGCACCATTCTTGAAATACAATCCAAGATCGATTGTACCATTGAGATATCGGAATATATGTTTGACACCATTCCAATGCCTTCTTGTTGGGGAAGAACTGTACCTGGCTAATAAATTTACAGAAAAAGCAATATCTGGTCGAGTATTATTAGCCAAATACATTAATGCTCCAATAGCACTCAAATATGGTATTTCGGGACCAAGGATTTCTTCATCATCTTCACAAGGTCGGAAAGGATCATCATGCACATTGAGAGATCGAACCACCATTGGAGAATTGAGCGGATGTGCTTTATCCATGTAAAATCGCTTCAAAAGTTTCTCGGTATAATTTGATTGGTGGATGAAAATACCATTTCTCAAATGTTCAATTTGAATGCCGAGACAAAATTTTGTTCTCCCAAGGTCTTTCATTTCAAATTCTTTCATGAGATATTTTGCAGTATTTTCAATTTCATTAGGAGTTCCGGTTATATTCAAATCATCAACATATACTGCAATTATGGCGAATCCTGATTCGGATCGCTGAATGAAAACACATGGACTAATAGGATCATTTTTATACCCTTCTTTAATCAAATATTCACTGAGACAGTTATACCACATGCGTCCAGATTGTTTTAATCCATATAATGACTTTTGCAATTTTATGGAAAATAAATCTCGAGATTTCGAGCTATAAGCATCAGGTATTTTAAAGCCTCCAGGAATTCTCATATATATGTCTGTATCGAGTGAACCGTATAAATATGCGGTCACCACATCCATTAGGCGCATTTGCATCCTTTCAAAAACAGACATGCCAATTAAAAATCTTAAAGTTGTAGCATCAACTACTGGAGAATACGTCTCATCATAATCGATTCCTGGCATTTGAGAAAAACCTTGGGCAACAAGTCGGGCTTTGTATCTAACGATTTCATTTTTCTCGTTGCGTTTACGCACAAAAACCCATTTAAAACCGACAGGTTTTACGCCTTTTGGCGTATGGACAATTGGTCCAAAAACATTACGCTTTTCTAGCGATTTTAATTCTACCTGAATTGCTTCATTCCATTTTGGCCAATCATTTCTACGACGACATTCGTCAATAGATTTAGGCTCATTGTCATCGTGTTCATTCATTATATCTGTGGTGATGGCATATGAAAATATATCATTAACATCAATATCATTTCTATTCCATTGTATTCCATTAGAAACGTAATTAATTGAAATTTCAAAATTATCGACGTTTCTATCTTTATCTGGAATATTTACCTCTTCGAAGGTGATTGGATCCTCTTTTGAGGTATCATTATTGTTGATGTTATCTTCAAGGCCGATATTTTCAAAATGCTCATTTTCTTCTTGAGAAGGTTGAACTTCTTTGGCATCACAAACTACAACTTGCTGTTTAAATTTTCTTGGTTTCAAATCTCTTGAACCAAGTGGTCTACCACGTTTTTTACGTATCATAGATTCATTAGCAAGTGTTCTTTCGCTAATCTCCGCAGGAATTTCTATTCGAGAAGGAGCATTCATAGCTGGAACATGTGACTTTGTCACTTTCTTTGAGTCTGTGAAAGCATCAGTCAATTGGTTTGCAACATTTTGTAAATGAATAATCTTTTGAATTTCTTGTTCACAAGCATTTGTGCGAGAATCAAGAAAAGATAAATTTGTTGCATTCCAAGTAATATCTTTCGTACGTGGGTCCATTTCTTTAATATCTCCCCCTAAGGCTGGGAATACTGTCTCATCAAAATGACAGTCATCGAACCGCGCGGTGAATAAGTCACCGGTCATAGGTTCTAGATAATTAATAATTGAGGGTGATTTAAAACCAACATAAATTCTCAGCCTTCTTTGAGGACCCATTTTAGTACGATAAGGTGGAGCAATTGGTACATACACAGAACAACCAAATATTTTTAGGTGGGATATATTTGGTTCTTTACCAGATATTAATTGTAATGGGGAATATTTATGATATGCCGTTGGCCTAAGCCGAATTAAATTTGCAGCATGCATTATAGCATATCCCCATGCAGATGATGGTAATCTGGATTTCATCAATAATGGTCTAGCAATTAATTGCAATCGCTTAATTAAGGATTCGGCAAGACCATTTTGTGTATGTACATGTGGAACTGGATGTTCCACATCAATCCCAATTGACATGCAATAGTCATTAAAAGATTGGGATGTAAATTCTCCTGCATTATCAAGTCGGATTTTCTTTATCGAATAATCCGGAAATTGTGATCTCAAACGAATAATTTGAGCAAGGAGATTTGCAAATGCAAAATTTCTAGTCGATAAAAGACTGACATGTGACCAACGTGTTGATGCATCAATGAGCACCATAAAATATCGAAACGGTCCACACGGAGGGGTAATTGGCCCACAAATATCTCCTTGAATTCTTTCTAAAAATGCAGGAGATTCAACTCCAATTTTGTATAAAGATGGCCTGATAATTAATTTGCCAAGAGAACAGGCAGTGCACGGAAAATCACTTGATTGTGGAATCTTGACATTAGTTAATGAATGTCCAAGTGAATTTTCAATAATATTGTGCATCATAGTGCTGCCCGGATGACCTAAACGGTCATGCCACAAGATAAAAGAATTGTGGTCATAAATTTTAGATACCACATTTATCTCAATTGGACTGATATATGTATAATACAGTCCCGAGTAATATGCTGGCATTTTTTCAGAAATGTATTTATTGCCAGATCTATTTGTCGTTAGACATAAATATTCCTTCTGATTTTCAGACATGGTTTCAATATGAAAACCATTTAGACGCAAATCTTTAAAGCTCAAAAGATTTCTCCGTGATTTACTGGAGTATAAAGCGTCTTTAATTATTAATTTTGTCCCTTTTGGGAGAATCACACAGGCTATTCCAGAACCTTCAATGAGTTTAGCAACACCTGAGATTGTATTGACATTAGCATCAACTAATGTCATATGAGAAAAATAATCTCTATGTCTCAAAATGGTGTGCGTTGTGGCACTGTCTATTAGACATTGTTCAGAGCCACTTGGAGAAATTTTAGTTAACTCCATATCTTCGCGAAGATAAAATGAACAAATATTAGTTCAATATTGTAATATAAATTGTACTTCACTTAATAGTACATTTAATTGTGAATAACTTTCACGTTAAAAATAAGCACTACTTTAAATTTCTATTTTGAAATATACTCCATACTAGATAACAAGGAGAAAATAAAGTGAGTTACTCTATTCGGACTTTCAATAAGAGAAGTGATTTAGGTCACATATTTACTTCTTATTAATTTCGACCTCATCATTTGAGATTAAAAACGATCATGAGTGCCGTTATGAGGGGTTATTCCCGGCAATTGACATAAATGTACATAATGACCGTTTGGTTCAAGTTACTGTCATACCAATTGTTAAGGGGCCCTCTTAACAATTGGAGACGTGTAACTTAATAATAATCAAAAGTTATTATTTCGAAAGAAATAATATACTATAGTAACCGAATGTCTTTGATGGATAAATTGTTGTCTTGGTTTTAACAATATACAACACAGTAGTCCATTTTTCAAATAATTTTAGTTCATCGGTTTAAGTAATATTTTAGTCAAAGTGATTGTGTTGAAAAAACATTGAGGTAGCAAAAAGAAAACAATAATGAACTTCCTCCAAAGTCCAAATCAAGAGGTATACGTATAATTTATTGTTATCACTTTTATTTATTAATTATTTCATATGCGTAGATGTAGTAATCTATACTCAGTATTAAATCCATTTCATTTTTATTTATTTATACACCGGGTCTTTAAATTGAAATGGTGTTGGGAAAAGCCAAAATAGTGAAGTCAACATTAATATAAAAAAAAAAAACTTCACGTGTATATGTCGGCATGAGAGACCATAGTCAGGAGTCAGGACAGTCATGAGTCATCTCATTTAATGTTAGGGAGTAGCTTATTATGTTCTCTCAATGTATATATGTAATGAATTTAAAAAAAAAACATTAAACTAATCCTTGAGATGGATAACTGAATAGCTCAATAGATCTCCATAAGATGTATGTATATTATGTACCGAGTATATATGAAGGCACTATGATAATTACTTCATAAAATTAAATTGCCGTGTAGACCCGTGAGTTATACGGAGTATATCAATATATGTGGTACTGGTGCTAGTAAAAATAAACAACCCATGACTCCAGAAAATTGTCAGTGCTTTATGAGAGTCTGGCCATTTAGATAAGACCGTTTATTTGTCCAGTTTGTTTATCTCACCCCTAAGTAGCAAATACATGCAATTTACACGAAACCTGGATATTTGTTGTGTCAACCCAACTCATAATATCAGGACGTACAAAAAGATGTGGTAGTGTTAGTACACCCATGTGAAATACGGAGTAGTTGGTTTTATAGAGAGAGATACTACGATGTACTCCGTATTTATTATATCAAGGAAGAAGACAAGTAAAAATAAATGCTCTTATCTACTTGTATGGCCTGTGACTAACTACCAGCTAGTTTTATTTATACATCAATTCAATGAATTAGTTTGTATGATGATGTTCGAATATAAAGCAAACAACGTACTAATTTCCCCTCACCGTCTCTCCTTTTTTTTTACAGAGTACTTCATATCGAGTTCCCTTTTTTTTTATAGTCTATGAAGATATAAAAATAGATTGTATTTATGCTACTATCAAATGTTGAAGAGAGGAAAAGAAAACTAATACTATCTACTACGTAGTATATTAGTTGATGGATTCATGAGATTGATGAGCTTATGCTCTTCTTATATTCATACGGATTTAGTTCATATGTATTTAGTACAATATGTTCATATTATCATATATACATGAAAATCTCTGATATATGCTGTCAAACATTCTTCCCAAGCAAAAGTTCAGATTTCAGAGCATATTTTATCTCAAGAACATATTAGTATAAAGGTATGTCTTTCTTCCTCTTCGACCTCTTTTATAAAAAATATAGCTATAATTTTCTGATATGGAGGATCCCAATTGTTGGGCAACCATAGAGCATACTTCTTATAGTTTTGAATATATATATATAAACTTGTTATACTTCTCAATCTCTGATTTTCTTTTCACATGAATTAATAAATTCCAGAAAGTATATACCTGCTGGGAAGATGATGATTTTGAAGATTTGGAGCAAATTCGTGCTGATAACGTGTTATAATATGGAAGGAAATAAGCAGAAGATCAGGGAGATAAAGTATAATCTGAATACTTAGTGAGAAAGATGTTATTAGAAGTGTGATAATGGTGTGTTAATTACAATGAGAATGACTCCTATTTATAGGAGAAAGTGTGAGCTCAATGAGATTAGGAGATCATTGTGAGCCACACATTTATCACCTTGAAATCACAATTATGATTTCCTAATTATTTATGTAATGATGATAATAATTCCTAATCAGGAATAGTTAGAAGATGACTAATTCAATAATATTTCAACATATTAGTATTTATTAGAAAATGTATTTCATATTTAAGTTGTATTAGTAAGTTAAAAAAAATTACAGAGGCCCGACCCGACCTGGCAGGTGGCCCGGCCCGAACCGGCACCGGGCGAAGAACGGGCCGGTTCCGGGCCCCCCAATCCAGAACCAAAGGCCCAACTGGGTCTAGGCCCAGCCCAGGCCCGAGTCCAGGCCTGTTGCAAATTAGTTATTCGCATAATCCAACGCTAATAAAATTGCATATCAGATCAAATGGACTTTTCTGGAATAATCTTCTGATTTCCTAACAGACGCAAAATGATATCAATATGACAGTATATAAGGTATATTTAAGAATCTTGACAAAAGCTATTACTGTATCCTTTTAAGGAAATGATATTATTTGTAATAGTCACGATTTGAAGGGAGGTAAATGCTATTAGAATTGAGAGTAAAATAGATAGAATAATATTACTTCGTATTATATTCACCAAAAGCCCTTCACACGGACCCCCCACATTGCATGGTGGACAGCTAAACTCATTGTAAACACGCCTAAATCATACAGTATTTAACTTGCAATGCCAAGTAGCAAATGATGTACGGCAAGTGCGACATAGTGTATGATGTACACTAATTTTCGAAACGCTATAGTTGTGTTCTTTTCAGGAAGAGTTGTCCATCTATCTTCCTAATAATGCGACACGGTCCTTCTGTACGGCAAGTGCCAAGTTCATATCGAAGAGCTCACACCGAATCGGCATCTCCATTTCATAGAAAGGGTTCTTCAACACATAATCTGTGTACAATTCGTATATACATTTCAAGAGGGGTTCCATATGCAGCGTTCCAGGCTCACATACCACAAAAAATTTTGTCCCTAAAAAAAGGAAGAACAACCGTTTACTTCAATTTATTTTAATCTCACACCAGATTTACATTGAGTAATAATGAGATACACATAATATCAAACATAAATAGACCAAACCATATCAAACTAGACCAAACTTAAACAAAACAAACGAGATCAATTTCGACCACCAAAACATTCAAGTCCAAATGAACTCCTTATACGGAGCATATGGCAAGCACTTGGTGTTCTATAAATCTGCTAATCTTTGTCGAGTCAGTTAGTCACTAAACCAAAATTGGCTGACCATGTCTTTTATTAGAATCTGACCCAACCAAGACATGAGTAGACACTAGGCAATTGGTTTGAAAGTATGTAGCCTGCCAAGCGCTAAGTGTCTTTTTAAGACATTGATTTTGGCGCTTTCACATGATTCTGCATAATTTTCCTATTATGCTACAAATTATTGGTAACATTTCTTATGTCAGATGCATCTCTTTTGAGATATCATGAAATTCCAGAGTATTTTGTAGACGAGGTACTCTCAGCAAAGTAGCAGGTTTTTTATGGTTCACTTAACTAGGAAAGTATTTAATTTTCTTTCATAAATCGATCTCTTTTTGGGCTTATATACTCGGCATATTAGGATAAAGAGTCACCACCATCATAGCCTTTGGCCATGTTCCTTCAGCCCTATGCAAATCTTCTAAACCACCCTTCTTGGCTCAAGTCAAATGCCTCACACTCCTAGAGTAGCTTATTCCATTAGTGTCAATTAACCTCCCTAGTAATCTTGACCAAATTTATGATGTTTGGTCATCAACATCACCTTAATCAAAACGTTCTTTGGGACTGTGAATCATGACTTGAAATTAAAAGGCTAATTAATTAACACTACTAATTGTGTAATTCATGCAAAAATGCGCTCCAGGTCAAAACCTTCTGAACCGGAAAAATGAGGTGAATATCATTAGACAGTGATGGTTTGTGATAGTCATGAGTCATGACCCAATGGGAAAATGGTTTTATAAAATTGGAAATTTTGAAAATATTATAATCCCAACTATTGCCGGTCCGCTAACAATAATCCCAACTATTGATTATTTTTGTATAATCCCAACTATATGGACCGTCCACCAATAATGGTCCGTGATTAGATAACAAGTGAATTTCAAATAGAAATTGAGCGTAAAAAATAAAAATTGGGATTATTTATAGGGATTACTTGCTATATATCTCTTCTCATCCACTTTAGAAATTATAGGAATTTATTCATAGCCGGTCACGTCGGACCATTATAATTGATAATGGTCCCTAAAGTTGGGATTATTCTGAAATAATTGATAATTGGGATTATTATAAGCGGACCGTCAATAGTTGGGATTATTACTATCAATTTTTCCTATAAAATTTAACTTTGAAAGGCTAAACCCAAAAATGTGAAAGCTGTTGGACCTCTAATGAAGCATAAATATAACATTGTACATCGTTCTCTAAAGATTCCATTTCATAATGAGGGATAAGTGCAACACAGAAATAGATAAAATGTGAAAGCACATTGCTAAATTTGTTACTTAAAAAAAAAGGAATGAAAGAGGAAATACCAGTTAGAGATTGGAAGCAGTGAAGATCAAAGGTGTCGGCTTGAAGGAGTTCAATGCCAGAGCAACCATTGATAGGAGAGAGTTGCTGAGAGATGGCATGCATTGAATGCCACAAACTTGCCAGCCTCAAACTATCATTGGTATCCATCCTTCCAGCTGAACCATAATCCTGCAGTTTTGACATCAATAATTAGGTTTTCCAAGAGCAATTTATTCTAAATTAAAAATCCAGGCTAGAAAATTTAGGAAATAGTTGTAAATGTATTGACCTTGTAGAAAATAAGGCCTCCTGATTTGTTGATGATATAGAAGCTGTAGACAGCTGCCATTTCTGCTCAAAATTGAAATGTCTTTCTTCTTATAATGGGAGTTGCTAATATAAAGATTACTAATACTACAATGCATATTTGTGCTTAAAGATTTATTTTAATGTTGAAATTAGGACCAGCTTAATTAAATTAATGGGAAAAAACCATGACTAGCGAAATAGAAGGGGGGATTACAGGTTCTTCACAATTCAGAAATCACCATGGCGAAGCAATTCATTAAAATATAGAAGCATAGAGCCATAGACTAACTACAAATGGTTGAATTTAAATCAGTGTTGATCGAATGAAGTTAGCATCAAAGTGTCAAACCGATGCAATCTAATTTGAAGTGTAGAAGAAAGAATCTAGAACTTTACTACACAACAACAATATCCAAGCCTTAATCCCAAAAGAGTTTGGGGTCGGCTAACATGAATTGAAGCATGAAATCGGAGCCAGAATCGGAGCCAGAATGATAAGAAAGATAAGCAAGATAAAAAGATAAGAAAGATAAAAAGATAGGTAAAAAAAGATAAGATAGAGATGAATATAAGATAAAGATAAGAACTTTACTATGGTGAAAATTAATTACAACCAAGCTTGTCAATGGCGCGCAAATGGCTTCTGCGCCATAAAATGGGCCGTGGCACTGGGTATACACATGGCGACGCCATTGTCTCGCCATCGCCATGGCGATGCGTAGGCTTTTTTAACACATCAGCGGGTATTTGGTCTGGGATTTTGGGGCTGTTGGGCCTGCTGAATCTAGACGCTACCTCTGTTCTAAAAATCGCTCTAGACGCCCGACTAGTCACCGCCTAGGCGCAAGGCGATGGCCGAGCGCCCTGAATTAGTCTGCCGCCTAAGGCGCCTAATTGCCCGCCCAAAGCGCCTAATCTTCACCTAGGGCGTCTAGATTCGTCAAACAATTTTTTATTTTTATTTTTCTTTTTGTAAGAGATACATGTGCCTTTAAGTTTAATCACGCTTATGAAGAAAGATACTTATAAAGTAAGATAAAACTATATATGTTTGTATATATACTTAAATTTTATTACTCCGTATTATTTAATATTTATAACATAATGTAATTAAGTGATTAGTTATCATACATTATTTCATGTGACAATTCTATCATTCATGCATGTTAATGTGTGTATATATTTTTCGTACACACACAATATTACGGTTTTACTATGTATTATTTATTATATATATGCAAAAATATTGATAAAAATATAATTTATGTGTCTCTGACTAGTCCACGCCTAGGCGCCTGCCTAGCTGCCTAGGCGTTAGGCGCTGGGCTGGCGCCCGACTAGCGCCTAGCACCTTTTAGAACATTGATGCTAACCTTAATAAAACTTAATATTTTAGCCCATTATACCAATAACAACCCTAACAAAAGTAAATAAACACACAAAGCCTGCAGACACTAGAAGTTAAACCTGCGAGTCTGCGACAAAAAAGATGAGCGCCAAAAACACAAAGCATGTATTTTTCTTCTATATCTAGTTGGGGATTATTTGGTATGCAAGACATTTTCACTTGGGCATTCTTTCATTAAATATGTATGAAAAAGTTTGAGTAATTTGTTGATGCCTTCTCAGTTATTATCTAGTTAAAACAACAAATGTCAATTTTTACAAAATTTTCAAAGTGCGCGTATCAGGTACATAACCAGCCTGGATTTTGCACCATTGGCTGTGTCATGTGGAATTGACGTGGAACATGCATTTGTGATGCACTGTGAGTGTAGGAAGTGAAGTGGTTTACGGTTTGCACTTTGCAATGGTACTATCTGCAGTATAATACTGTCTTGGAACATAGTTGTTTGAGTTGGACATGCATATTAAGAACTTCACATAGATTCAAACCAAGATGATGAGGAGTGCAATGATTGATGATGATCATGCCATGAACATCAAACAAAAACAAGCTAACAAGCCTAAATCCCAACATATTTTGTTTCCCTTTTCACATGTTTTGGTTAGAATGTTGTTATTCAACTTTTTTAGCATGTTTTGGTGGTTGGGTTGATGAATTATAGTGTCTATCATTCGTTTTGAAGTTTTTTTTGTCACGTGGCGACACCATATTTGCGCCATCGCCATGGGAAATGGCTTGTGCGCCATGGATGTCGTCATGCGCCATGACAACTATGGTTACATCTAAATATATTTTTTATCATATACCCCCTCCGTCCCGCAAAGAAGTTCCCAGTTTGACCTACACACATATTAAGGAAATAAACTTACCAGGGGGTAAATTTTACTGTTTCGACACTGTTTTGCACTGTTTTGATGTAGGATAACTTTCCATTTAGGGAAAGGGGAACTTCTTTTGGGGACTGCTAAAAAGGAAAGCGGGAACTTCTTTACGGGACGGAGGGAGTAATATATATAGACAGAGTATGCTGGCACATAGCACAAGCTTAGCGGTCCTTTTAATCTTATGCATCAAGAACTGAAATGCAAATATGGGTAAAATAAATTCTGAAATTAAAGTTGATCCTTTTATAACTTGAAATTGTTAATGAAAATAGTAAACAAATATATTACACATTACTTTTGATAGTGTTTCTTTTAAAACATAATTTCCATATACCTTAATTTTGATGAAACAATTGTTTTGTTTGTAGAATGAAATGACTCACAAGGTTAGCAATAATACTAAAACTCAACACACACTATATAAGAAGTAGAATATGTTGAAATAATTTGGTATTATCAGATAGGCTCATCAAAATTAAGGGGGCTGTAGGTTTCTTGGTTCATTGACTCCTCAAGTTACAACGGACATAGTGAGTATGATCTAAGGTAGTGTAGGGAGGGTTTGTAATGTTTGATGAAAAAATGTTATTGTATAATAATAAAAAGTGAAAAAAAATGTAAAGCAAAAGTTGAACTTGTCATTTACATGCTTTCAGCTTTTAGCTTTTAAGTGTTTAATTTAAGTAGAAATTGCCATTTGGAAATTGAAAACACTATTTTCAACTTTTTTTAAACCAAAAGTTGAAAAGCACTTTTTTAGTTTTTTGAAACAGAACTATAATAAAGATCATTTGGGTTGAATTGAATTGGCTGGACTTGTTAAAATTACTGGCAATAAAATTGGCATTATTTGGTGGATATGCTAAAAGTGGAGCGGAAATGAATGAATTGACTACATTTGTTGAATTTGTGGAGCATAAAACATTAACATTCAAACTATATCTAATTAAAAATAAAGAAACGAATTTAGGTTTAAATATTATTACTCATTTGTCATATACTCATATCAATAAAAAGAAACAAATATCTTATTTCGAAGTTAGTATTGAGATTGTTATAGTTTTAAAAAATTAGGAAATAGAATTCCACCTGTAGAGACCAGTCGAATCAAAAAGAAAACCAGTAAAATTTAAAAAAAAAACTCAAAAAGAAAGAAAAATGAAACCAGTAAAAACTAGATACACAATTCAGTAAAATATATATCCAGTTAACCTATATACACAATTCAGAAAAAAAAAACTATATACAGAATTCAGTAAAAACTATATACACAACTCAGTAAAAACTATATACACAATTCAGTAAAACTATATACCAGTAAAAATATAACTCTAAACAAAAAATTCAGAACTATATACACACAAAAATCAGAACTAAACTATATAAAAAAGTGATGAGTTTGTGCTCAAAACTATACATTTTATTATCCATCATTTCACACTAAACTAGTAAACATCGATATTCATCCTCCCATCTCCTAACCTCTCTGATTCCCGTAACAAGGGGTGTTATTTAAAGAATATTTCCGTAACAAGAAAATTTGGGGATAAATACAAATATTATGCTCCAAAAATGTAGAATTACATTTAGACCTAATCTTAAGAAAGGCTTTCAGGAATAGAAAACATACCAGTGATGAAGAATCGTTGAGATGGAACTGCTCGAAGTATATGGAGCACCGATTCACACTATAACCCGTGAGGAGATTTTCTGCAAAAAACAATCCCAACCTGTAGGTACTTGGATAATCGTAGCAGCGGATGAAATTGACGAAAATAGAAGAGAACGATCCGTGAACAGAGATGGGAGAAGGGTTCGACCGGCCTGGATATTTCGTGAGCGGAGACGCGCAAAGAAGATGAGGGGAGAACGGTGAAAGCTGGGTACGGAAGATTAGAAGAACAGCGATTGACTAACGAAAGGCCATTAGTAGAGGTTTTTTACGCTTTAAAACAGCGATAAGAAGAACAGTAGCGTGTTTTTAAACGGAAGGCCATTGACTAACGAAAATTTTATACTCCGAATTTCATACGGAATATAATATATATAATCTATAATACTTGAGCATTCGGTTGGTCGGTCAAATAACCGATTATAATTTTTTCCTATCATAACCGACCGATAACCGACCGAAAACATTACGAAAACCGACCGAAAAATGTCATTCGGTTTCGGTCGGTAACCGAATAACCGACCATAACCGAATTTTGGAGATTTCTTTAAGAGTAAAATTTTCAGATAAAAGCTTTTAATAATTTAACACATTGCCAGAATATCAAAAATACGAAATACAAAATTGTAAATCTATCACCGTTCCACCATTGTTCATGAGCTCGCATCAAGACATACATCTCTTTTCAATATTCAATAATCCAATCAAATACGGAGTATTACATGCTAGATACAAACTAAAGGTAAATGAAGAAGGTAATTAGATTGGGTAGAGGTAATATATGGGAGTTGCTTTGCTACTTCACTTCACTGGATTACAAAATTGAAAAAGAGAAATCGGATTACCTTTGGATCTTCTATAACGCAAAGATTCATCGCTTTGCAAGGTTAGCCGCTGAAGTGGAGAATCGAGAACAGGGATACTTTAGCGATTACTGTTACTATTTCTCTAATAAGGTCTGCCGGTTCAAAAGTTTGGGCCAGATCCACGGGGCTATAACTGGTTTGGGCCTATCTTAATATAAAAGGGCTATTTTTATCATTATAGCCTTATTATAATATCGGTTATCGGTCACTGACCGAAACCGAAGATTCAAAACCGCTAATTAACCGAAAAACCGATATTTTTTACAAGTAATAACCGATAACCGACCGATAAACGATTTTTCGGTTCGGTTCTGTCATCGGTTTTCGGTTACGTCGGTTTTTTCGGTTATTTGCTCACCCCTTTACTTGTACTAGCAAGAATGATCAGGTCCGAACGTTCGGACAGGAGCCTCTGTCCGAGCATGGACGTTTGGACCACTTCCCAGTGGTATTTTTTTATGAAATTTTTTGAGCATGTTCCTCATCAATTCTAGTTTGTTCATACCAAATTTCAGCTCAAAATTCGATCGGGAAGACATTCAAATCATTTTTTGAAGTTGACTGCGTTTTTATATGTATATTTTGACGCAATCAACTTCAAAAAATGATTTGAATGCTTTCCCTATCGCATTTTGATCTGAAATTTGGTATGTACAAACTAGATTTGATTAGGAACATGCTCAAAACATTTCATGAAAAAATTTCACCAGGAAGTGGTCCAAACGTCCATGTTCGGACGGTGCTCGACGGGGAATGTTCGGACCTGAACATTCCTCCTTGTACTAGTAAACAAGTAACTGAAGTAAGTTTTTCTTATCATAAAGAAAGTGACTGATACTTGAGTATTAAATAATTAGAACTATGGCAAGTAACAAAATGATAAAAAGTCTTCTCTCAACTATCAGCTCTCGAATCAGACTCAATTATAATGGACATAATTTAGCCAAAGACGATCAAAATATACTTCCATCATGAATCCAAACTCCAGGGTCTGACAAAATTAAAAAAAAAACACAACCAACAAACAATACCAGCACAAAAAAACTAAAAGAAAGACAAAACTAGTAGAGGTAAGTTGATTCCCTAGAATTACGGGAAGCTTGATCTTTCCTTCTTGGAGAGAAGACTTTCTAGAATCTCAGGCGGACCTTGAAGTGTCATCTTCCAAACCCTAGTCACGTGGCCACTCCGAGGCGGCGATTCAGGATGGGGACGTACCATGTCTTTGCGACTAACCTCAAACCAGGAACCATGTTTGACCAGCCAGCCACTTAACTCAAACATTTCAATTACCTACACATCAAATAACATAGATAAACGTCGATCCCACAAAATCGACCACGTTTCATTTTGAGTGAGAGATGTCGATCTCCATTATTCTTCCTTACCAACTCAAACCGGTACAAAACAGCCACCGAGCAACGAACGTAACATAACGTCGGCCGGAGGAAACTAAAGCCGAAACGAAAGTCGCTAAGGAGAAGGAGAGAGTTGCGACGCTAGGGTTGATAACCGCAAGTCATGATAGATGAATCATCATAAGTTAGAAATTATTTTTAGAATATTTCAAAAGGAAAATATTTGGTATCCTCTCCGTCCCGTTAATAATGAGACAAAAGGGGTGACACAAAAATCAATAAAAAGTGATTTATGTGATTATCTGATTGACATTAAATTTAATAAAGTAATAATCAAGTAAGAATCATTTAGAACCACACACATTAATTTGAAACGCGACAATTTTAGTGGGAAGAACTGAAAAAATAAAATGCGACAATCTTAGCGGGACTGGGGAGTATTATAGAATTAGTGAAAGTAAAGATTATTGAGTAGATAAATTAATTTATTGGCTTTGGTTTGAGAATAGTGTAACAACGTAACAAATACTCTCCCCTTCTCATTTAAAAGTTCATGTCCATTATTCTCTTAACGTGAATTGTTCTTAATCTTTTACTTTATATATTCATTTTTTTTTATCAAATTTAACTTTCTTGATCGAATATTATAAAATTTTTACTAAAAATAATCTTATTAATAACATGGATTAGTTAACTCGGTCAGTCAAAACAATAAATAGCGTGGAAAATTTAAGTGGGAGATTAGGAGATAGAGTACTTAAAAATGAGAAGTGCTACAAATCTAAGGGAAAATGAAAGGTAATAATCCAACCTTTTAGCGGTCTTCTTACAATAGTCCCACATTTTCATTATTCATGAATAATCTAACATTTGGACCCTATCTTCATTCACCGGCTCAATGGTTCCTAACCGATTGATAACCTGTTATTCCAAGTTATTTTCTAATCTTTGCAAATCATTATACCATAAATCTCACTTCAGAAAGATAATATTTTGCAAAGATGAGAAAATAATTTGGAATAACAAGTCATTAACTGGTCCAGGAACGATAAGAAAACGGTTAAAAAGTTGGATTATTAGTTTTTATTTTAGAGCGGAAAATCCGGATGAGATCATGAGACGTTATGGGATGTGGCTATGTGGCTCACTGGCATTATCAGAACCTCCACTGGCTCATGTTGATCTGAACTTTCAACTCCCTAGCCAGAATCCATGGCAAAAACGTTTATTTCATCGCAGTCGTTTCTTGGTACACCTTTTCCGTCCTCCCCCCACCATGGAAGCTTTCCGCATAGTCGACTTCTCTCCACCCGAGTGAAACTCAGCTTCCATGAGCTCTCGCCTATTCAAGCCCTCCACTCTTCTGTCGATTTTGGAGCTATTTTTACTCGAGCTGAGAGCTTTCTGTATACAATTGCTGATGCCGCCGTTGCTACTGACGCTGCCATAGGCGGCTCTGCTTCTGATGCTTCAGCTGCAGTTCCTCAGAAAAATAACGGTTGGTTCGGATTCGTTTCGGATTCCATGGAGTTTGTGCTGAAGGTAACTTATCAATTTAAATGAATACAATTTTTTTTAATTAGCAATTGCAATACCTTTATAGCCTATGATTAATTACAATCAGAATTTGCATTTGATTTTGCTGTCCATGAATTGAAACTGAGGAAAGACCATGTAACTGTTAAGTCTGTTTTATGCCAATACAACAACATCCAAGACGTTTTGAGGTCAGCTAACATGAATAGACATAGGACCTAAAATGATAAGATAAAAAGGATAATAAAGATAAGATAGAGTAAAGAGGATTAAAAAAACATAGTAAAGGATAAGAAAAGATAAAATGATAAAGATAAATAAGATTAAGGATAAATAAGAAGAAAATAGATCAATCCTCTTATCCTCCACACAAATAATCTCTCTGTTTTATGCTTATCCCATTTTAAATTTTATTATGTCTGTCCATCCCAGACTCCCAGTTTGAGTCTGAGATATTGCTTCTGCTACTATACTAGTTATGGAACAATAATTCACCAATAGTACCATTTGCGGTTCAACAAATTTGGGGACACATATAAGTATATAACTAGGCAAGGCTCAGAATCTTACTCCAAGAATGGAAATTGATGCGGTATTTCAGAAACATTATCTAGCCTGCATAAATTGATACGGTATTTCAGAAATAAGTAAATTTAATTTGCATTTGCATATAAATGAGACTTGAGAGTTTCACATTAAGAGCTACTCGTCTTCATGGCAAACCTTGAAATAGTTAGTCAGCTACTAGCAAATCAAGCTGAGTTGTGTTGAGAAATCCAACAGTCTCAAGATGTGTATTAAGTACTAAATGCTCTCTCTCTCTCAATCTTATGTGCCTAAACAAGAGTTGATATCACTGAAAATGTGACAGAATGATGATACACTTGCGTTACTCTTATTAGGTACTAAAGAACGGACTTGAAGCTGTACATGTTCCATATTCTTATGGATTTGCCATTATATTGCTTACGGTTATTGTAAAAGCTGCTACACTTCCATTGACAAAGAAACAGGTGTGCTTTCTCTGTTCATGGTATTTAGTTCAAATTTCACCTTGAAGGTGATGTATTTTAAGGAACATCTACTTTTCTCGTCCACAATTCAACATATAGTCCTAGACTGTTTTTTTAATATTAGTGGCAAGTGAAGGTCTGCACTAACTTTAGAATAATTCATTCAATTATGTTTGTCGTCTGTGAAAGGTTGAATCAACTCTGGAAATGCAAAATCTCCAACCAAAAATCAAAGCAATCCAACAAAGATATGCTGGGAACAAGGTGACAAAATTTTCAGTCTCTAACTCTCCATTTATATTTCTAAAAAGTATAATCAGTATATAGGTTTGTCCTCTTGTAATTTTATTTTCCTTGGAGATGAGTGGTATAATTGAAAATCTTCTAGCATGCCTGTGTGATATTCGGTGTTCTCATAGCTGATATATACATTTAGATTACATATATACATATAAGTCCCAAATGTGGTGGCGTTATCGTAATTATGAAGAAATTTTAATAGAAACATGCTGATAAAAGTTTGTCGGTATATAGAATAATTGCAATGTACAATTTAAAAGTGCATCTGCATGTGAAAATAAATTATACATAGTATTTATCTATGCAATTGTGATAAAAAAAAAAAATAAACACGCGTGACTGGTTCCAATAAAAAGTAGTCTTCCCGTTAAAAGTATTCTTCACTTTGAGCATATGAGGTTCACTATTGTAGCGATATGTTTTCCACTTTTCCGTCATCACTTTTGATCATTTATGGTACATTATTGCACCTATGAAGTCCACCTTTTGCAATGAAGAAAAACTTTGATTTATTTACAAAAATGTCAACGCGTTTTTCATCTACTTAAATGCATTTTTGACATAGTTAGAGTCATTAGATCTTAAATTCGATGCACCAGATTCATTTTTACTTTTCTTGGGAATTGAATTTTTTATTTGATCCCAAATTTGGATGCACATTTATACATACACAATGCACTATGGAGAATAAAAATTGCAAATAAACTTTCAAATATTTACAATTTTGATACCACATTTTTAATGTCAAATTGATCTCATTCATTCATTTTTAAGGAATGAAAGACCTGGATTTGTTCTCATTTTTCATGGGAAGACTACTTTTCATTTGAACCTAACTTTACACAAACACACTAGAGGCAACTTCATAAGGTGATATATTGAAGGCTGAATTATGAAACTGCGGTAGTGTACTAGTGTCATGTCTTTTATTTAAAGTTGCAGGAACTAACGTATATATTAGTTTCTCTTTAGGAAAGAGTACAACTTGAGACAGCACGCTTGTATCGTCAGGCAGGTGTTAATCCTTTGGCAGGTAAACTTCAACATGGATAGTTTATTTTCTTCTTCCTTAGGATCTACTATTCTACTCTACAGTAATTTTGTTTTAACCTACCCTCTCCTACTAGTTGTATGCATTTTATCATGGTGATGATTTATTTATAAAATTAATTAACAGGTTGCTTACCAACATTGGCTACAATACCAGTATGGATAGGATTGTATCAAGCTTTATCAAATGTGGCAAACGAGGTACAACAGGAATATCATACAGAGAAAAATATATTTACTACTGCTAGTAGCTTCTAGAAACACTCGCATTTATTTATCATGTACTATTCAATGATGTAATTGTAATATTTTTTACCTAAAAAGGGACTGCTTACGGAAGGTTTCTTGTGGATTCCTTCATTGGGAGGCCCAACCACTATAGCTGCTCGACAGAGTGGAGCTGCAATTTCTTGGCTCTTCCCATTTGTGGTAATAATAATGCTACATAATAGCTTTGGATGCCAAACAGATATGCTAATAATCATACTCCCTTAGTCCACGACTGAACACCCCTGTTACTATGTAAGAGGCTCAAAACTGCCATCTACCAGATAGTCGGATACCCTAAACATCCTTCCGAATAGAACTTGAAATAGCAAATAATTAAGCATTTAGTGTTGGAGTCAGAAGTGTACCCATCTAGTTTATTCTTCAACTTGTATCATGCATGCTATGCTACATGGGTGAATGCAACTTTTATCCTCACACCATGATGATTTATTATAAGATTTATATACTCCCTCCGCCCCCTATCTTTGTCCCATTTTACCTTTTTCGCCCGTTCCACTAAGTTTGTCTCATACCATATTTGGTAATATTTGGATGGTTACAATTTATTCTTACTTTATTCACACTTTATCGATTTAATATCAATCACACAATTCCATTTTCTTAATACCCACACGGCCACACCACTCCCTCTTGTCCCAATGTTAGGGGGACGGAGGTAGTATCTCTTTAAAAATATCAATTTTCAAGACATTTATTCTCTTAACTATGCAAATTTTCACCCAATGTGCACACTCTTCGAGGACATAAGAAAATAATTTGAAGGGTGTGACTTGTGAAATTGTGTGAAATATGAGCCACATCTGAATCCTCTTTTGTTAAACTACTAATATGTAAACATCCATCAATCAGGATGGGCATCCACCTCTAGGCTGGCAAGACACTGCAGCTTACCTTGTATTACCTATTCTCTTGGTGGTCTCTCAGTATGTATCAATGGAAGTAATGAAGCCTCCCCAAGTAAGGAAATGGTTTAATCTTATATTTCCTTTGTGCCCGCTTCCATTCTTTTGTCTAGTTATCTGAAACTCTTTATCTGCTTTTGGTAGACAGATGATCCCACTCAAAAGAACACACTTGTTGTCTTGAAGTTTCTTCCTCTCATGATTGGTTACTTTTCTCTGTCTGTCCCATCTGGTTTAACAATTTATTGGTAATCTCTTAAGACCTGGATTTATGTACTGTACTCATTATGCATTTTGTTCGTCGAGTAACATAATGGCATTCGTTGGTACTTGTACTAATTCATCCATGAATATTTATGATGGATACTCAATTACTCATTAAGTCATTATATGGCAAACTATCAAGATGGGAAATATTTGAAGGCGTAGAAATCTTATTGTTATTATGGAACTATATTTCATTTAATGTATCTGCGGGTACTCTATAGTGAACGCTACAAGTATGATTTGATTTATGGAAAAACTGTGTAGTTATCTTTGCTTTCACGAATCAGTCTTCTTTCATTATGCCTCTGAAAAGAAGGTAAAAGCTGATAATTTTCTCTTCAATTTATCAACTCAGTAATTCCATAGAGTTAGAATGTAGTATTATACATTTATACTCGCATAATCTCTTGGCAGAGCATTTTGGAACATTTGTACAACTCTTCATACAGCAATATGTGACATAGAGAAACATGTAGCCTAACTTCTTTCTCACATATGGTTTTGATATTTCATTTTTGTAACTGTTGATTTTTTTTTATGATGTAACTGTTGAAACTTGAACCTCCAGACATATTTATTATAGCATGTCAGTGCATAGTTTGTAATAATTTGATTTCTTATTAAATTTATGTGTTGCCTCTTAACTCTAGGTTCACAAATAATGTGTTGAGCACTGCACAACAAGTGTGGTTGCGCAAATTAGGTGGTGCGAAGCCTGTTGCTGAAAATACAAGCGGCATAATAAGTGCTGGAAGAGCAAAAAGAATGTCTTATCAACCGGTGCAGACTGGGGATAGGTAGGTTAGTATTATTAGTGTATTACAAATTACGTAGACTCTTCGTTATTTATCTTGCTCAAAACTGTGACAGATATAGGCAGCTGGAGGAAGATGAGAAGAAAAAGTCGAACAGGGGACCAACGACAGAGCAGGGAAGAATATCAGCTTTGGCCTCAGATTCAGAGAATGAATTGGTGGAAACTGATTCGGAGGTACATTTTAACTTTTTATGAGTGTGGAGTAGCCACTTTAGATTCAGGATTAGCACTTCTGTAGTTCTGTACTATGCACTATTTCATTATTCCCCGGTTTTTAGAGAATAAGTGGATACATGATTAAACCTAAATTTACAAATGCATGATTCAAGCAAGTCGCATGCTGCAAAGTGTGTTGCATCACAACAATGTTGTTGCCTGGTAGAACAAATGTATTTCTGCCAATGATATGGAGAGTGCATTGTTTGACAAGCCTGCTCAAGACTGTAGGGCTTGATTAAATTTTTACTAACTTTCCTATCTCCAAACTGGATGAGAAAAAACAGGAAATATGATGATTTTTGGAGAAGAATATTGAATTTGCCAATGCACTTTGCCACTTGGGAGTCTTATGATGTGTTTCTGTTACTCCTCAGTTATTAATTTTTTTGCTCCAATAGGGTTTTCTGGGAGTTTTTTTTTAAAGTATGGGTAATAAATAGTAGGAGAGATATTGTGAAGAAGAAGAAGAAAAGTAAGAAAGAGATTAAAAAGAATGGGTATTTATGTAGCTTAGGGTTAAAAATTGCCAAATTAGAAAATAGAACAAATAATAGAACTTTCCAAAAAGGAATAAGAGCAAACAATAAAAACAAATGGGGTAATAGATCATGGCAGCAAACTATATTTAAGTCTTAGTTTCAGTTATCTGCGGTGGCCAATATTTCTGTCATGGTTTTGTAAGTAGTAATATTTCATCTCAAATCTATATTCTTTAATGTGAGAAAGTGGAGACCTTCCTTTTACCAAATTAAGGAATGTGAAACTATTTATCTACGTAAAATTGTAAAAACAAAAAAGGAAAGAGTGAAGAGGAGGGAAGAAATGGAGGTGGTTAACAAATATTTGTTTGGTTCAAGTGTTCAATGAAGGAATGTGGTGGGATGATTAATTTTTGAAAATATGTAAAAAAATAATGTATTTGATTTTAATACAATTTTTGTTGTAAGAGCGCTGTTTGGGAATTAGGAAAAACAGGGATGGGTGATGGGTCCCAGGGCGAGGGGAGTTATGGGGAGTTTGTAGGATTTTATCTCCCAGGCTCCATCTCCCCCAATCAAACACAGTCCCATAAGGCATTAACTCTTTCTTCCCTCCCTCCTCCAAAACCCTCCAACCAAACAAGGGCTAAATAAAGGGTATTCCTATTAATGTGTTCACACGCAATCTTGAATTCTTCATTGAGATTAGGATGATCATGATCTTGAAGCACATTAAGAAAATTGGCTTGATGGAACACCAACATCAAGAGTGAGCTTATGTATGATGAATCATGATTCATGGCAATGAGATCAGCAGTGAATTGGCAGTCAAACTCCTGCAACCTTTTTTAGACACTAGAGCGCTTGAATTTCTTTTTATTTTGACTTTTTAACCCAAATTTTGGTTGAATAGTACATTCGACGCCCATACTTGTTCAATTTTATCTCCCTCAACTTAGATTGAATTAACATCTCAGTATCTCACTGCAGAAAATGGAGGTTCTTGAAGAGGCATACACTTCTTCTGGCAACGGCAAAAAAAATCCAGACTACACTGGGGTGCCAAGGAGGAGTAAACGATCTAAGCGAAAGCGTGCGGTATGAAAATGATAGCCATTTTGAAGTCAGTTTAACTATCATCATCATCATCATCATTTTCATTTACCCCAGTGCCGCAAAGGCTCCCACCTACGGTGGGGTAAGGGGGGGTCAGATGTAAAATTGTTGTAATATAGATTCTTAGCTATAGATGCCATTTCTACATCAACCATTAGTTTGTGGTATATAACTACCACTCACCGCATTTGTTTGTAGGACATTGCTTACTCCACCTATTTAAGTGTTTTTCTACTCCTCCAAGGGAAGTTCTTAAAACATTCTATTATAGTCTCTCTTCAAACTTGTTTTATTCCTTCTGGGTGTTGTTGAGTCAGAGGTACAAAATCATGTATTTCAAATATGTGTTTACAATGTCTGAAGTAGGAATTTGTATCCAGGTTTGCTAAGAGGACTTTTTTGTAAGAAATATTTATATAGTTGTCTTAATTATATAATTTTCTACTTATTGCTTGGGTTTCAAACCTTCATGTTGTTGTGGTGATGGCTTTTGGTGTCCCTTTGGGTTCTTATTAATATTTATCTCTTTAGCTGATAAAAGATTGTTCAATCATCAGTCTTTTTTTTGCTATTCATAAGAGCAGCCCTAAGGCTGTTGTCTAAGGTGATACCGTGATACTCTGGATTCTGGAAAAATAATTGCAATATATCAGCAATGTTAACTTTTGAAAATGTCAGACTCAATTTACATCCATCCTCCCGGATGGGGTGTCAACTATGGATGGACTCGGTTCGGGTCAGGCCCGGGCCGGGCCTCCGGTCCTGGATTGGAGGGCCCGGAACCGGCCCGTGTAACCCCCGGATCCGGGTCGGGCTGGGCCTCAGTTTTTTTTTTTTTTGCCTTTTCCTAATTAACCTCCACCCCCCCCCCCCTCACACCGAAACCACCTCAAATGGCCCAAAATACCCAGCTCAATCCAAAAACTTTAAAAAAAAAAAAAATGGCCCGGATCGGGCCCGAACCGGCCGGGCCGGTTCACGTTTTGAGGGGCCCGAGCCCGGACCGGAACCACCTCGGGTCGGGCCTACCCGGACCGGTCCCTGACCGGGCCACCGGGCCGGGCCGGGCCGGTTCCGGGTCGGGCCACCCGGCCCGAGTCTACCCATAGTGTCAACCGTGTCATCTTTTTTTATGGACAAGGTACACGAAATTATCTTTTCCCGATGTGAAGTTATTCAAGCCAAAGCATATTTAGGATGTTTTCTGTTGGACTGTTTTCAGTCTCAGACCAGACTTCCATAGTTATAAAATATACAGAGACTATTCCAGTTCAGACCAGACCAGATCAGACCAGCAAATTTCAGTCCAAAAGAAAACATTCTTACCCCGAGGCCACAAATTCCCACAATAGATCATATGACACATCACAACCACATAAGGGAGTCACATGTGTTTCCATAATTTTTTTTTGCATTTAACCTTGTCACTTTTATGTAAAGGTTACTATTAGAGTTAACTTATTAACTCTATTAGATTAATTGTATATAAGTAACATTTGAATTCATAGTTGATTTATATGTAGTCTTAAGACTCTGTGCTACTCACTCCAACTAGGGGTGGACTGGGACAAGGCCGATCTTCAGGTCGGGACTGCACGAGAGTTAAGCGTGCTTGCACGAGAGTAGTCTTGGGAAGGTGACATCATGAGAAGTTTCTCAGTGTGCGCACGAGTGAGGACAAAATGTGCATAAAAGGCTCGTGGTGGTTTGTGAAGACAGTACTAGAGGCCTGCATGCGGTCAGAAGTAACTATTGGGTTGAATAACTCAGTGAAGTCCATCTGAAAGAGGGTGAGACAAGATGTAGGAGGATTACACCACCTCTAAACCATGATATGTCTTGTGTTCCTTTTATTTTTAGTTCCAACACTATTATATTCATACTCATCCTAAACACCGATCTTAAATACACCTCTCAAAAGCTTTTACCTTGAATTTCTTATTCATTCCTATCATAAGAATATCAACAATCTGCTCATCTGGCATGTTAATATTTATCTCATTCATCCAAGTATTCATCCACGGATTATCTTGATCTTGCACAACATTGACTAGCTGCCTACTGCTAAGTCACTAGCAATATGCTGGTAACTAGACAGCAAGTAGCCTTCTACTCACTATTCGAAGTTCTTAAACACTACATTAAAACTTTGATTGTTGCCTAGCCCATCTAATTACCACACTACAAGGGTCATAACTTTGTTACTATAAGCGTCACACTATACGAGGGTCAAGAGTTTTGCTGACAGTTCAAAGGTCTCCGAAAAGATCTTGAACTCACTTTATTAAAGGAAAAACTGTGAAAAGATGAAAAAGATTTAAAAGTCTATTCACCTCCCCCTCTAGACTTTTACCTCGGCAGGGACCATCAAAACTTTTTGACGTTGGCCCTTATCGGTCGGAATTATCCTAATCCATAACAACTTATACCGTCCATATTCTCCTCCACCCAATTGTTAGTACCTTTACCTCTGTCCCAAGTCCATTGACAACCACCAAATGGAAAATCTCGTAAACCATTTGTCTTTACTGCTTCCCAGGAATCTCTTAAACGCCGAAGAGGATGAGGGATCCTTACCTTCAACTCGGACTCATAAAGTATATCGTTGAAATCACCAATGACCATCCAACGTAAATTACTTCTACCTGCAAGATTATGAAGCATAGCCCATGCCGCTCTACGTCGATTTGTCTCAGGAAAACCATAAAAACATGTCAAACAACAACCTTATTCATTTACGATCAAACAAACATTGCAGCCAATGAAATTGGTCTGACAATCCAGAACTTTCAACTCTGTTTCGTCATTCCATCCCAAAGCTAGTCCACCGCTGAGTCCTATACTGTCACAGTTGCAGCTATTCTGGTACCCTGGCGTTCCGAGCGCCTCTCTGACCCCGTTGTCATATTGCCTTTGTCTCCATAAGAAAGATGATGGAGGAACGGTGCGCCTAGATAAGATCTGCTAGGCCTTGCTGCGTAGTCGGGTTTTCCAATCCCCTACAATTCCAACTAACCACACTCATAACTCACCAAATCAATAGGATCAAACGAAGACAACCGCTGGACAAATGGACGCCATTGCCAAAAAAAACACCGCCGGGAAAATCCTAGAAACGACCGCCTTTAGCTAATGACCACATCATGAAACTAGCTTGTAATTAGTGAAGCACTCGTAAAAGAGAAAATCAGAAAGGATCAATCAAAGCTCCTAGCGAAGCTACTATATGCAACCGCCAAACTCGATTCCTAGAAGAAATTCACACTGTTGTCTTCAAATAAAATGGTTCAATGTTTAGCACTTCTGCATGGCAACAGCCAACGAGAATCAATTGGTCCAACCCTTGGCAGTGTGGTGGCATGGGATGGTGATGATCACCGATCGATCGATTTGACAACAAGGTTTTATCGCTACTATGTTCTAACAACAATGTGACTATTTGAATATGAGTAACTGAGTAGGCGAAATTTTTAATAAAACTTTCGAGATTATTAGATATTAATTTCTTTATTTAACCCTAACTACAACGGAAGTTTCTTTTTGGTTAATTATAAGGAAAGATTAAGAAAAAGGTTGTTGATTATCTCAACAAAAAGCATGATGAAAAAGACGAATTTGTCAAAAACATGAAAAATGTGGCTGCTGGGATTCGAGCCCAGGTCTCCACGGCCACAACGTGGAATTCTTACCACTAAACTACAGCCACAAGTTGCTTCAATTCCGTTCGGAATCATATTATTCCATATAGCATGTTTTCTACCTGTTTTATGTGTTTGGGACCGCGCCAAATTCACCACATTTAAGAAAAGCACAATCCGCGCCTACATCTTCCAAAAGCTATCCAACCGTCGATGTACCCCCAATCAATGCTCTATATTAACTCCTCACAGGCGCAGGGATCAACACATATACCCGTCGATTACAAGATTCAAATCGACGCACTAGATTGAGCCCATTTTCCACAAGCCGGCAATATAAAAGGCACACCCCGCCTTACCTTTTATCACCACCATCAAGTCATCTTCTCCTATCACCTGCATTTCAGAACCCTAAATTCTCATCTCTGCAAAAATGTCAGGCCGTGGAAAGGGAGGCAAGGGATTGGGAAAGGGAGGAGCCAAGCGTCACAGGAAGGTCCTTCGCGATAACATCCAGGGCATCACCAAGCCCGCCATTCGCCGTCTTGCTCGTAGAGGCGGCGTGAAGCGTATCTCCGGTCTCATCTATGAGGAAACCAGAGGAGTTCTCAAAATCTTTCTAGAGAATGTGATCAGAGACGCCGTGACCTACACTGAGCACGCTCGGAGGAAGACTGTGACGGCGATGGATGTCGTCTATGCTCTCAAGAGGCAGGGAAGGACCTTGTACGGATTTGGAGGGTAGAGCTTCGCAAGTCGTAGATGTTCATCTACGATGAATGGAGATGCTTGTCTCAGCTTAATTTCAATGGTGTAGTTAGCAAGCAATATCATGTTTTTGTTTACAGCCGATTAATCAGAAGTAGGCTTGTTCCTTGTCTCTTCCAGGAAGGAATACTTCTTCTTGGGATAAATGCAGATGCATGTTTCAGCTCAATTTCAATGGTGTAGTTAGTGATTTCATGTTTAGTTTGTGGCCAATTAATCAGAAGTAGGCTTGTTCCTTGTTCATCGGCCAATTTGAAGTAATACTTGTTCTTAACTTGTGAATCTAATTCGATGGTTACTCTTGTCAATTCAAGATTGTGTTTAGTATTGGATCTTTCTGAGGCGGCTCTTGCAGTTTTTGGTATTTAGAAACCTTTTTCTTATCTTTTAGACTATCTTTCTCACCCTTTCTCTGAAATGAAGTAATTTGTGATGATAAACTAATCTGAACTAGACTTGTTATTGATTTACGGAGTATTATTTTGTTGGCAACAATGATGTTCTTTGTTGAAACTCATGTGAAAGGAAAACTGGAAATGAAGAACAAGCGTTGAATCAAGCAAAAGCATTTCTCTGAGAAGTTCAAAATGAGAATAAGGCTATTTAATTGAAAGCTATTGTGCTTGAGAGCGAATTCATATGAGAGGATGTATCCAACTACATCCGATAAGTCAACTGTCAAATAATATCCGTCACTATTGACCCAGCTATCTGCTTTCTCGTATCTCTTCTAGTTACTTCTTCTCCGGAGTGGAACGACAACGCATGAGCAAGGAGTCTTTTACCTCCCTCGTTTTTGCCTTCTAACGTCGGAAGTGATGTTGTCAATGGCGGAGGACGGCAACGGCTGAAGACGGCATGTGAAGAATTGCTCATCACACCTTTCTTCAACTACAAAGCTGTCGCCCACTCAGATGGCAACAATGTTGGTTTCTACTTTTGTCTCTTGCGGAGCCTTTCCAAATCATTACACCACCTTTTTCCAAATCATTACACCACCTTTTGGCGATTGCCCGTTCTTGTTGTTGCAAATGATTCTCCTATTTTTCTCTTGTGTTTACAGGTGTATGTTTTAGCAATGGGATAAGGGTCAAAAAAAGAAATCTCAGATATGACACTTAAGTTTTTGATGGACCAAATAAACCCAATTTTAAACTTTTACCTTCATTTTTAACCACCCACTAACATTCCATTCAAACTATCGTTACACAGCTAAATAAACCAAATAACCCCCAAGTCCACCAAGTGATGTATTCCAGTATAGCAGTAGCAGTAACTCATTCTTTACTTAGCATCAACATTACCGGAATCCTCACCACGAGCAAAGATTCAACAAACAACACTACTATTCTCCTTGTTCCTGTTACTGGAACAACAATAGTGAACAACAATAGGGAAAGGGACAAACACCATTTCAACCAATTTGGGGATGACTACCGCTCACAGCCTCGTTCCTGTTGGTACGAGGACAACACCCCTCGGCAGTCGGCACACACGAGTTCCGTCCAACACTCAACACTGAACACATGGTTGAGACCCAGGTATCAAATTAGGGACTTTAGCAATCGACAATTTCCTATTCCCGGGTATTTTGCTTCCAGACCTCCCCTCAAGTATGAACTCAGCCATGTTCAACCAAGAAATCAACAACACACTACATCCGGAAATCAATTCAGGGATTTCGGCAACTGGAAATTGACCAATCCCATACAAGAAGTACAACCACATCTTGTTCACCGTCAACCATAACAGGAGCAAAGATATCCCAACGTTGCAGCTCGTACTGCTGCGAAGTCAAACACAAGAATCGTCTTCCTCCTCTCCTCGCTCAGCTCAACACAAATTCTAATCGCTACCACTCCGGCAACGACTGGACTACAGGTAATACCTAATCGTTTCAGCTGTTTAGATTCAGGGGATGATTAAACAGAACAATTCAAGCGACTGAATGTACACAACAATTCCGACGGCCACACAGAGACTATCACGACTTCTACAGTTTCAATAGAGACATAAACAGAAAAGAGAATGAATTTCCGAACTACAGGGACACATCGACCTTGAACAGCCTTTTTCACCGGAATGGAAAAAAGAATGGAAAAAAAGGGTTGTTGGATGTATATTGGGGTGGTGGTGTTTAATCGTAGGGAAAAGGGCTTTTGACGGGAAATGGGCGTTAGAACAAAAAGTTAGTGGGTGGTTTAAAATTAGGGTAAAAGTCAGATTTTGTATTTATTTGATCCACAAAAAACCTAAATGTCTTATTCGAGATTCATTAAAAACCTCGATGTCATTTTTGGTCCTTCTCCCTTTAGCAATTAAGCTTTTCGGTGTTAGGTTTGATTCTTCTTGGGGCAATTTCATAGTTTTAGCATTTTGTTAAGAGTCGGAGAAGTGGCAATAAATTACCTTGTTTAACTGTTGTTATTACAAAAGCTGCTATGTCTCGGATTAATGTAAACTTTAAAGAGCATTGTTCCATTTTGAATATATGCTTTTCTTTTGCACCAGAACTGTTCAATGAAATGTCTATCTGAAAATTCTCCATATTTTGCACTTATTAGTTGAGAAAAATCTTTTGCAACTTACTTAAATTGGATGAACGGGTGGGCTGATTATGTGTGGACTCAACTCACCTTGTGATTTTAATCTTGGCACGTGTAGTCATTATGAAAACAATATCTTTAATTTTAAATAATGACACTTAATGTTGCTTTTAATCATGTGATTCTTTTATACTTTTAAATAATGATTTTTAAACAATGAAAGTAATTTTTGAATAGTGACATTTATTTTGGAACAATGACATTGTTAATTTTGATAATGTTGACAATACTTATAATGACAATGTTTGACATTTTGATTTTCTTTTATTGCAGATTCATTTTCAATGTCATTGTTACAATGTCATTTTCACGTCCGAAGTGCAGGGCTGAGGATGTTTTCTTTTGGACTGTTTTCAGTCCCAGACCAGACCAGACCAGACTTAAACAGACCAGACCAGACCAGACCAGACTTAAACAGACCAGACCAGACCAGACCAGACTTAAACAGACCAGACCAGACCAGACTTCCGTAGTTATAAAATACACAGAGACCAGACGTTTACCAGACCAGACCAGACCAGTTCAGACCAGACCAGACTTAAACAGACCAGACCAGACCAGACCAGACTTAAACAGACCAGACCAGACCAGCAAATTTCAGTCCAAAAGAAAACATCCTGACTAGAATCTTCGCCGCACACAACAAACCAGCACCCAGTCCAAGACTCCATCTTGGTGCCTTGCGTCGATCTCCTCGTACACCACGAAGCCAAACAAGAGCAAACTTGCAAAGCAAACTAACGGAAGAGGAACTGCCGAAGCAAATCCCTTCTTGCCGAAGAAAAAGAATCGCAAATCTATGCACTTCCCAAACCCTAAGCTCTATGGAGACGACCGGTTATGTCTTACACCAGAACTTAACTTAATGTAGTGAAATTTGTATGGTTTTAAATCAATTTTACTTTATTTTTATTTTATCAATTCAATATCAAATAACATGAAAATAATTACATAAATATGACCAAAATAAAGATGGTTTACAAAAATATGATTCATTACTAGAGTAGTAATGAAATCATAGTAATTCATGTTCAAGTGTTGAACTTTAGTTACCACAGCACTACGTTGTAGTAATGAATAGTCATATTTATGTAAATAAGTTTTATTTTGGTAATATTCTCGTAAAAAACCCCAAATACATAGACCCATTTTTTTTTTATAATTGTGCCACTTCCTCGTGCCCGAATGTTAGTGGGGCGGAGGTAGTATATACTATTGATGGATAGTCTACCCGGGGGGTATCTTATCCGAGGGGTTATTGCGGGAATAACTAGAGAGAGGTCAGAGCAAAATAGGAGGAGAGAGAGTCGATTTATTAAATGAACTCAGCGTGTGGAGTTGGGATGTAGATCATGATTTACAAGGAGAAATGGGCTGCTATTTATAGCAGCAATAAATGCGATGAGAGTACACGTGTCAGTAATCCAACGGCCGGAGGGTCACATCAGCCGGTTGGCACCGGCAGCGGTACGTTTACCGCATTGAATGCGGTTGGCGGATGTGACGTGGTATTAAATGCGGTGGTTGGCTGTCCCCAAAAGGAATCTTCGATGATTGAGCTAGTTCAGCCGAAGGCTCCTTATGTAGCCGAGGGCTCCATGTGGCAAGGATCCCTGTGTGGCCGAAGGCCCCGTGTGGCCGAAGGCTTGGTTCAGCCGAAGGCTTTTCTGATGCCGAGGGCTTGAAATGCCGAAGGCTCATGTTTTCGCCGTTTTCTCCCAGCAGCTTCTTATGCCAAAAAGGCTATCCTGTGAGTTCTGGAGCCTTCGGCCAAGGAGGCCGAAGGCACCCCAGTATGTATTTTGGGCTATTTTGGGGCTTGGGCCGTTGCATTTGGGCCTGAGTTGTTCTCTGGGCTCATTGGATATGTGTAGGAGAAGTAGGAGTCTATGGGCCGGGGGTTCTTGGGCCATATACTCCATCAGGAGTCCCTCACTCCTTTTGCCGAAAGGTACTTGAGGGAAAAGGAGTAGTTGTGTTGATTCTTCTGGAGGCTTCATCATTTGGTTGGGCGCCTTTGCTGGAGAACTTGCCTTTTACTGATTGCCGAAGGCTTCCCTCAGTCCCTCACATGTCGAGGGTTTTCTGAGGGAAGGTAGTCATAACCTTCGCAGGTTTGCCGGGGGCTCCCCTCAGTCCCTCACATGTCGAGGTTTTTCTGGGGGAAGCGTAAATAATATCTGTATGTGTGGTGATGAAGGTTGCTTCATTATTCTCCTTTTGCCGAAGGGTGTAATGGTGTGTGGTATCTGAGGGCTACATGCGTCACTTGTGAATTTGCATTTGGGATTTTTTGTTCTGTTGTGATGCCCGAGGGGCGTATCCTAGTCCCCCACTCCTTTAGGCCGAAGGCGAGTTCGGGCTGAAGGAGTTATGATGAGTTGATGAGCCCCCCGAGGGGTGGTAACATTGATAAGTCGAAGGCTTATGCTGCTACGGGCTCGAAGGCGTTTGGTGGAATTCGTTGTCTGAAGGCTGCGGTGAGCGATAACCGGAGGCTATCATTCGAGGGCCCCCCAGTGCTGCCGAAATATAGTCGTTGTAATATAGCCGTTGGGAGAGGAGTTGACGTGGCGTGTTCTCGTTGGCTGACGGGGGGCGGGTGCCACCCATTGGTCAAGGCGGCGGCCCGTAATGATGGGTTTTTCAAATCGAGGCCCAGTTCTCGAGGCTGAAAGCCTATATATTGTTGGGTTTCGGGCAGAAAAACGCAGCGGAATAAACAAAAAAATTTTCTACCCAAAAGTAAATGAACGGATCTGAGGTTCTTATTATAAACGAAATTACAAGAATTTAAGAGGGACTTACATAGCAATCTTAATCAAGGATGTCAGACAGTCCGAGAAAACGATCCCGAGCTCTACCGGTATCCACACGCACGTGACTGGATCGGCCGCAGGGAACGTGCTAGCGTTCTCTTCTTTCTTCCTCTCTACTCTAGGTTTGAGAAGTGAATTTTAACTCTTAAAATTCGTGGGTCTCCTTAGCCCTATTTATAAGAGGTGGAAAGAAGGAGTTTTATGGCTAATAAAACCATTAAAGAGGCCCTAGCCCAATACCATTCGAAACCCTCTTTCGAATTGGGCTAATCAAGCTATTTTAATGTTATTAACAAACATTAATGATCCAAATCACTTAGGTGTGTGACCCTGTAGTTTTATATATTATTGGCAGTGGGCTAGAAATTAATTCGAGCCTCACAAATCATAAGCGGTCTCTAGCAAGGCATTATGACTATCCAAAATATATAAATGTCAATTAAATCTGACATAACCTTTTAATGATTAATTTGTGCTAATAATTCTCTTTTGTCAAACGATATCTTAATTGAGACAAGGTTAGGTCGTGTCATCCTTGTTATTCTCAATTAATATTTCTTGATTACCAAGTAAGATTAATCTTGATCAAATGACACCTCATTTGAGCATGGCCATGCTAATTAATCTTACTTGTCAAGGGGCCCAATAGATATCTTTCTCTCGATTTACAAGAGTGACAAAAACTATCTTGATAATTCACATACTACTACATGGTTCATAATATGTACAATCACCACCTTTATAATTACCCAGTTAAAGATAACATTTAATGGTGTTAATACATATTAATTCTCATGCTAGTAACCATGATTATCTCAAGTATAAGAATATAGCACCTCATCATTATTGAGGACAACACTGATGACATATAACCTAGCAGTGTCCTCAAGTTAGGTCTGTCCAATGAACTTGTTCCCTAACAAGCATCTATGTTATTAACTTGATATCTCTATACCCATGACTAGTGGAATATAGCCATCAGTTAATCCACATACTGGTCTATTAATTATTAATGTCCCAAATTAATAATATTAGACCAGGGACAATAAGAATATTATGTTTATTTTAAAGTGTAGCATTCCACAATTAAGTCACATACTTAATTAGCTACTAAACAGAATATTCAGGGACTAAATATTAATAAAGAAAACTCACAATAATAATTAACATAAAATGAGTTTGTGACTTTATTAATTAATGAGCATTAAATATTTATTGATAAATCATAAACTACGATTGTCCTAGGGCATATTTCCAACATATATACCCCCAGGCGGAGCTCAGTTTCCTTGTGCGTTTCTGTGTGATAGCGAAGCTCTGCCAAAATTTCTAGAGAGAGAAAGTCTTTGCTTCGATCAAACCCCATTTCTAAGGTCAGTTCTTCTTCAGTTCTTCGTTTCTTTAGCATACCTTGCTACTTCGGCCTTAGATTTAGCGTTTTTAGGTGCTTTCGGCTAGTGTTCTCTTCCAATCCTCTCCCTTATTCCGCGAAAAGATGTCCTCGGCAAGCGACTCCCAAAACGTCTCGGAGGAAGCCCCCGCGCAATCTGAGGGCTATTCAACTACGGGGTCATCCAGCGAGCAGCCGTCGGCAGGAAACGACTCCGCGATAACTGAAGAGGTCCAAGGCCAACTCCACACTGAGATGGAGGCGGAGGAATTCGAACAGGTGGTGGCAGATGAGGAGATGGCCCTCGCCCTCCAAGTTGCAGAGGAGGAAGAAGAGAAGGAGAGGCAACAAGTCACGGTTGCTGTTCTGCCTTCGCGAGGCGTCGGTGAAGCGAGTAGCTCCCGACCGATTGACGCTGTGCCCCTCCGGGTAGCTTCGGGGAAGAAGAGAAAGAAGCAGAAGGTTGCCCCGAAGAAGAAGCAGGCTGCGGTAGATGCAGGACAGCCGGTGGGAATCCCCGAAGGACATTCCTATCTCAATACAGCCGCACTGGATCTGAAGACGAAGGCTGTGGAGGCGGAGTATCTCAAGACTCAGCTCCTGGTGGGTCCGTCGGCACAGGTGGTGGTGCCAGGCCCTGACGACGTGTTGCTACATCCCCCGGAGGGCTGCTGTGCCGTGCATATCCTTTCGGTGGAGTTGGGCCTTTGGTTCCCGCTCCACCCTTTTCTGGTAGAATACCTCCGGTTCGTAGGTCTCGCTCCCTGCCAGCTGACCCCGAACAGTCACTCCTACATCACCGGGTTTCTTTCGCAATGCCGAAGCCGAGGAGTTGAACCCACACTGGATCAGTTTTTCCTGTCCTCCAATCTGTGCCGGGGGGGGCGCCGCTAATAGTGAGGGTTTTGCCAACCTCCAGCAATCGCCGGCTTGGAGGCTGTTCTCGGAGGTGCCTTCGTCCCACAAGGGATGGAAGGACCGTTTTTGCTACCTCAGGATGCCGGGAGTTACATTCCCGAGGCCCCTTCGCAACCATTTTCGGAGACACCCCAAGGTTGGCAATGCATCCCTCGAGAGCAATGGGAGGAAGCTAACAAAGAAGCCGCCGGGTTCAGAAAAGCTGACGACTATCAAAGCGGCCACGCTTCCGGAGGAACTGCTTCAGCTCGAGTTCCAGCGGTACCGCCTGCCGGGGGAGAAGGATGAGAGATATCCTCTCTTCGACCGGGGTTCCCAGACTGCCAGAGGTTGCTTCCGAGGGACCCCTGATTGTGGTACTTAGTGATTTCTGCCTTTGACTCGTTTTTCTTTTTCTAACTTTTTTCTGCCCTCTGCAGGTGGCATAATGGACCCGAAGGCCTTCGCTAAGCTGTCCAAGCAAATGGCGAAGGAGGGGAGGAGGAAGAAGGAGGGGTCTTCGACTCAGAAGCCCGTGGACTCCTTGTAACACCCCGGCCCCACCGGACCCGAGGTAGTTACTCCGGACCAATAGTACTGTCCCCACAAACCACCACGAGCCTTTACCGCGCACTTTGTCCTCACTCATGCGCGCCCTGAGAAACTTCCCAGGGGGTCACCCATCCCAAGACTACTCCCGAGCAAGCACGCTTAACTTTGGAGTTCTTAGGTAATGAGCTCCCTTAAAAGGAGATGCACCTCTGTTGGTATGAGTAGTACTATTAATCCATTTATATTAAATCTCAAGTGTTACAATCACCCCCACTTAGGATCGCAACGTCCTCGTTGCGCCCTTAAACCAATCTCAATCAAATCCCAGAAACTTTTCCCCTGCTAGGTGTCTGCCCGATATCCAACGGATCAGCACACTGTCGCAGGGTTGCTCTGATACCACCTGTAACACCCCGGCCCCACCGGACCCGAGGTAGTTACTCCGGACCAATAGTACTGTCCCCACAAACCACCACGAGCCTTTACCGCGCACTTTGTCCTCACTCATGCGCGCCCTGAGAAACTTCCCAGGGGGTCACCCATCCCAAGACTACTCCCGAGCAAGCACGCTTAACTTTGGAGTTCTTAGGTAATGAGCTCCCTTAAAAGGAGATGCACCTCTGTTGGTATGAGTAGTACTATTAATCCATTTATATTAAATCTCAAGTGTTACACTCCTTCCTCAAGAAGGAGGAGGCTGCTAAGACGCCGGAGGGGGAGGGCCCCTCGAAGAAATCTGCCCCTGGTGGTGATGCCGGCTCTGGAGCCGGGAGCCCCCAACTCGGAGAGCTCAAAAGGAAGAACGCCGGGAAAGGCGTGAAGCTCCCGGAAAAGAAGAAACCGAGGGGGGGATGCTGGGCAGGAGGATACTCCCGTGGTGGTTATCGACGATCCCCCAACCAACCAGCCGTCGGCCTCCGCTCCCCTGGAGGATCTTGTCGAGGGGGCCTGGCCCCTTGAAACTGTACATTTCCCCATCAAGAAGGGGACAGCCATCATGCATGGCACCCTCGACCCGAGGGAGTTCTTGAGGGGTGCCACCCCTTCGGTGGATCGGTCCACCCTTAGCCGGTTTGGGGACGAAGCCCTCGAACTCAAGGCTCTCCAAGCTTCGGCCACTGTAAGTGCTTAGATCTTTTTTACCTTTAGCCCTAGTGTTCCTTTTCCTTTGCACGACTCGATCCTGAGTATTCCTTTCTTTGCTTGCAGGCTAGTCTGGCTTTCGGGGAACTTGTCCGCAGGGCGGAACAGCACCGCGTTGAAAGGGCGAAATCCGATGAGGCCATACGGAAGCTCATTGCTAATAACACTGAGGCCATCAGGCAGTTGGCCGGCCTGGAGGAGGCTCTCCAGCAGGCTGACCAGAGGCTGGAGGATGCCAAGAATGAGGCCAGGGCCGAGGGCATCGCCAAGGGGAAGGCTGAGGCAGAGAAAGCTGCCGCCGAAGCCGCCCAAGCAGCCGCCGAGGAAGCCGATAGGGCCAAAGCCGAAGCCGTTGCTAAAGCCGCCGAGGATGCCGTTGCTTCTTTCGTTGCCGATGGCTGGAAGGCCGAAGAATACCAGCAGTGGGCGGCCTCGGTGGTTGAGGCCAAAGCGGATGCCTGGGTAAAGGGCCCCGGGGCAATGTGGCTTGCCCTGAAGGGGAAAAGTTTTTACGAGGGCGCCCAATACTTTACTCAGGCTATGCTGTACCGGAGGCTTGCTCGGCACCACGGCGTAGATCCGAAGGAGTTTCAGCCTGAAGCCTACGGCCTCCCCCCCTTCTGCCGGATGTGAGGGTCCCCCTCCCTGAGGGTGAAGAGAGGTAGCTACTTGAGGATTCCGAACTGGCTAGGTGTGATTCTGACGATGATGAGGGTGATGCCTCCTCCGAGCTGAAGGATGTCTCCCAAGTAGCTGATACTTAAGATTTTTTGTAATACTTTTGTGGTTGTAAACTTCGGCTTCGGCCACATGTAACCAAACACTTGTTACCTTGAATATTTCTGATGATGAATATAAGGTACGCCCCCGGAAATTCCATTATTGGTGAATATACTTTTCTTTTAAATGAATGTGATATGCCTCCGGGCTTCTTTAATGAATGATTGCCCTCGTCTTTGTTTTCTTTCTTCGTGTATGGATGTATGCCCTTCTTTCCCTCGTCTGGTTTCCCGAAGGCCCCAAGCTCGTGGACTTAGAATTTTTTTTTTTAAGTGTAACTCCTTGCTAGCCCCCGGTTGTAGTGTAAGATCGCCGGGGGGTCGTCGTTTGTGGACTTAGAACATGTCATAAGCACAACCTGATCAGAACCCTTCGGGTGTAGAGTAGAATCACCGGGGGGCTTGTGATTGTGGACTTAGAAAATTTTCTAAGTGAAAACCCTATCATGAGCCCCCAGTTGTATGCTGGGGTTGCCGTGGGCTTGTTGTAGTGGACTTAGAAACTTTTCTAAGCAAAACTCTTGTCAAGACCCTTCGGATGTGGAGTAGGATCCCCGGGGGGGTTTGCCATCGCCTCCGGTTGTAGTAGTAGGACCGAGGGCTAAGATGAATTAGGCTTAGGAAATTTTCCAAGTGAAATTGCATCTTATGCCCCCGGACACGCGGAGCCTTCGACTAGCGGCATAGCTTCGGGCCATTGCCAAGTAGTTAAGGAGGACATCGGCCACGAATCTGTAGGTGAAGAATTGCCCCCCGAAGGGTCTCCCATTCGTGAACTTAGCCATTTTTTCACGAAGTTTCAATAGATGCCGTAGTGAATCCTTCGAGTGTGAGCCCTCGGATATAATGCAGGATCACCGGGGGATCGTTGTTATTTCAGACTTAGTCAAATTTCCCCCAACTTCTCAATAGGCATTGTTGTGAGCCCTCTGATGATGGAGTTTGATGAATCTCCTGCTGTTGCAGGTCTTACGGACTCGTCCCACCGATTCGAGGGCATGCCTTCGGATGTGAGATAGACTAGCTTCTTTGTGTAGTAAGCTTTCGAAAGGGGGGACCTTCGGCATATAATTAGCTGCTTAATCTCAGCCACAGTTTGGTAGGGCCTCTTCTTGGGCTTCCGGGGGGAACTGTTGTACTCCAAGGTTTCATGTAGTGAAGCCTCCGGCTATGTAGCCAGATGACTTGTTGTTGAGAGATTTTTTTGTGCCTTTGTAGGAGCCTTCGGGAACATATATCCGAAGTGTTGAGCCTCCGGGGAGAATAGTATCCGGGGAGTTCCTTCCCTCCTACACATCTCTCTTTTTTTTTTTTTTGGATGATGTAGGAGAGGCATCTAGAAACTTGGTCTCTAGGAAAGGCTTGGCCTATATGGGAGGCAACGGAGTAAACCGTTGGCTCCCCCTTCGGGAATGACCTTCCGATATCCCGAAGGGTTTGAGGGTCGTTTCCTTGGCCCGAGACATCGTCTGTTGCCTGCTTCCCCTTGGGGGATAGCACGGAAAGCGCCTCGGTTTTGAAAGTCGTCCCCTCAGCCCGAGACATGGTCTGTTGCCTGCTTCCCCTTGGGGGATAGCGCGGGGAGCGTTTCGTTTGTGGAAGTCGAATCCTGGGCCCGGGACATGGTCCGTTGCCTGCCTCCCCTTGGGGGATGGCGCGGAAAGCGTTCCTGGGAAGGGTTTTATTTGTGTGTGGGACACAAATAGCCGGGGGCACTTGGTGCCAGCCGGAGCCGAGTGGTGTTACACCCCCCCGGTTTTTTTTTTTTTTTTTTTTTTTTGGAGAGTATGTATAAGTATGCATGATGTATGCATGATTGCGTCCTCGTGGGGTACGGCTTATTTGAGAAAACACTTGGTGTTTCAAAAGAGAGATGGGGGTGACCCATACACTTGGTACTTGGTACCTAAATTGGTGTTCCCCCTCGTGAGAGGAAGAGGCCTTGGGCCTATTTTGGTGAAGAGATGAGGGCTTCGCCACTCATTTGTAGGGGAGAAGGGGGCCTTGGGCCGCTTGTACAATATGTAGGTGATGAAGGCTTGGCCTTTTGATCATTTTCCCAAACGGAGGAGGGTGATATATTACATTTGCTGAGGGTGAGGGCTTGGCCACTCATGTTTTATTGATAGAATTTGACAAGGTGGTGGACATTCCAATGTCTAGGGACCTCTGTCCCATTAGGGCGTTTCAGTTTGTATGTCCCCGGTTTGATGATGGCTGAGACAATGTAGGGGCCTTCAAACTTAGGCGCCATCTTGCCGCCTTCGGTGGGTAGGCTGGCCTCCCTTCGTCGGAGGACGTAGTCACCCACCTGAAATTCCCGGGAGCGGACCTTGGCGTCGATGTAGCTTTTGACTTGTCTCCTATAGTTTTCAGCCCTGAGGAAAGCTTGTTCTCGGCGTTCAGAGATGAGATGAAGGTCGAGGGCCATATTGGCATCGTTGACTTCGGGTTCATATTGTTCAACCCTTCGGGTAGGAAGGGTAACTTCTGTTGGAGCTTTAGCCTCGAAGCCATAGCATAGAGAGAAGGGTGTTTCGCCTGTCGCACGCCGAGGGGTGGTGCGGTAGGCCCACAAGATGTTGTGGAGTTCTTCTACCCAGCCTCCCCCCTCGGCTTCCAGCTTCTTCTTCAGACCTTCAAGCAGGGTTCGGTTGGCGTTCTCTACTTGCCCGTTGCCCTGGGGGTAGGCAACGGATGAAAAGGTGTGTTTGATGCCCCATGCCTCCAGGAGGGCACAGAAGGGGGCTGCCTCGAATTGAGTTCCGTTGTCGGAGATGATTTGTTGGGGGACGCCAAACCTTGTGAGGATATTTTTGAGAACAAAGTGGCGGCACCGGGCCTCAGTGATGCTGGCGAGGGGTTCGGCCTCCACCCATTTGGTGAAGTAGTCAATGGCAACGATGATGTACCTGTTGTTGGAGGTACCCCTCGGCAGAGGGCCTACTAGGTCAATCCCCCATCTAGAGAAGGGGATAGCGGTGCTGATGGGGGCATAGTTGACCACTGGTCTGCCGGGGGCCTTCTGGAAGTGTTGGCAAGCGGTGCACCTTCGGGATAGATCCGCACAATCTCTAGCCATCGTGGGCCAGAAGTAACCCTGAACAATGAGCCTTCGGGACATGGAGAAAGGCCCCTGGTGAGTTGAGCAAGTGCCACTGTGCATTTCCTCCATGGCCACTTCGGCCTCGTTTTGATGAAGGCACCGGAGAAGGGTGCCGTTGTAAGATCTTTTGTAAAGCCTTCCGTTCTCGAGGGTGTAGCTGGGAGCCCTCAGCTTTGCTAACTTGGCGCGGGCTTCGTCTTGGGGCAATTGCCCTGTGGTGATGAAGGTGATGATGTCGAAGATCCAATCCTCCGGCCTCAGGTTAATGTTCATGACGGGGCTCGCGTGGATGCTTGAGAGACTAAGTTCCTCAATTCTTGCAATCTTCGAGAGGTGCTCGGGGGATTCATCCGAGAGCTTGGACAGAATGTCGGCCTCGGAGTTTTGAGCCCTCGGTATTTGGGTGAGAGAATGTGCCTCAAATACCTTGAGCAACTCCTTAGCCGCTTCTTTGTATTGTTTCATCCTCCCTTCCTTGGCTTCGTATTCCCCGGAAATCTGACCCACTGTTGGTCCCGTTTAATATGGTAATCAGTCTAGAGGGGGGGGGGTGAATAGACTGATTGGTTTTTCAACTTTTTCCCAAAGTCAAAACTGACTTATCAGAGAAGGTCTGATTCTGATGACAGAGAAAGGCTGGTTCTGATATCAGAACTGGCCTTGGCAGCGGATTCTGATCTGTCCGGGTAGCCTCAAAAATACTAAGGCAAATGCCTTTCTGATAACTCTGAAAACAGGATCTGCTGAACACAGATTCCAAGTCTTAGAGTTAGTCAGTTAATATCCTAAGTGCAGAAATATAAATTGCAGTAAAGTAAATGACACCGGATATTTTTATAGTGGTTCAAGGAACAACTCGTTCCTCTAGTCCACTGTTCCACTAGCTTTGAAGTAGATCGGTTACAAAGCTAAATCCTAGCACTTAAGAAGCACTCCTCGTCTTCTTCAAGCCTAGATGCCACCCAGGATGCAGTTCCACGTCCTGATGGCTGATCCTTTCACTCAGCTTCCCGGAAGTATCACCACTTCACTACTGCAGTTACTTGGACGCCCTTCTTTTCAGAAGATCCTTTGAAAAACAGAGTTTTTCCTCCAACTTGCTTCGTTACAAATGATGTTTGATGAAGTTCTTGAAGTGTTGAAGAACAGGATGAACTTTGCTTGTTTGTTGGGGATGAGAGATTTGGAGTTTGAATCTTCCCAACGTAAGCTTGTCTTGTTGAAGGCTGTAGAATTTGAATCTCAAGAGAGCTTGAATGATGATGAGCAAAAGTTGTAGCAAAGTTGTCTTCCTTGTTCTTCTTCGTGTAGCTTATATACGGAGGTTGTCTGCCCGTTGGAGGAGGAGACAACTGCATTAAATGCGCGTACTGTTGACTTGACCGCCGTTTTGGAAGGTTTCTATTTTTATAATATATCTTCCCGGATTCCTTGGTCAATCATTTGCAATCAATCCTTCAGCGTATCAGGCTCATTTAATGTGCATTAAATGCTTTTCTTTCATGCACAGTCTTCTAGCCGTTGGATGTTTTACCCGTTGGATTCATAGCTGTTGGATGTTGCATGAAATCTTCTAAGTGTTAGTCGGGCTCTGATCAGGTTCTTCTGATATGTGGGATTCTGAAGGCTTTCTGACGAGTTGAGTTCTGATAGAGTTCTGTTCTCTGACTGAACTCTGACTCTGATAGGTCCGCTGATGAGTACTTCTGATCTGTAGTTCTCATCGGCTATCAGATGTCCAGGTTTATCAGCAACTCTCATGATGCAACTCTGATGGACTTCTGGTAAGAGAACTCTGATGGAGCAGTTCTCATAGAGCAAGTCTGGTCGAGCAGTTCTGATGCACTTCTGATCTGATCCAAAGTAGAGCAACTCTGATCGTCGACTACACTAACACTTATAATTAAAAATTCTAATACATAAAATCTAATTTGGGGGTACTCTATCTTTCTAATCCTATAGCATCATCAAAATCTAATTACATTTATTCCTTACAATTTCCCCCTTTTTGATGATGCCAAAACCCTTAAACTATTTCCAGAGAAGTGCCTTACACCATGAAGGAAAATAAGTTAAAAATAAACTTTCATTTAGAATCTTGGTGGACACTTAGCATAGGAAAATAGCAAGAGTAAGATACAGTCAATCAAATAAACAAAGATAAGAAATAGCACAAGGTATCAGTGCATAAAAAAATCAGAGTGCAAAATAGAAATAATTTGAAATTGCCATGCAAAATAGAGGCAAGCTGGTTATCTTATTAAGGAAGAGTATTAAAAGCAACAAGAGGATAAGGTTTAGATATCTTCCTCTTCTAGATCAGCTTCCTTTGCTTCAATTTCCTTCAGATCAGCATTTACCTTTGCTCTGATGGAGGCCAGGTTCCTTGGATTCTGACATTCTGACCAGGCAGGTTCAAGCTTGCAATCAAGATAGTTTCTGATGGCTTCAGAGATGTCCTTGCCAGGGATCACTTTCATGTGCCACCAATCCTCTGCTTCTTGCATGGAACCACCATGATTTATGATAATAGTCCCATCTCTATCCAGAATAAGATTTTCCTGTTGGAGAGGTGTCATGTGCTTCTTCATTTCTTGAAACTGAGCAGCATCAGGTTTAGCTAGATCACTTTTAAGCCATTGAGCAAGTGTGAAAGTTGACTTCTTTCCTTTCTTTGATCTTGGAAGAGGTGGTCTCTGAGTACCAGCAGCAATCCTCTTTTGTCTTGCCCTTTCAAAGTATACAGCAGGATTAACAGCTCTGGTGCTAGTTCCTTCTGCAGTTCTGATGGCTCTAGCAGGTTCTCTGATTTCTTCCCCCTTTTTGGCATCAACAAGGTCGCCAAGCAGGAGTCCAATTTTGGAGAACTCTGTAGCATTATTGTCTTTGATCGCCTCCAGAGCCCCAGGAAGAGTCTGAGTCACCGAGGCCAGCCCTTCTATCAGCTCTTTCTGCTTATCAACTGCAGATTGGATATCCTTAGTAGTAGCCTCAAGGAGAGTCAACTTGTGATCTCTGTCCTTGCCAGTGTTGATCAATTTGAGACTAAACTCTTTGTTGGTCTTGCAGATTTCCTCCACATCTGTCAGATGCTCTGCATTTTTGTCATGAGACCATTGTAGAGTGTCAACAGCATCAGATAATTCTTGAATGGATTTGTCCTGTGCTGTCAGAGTCTGAGATTGTGAGAACAAGACTGTGTGTAGACTAGCAACCTCTGAAGCTATGTTATCAACCTTCTCATTTGATGTCTTCATGTAGCTGAGGAAGGTAGTTGCCAGTGTAGAAAGGGTAGTGGAAATCTTGGTAAGTTCAGACTCAATGTTGTACTGAACTAAATCTAGATGAGCATCATGCTTCTGATTTAGTACAAGCATTTTGTTGAGCCCAGCAATCATCTGGTCTCCAAATTCTTCAGCTGATTCCACAAACTCCTGGAAGGGGATGAGGACAGCTTTTGGAGGCGTCGGCTGAGGCAATTCATTGGCCTGAGGTTGAGGTTGAACGGGAGACGGAGGAGGTGTAGGGGTCTTCCTTCTGGCTGATTGAAGATCTCCAGCCAATGAGGATGGAAGGAATCCATCATTATCTTCAGTTGAGGAGAGAATCCTCACAACTGGTTCTCTCTTTTGTGCCGAGGCAGCAGATTGCTGAGGAGAGCGGGGTACTGATGACGGTTTCTGATGTGGAGATGGAGTTGCTGATTTGGATTTCTGATTGGCTGAGCTCTGATGAGGTGATGGTTGCAGAGCGGGGGTTCTCTGATGTTGGGGTGAAGGAGGAGGTGAGGGTGATCGGCTTCTGATGGGGGTTATCTGATGGCAGGGTGAGGGTTGTTTAGGTGAGGATTTCTTATGAGATGAAGTGGGTGTTTTCTGAATTTGTAGAGGAGACGGAGTTGAGGCTGGTGTGGTGGGTTTGGGTGAAGGGGATTTGGGAGGTGAGTGTGGGGGAGAAGGAGTTGGTTGCAAAGTAGTTAGAGGAATAGGAGATACTGGTATTACCTCTAGAACCGTTTCTTCAATTGGAGATTCTCTCCATTCTCTGATGAGGTTCTGCATTGCCAGAGATATATCATTGGCAGTTGATGGCTCTCCCTCTGTACCTGGAACAGGTTTCATCTTGATTAGAGACTCCCTCCTTTTCTTCTCCATCAGCCATGCTTCAAAGATGGGAACCTCGTGTTCAGATAAAGCTTTGACATGCTCGTCTGATGAGGTAGTAGTCAGCTTCTCCTTGCCTTTGTGACTTGCCTTCTTCTTTTCAAGAATAGATTGTAAGAATTGAAGGTCGAAGCATAAAGAGACATCATCAGTACCTGTCCATTTGAGGACTTCTTCTTCCTCAGATTCAAAGGCTGCAGCTTGGGCAAGTATTTGCTGCAGAGGTCCCATCCTCCACTTCCTCCATGTGAGTACCCTTTGAAACTGTCTGTCCAGAGCAGTAGTAGGGTTTAGCTGTTCTGTTGGAGACATGGTGACTTGCTGATCTGGTGCAGATAAAGGTTGGACCTCTGATTCAGGTTCCCCCTGAGCATCAGAGATCACCAGTGCAGCAGCCAACTCTGGTGCAGGTTCCCCCTGAGGTTCTGATTCCTTGGGGGGTGAGTTGGCCTTCTTCTTCTTCTGCACTCTGATAGGAGATTGTGAGCTATCAGAGTCACTCTGAATCACAGCTCTTCTTCTCCTCTTCTGTCTCAACATTTTGACAGGGGCCACAGCTGGTGCATCCTCCTCTGATGGTTCCACCTCTGATGCAACCTCCTCAGTGGTTGCCTCTTGCTTCTTCTGAGGCTTCTTCTTGGATTTAGTAAGAGCAGGTTTTGACTTAGCAACCACCTTCTCCCTGTTCTGTTCAAGTCTTTCTTCCCTCTTCAACTCAGCAGCAATGGCCACATGCACCTTGGGAGAAGCAGTAAGAAAAATAGTCTTGGAATGATCGACAGTAGATGTGTTTCTGAGCTCTACTTGAGATTTTGAGATGACCTTTGAGAGGAGCAGGCCATGACCCATCTTGGTTGAGAACAAGCCAGTTTTCTTGTCCTTCTTGTCTACTGATTCGGCGAGGGATTTGTACAGCACCTTCCCCCAGTTGATGTTCATGCCATGATGAACTGCAAACAGGGCCTTTGCATTTGTGTTGTTCATCTGGTCAGTTGAGCTGGTTTTGCACCACAGACACCGATGCATGATGCTCATTAGTTTTTCATAGTCCCTTTTCAGCAGGTTCTTCTTCATGTAGAGCTTATCTACTCCGGTGGCATCTTCCCGGCAGTAGGTGTCTACAAATGTCTCCACAGAGACTTCGACTGACTCCAAGTCGATGAGTGTAGGGGTGTCAATGTCCTGAGAGTCGAGTTCGATGCCGAAGAACTCATTGAGAGAGACAGCATCGATCTTCAGGTTCTTTCCCTGAACCTGGGAGTGGATGGCATTGTCAGATATGTAGGCGTTGAGGTAGAACTCGGCCACATCTATATTACTGAAGTGCTCATAAGGATGAGCCACTATCTTGGTCAGTTGCGAGTCATTCATCCCGGCAATGACCGCTTTCATCACCTTAGAATTTTCTGCCAGCAGCGGCAATGAAGACATATCCACTTTCATTCCGGTGGCTATGTTAGCCACAAGCATCTTGGCTTCCGATTCGGAGAGGTCGGTGATGTTGATGAACTTCATCTTTGAGAGAATTGAGAAGGTCTGAAGGTTGGAAGTTTGAGGACGAAGAATAAAATTGCAGTAGCGATTTAGGTTTCAGAAAGAGTATATATGATTTTGGGTTAGTGGACGTTTGATATAATTTGCGGTTTCGAGGTCGCATTAAATGGATTGTGGGCGGAAAGCCGTTTTCCAAATATGGTAATAACTACCGGGGGTAAAATGGTAACTTCCGGTTTATTGAACAGTCTCGCCCGAAATTTAGAAAATTTTTCTAAGTCCACAGCCACTCTGATAGAAAATAGCAGTCCATGTATCAGATAAGGGGTACTCTGATACAGGGTTCTCTGATGGAAAAGAGTATCAGAAGTGATGAGTTCTGATGGATCCACATCTGATGCTTCTGCAATTCTGATTCAAGCTTCTGACGGTTAAGAGTTCAGGTATCAGAGATGGAGTGTTCTGATGAATCCACATCTGATACTTCTGCAACTCTGATTCATGTATCTCGGGGAAGATCATCCATCATTCCCAGTTCTTCTCTCAACTTGTTAAACCTTGCCTCTGAGAGAGGTTTGGTTAGAATATCTGCAAGCTGATCTTCAGTTGGAACATGCTCAATTGAAATGTGCTTCTTCTCCACATGATCTCTGATGAAGTGATGTCTGATTTCAATGTGCTTGGTCCTTGAATGCAGCACAGGATTCTGAGTGATGGCAATAGCACTTGTATTGTCACACAGCAGCTTGATCTCCTTTGCTTGTACTCCATAATCCTTGAGTTGTTGCTTCATCCAGAGTAATTGAGCACAGCAACTTCCAGCAGCAATATACTCAGCTTCAGCAGTGCTTGTTGAGATTGAATTCTGCTTCTTGCTAAACCAGGAAACAAGTCTCCCTCCCAGCAATTGACAATGACCGGAAGTGCTCTTCCTGTCCAATCTACAACCTGCAAAATCTGAATCAGAATAGCCAATTAGTTCAAAATTACCTCCCTTGGGATACCATAGTCCTGCATTTGGATTTCCTTTGATGTATCTGATAATCTTCTTAGCAGCAACTAGATGGCTCTCCTTGGGCTTTGATTGGTATCTGGCACAGATTCCTACTGCAAAAGCTATGTCTGGTCTGCTTGCAGTCAGATAGAGAAGAGATCCAATGATTCCTCTATAAGTTGTAGCATCAACATCCTTTCCTTCATCATCTGGTCCAATTCCTTGAGATGCATTCATAGGAATTTTGACTGAAGATTTTCCATCTACTCCAAACTTCTTGATGAGATCTCTGGTGTACTTTCCTTGGTTGATAAAGATGCCTTCTGGTACTTGTTTGACTTGTAATCCAAGAAAGTAACTGAGTTCTCCCATCATGCTCATTTCAAACTTCTTCTGCATAACTTGAGAAAATTTCTTGCATAATTCTGGATTAGTGCTTCCAAATATAATATCATCAACATAAATTTGCACTAACAGAATATGATTAGCAACAGAAATCTGAAATAGAGTTTTGTCAACCTTTCCTTTAGTAAACCCATGATTTACTAAGAATAGGGACAATGTGTCATACCAAGCTCTGGGAGCTTGTTTAAGACCATAGAGGGCCTTTTTGAGCTTGTAGACACAGGAGGATTGAGTAGGAATGACAAAACCTGGAGGTTGTTCAACATAAACTTCCTCTTCAAGTTCTCCATTCAGAAATGCACTTTTGACATCCATCTGGTATACTTTGATGTCGTTGTAAGCAGCATAGGCTAGGAATATCCTGATTGCTTCCAGTCTTGCTACAGGTGCAAAGGTCTCATCAAAATCTATGCCTTCTTCTTGACAGTATCCCTTTGCAACAAGCCTTGCTTTATTCCTTACAATATTGCCTTCTTCATCTGCTTTGTTCTTGAATACCCATTTGGTTCCAATGACATTCTGATGCTTTGGTCTGGGAACAAGTTTCCACACTTCATTCCTTTCAAACTGTGTCAGCTCTTCTTGCATTGCATTGATCCAGTCTGAGTCTTCTAGAGCTTCTTCTACACACATTGGTTCCATCTGGGATATGCAGCAGGTGAACATGGCTTCTCTTCTTGATGCAGATCTGGTCCTAACACCACTGGTAACTTGACCTATCACTTGATTAGGAGGATGATCTCTTAACCAAGTTAGATCAGGTTCTGTCAGTTGCTGTCTAGGCAACTCTGATGGTTCATCTTCTGATACATCATCTTCATCTTCATTTTTGTCTATCAGAACTGGATTGGCAGGAGGAGTTGAGAATATAGGGTTGTTGATGACCTCTTCTGATAGTTCTGCAACCTTATCTTCAAGACTGATCTTCTGCAGAGTCTCTGATAATTCTTCTGCAGAGGTACCATCATCAAATTTGACATGAATGGATTCTTCAACTTGTAGAGATCTTCTGTTGAGTATTCTATAGGCTTTGCTTGAACTTGAGTAGCCTAAGAATACACCTTCATCAGCCTTTTCTTGAAATACCTTCAGATTATTCTTTCCATTGTTTAGAATGTAGCACTTACATCCAAACACATGGAAGTAGCTGATGTTAGGCTTTCTTCCTTTCCACAGCTCGTAGGGGGTCTTCTGATGATTCTTGTGGATCATGCTTCTATTTTGAGTGTAGCATGCAGTGTTGATAGCTTCAGCCCAGTATCTGATGGGCAATCCTGATTCTGCAATCATAGTTCTTGCAGCTTCCTTCAGTGTTCTGTTCCTTCTTTCTGCAACACCATTTTGTTGGGGTGTTCTGGCAGCAGAAAGTTGATGGAATGTACCATTCTGATCACAGAAGTCTTTGATTACTTTGTTGACAAATTCAGTTCCTCTGTCAGATCTGATTGTTCTGACCTTCATATTCTTCTCAGTTTGGAGTTGCTTTAGCAGAGATGGCAACTTCTGAAGAGTTTCATTCTTCTTGGTTAGGAACACAGTCCAAGTGTATCTTGAGTAGTCATCAACCATAACAAGAGTATATCTTTTTCCACCAACACTGGGAGTTTCAACTGGTCCAAACAAATCCATATGGATCAGATTTAGAGGACAAATAGAAAGATCTCCAGCTATGGGTTTGAATGAGGTCTTCACTTGTTTGCCTTTCTGACAAGCACTGCAGAGGGTCTCCTTCTTGTAGACAATGTCAGGCAGACCATCTACAATATGTTCCCTTGCCAGTTTGTTGATGGTTTTGAAGTTCAGATGGCTAAGCTTTTTGTGCCAGTCCCAGCTTAGCTTTGAATTGTCCTTAGCTATCAGGCAAGTTCCATCTTTTGCTGTTTGCCAGTCAACAACATAGATGTTCTTCCTTCTCTTGGCTGTAAGAACCACTTCTTTGGTTGTCTCATGCTTGACATAGCATAAGGTCTTGGTGAATTCAACTGTGTAGCCTTTGTCACAGAATTGGCTAGCACTCAGCAAGTTGAACTTTAGACCTTTGACATATGAGACATCTTCAATGATTATCTGGTTCTTGATCAGCTTCCCTCTTCCTTTTGTTTGCCCTTCCTTGTCATTTCCACCGAAAGTGACTCTGGGTCCATTGATTTTCTGGAACTCTGATAGGCAACTCTTGTCACCTGTCATGTGTCTGGAGCATCCACTGTCAATATACCATTCTTTTTCTGAGATGGCTCCAGCACACAGTTCCTGCAAGATTAAAAGGAAGATTTAGGTACCCAAGCAATGTTGGGTCCTGGGGGGTAATGCAGTCTCGGTAGTTGGTACCATTTTGGTCTCATCAGCTGAAACCTTGGTGGATGGTACCCATTGTCCACCTGGTAGTTGTAGTAAACAGATGTATGATTCACTTTGGGCAGATGCTTGTGAGGATCATGCTTTCTGTTTGCATACTTCTGCATAGCCTTCTTTGTTGGAAAGAAGTCCCATATACTATCAAGATCAGAGGAGCGCTTAACTTTAGACTTCTGAGGTTGACCAGACAGCTTCTTCTGCCTATAGTTAATCTTCTCTTGATATCTGCCTTTCTGATAGCAGTTTCTGATACCATTGTCATGAGATTGTCTGATAGGGTTAGGCCTTTGATTATTATTGTTCTGAAAACTTTTCCTTTTCCTAGAGTGTCTGCCAGGTTCATTAGTTTTCAAGCTTTGTTTTGGTTTTGCCTTTAGAGTTTGTTTCTCTGGTATGACCTTCTCATGAACAACTTTAGTACCAGAAGTACTAGCATGGCAATTGGGGCTCAGAGTCTGTGGCACTATGACCTTTTTAGCCTTAGCAACTTGGGTGCTAGGCCTTACAGAAGGCTCACCAGACTCTGGTTCAACATATCCAAGACCAGAGGTGAAGTTATGAGAGTCACCAATATTCTTCATGGAAGATTGCATCTTCAGAAGACTATTATATCTACTCTCAAGTTCCTCAATGTCTCTTATTCTTTTCAGAAGAGACTCATTTTCAGCTTTCAGTCTATCTCTTTCCTCAGTTAAGAAATTAAGTTTACACTCAGTCTCTTTCCTTAGATTAGAGATATCAACTTTCAGCCTACTGTTCTCTTCTTTAACAAAAGAATAAGTGGCTTGGATAGTTTGGAACTCTTCCCAGAATGATGACATTGGATCATCATTTAAGGCTGTGCCTACCGAAGAAGAAATAGAATCAGAAGTAGAGCATACCTCATCATCTGATTGTGCCATGAGGCAGAGGTCTTCAGTTTCTGCATCCAAGCAGCAGAATGCTTCATCAGAGTCGGAGTCTGAGCTGGACTCTGATTCAGAGAGTGGATCTCTCTGAGCTTGTTCTGAGACAAATGCTCTTCTTCTTCTGTGTTGATCATCTGGTTTCTTTTCATCTTCATGTCCTTGCTTCTTGGACACTCTTGGATAGGGGCAGTTTGCTTTGAAGTGCCCAGGCTGTCTGCAGTTGTAACAGAGGTACTCTCCATTGCTTTCAGAGGACTTGGTCTTCTGATGTGGTCTTCTGATGGAAGATGGACTCCTTCCATCTTTCTTCATAAACTTCTTAAATTTTCTGGCAAAAGCAGCCATATACTCATCAGATAATAGAGTAGAGGGGTCAAAGTCACTTACCTTTGAGGTGCTAGCAGTGAGAGCAGTGGTGGTCCTCTCATCAGGAACTTCTTCCTTCTCTTCATGCATCTCAAACTCATAAGCCTTGAGATCAGAGATGAGTCTTTCAGTGGCATAAGTCTTGATGTTCTTGCTTTCCTGGACTGCAATCACCTTCATCTTCCAGGCTGAAGGCAGTCCCCTGAGGATCTTCATGTTGACCTCTTTGATGGTGAGCTCCTTCCCAAGTTCAGAAATCTCGCTGATGAGAATCAGCAATCTCTCATGCATCTTAGCAATGCATTCTTCTGGTAGGAGTTTGAAGTCATCAAACTTCTTCATTGCAATGGTCAGCTTGTTGTCTCTTTCTTGTTCATCTCCTGCTCCAATCTCATCCAGCTTATCCCAGATTTCTTTGGCAGTTCTGCACTTCTTTATTCTGTTGAAATATCTTTCATCAATAGCTTTGTAGAGAATGTCCTTGGCAATGTTGTCAAGGTTATACTGTCTTTTCTCTTCCTTGGTCCATTCTGACCGGGCTTTCTCAATCATCTGGGGTTGAGAGTTGTCAATAGAGTGAGCAGGATTGATCTTCATGAACTGGATGAAGGGGCCATTTTCCAAGACTTCCCACATTTCATCATGAAGGGCACATAGGTGTGCCTTCATTCTGATCTTCCAATCATCATACTTCTGATCTGTGAACATAAGATGCTTTGCAAGAGAATTATCCATAATAATAAATAAAGAGAGGCTAAGAACAAGTGGATCTTTGTTCAGAGAGTAACCTAAAAGATTACAAGAACAAGGAGGCTCTGATACCACTTGTTGGTCCCGTTTAATATGGTAATCAGTCTAGAGGGGGGGGGTGAATAGACTGATTGGTTTTTCAACTTTTTCCCAAAGTCAAAACTGACTTATCAGAGAAGGTCTGATTCTGATGACAGAGAAAGGCTGGTTCTGATATCAGAACTGGCCTTGGCAGCGGATTCTGATCTGTCCGGGTAGCCTCAAAAATACTAAGGCAAATGCCTTTCTGATAACTCTGAAAACAGGATCTGCTGAACACAGATTCCAAGTCTTAGAGTTAGTCAGTTAATATCCTAAGTGCAGAAATATAAATTGCAGTAAAGTAAATGACACCGGATATTTTTATAGTGGTTCAAGGAACAACTCGTTCCTCTAGTCCACTGTTCCACTAGCTTTGAAGTAGATCGGTTACAAAGCTAAATCCTAGCACTTAAGAAGCACTCCTCGTCTTCTTCAAGCCTAGATGCCACCCAGGATGCAGTTCCACGTCCTGATGGCTGATCCTTTCACTCAGCTTCCCGGAAGTATCACCACTTCACTACTGCAGTTACTTGGACGCCCTTCTTTTCAGAAGATCCTTTGAAAAACAGAGTTTTTCCTCCAACTTGCTTCGTTACAAATGATGTTTGATGAAGTTCTTGAAGTGTTGAAGAACAGGATGAACTTTGCTTGTTTGTTGGGGATGAGAGATTTGGAGTTTGAATCTTCCCAACGTAAGCTTGTCTTGTTGAAGGCTGTAGAATTTGAATCTCAAGAGAGCTTGAATGATGATGAGCAAAAGTTGTAGCAAAGTTGTCTTCCTTGTTCTTCTTCGTGTAGCTTATATACGGAGGTTGTCTGCCCGTTGGAGGAGGAGACAACTGCATTAAATGCGCGTACTGTTGACTTGACCGCCGTTTTGGAAGGTTTCTATTTTTATAATATATCTTCCCGGATTCCTTGGTCAATCATTTGCAATCAATCCTTCAGCGTATCAGGCTCATTTAATGTGCATTAAATGCTTTTCTTTCATGCACAGTCTTCTAGCCGTTGGATGTTTTACCCGTTGGATTCATAGCTGTTGGATGTTGCATGAAATCTTCTAAGTGTTAGTCGGGCTCTGATCAGGTTCTTCTGATATGTGGGATTCTGAAGGCTTTCTGACGAGTTGAGTTCTGATAGAGTTCTGTTCTCTGACTGAACTCTGACTCTGATAGGTCCGCTGATGAGTACTTCTGATCTGTAGTTCTCATCGGCTATCAGATGTCCAGGTTTATCAGCAACTCTCATGATGCAACTCTGATGGACTTCTGGTAAGAGAACTCTGATGGAGCAGTTCTCATAGAGCAAGTCTGGTCGAGCAGTTCTGATGCACTTCTGATCTGATCCAAAGTAGAGCAACTCTGATCGTCGACTACACTAACACTTATAATTAAAAATTCTAATACATAAAATCTAATTTGGGGGTACTCTATCTTTCTAATCCTATAGCATCATCAAAATCTAATTACATTTATTCCTTACACCCACGACAAGTTTCGAGTCACACTTGACGTGGATCATTTTAGCCTTCAGATTTGCTGCCAGCCGAAGGCCGCAGAGGAGGGCTTCGTATTCAGCCTCGTTGTTGGAGACTCTGAAGGAGAAACGAATGGCGTAGTAGGCGCGGAAGCCTTCGGGTGTGATCAGGACTACTCCTCCTCCGCATGCTTTAGTGGCCGAGGAGCCATCGGTATAGAGGGTCCACCAGTCGTCAATGGGTGCCGAAGGCTCCTCATCCACCGCTGATCTCGCGGTGCATTCCGTTACGAAGTCTGCTAGGGCTTGGCCCTTAATGGCAGGCCTCGGACGGATATCTATGTTGTATTGACTGAGGAAGATGGCCCACTTCACCATCCGGGAGGAGCTAGTGGGACTCCTCATGAGGGCGCTGAGGGGTTGATGTGTGAGTACTTGGACCGGATGAGCTTGAAAGTAGTGGCCAAGCTTCTTGACGGTCCAAACGATGGCTAACACCGTCTTCTCGACGGGAGAATACCTGAGTTCGGCTTCCCGGAGGGTCTTGCTGACGTAGAAGATGGCGTGTTGGACGCCGTCCTCTTCCCGGATTAACACTGAGCTGATAGCAGCAGGGCTAACACCAAGGTACAAGTATAAAGTCTCCCCCACCTTCGGTTTGGAGAGCACTGGGGGAGAAGAGAGGTACTTCTTAAGTTCATCGAAGGCCTCTTGACATTCAGACGTCCATTGGAAACCCGCTGTCTTCCTCATGATTTGGAAGAAGGGGAGGGCCCTCTCGGCTGATTTGGAGAGGAAACGGTTGAGGGCCGCCAGGCGACCCGTCAACCGTTGAACTTCTTTGACGTTGCGTGGGGGCTCCATGTTGATGATGGCCTGAATTTTCTCGGGGTTGGCCTCAATACCCCTTCGGCTGACCATGTAGCCTAAGAACTTCCCTCCTTGTACGTCGAAGGTGCACTTCTTCGGATTTAGCCGGAGGTTGAATTTTTGCATGATGGCAAAAATTTCCCGGAGGTCGTCGGCGTGAGTGCTTGCCTTCTTGCTTTTGACGATCATATCGTCAACGTAAGCCTCCATGGTGCGTCCTAGGACAGCTTGAAAGACCCTAGCCACCATGCGTGTGTAGGTGGCACCTGAATTTTTGAGGCCGAAGGCCATCACAAGGTAGCAGAAGATGCCTTCGGGTGTCATGAAGGCAGTTTTTTCAGCGTCTTCCTCATGCATGTAGATTTGATGATATCCGCGGAATGCGTCGAGGAATGACATGATCTCGCATCCGGCGGTCTCATCCACCAATTGGTCAATGTTTGGCAAGGGGAAAGGGTCCATAGGACACGCCTTATTTAAGTCTGTGTAATCCACGCACATGCGGAAGGTAGGGGGCTTCTGCGCGAGGACTACGTTTGCCAGCCAAGAAGGATATTTCACCTCCTTAATGTGTTTGATGGAGAGGAGCATAGATACCTCCTTCTTCACGAACTCCCTTCTCTCGGCCGAGAGGGGTCTTCTCCGCTGTTGTACTGGTTTGACCGAAGGGTCCACCGCTAGGCGGTGGGTGATAACCCTTCGGTCAATTCCTGGCATATCCTCCGGCCCCCATGCAAAAACAATGGAGTAGGCGCGGAGGGCTTTGGTGATGCCAGCCTTTAAGTCTTCGGGGAGCTTGGCTCCAATCTTCAGGACTCTCTCCGGCTTGGCCAGATCAAGTATCAAATCTTCAGTCTCCTCGGCGGGCTCAGCCCTTGGTCTACCTTCTTCCTCTTCCAGGGCCTTGGTGGTGATGGTGTCAACCCGAAATTCAGTTTTACTAACCTTCTTGGTAAGTTGAAGGTAGCAGGCCCTGGAGAGTTTCTGATTTCCCCTCGAGTAGCCGATGCCGGTGGGTGTGGGGAACTTGAGGCAGAGATGCCTCATGGAGATGACAGCCTCCAAATCTTCGAGGGCAGGCCGGCCGAGGATGATGTTATGCGCACAGTCGATGTTGACGACGACGAATTCCACTTCGAGCTTGGCTCTATGGGATCCGTCGCCGAATTCAACCACGAGGGTGATGACGCCCTCGGCGTCTATGCTGTCCCCCGTAAATCCGGAGAGGGGGGTGTTGATGTGTCGGAGGGACCCCCTGTCGAGTCCCAACTCTTGAAAAGTACTAAGGTACATGACGTTGACAGAACTCCCTGTGTCAACGTAAGTCCGGAGGATGATGGCGTCATTGATCTCAGTGCGGATGACGAGGGCATCCCTATGCGGTAGAGAACCCGAGGGGAGGTCCGCATCTGTGAAGAAGATGGGATCCGCCCTCGGCCTTTTAGTTGGGGGCGTGTGATTGACTTCCCCAATGTAAAGGGACTGCGCCCACTTCTTCCTTTGGCTTATTGAATCGCCTCCGGTGTTGCCGCCGTTGATCATATGTACATGGCGCTTGTAATGTTGATGGGAGCCTTCTCCCTCGTCCTCGAGGCCCCCAATTTCACGCTTCTTCCCCTGTGGGTTTCCCAAAGGGATGGTGTTGGGGTTCACCCACTTGTTTGCCTTCGGTGGAGGGCCTTGATGATGAGGGGGGCCCTGGGGAGGAGGGCCCCTGATGAATTGAGACAAGTGGCCTGCCTGTATCAGCCTTTCAATGGCGTTTTTCAGCTGATGGCATTCGTCGGTCTTGTGTCCGTGGTGGCGGTGAAAGCGGCAATATGGCTCATCAGGGCCGATAGCATAAATCTCGAGGGGTGTACGGGAGTCTCGCTCAACGAGCCCCCGCTCTTCTGCATGATCAAGAATGACGCTGACGGGATGCGTCAAGGGGGTGCGTGGGTGCTCAAGGAGGACGAGTTGCGCCCATGCCTTCGGATTATTTTTATAACCGCCCCCGGGTCTGGCTTGGCCACCTCGGGGGCGATCATTGTAATGTGCCTCTCGGTTCGCCGGAGGGGGAGGCCCTCCGGGCCGATTCCTGCCTTCGTTCTTCTGAGAAGGATCCATGTTGCGGCGGTCCTTCTCGATTTCCTCTGCTTCGGCATATCGGTCCCCCCGCTGAAGGGCCTTCGTATAATCGCGGGGAGGATCAGTGATAAGGCTCCGGGAGAAGTTACCGTTGCGGAGGACGGTGTGGAAGAGGGCCATCGGGGTTCTGTCATCGGCGCCTTCGACCTCGAGGGAGGCCTGCCTCCAGCGTTCTAGGAAACTTCGAAGGGTTTCCTCCTTCTGTTGTCTCACGTTTAGAAGGTGGGAGAAATGTTTCTTTGAGCGGTGCCTCCCGGCAAATTGTGTAAGGAAGCGGTGGGCAAGTTCTTGCCAAGAATCAATGCTGCCCTCGGGCAACCGGTTGAACCACTCATATGCTGGTCCCTCCAAGGTGGAAAGGAACCAACGGCATAAGTATTCATCCGAGGCCCCCATCATCATCATGCTATTTTGATAGCGGCTATAGTGTTCTTGGGGATCTGTCTTCCCCTCGTATGGCTTGATAGGTTGCCCTCGATATTTGTGGGGGATTTTGGCCGCCAGCACCCTCGGGGTGAAAGGCGTCCTGGTGCGGAGCTGAATGAGGGGCTCGTGTGAGCCTTCGGCAAGCTTACGCTTCATTTCCTCCACTTGCGCCCGGAGGTCAGCGTACTCTGGATCTGGCCTCGCTGTGGAAGCCGTCGGGGGCGCCTGACGGTTCTCCTCGAGTTGACGGAGGAGGGCTTCAATGATCTCGTCCTTGGGATCCTTCGGGGCAACCCCCTGGGAGTTGGCCCGGAAGGATTGCGCCTGATTGATTTGGTGCCTGGCGTCATCGGCATGGAGGAGGGCTTTGCCTTTGCTTCGGGGGGGGGGGGGGAGGCACGCCCTCGGCCCCCGAAGCGGAGGCACCACTCTCCTGGGGCCTGCTGAATTCTTGCCTGCCGAGGCGGTCTTGGACCCCTCGGCGTCCGGGAGCTCCCCCAAGCCTCTCAAGTGCGGAGGTCCGGGGTTTCTCCTTCATCATGGGGCGCTTATCCCTGGATTGAGCCTCCTGGGAGGCGGTATCCTGTGCTATGACCCCCTCAGCATTGCCAACCCCCGGGGGAGGGTTGTTGAACAAAGGAGGGAGTGGTGGTAGGTTGATAACATTCCCTCCAGCGTAGGGCTGAAGGGGTGCCTGAGAGGCGAGAGCTCCGGAATTGAGAGCCATGTTTTGAACAAAGGCCGCAAAGGCAGTCTGAAGATCGATGGCCGAGGCCGGAGGGGGAACTTGGTTCTCACTCCGATCCCTCCTTCGATTATCAAGGCCAATGCGGGCATCAGGGGCATTCTTCTGTAGCTGCTGACGGAGGTCAGCAGTAGTCTGCTCCAACTCGAGAATGATTCCGCCCTCGGGCACTAAGAGCCTGTTAGAGGTCTCAGCCCCGTTGGTTTCGCCGGGGGCTACGTGGTTCTCCTCAAGGGTTTTTGACTGGGCACGAGTGGTTCTTCCCATTCTTGGTAAGTGTTTCGTATTTGGTAGAGGGGGAGGGTTTCTTACTTGATTGTTCTGACCTCTCAACGAGAGCACCAAATGATGGATAGTCTACCCGGGGGGTATCTTATCCGAGGGGTTATTGCGGGAATAACTAGAGAGAGGTCAGAGCAAAATAGGAGGAGAGAGAGTCGATTTATTAAATGAACTCAGCGTGTGGAGTTGGGATGTAGATCATGATTTACAAGGAGAAATGGGCTGCTATTTATAGCAGCAATAAATGCGATGAGAGTACACGTGTCAGTAATCCAACGGCCGGAGGGTCACATCAGCCGGTTGGCACCGGCAGCGGTACGTTTACCGCATTAAATGCGGTTGGCGGATGTGACGTGGTATTAAATGCGGTGGTTGGCTGTCCCCAAAAGGAATCTTTGATGATTGAGCTAGTTCAGCCGAAGGCTCCTTATGTAGTCGAGGGCTCCATGTGGCAAGGACCCCTGTGTGGCCGAAGGCCCCGTGTGGCCGAAGGCTTTTCTGATGCCGAGGGCTTGAAATGCCGAAGGCTCATGTTTTCGCCATTTTCTCCCAGCAGCTTCTTATGCCAAAAAGGCTATCCTGTGAGTTCTGGAGCCTTCGTCCAAGGAGGCCGAAGGCACCCCAGTATGTATTTTGGGCTATTTTGGGGCTTGGGCCGTTGCATTTGGGCCTGAGTTGTTCTCTGGGCTCATTGGATATGTGTAGGAGAAGTAGGAGTCTATGGGCCGGGGGTTCTTGGGCCATATACTCCATCAACTATATAGGTAAAACTATTAAATAAGCTCCATTACTATACCAAAAAAGTCCATTAGGCCCTCGTACTTTACAAACACTCAATTAAGCCCTCAAACTATTAAAAAATGTTCAATTAAGCCCTTTCGATCGGTAAGTAACCGGTTAAATGTAACTCGTTTCTCGGCAGCCGCCGTTGCTGGGGTTCGAGCACATCGTCGTCGCCGTCGCCGTTTAACCGGAAACCGGTAACCTATCGACCAAAAGGGCTTAATTGAGCGTTTTTTAATAGTTCGAGGACTTAATTGAGTGTTTGTAAAGTACGAGGGCCTAATCGACTTTTTCGGCATAGTACAGAAGCTTATTTGATAGTTTTTCCTAGTATATACTCTTTCCGTCCCAAAATATACTTCGCACTTTAACTTGTCACACTTATTAAGAAAGCGAGAGTAAGTAGAAATATATGTTTGTGGTTAAATAAGAAAAATATAAAAAATGTTAGATACACAAAACTTTCCAAAACTGATATATGGAAAATTGTTTTCAAAATTCCCAAAATGATAAGTTGGAAGAATTTTATAGGACAAAAAGACTAAAAAGAAATTTTTGTGCATTAAACTCCTGTTATGCTCCCGGAAGACAATGTGTAAGAAAGTCGGTTGCCAACTGCCACGTTGCAAATTGAGTTGCTGCTTCGTGTTCTAGCAATCCTATCCTGCTCCGCTTAATAGTCAGCTTTGCCTAATACGGAGCATCCGCATTATGCTCCGTAGTCCGTATTCCTTTCTTCTGCATTAAGTTCCTTTGACTTGAGAGTAAATGTAACAGGAAAAATTTACATTCTTTCTTAAATAAATGTAATAGGTTAAAATTTATATTATTCACATATTTTATTTTGAGTATGCTTTATATATTAATGTATTAATAAATTGCTTTTTTAAAAATATTTTTAAATTTAGCCCATTGTAAATTTTGAATATCTTATTTTTTCTTTAATTTTTTATTAATAGGGAAATTGTCAAAATTATGCATTGACAAACATGAAAAATTAGCTATTGCACTCATTTAAGAACAGATAAAATATTTACTTTTAGAATTATTTTATATTATTTTAATCCTTTTTTATACTCCTGTATAAAATAAATAAACATTATTACAATTACAATTCATAGTCCATTACACAGACACGTACTCGTACTACCTTTAATACTGAAATAATCAGCCACACATCATTTTCACGCCTCATTCAACTTTATGCTCTAATTTTCATTTTCAATCTCTTCTTTAGGAAACTAAAGCAATAAATAAATGTGTATAATAATCCACTCAACAGCGTATAATAATACGTAGTACTCAAAGGATCCGTTTTCTCTCCCCCTGTTTGGATTCAAACCGACTCAAAGCGCATTCGCGAAGAAATCATCCACAGCTTCAATTCATCGGAAATGTCGTCTACTCCGGTGCCTCCCAGCTCCGCTTACCTCACAGCTCTCACCATGGAAATCGAGAAGAAGCTTCATCGAGTATGCGTCTGTTTATTCATAGCCATTTTTACATGGACAAATTATAGTATGCGTCTATACGATGTGCTTCAAATCCATCGTTTTACACCTTCCGTTTTCCTCTCTTGTTAAGGAGGCGGTAAAGGTATCTGCATAAGCTGATGTGGGTTTTGTTACAGGCAGTGACTATGCCGACTCAGAGGCTTGATTCATTGCAAGAGCTATTTGCTGACATAGCTTTGGAAGTTGATGATCGAGCAAGAGGTCACTTCAAACACTTGTTGGGTTTATATTCGTGTACATTTTGCAATCGGTTTCACTTTTTATCTCATTATCTGTACTATGTTGCGTAGCATGTTGAGACTGTTAATCCCTAATTCCGTTGGACTTTAATGTGAAGACTGAAGAACATGCTCGGCCGACGTTTTAGATGACATTGGAAATGGACTTTTGATTTTTTTTCTTCTTCTAAAACTAAGATTTCTAGAGAAAAATGAACATTTTATACCCTGAATCAAGAAAGTTTACATAATCGTGTAAGTGTGCAACTCTTTACCAGTGGCGTCCTATGTGTCTTTTCTATTTACTCCCTGCTGCGGTTAGATATTGCAAAAAATGGATAAACAAACCATGCAAAGTAGTTTCATTCAGAAAAAAATAGGCCTTTTTTATGTAGTTTGGATGATAAAAAGACCATAGTAGTTGCTTTGAATTTACCCCTTTTTACTGTAACATTTATTGGTGAATTAATACCCATGTATGATGTACTTCATTTATTACCTTTTGTTTTTCTTAACTCTGCCACCATCCCAATTCCACTAAGACTGCTACACACACTGACTTGCAATGGCACTATGGCATAACTTTGTGATGGTAATCTAGTTTTAGGTTTCGTAATTCAGTCCTTTACTTCTGACCTGGGTTTGGTTTAATGGAATGTGATCCGGTGCCCTAGGCTCATTGGCTTTACAAAATTATAAAGGATGATGATCTCGTGCTCCGTTTTCTTTTAAAGCTCTTTTTTTACTATATGCTTCTTTAAGGCATTAAATCACTAATACTTTTTACGGAGTAGTTTTTATTTACCACACATAGTAATTGTTATTACTCTCAATTCATACAAATTTGGTCAGCAATTGTTACTTCTGACGTATTTAAATCTACGACTCTAATGCTGATTATTTATGTTTAAATTGAACCAATCCTTTTATAAGTTTAAATAATTTATGTTTGAATTGAACAGACATAATTTTCAGCAGTGAAAGTGCAATATCTGCAGCTGAGGAAAGGACTAAAGGCCCAATTTGCTACTTCAATGTGCTTGCTGACCATTTTGTTCGTGTTCACCACAGCGGAAAACCAATCCTTAATCTAATTGTTCAGCTATGGAGCCAGTCCTTTGCTTGTCACATATTTTCTCTCTTGTTTCACAAATGGGTATGTGAGTTTAAATTTTACTCCGAACTTGGTGTCTTGGAATATCATGTTCTATTATTATTATGAATCATGTGTGCTATTACAAACCTCACTCCAGTATGCCATTCTTCTTATTGACATCCGCCATTTGTTCATTTTTGTAGCTTTTTGAGGTTGAGCTAGACAATTCTGAATCATTGATTCGGTACTCTTCTGCGCTTGTTCAAGGTGCAACCAATGTATTCTGGTATGGATTTTGGTTATCTTCATTTTGTATTCTGGTATTCTGCGCTTGTTATCATATATATGTATCATTCAGCTGGAAAGATGCAAAGTGTGTGAAGTATTTTGCTGTGCTACCTTTTACAGGATTGATGTTCAATCAAACACGAAATGCTTTCAGAGTCTCTTTATGGTGAGATACAGTCACATATGTAAAGATATTTTTTCCAAAAGAACTATATATAATATTTTAACAGTTTTTCATCCAATAAACGCGCTGAATTGAAGTATCTGATTGAGGAAGTTTCGCTTGTTCCAGAACGGTTAAAGAAGATACCGTTGCAGGTCTGACATTCATTCAATTCGTCCTGCCAAGCTTTAGTCTGTTATAGTAATTAGGCATGCCTAAGGTTCTCATTCCTATCACTAAATATTATCTTATTTCCTTTCCCCTACCCCAAAACAGGCGCAACGGGATTTGTTCCTCCTCCTTTCACGCTTCATATTCTTTTACGGCTTAGGTGAGCAGATTTGAGAAATACGCAACAGATGTTGAACTTGGATTTATTTTTATATGTGCTGACATGCATTTTGTTTCAGTTGACAAACTAGAAAGCTTCTTTAACCAATTTCCTGATTTTCCGAATGCTCTCTTTGTTGGTGGTCCAGCTGATTTTTTTGTTACTGAATTAGCTGATCAGGTAAGAAAAATGATGCTCCCTCTGTCCCAATAAAAGAGTCCGCTTTAAAAACTTCCGAGTGTCCCTTAACAAAAAGGAGTTAGTATTTGACAATTTACTTTCAATGTATTTAATTTATTGTATCGTGTTCCAAAAGAAGTCTTAGAGATGGTTAAATTCGCTAAATTTAGTTAAACCAACAAACAAATTTTAAAATATATCTAAAATTAATGAAAGTATGTTAGATATGTTTAGTTTTAGCTAAACCAACAAATAAATCTACAAATGTAGCCAAGGTTGATGATTTCCATTAGTTGTACCTTACTAAAATAAAAAGTTGTACCTTGGTGAAACATAATCCTTTTAGTAGGCAGATGGTGTACTATATGTAGCTTCAAGTCAACTTACATTTTATTAACCTGTTTCTTTTCTACTCCTTTTCTATTTTATCAGCTTCAGAAACTGAAAGTTGAGCCAGTACTACTGCATTACCTTTCCCAGATGAAAGTTCTTAGAGGTAAGGTGCAGCTGGATAGATCACTATGATAAAATGCTTATTAGTTGCAATTGTTTAAGGAGCTTCCTGTGCTTTACATACAGGGTTAGAATTGAGAATGACAACAAGTACAAGGCTTAGGACTTGCTTGTATAGCTTCACAAGCCCAGGTGCTCCTATGTATCCAACAAGAGCAGTCCGCCATGCCACGTGGGAGGCATTAGATTTTCTTTTTCCGGTTAGTGATCTTATTTCCAGTGATTTGTGGGTTTTGGATAGCTTATTTGTCCATTTGGGGTGGCTTATTAAAAACACTTCTCTAAATAAGTATGCGGTACCTTTCTAGAAAACACCAAGTCAGTGCTTTTCTCTTGAGGAAAGTGTTTTTAACCCTATGAAAATGTAACATAATATAATGTAATGGGTTCTAATTCAATAATTTAAAGTAATAACATATGCCTTTGAAGTATTCGAAAGATACTTTTTTCGGTTTAAAAAATCATCACACAAATAGGCTATTTGTAGGAATTGTTGTCATATTACTAATTTATTAGTTCCTCCGTCCCAAATTGTGCTGTTTTTTGAAGTTAAAACTAGTAGATAATGGAAAGTATAACTCTTGTAAATCATCCATCCTACTTACCATTTTAACTTTCTTTGTTAAATGGAATTTGACATACTTAACTTGTTAGTAGCAGTGATTTTGGATAAATGTCATTAAATTCTATAGAAATTAGTTATATTTTGTTGTTGCAAGTTGAAACAAGTTACAAAAATCAGTTTTGATCATTTTGTCTATGTTGATTCATGTTAGCCGACCCCAAACTCTTTTTGGTATTAAGGCTTGTATGTTGTTGTTGATTGATGGAATGTGCACTGATACTTCTATTGCTTGCCGCATCAGATACCCAGATGATTAAAATTGAATAAAAATCACTCCGTACGTATTAAGTGCATCTATCCTTACCACATATGTTCCGCTTGTACATATATCAAGAAAGTATGTGTCTTTACAGAGAAGGCTAATGGCTTGACTCCACATAATGAGCTGTCTTTGGAAACTTCTCTTCCGTTACTTTTTTCCCCTTTCCCTCCCATTTTACTAGTTCCAAATATAGCTTAAAGAGTTCATAGAATGGCACCAAGATAAAGAAAATATTTGGATATATGGGTGCTATTGGTTTTATAGAATTGAAATATTTGAATAAAGATCTAAACTTGTTTTATTGTGTTTGAATCAATCTTTATATTTGCTACCACCCTCTTCTTCCGTAAAACTTCTGGCCGAAGTGCCAGGGAGGTCCTTCTGCTCTACTTACTACTCCCTCCGTCCCCCTAAGTTTGTCCCGTTTTACCTTTTTCGTTCGTCCCACTAAGTTTGTCCCATACCATATTTGGTAACATTTGAGTGGTTAGAATTCATTCTTACTTAATTCACACTTTATCAATTCAATACCAATCACACAATTCCACTTTTTCTTAAAAACCACACCACACCCCTCCGTCCCAAACTTAGGGGGACGGAGGGAGTACTATTTTTTACGAACTGTTAATTATCTTCATTAGTGTTTTTATTATGTGGCGGTGATGTCACGTATGACACTGATGTGCTGATTTGACATTATTTATTTCAAACTTTTAATTTATTGAAAAATCAGCCTATATGTTCGTTATGGTATGGTGGCGTGACATAAATAATGTCACTGCCACATAATCAGAGTGGTAAAATGCTCATTTACCCCCCCCCCCCCCCCCCCGCCCCATGAAGAGTGTTCAATATTAATTACTAGTTTTCTTTAGCTCACTTGGAAAGTCAATAAAAAAAAGTTATTTTGCCTAAACAACTGTAAAGTTAAACTAGGAAATTAGGTGTCAAGTATTTAAGTATCTTTTTTGCAAAGACATGTGATAAGTCATGTCACCGCCACAGTAAAAAATGGTGGTTATGATCATCCCTGGTTAAACTGAATTACCCCGTATATATTACAGGGACTAAATTTAACACAGTTGGACTGTTGGAGTAAAAGGATTAATTTGAACAAAGTGAGATAGTAGAGGGGTCAAGTACTATATTCATTATATTGCCCTCCCTAGCATTTCCCAAGTTCCAAACGGACCCTTAGAGTCTGGAGTTTATTCCTTGAATGACAGTATTTAAATACTATGGCCTGTTTACAAATGCTATGTGTATGGTTGAATTTACTGAATTTTTCGAAAGAGAAAAGCAAATAGGAGATAAGCGTATTTTTCTAATAAGCAAATTAATTCATTAATACTACGAGTACCAAATAGGAGCTAAGCTTCCCCTCTAAATTACTTAATGAGCTTTTTTTGTGCCAGGTCGGTCGGTATCCACGGCACCTGATAAGCATATTCTTTCGGTTGCTACACCCATGGTACTGGCCCTCCTCTTTTTGGAACTTCATAAAGTCGTGTATTTTAGCAGTGTTATATTTGGTATCAAGTTTTGTTTTCTCTAGTTGGGATAAGCTAGCAAAATTTAAAGAATGATAGACTGGGGCAAACTGCTCAGCTGTTGTAAATCTGTAAATGTGTATCTCATAGTCAGAGTTTCAAGAAAGAGTTACAGATTCAACCTCCACATTCCACCCACAGCTCGTCTAAACGTGATAAAATATAGCCAAGAGTAAATCCAACTTGATAATAAGAATGAACACTCGATCTTGCATGTTGGTTTCTTATTTCATACTCCGTGTTTCGTTTAAAGAGTGTGAAACCAGGGTCACCATACTATAAAATTGAATATTCTGCATTAAGTTTCGTTTATCCATCGATTTACACTAATATAATAACTGAACGCCTAAACGTGCATGAATGATGAACAAATGTGGAAAGTTGCATGTTTGCATTGGAGGTTAGTGTCGTGATTCACTTGGAGTATGTCAACTGGATATCTGTATAGTCTTAATTGTAAGCGGTATATAGTACATGTGGACTCCATCGCTTTCTGTTGTGTGGATTGTCACACTGAAATTGTAACGTTTTGGGCTTTAAACACTGGACTAGTATGATGTGAAGAGTGGACTAGTGGAGGGTGGATGGAATAGATCAATTTCTATGTCCAAAATGTATTGCCATTAATGTGTATTTGTACGAAGTATTTTTTATGTGTATTTTGTACATCACAACTTCACAAGTGTTTGTGGATGAGAACAACATGTGCATTAATAGAACATTGGCAACTCTAAAATGCTTACGAGTCCGCTTGAATTTGTATCATAAACGGGTGCACATTTTATATTTTGACCTCATATTTTTATGAAGATGCATCCCATTCATCCACATTTGCGTAAGAAAAACCACGATCTACGTAGTTCATCATTAGAAGTATTGTTTCACTGAAACATCTCTCCCTCTCTATCTCTCTAAGAGCATCTCCAATGCTACAATGTGTACGATGCACATGTGACATGAGAGATAGCCACATAAATATTATTAAATAAATTATTTATTTCCTTACTTGAATGCTTTTATACATTTTGGTATGTTTTTCTTAACAATGTCAACCACAATGTCTACATCTAGACGATCTTTTTGACATTGCAGAGAAAAACTTACCAAAATTGTATAAAACTATTCAAATCAGGAGAGAGATAATTTATTTACTAATATTTATGTAGCTACTTTTAATGCCACATGTGCACCGTGCACATTATACCATTGGAGATGCTCTAAGAGTCTAACACATACACACAATACATGCAATGGTAGATGTGTATATGCAACGTGGTGCGACTGTATGAGTTGCAATTTATAGACTTGCAGTTATGCCTTGCTATTTGATTGGGATGATAGACATTATCTATCGATTCCATCATATAAAGAGGTATGAGCTGCAAATCTGCAATTTAATGGAAAAGTTACAAAGGGAATTTAAGTTCTAAATAAGAATTTTAGTTCTAAACAATAATTTTAGCATAATTGTGACGACTCCAGCAAAGTGCAAATCAAGGAATTTCCTAGGGCTGGACATAGTTTGGTTTTGGACTGGTTCCGGTCCTGGACTTGCCAGTCCTTGGAGTAGAATGAGGCTCGGGGTCGGGACTTATATTTTTTCATTTTGGTCCTCCTAACCCTTATTCAGATTTTAAATGTACCGGTCCTTTTTAAAATATCTCCCAATGGAATCCCAATTTTTAAAATTACAAAAAAATGGATCTGGAACTATTGACAGGTCTCGGTCACAAAAATTGAGGTTTGGAACTGGGTCACTGGGATCTCTCTCCCTCTGGACCCCAAATGGAATCTTATTTTTTATCCCGTTTTGATTCGAAAACTTGTTAATTCTAGTTCGGTCACGGAATCATGTCTAACTGAATTTCATGTAATTGTCACACGTCTACTTTGAATAAAAAAATATTTTTCAAAGAAGTTACCCTCACTGCTATAGTGCTATGTGTGAAGACTAATAGGAGTACATGATTGTGATTTAAACGCATTATATAGAGTTCAATAACAACGTTCAATGTTTAATTCCGAAAGAGTTAGCGGTTCGCTAACATCACGTTGGAGTTATTAAAAACAATATACACAAAAAGATAGAAAAATAGAATAAGGTCAATGCACATCCCGTAGAATCAGAATGGGGAGGGGGGAGCGGAGAAATTTTGGTATTACTAATACATTGTTGTACACAGGTAACATGATTCGCACACCTAGTGCTACCGTGTTAATACCTACATCCTTGTTGAATAACCTTAGTTTTCACGAATTCGAGAGACAAAAATATATGAAGACAATCAAATGATCTGCCTCTCAAACAATGGGGTGTTTCTATGAAGCTCTCATGAGATCACGCTAGATTTTCTGGTTTTCTAGGAATGAGCCATCCTTTTATGAAATTCTAGTTTTAGAAAATTAGAAAACTCGTGATAAACCCACAATTATGAGCTTTTTTTTATTTAGGATTTAGATTGGAATGAAAATGAAAAAATGGCCCCTATATTACTATTAGAGTTTTCATTTCCAAAAATATGACAAATTTTGCATTTTCCAAAAAAATGTCTCATTTAAAACATACGGAGGAATGAAATTCCTGTCGCCCCATCTTCCCCAATGAGTCTATCTCCATCTTCAGTGAAGCATCCAGCGGCGTAGCATCCATCAAGCGAACTCGGAACTCCACGTCGCCGGTCTCTCCATCGCTTGTCCCTGCATCACCACTGTCTACGAATCACATCACTCTACCATCTCCGACGCTTTCCACTCGCATCACCATTACCGCCTCCAGCTCTGTGACCACGGTTTACCGAGGACAACGACAATTTTGCTACCACCTTTAACTTTGTCTCTGCTCGCATGTCATCGTCATTATCTTCTTCTTCTTCTTCTTCTTCTTCTTCTTCTCTAATTTGTTTATTTTAATTAGTCCCAGATCTGGATCTCTCAGATCGTCTTCTTCGTGCAGCTAGGCAGTGGGGAACTGACGGGGTGGGGTGGTGAGGGTGGGTTAGTGGCACGGGCTGGGGAGAGAACTGAATCTGGTTTTGGCCGGGAAGGGGACTAGGCGGTGGTCACTTGATGAATAGGTGCAGCGGTAGTCATCAGACAATTTCAGGGTTGTCACTGTGATGGGGTTGATGGACTGTGGCTAGTCTGATAGGCATGAGTGGGGCTGTAGCGGCAACCAGTCACCAGACGGGGTGACAGTAGTCATTGGACAAGGCGGCGTTAGTCACTAGACGGGGTCACTGTGAGTCTGTGACCGGTGGACGGGCAGTCACTATGGTCGGAGACGGAGTGTCACTGTGAGCGGGCAGTCACTGTGACCGGTTGGGCAGTCACTGTGGCGGTGGGGCAGTCACTGTGGTGGTGGGACTTGTGGGTAGTCACTTGGCCGGAGTCACTTTGCATTGCAGAGGTTAATTGTGATGTTGATCACATTTTTGGAATTTTTAAAAACATCACTTTTTTGTCTTTTATTCTATTTTTAGTAATATCCAGACCAAAAGGCCAATGAAAATACAAAAAGAGTATTGGATTAGAAGGCCGTAATTGCAAAGCAAACTTATTGAAGGTAAAGGCACATCATCATAACTAGTCATGGAATCGGGTCGGGCTGCCCTGCCCGGAACCGATACTGTTTTGGCCCAGTCCGGCCCAGAACCGGTACTGTTTGGGCCCAGTCCGGCCCGGTACGCGGTTATAGGACCGGTCCGGGCCACCCGAACCCGAATTTGTCGGGTCGGGCTCGGGCCTCCTAAAAGTGGAACCGGCCCGGCCTATTTCTTTTTTTTTTTTTTTTGGTTTTTTCAATTTTTTTGGTTTCTCCCAGGTTGGTCTGGGTGTTTTTTTTTGGGGGGGGGGGGGGGGGGGGGGGAGGAGGTCGGGATTAATTAGAAAAGCAAAAGAAATTTAAAAAAAAAAACATGAACCAGCCCAGAACCGATGTCTACGCGGGCCGGTTCCGGTTCTTACTTCCCAAAAAAAGCCCGGCCAGGCCCGGCCCAGGTCCATGACTAATCATAACTAAAAAGCCATGTTGTAATTGAAGTCCAAGCTCAACCCTCATGGCCTCATGTGTCATGTGTGTATGCTCTCCTCGTCCCAAACTTAGATGGGAAGAGAGATTTACAAGGTCAAATGATGATAAAGTTCACTCTCATTTTTAAGTGTGTTGTAGTGATATACTAATTTGTATGCTTAGAAACTAGATTAAATGTTTTATTCAACGCAAAAACTAAATATAACAAATTTACACTCAAAATTAGAATATAAAATAGCATTTGGCTTACCAAAAAAGTAAAGTGAATGTTATTTCACTCAAAGTGTGTACACACTCCATTCGCACTGAGATCCGTGAGGAATCAAAAGACCCAAATTGGTTGCACATATTTGTTGGTAGTGGTCACAATTCGTGGAGGCAGGAAACAATGGCTTATTTACGAGAGTATCTAAACGTTTATAATCATACGAGATGTTTTACAAAAATAAGAGTCATATTTTGTACACACACCACCGTTCTTGTTCAGTTGTGTAAATCTATTCTTTTTCGTGCTGATGCATACTTCTATATGTGTGTGTTATCAAATTTAACACACGAGTCTCATTGATCCAAGATAATCTATGTTTGTGTGTCATATTAGTGTGCAAACATTAGCAGCTGGATGAATACATATAGATATTTTAAAACAAAAACAAATCCCATAAACTTGTTGAGTTGATTGGCACCAAGCCAATGAAATTCATTACACATTCATTCGTTCAACACACCGAACCTTGATATGATAACATCAAAAGTACATAACTGGGGTCTAAGATGACAAGACCTTAAGATTAACGGAAAGTAAAGTCGACAACAACATATTAATAATAGTATCACAGCTTAGCAAGGCTGTCCCACACAAAACTATAAACATTCCCCTGGAGGGAGTTATAATGCGCAAAGAGATGAGCAAATCGAACCTTGCACTAGTAGAGAGTTTCATTGATTTATTTAAGGGCTCTTTCCTTGAAGATATCGAGGCCCACCTCCGTTGAATCTGTTGCTTGTAGCTCCACCTGAATGCCATCCAACTCCTTCTTAAATCTCTCCTTGGAGCTGGCATACACCATCTTGTCCCTTACTCTGCTTGTCTCGGGTGTCCTTCACACAACAAACAAATAATACACCGGTGGACTAGTTAGTCTAGCTTAAAAATTAATGAAATCTCTATATGAAGGAAAGAAAGGTGCCTGCTGCTTTTCAACTCAAATGCTAGTTACCATGCAATAAAGAATATCCTGCTCTTTGGGACATTCTCCTTTGAAACGAAGTCATAGTCATAAACTGCATAACGGGATTCATTAGCAGGCAGATTCTGAATGAATTCGTCATAGCTCTCACCCGGATCACCGAGTTTTTCCACGACTATTTGTTTTTCTTCAATTTTATATACTATATACCGGTGAGTCCTCTTTCCCTTCAACTCCAAAAATTTCAGTTTGCAGTCATCATGGACAGCCATGCCTGATGCAGCATTTGCCTGGTGCATAATAATAAAAAGCATTCATGTCTTAGTGCATGGTGCACAAGGGTATGATATACATTTCATATAAATACAGAAGTATCTACTGAGCTAGAACAAGTATCTAGAATATAAACTGAAAAAAAAAAATGGTCCAAGATGCTGAAACCACATCATCATACCCATCATGAAGATGGGACGACCATTTTTCTCGATTACCAAATTGTCTATTGTATGGACAAAAGTTTCGAAGACCTTAAACCTCAAGTAATAGAAAAGTAAGAATGTAACGTTAGTGATTTAAGTCAGCATTTTTACTTGAAAAATATCAAGTTCTGAAAGGGTTGTATATGTGCTATCAAAAGAGATACTACTAATAACTAAGGTCAAGGAACCAAAACAGCTGTCCAAGCAAGTAATACAGAGAAATACTTCAAATGTCATGGATCAAGCAAATGCATTTGTTTGGACTTTTGGGGATGACGTGTTTGATCCAAGTAATACAGAGAAATACATTACCCCTACTATTTTCTTCTTGAAAAGTAAAAAAACCCATAAAATACCTGGTAGGAAACTTAAAAAGAACAGAGGTAGTACTAATTAATGAGAATATTATTAAAATTGTAACATAAGATGATAAGATTAGACATGTTTTATTTTATAATAATAAAAAAAAGATACAAAAAGTGAAATATTACAAAAAATAATAATACTAGTATATAATAAAATCACAAAATCTATACACAAATGTAATAATAATAATAATAATAACAATAATAATTAAATACAATTAAATCCAAATAAAAAAAATCAAGAAAATAGAAAACTTACACATTCAAAATTAAGAAAGTGCAAAAAACAATCTAAAACTAACAACTAAAATCTATACATCCTAATACTCCGTACATCAAATCATTTTAAAATTAGTTGATATACAATTTTGGACAAAAATAAGATACAAAATCATAAATTTATAAATGAATTTAAAAATAATATTTATCAAAGAGTAGGATCGTAGGAATAATAACTTTACTGAAAATGAAATTGAAGTACATGATAACATTTTTAATTTTTAAACACAAGGTACACAGAATCTAGTTAAATTTACATCATACTATCGGTATAAAAATTCAATTCATATGTTTTTCTACGTTTTGAAAAAAATAGAGTTGATGGTAGGGATTACTAAAAGAAAAGGAAACATAGTTCAGATAACTTGAAAAATACACTTCGTTTCTATTTAGAAATGACCTGCAATAGCACGTTATAGCATGTCAAAGATCACTATTGGCGGCCGACCATATAGTTGAGATTCAATAGTTGGGATTACTATGCACTGCTGGGCAATAGTCAACTTTAGTAATTGGGATTATTGTTTTCAATGTGAAGGAAGAGTTAACTTCAAGATAAAACAACACAATATGGGATAAAGGGGGTTATTGATAAAATAACACAGAATTATTCATTAGGATAGTAATAAAAACACCCTAGAATACAATAAAGCAGACAAATTACCTAGATAGTTCATAGATCAAATAATTCATACCGAATAGTTAATAAGAGAATAAATTCACTAAAGAGATTCTGTACACCAATCTTCAGAACAGGTCATCACTCGAACAATTAAAAATTTATATACTTATATACGGAGTAATAAGGAATTTTGTGTGTCATGACTACAAAATCCAAGATAACTGAATCAAATTATGGATCATCAACCGCCTTTTTCCATATGAACGGATCTGGTCCGTATTTCTTACTCCGGATTATGAAGAAAAATCACACTTCAACACTAATAGACGTAACCTAACCATCCGCTAAAATGAATGGCAAATCTAGACATTGCAGAAGACCAGACGGATCCAAACAATCAAATATCAAGTTATCAGTAAAGATCACAGAGCCATCAAAATCTGTAAACTGGATTTTCAGAACGAGAGCTGCAAAACGTCAGATCAAGCAACAACGAAAATATTGACAAAATACTAATCCATGTAAATACACAAAATACTATCTTGGTGAATATGTGTGGTAAATGTTGAAGGAATTTAGCTCAACAAACCATGGCGTTGCGCGGTAATCGGTGAAAGATCGGCGAGATTTGAGCGGAGATATAGAACTTAGGGCAAAGAAGAGATATACTTCTACGCGTATATATAGAAGATCGCGTTTGAACCGGAAATGACTTCTGCTTTACACAGATAAGCAAAGGGTAGAGAAAGAAAAAGAGAAATGTAGGATCGAATTTCCAATTCAGCCCCAGACAATTTGGTCCACACCACCTAAGAATATAAGCAAGCTGGTCGAACCAATACATCTTTGCCACATAACGAGTCCCAAATTGACTAATCTAGCCCTTATGATTTGTCAATTCTACCGTGGATTGTTAGAGCATCTCGAGCGATTAGTCAAGCACTCTTATGACTTTACTAGCCAAATAAAAATTTGGAATTTTTGCCACTTTTGATCCCATGACTATGTACCAAGTCTCACTCTTGGTCCTCTTCTTTTAAAATTTTCATTTTTGGTGCACGACTATTATATTTTGGACACTTTTAGTCCTCCGGTGAATTAGCCGGCAAAAAACCGTCGGCCAAGCAGTTTATTTTCTCCCGATGAGCTCACTTATTTATTTTAAGGGGCATTCTCGTCTTTAAACAAACAAAAAAGTTAATACCCCGTGCCCCTTAAAATTGAAACATTCGTTCTTAGGCATCCTTTGCTCCAGAAGAAGAGGAACGAACATATGAAGGCAAGCTCTGAAGACTAACTCCAAGAAATGGCAGATTCTCCTCCTTCAAGAGATGCGGCTATCTTTCGCAGAAACGGTATGTACTCGTACAAAAAACCCTAATTTGTTTGTTTGTAATTGTGTTCTAAATATATGCTTACACTTGTAGAATCGGATTGTGGAGATGATGAAGAGAGCGATTGTAGCTATTCTTTTTCTGACCTAGAGAAAATCTCAGACAGTGATATGGAAGCAATTAATCAGGATAATATGGAGTTTGAAAAGAATGTGGACTTCAGTGTTGAATATGCTGGTTTGATGAGAGATGAAGAACAAATGGCTCTTGGGTGTACTACAGAAAAAGGTTGGTCTGACCCCAACTTATCTGATGATGATTCTGTAGAAGATTCAGAAAGTGATGTTGAAAGTTCAAAAGTCCCCTGGCCTATTTTCAGAGCTAGCACAGAAATGGAAAATCCAACATTTTCTGTAGGTATGACATTTTCAAGTAAGAAAGAATTTAGAGAAACAGTGCATTAATATGCCTTTGAAAATGGAAAGGACTTGAAATTTGTGAAAAATGATTCTCTTAGATTTATTGTGAAGTGTAAGCAAACTGAATGCCCTTGGACAATATCTCTAAGAAAAGTGCAGAATTCTTTATCATGGAGAATATTGAGGTTATCAAAAAACATGAAGGATGTGGTTGGAATTACCATAACAAGATGGTTAATTCAACCAAAGTTGCAAAAAGATGGTCCAAAGAGATACAATTCCACATCAATTGGAAAATGAAGGAATTTAGAAAAAAGTGTGTACTAAAGAAAAGTTTCACGTCAGTACGAAACAAGCGTATAGAGCGATCCAGAAAGCAAAGAAACAAATCCAAGGGGACCAAGAGGATAACTTAAAAAAGATTTGGAGTTATTGTGCAGAAATTGATAAGACCAATCCTAAGTCAACGTGTGTTGTGAAAGTAAGTGACTTGACTGGCCAGAGTGAAGAAATCAGGTTTATGAGATTTTATATGTGTTGGGATGCTTGTAAAGAGGGATTCAAACATTGCCGGCCATTAATAGGTGTTGATGGGTGTCACTTGAAGACTACCATTGGTGGTCAGATTCTAACTGCTGTGACTATTGATGCGAACAATAGCATCTTCCCTATTGCATATGCAATTGTTGAAGGAGAAACAAGACAGTCTTAGAGTTGGTTTTTGAGGATTCTGAAAAGCGATTTGAATATATGTGAGGATAGTGAACATATGTACACTATTATGTCTGATAAGCAAAAAGGTTTAATTCAAGCTTGTAAGGAGGTCTTACCTGGAGCAGATCATAGGTTTTGTGAGAGACACTTACATGCCAACATGAAGGTTGCTGGTTTCCAAGGAACTGCATTGAAAAATGCATTGTGGTCATGTGCTAGGGCCTCCACAGTGAACTCTTTCAACATTGGGATGACTAAGTTGAAGGAACTAGATGAAAAGGCACATGAGTGGGTATCTGATAAGCATCCTAGTGAGTGGTCTAGGTCACATTTCTCTACCACAGCACATTGTGATATGTTGGTTAACAATATATGCGAGTGTTTTAACTTTGTCATATTAGAAGCTAGGGATCAACCTGTAATTACGTGCCTTGAAACTCTAAGAAACTTGCTTATGACTAGGTTCTATGACACACATAAGAAGGGAAGAAAGTGGAAGTCTAGGGTTTGTCCTAAGATTGTTAAAAAAATAGAAGAGATTGAACAAAAGGCAGCTGGATATTTGGGATATCAAGCCACTGACACACTATTTGAAATAACGGGCATGTATGGTGAGCACCATAATGTCGATCTAGAACAAAGAACTTGTTCTTGTCAGATGTGGGATTTGACTGGAATACCGTGTAAACATGGAGTGTGTGCAATTTGGCTGAAATATGGCAAGGGTCCCGTGTATGACTATGTAAGTCCGTACTATTCCAAAGATACGTACATGAAGACTTACAGTGGGTCAATAAATCCTATGTCTGGATTTGAGGAATTCCCAGTAACTGATAAAACTCCCCCTTTGCCTCCACTTTATTGTAATAAACCGGGCAGACCAAAAAAAATGAGGAAAAAATCAGCTGGTGAGCTTACAACTGATGGTGAAAGAGTTGCTAGGAGCCGAATTACATTGCACTGCTCGAACTGCAAAAAAAACTGGTCATAATTGTAGGAAGTGTCCAAATGATCCCAAGCTTAAAGATAAGTTGGTAATGATCTGATTTTATAGTTATTTTTATATAAATTCAATTACAATTATATTTGTTGAGTTACATATATGTACTTGTAATGTTGTGATATGTTTACTACCTATGTAGCCTAGAAAGAAGACGAAAGCAGCAACAAGAGTTTCTGAAACCCAAAAGGAGTTGCATCAGCACATACATAACACCGAGGAGCACATTAACATAGAGGATGGCATTCTAAATGAGGAGTGTGTAACAGGTGTTCAATATACCAGATCTGATATGCCTGTTGGCAGTTTGAATAACCTAGGTTGTGATTTAGAGTTGGACTGTATTATCGGATCATTTGATGTTAATTCTCTACTTGTCCCCGATGATAGCCTTCCTTGGATAGAGATGGCTAGTCAAAATGAGGCAAGTGCCAGTGAAAGAAATAGCGTTTGTGATGCGGGACAACTCTCTAACATAGAAGTGACAAGCTATGGTGTGAAGTTTGTTTTGGAGCTCCTTCCGGTAAACTGAATATCAAGAGGGAAAAATGAAGGACGTATGGATTTGGCCTGTGCAGTGTGCACAGTTTTTTTGTTCAATTATTAATGTAATGTTAGCCAATCACTTTGGTATGTTTTTTTTGCTAATGTCAATGGCTTAGTAATGTAATGTTATGAAACCTCATTGTTCAAAAACATAAATATTGAATGTTAAGTATTTTGCAAAATGTTACATCCAAGTTATTTATTCAATGCTCTAGGCAGAAGGCTCTCGTTAAAGTATACAGATATTTTCTTGACTATCATAGTTATAGTGTGTGAATAGAGACAAATTCATGTCTTTATATAGACCAAATGTGCTTATAGAGACACATTCATGTCTTCTGTCAGACCAAATCTGCTTATTACAAATTCATAAGTACATGCATATGCAGTGCAAAAATGAGATGGAGCCAACTTTATTTGGCTATACTTGTTTGTACTTTGTACACTATCAGTTTTGGTAGTTCAAATAACTTTTTTTCTGTAGTTTGCTATGTTTCCAACTTCACTATCTCATGTAATATTATGTTCAATGATATTTAAAGCAAGTACTCCTACTTGTTTAGTTACTAATGTGTTATGCTTCCAAGTTAAAACCACATGGTTGTTTGGTTTGTCCCTATAATTCTGTTTTCTGAAGTATATATATCAGCGGGAGGGCAAGCCTGGAATGGCATGCCAAATGAACTCCAATTGGGGTGAAGTTCTGGCAGCAACTTCCTAACTTATGGGGCTACATTCTGTCCGGTTTATTCTATAAAATGAGGTCTGTAACTACGGTTTCGAGCATGGTCTGTGTAGCTCAACTTCATGGTTTTCAGGAGCTGCACTTTTCTAGACATAATATAAGTAATTGTTTTTAAAAAATTTGCGAAGTTTAAACCCATTCAGCCCCATGTTTGCATTGTAATGTGTATATGTTGATTTCTTATAACCTTCTGGCATCACTCTTTTTTACTCCATCTACATTCAAATGTGTATTTTTTTATGATAGGAAACTCATTTGGCAGATTTTTAACTTTCTGGAACTCCATTTTACTCTATGACTACATGAATTTGATTTCTTCGGCTTTACTCAATGCAATCACTAACTCATTAAACATAATCGATCATAAAAAGCAATTAATCATTATAGAGATGAAGAGAATTACATGGCACAAAGCGACAAACCAACTGGCATTATCTATTGCAATATTGCAACAAATACACAATCATTACTAATAGTTCAGCAAATACATAAATCTAGATTGCAGCAAACTAGTTACACCTCCATATTACAACAAATATTTCCCATCCAAAGTCCTCACTTTATTTGCCATTTTCCAGGTTACAACGAAACAAACTACAAAGCTAATAACCATAGCCACAGCTAACACCAGGGCACACGGGACTTGAACGCACTTCACAGATGTCTTATCTTCTGTAATCACATCGGCCTTACTAATTGTCTTCATTTTCATTTCAAGGCTTCTTATTTCTTCATCTTGACGGTTAATCCGTTTTCAATAACCCAGGGATTATCCTTTTGGCTCGTTGACACATAGGAGGGTCAAACCACTCCTTAAAATTGCATCCTTCATGTCTCTGTTGCTCTATATGCACAAGTAGAATATTAGTCAGTATTATATATATATAGATTCTATCACCTTTTTTTGCCCATGTCGTTCTATGAAATAAGCAAAAAAAAAACTGCCTCAATTTTATGCATTTTATCTAATCAAGCTTTACACAAATTGAGTATTGAAAAACTTACTTCATAGTTAGGGAATTGGAAAAATCTCTGACCTGGATTTTCACTACTCCATGTGGTCATCAGCTTCAATTCATGGCCGCAGTGACAGGGAGTAACTGGAATCCACTCGCCATAGCTATAATTCTCACGCCTGGAATTTGAGGATATATAAGGAGCTTGCCATTTTTTGGATAGAAGATAGCTTGGGTTTTTGTTCTGCGGTTCTTAAAGCTTCATTCAACGGGAGAAAAACAAAAGTAACGAGACAAGTGATCGGTTACATCTATTTAAAGACAATAAAGCCCCTTCAAAAGCAACGTTTTGTTCATTAAAGGCCAAAATTGATCGGATAAGTGACTGGAGGACCAAAAGTGTCTAAGAGTACAATAGTCATGCACCTAAAATGAGACTTTTTAAAGAAGAGGACTAAGCGTGAGACTTGATATATAGTTATGGGACCAAAAGTGGAAAATGTACTCCAATAATTGGATATAACGCCTTCATTTTCATATATTATTAAAAATATTATACTCATATTTAGTAATTTTCCTTCATGAAGTTAGTTGCTCATTTTGGTTAATTAATTTTATAAAGCGAAAAGAGAAGCAATGCTCCAAAATTTTAACCTTTTTCACTACACTACAAACGGTCCGTAGCAGAGCTTTTTGTGTGGAAGCTGCAACAAGCCTTTATTTCTCTTCAACCTCCCTCTCCCTCACGTGTGGAATAGCTTTCCACATGGAACCTACATCAGTTAATACTACAAATAACCAACAACTTGTGTTATTTAATGCACATGAGCCTCCTACGGAAGAAATAAATGCAGATGACCAAGGAAAGAGGAGGACAAATTTGAGTAATGCAGAAAAGGACATGATAGTTCAACAACTTGTAATGGCATAAAAAAAGGTTCTGGGTTCAGAGAGGCTTAATCAACAAACTTGATGTGGAGTTCAATGTGACAACAAGAATAGTGAGCAGAATCTGGAAGCAAATACATATTGGGTTGCCTATTGATAACATATGTATTAGTCTCTTATTTTGTATTCTGGGCCAGTACATGAGTAGGCCCACTCTTATTTGTAAACCCTTGTACTGTTGCTATTTATAGCTCTTCGTATGATGCTAATACACAAAATGATTGGAAATATTTAACCTGTTATGGTATCAGACGCAGGTTCTCTCTCTTGACGGTTCTCTGCAACAACACCTTCGCACAGATTTCCGACGATGATTCCACATCGATGGTCGCTCCTCCAAGACGCACCATATCTCCTTATGATCTCACGTCGAGTGACAATTGATAAGCACAATAATTACCTATATTTTATATTGGTGATTATGATTATCTATACAAACATTCAAAGATAAAACAGGTAAAAAAAATCACAATTTGAGAAAAACCACACTTAGGCGTCAAAAACGAAGAAACGGGAGTCAACGGGAAAAAGGACCAAGAAGCGGCATTTCGGGGTCAACAACTGGCGTCAAACGGAGCGAAAAAACGGAGGAATGACATAAAAGGACACACCCGGCGCCGGGCTGCCCCTATAGTCGGCACCGGGCCATCATTTTGCACAAACTGGAACGCTATCCAGTAGCTTACCCGGCGCCGGGTAGGCCTGATGGCCGACGCCGGGTCTCCCAGTTTTTCAGGCAATTGCTACGCACAACACATAACCGGCGCCGGTCAGGCCTGGACACGGGGCCGGGTAGGTCCGATTCTGTAAATACAAAGGAACGTGTAGCCGATTCTTGATGGCAAAAACCCACCTTCCTAATGATCTGAGAAAATATTTCACACCTGCCTAATTGTTGGGCTTGAATAAACTAAAAGATGTCAATCTTTAGCCTATTGATAAATCCGTATTTAGACACGCATTTGATGCGTGTTGGGATTGGATTTTGATGGTTTTCCTATATTTAAGGTGTTGCAAGTCTTAATTTTAGCTCAAGTTATGTTTAACAGCGTTGGTTCGAGTTTTGTGTCATTTGGAGTCAAAATCAGGATTTTAGAGTTCGGCACTAGTGCTTGAGAAGAAATCAGAATGAGTTGAGAAGAATTGTTGGGATTGGATTTTGATGGTTTTCCTAGATTTAAGGTGTTGCAAGTCTTAATTTTAGCTCAAGTTATGTTTAACAGGCGTTGGTTCGAGTTTTGTGTCATTTGGAGTCAAAATCAGGATTTTAGAGTTCGGCACTGGCGCTTGAGGAGAAATCAGAATGAGTTGAGAAGAATTTGAGATTGATTTGAGAGCTATGGAGGTCACCGGGTGGTTTACGATGAAGATTTGATGACAAAATAGCTCTAGGATTGGCTATGGGATCAAAAGAAGATGAATGAAGCTGGAAAACAACGATCAGGATGACCTTTGGTCAATCGTTCAAGCATATCTCTTTGTAGAAGAATCCCAAGTACACGATTCAAGTTGCATATGAAAGACAACTTCAAGGGCTACGAATCATATGAAGACACCATTACGAGAATATGAGAGCAAGAAGGTGAAAACAGATGATCTCTGCTGCGATTTCAGAATGACACCTTCCACCATTTTGATCATATCTCTTGATTGGATGATTCAAATCACATTCGGCAAGTTGGGGTGGATAGAGGACTTCATTATCTACAACTTTTATCAAAGAAGTTTTGTCCAATTCGGACTAGAAAAAAGGCTGAAGAGCACGGACGCACGATCGTGCGTAAGAGCCAACAACGCGATAACATTCTGTCTGCTACGCACGATCGTGCGTACCAGGCCACGCACGATCGTGCGTACACCCGAGACGCGGATTTCAGCCCCTTTTTAGTCCCAGTTCAGCCCAAACTCATCTGTTTTCTATAAATAAGACCCTCATACCCATATTTTGACGTTACGAACATTACGGAGAGGCCTAGGGACGAATTTAACACCGTTTTTACGCTATTTTCTTCCAAGACCCTGGGATTAATTGTAAGTTCATCTTTTTAATTACTGACAATTAATTCTATTCATCTCAATTCTGTTGATTCTTCAATTATGAATTGTGAGTAGTTTAATTAGGGATTTGGGGTTGATGAAGGGGTTAATCATGATTGATGGCTAGATTCTTGTCGGTTTAATTGCATGAATGTCGTTTAATTTGTGTTTGAATAATTTAACTGATATCTCTTGTAAACTAGAACGCGCGCTAGAATTACAATTGCTTGTAGAATAAGTTATGAGAGATCTAATTTATTCAAGGACACCTTCACACACACTTAATCGTTCGCTAAGAGATTAGTAGCGATTAAGGGGCCGTAAGCTCGCTCGTCTTGGCAATAATTTAGGATCTTGTCGCATGAGAGATCAGCATGGTCCCCTAAATTATTGTACTCTACGCCGCGAGAGCGGTAAGAACTTAGTAATGATTAGCTAGGCTCAATTAAATTAATTTCATGTAATTAAGCCCGATCTGCCAGAAATCTGGTTACCCCGGAATCAATCCCTATTCCCTTCGTCATTAATTAGAGAGAAACCAATCTTTTTATTTTATTGCTCATTAGCATTAGTTTAATTTTCCAACCCAATCATATCTCGCACGACGCATTTTTTATTTATTTATTTTTAATCGCTGAATTTAGTTAATTCTTAATTCCCTTTTGTCCGTCCCTGTGGAGACGATACTCGTACTTACACCCCTATATTACAATCTTTTTGAGTGCGAGAAAACTCACATCACCTATATAAAGCCTCCAATTCATCAAACAAGATCATCAATCCATCCTTGAAACTAAAGAATTCAGTTTTTATATTTTCTTTTTGCATTCTTTTGAAGTGTTGGAGAAGAAATCATTTCTCTCCTCTACAATTGATTCTAGGTATTATTTCTTGTATGTTATTGTATTTCATTGTTCTTAGTTACACTTTTGTAATTAGTATGAGCTCAAGGAGCTAAGTTCTTAACTAAGGCTAGGGATGAACTTCTATGCCCATTAGGTGTTTGATAAAAGTTCTAAACCAATAAATTGTGATTTATCCTTTACATTTTGATTGTTTATGACTATGGTGTACAACATAGAAGTATGTTAAATTTAGTTTATGCTTGCAATTAACGTTGAAGTCTAAACTATGAACACTAAAGGATAAACATATATATTACCGAGAATAGAAATATATCCGATATTATATGATACGGGTGTGATGTCTTGATATTCAACGGGGTTTTCGATAGATGAATGTAAGCCATAACGGGACTTACACGTAACGAAAAACACGCCCTCGCTGCCTTAACCGGAGTTGAGAATATATTAGCGACATCGTATTCATAATTAGTGGTAAAGAACTAATATTCAACCCTATTAAAGCATTTAAGTAATTCCCGAAGCCTTAATTGTTGTTATCATTCATCTTAAATTCAAATTAGTTAAAGATTGCCTTCTTGAACAAAAAAGTGAAAAGCCAAAAATATAAAACACAACTCAAAATCTCTGCACTTTACTCATTTCTTTATTTAAAGTTATCTACTCTCGGACTTGAATTAAACAACGTTTCCCGGTGGATTCGACCCAGTATTTTACCGGAATTTATTACTATATCGGCACTTGTACACTTGCAAGTTTAGCCCGGTCAAGTTTTTGGCGCCGTTGCCGGGGAAACGGTCTTGTTTAATAAAGTCCAAAAATTCAAACAATCAAAAATCCTGAATTTATTTTATTTATTTCTTTTCACAACTTCACTTGATCTTGGAAGGGTTTATTTTTGTGTGTGTGTGTAGATATTCCTTTGTGTTTGCATGCATTTGAGAAGTCGAGGTTCTAAATTTCTTGAACCACTTGATCTTGAAATAGAAAAAACTTGCAAACACATTCGGATGGAGCAAAAAGCCACAAAAATGATGCCCACACTAAACGAGAGGAAGAGGGCCGTGGTTGCCACCACTCCCTCATGTATTGTCCTAAGCGAGGCGGCTCGGGACTGTGAAATGAAAAATAGTTATTTCAATGATATGCCTCAATTTCATGGTCTTCCGGGGGAGAATCCACTTAACTTCATCACCGAGTTCTATGGGTTCATCCAAGGAATCCCTAGACATGGTCTTACCGAGGACGATCTCAAACTTAAAAGCTTTCCCTACACTTTGAAAGGGGCGGCAAGGGGATGGTTCTTGGAGCAAGCACCGGCAAGTTTTACAACGTGCGAAGGTATCTATAATGCTTTCATTTCCAAGTATTACACACCCACTATGACTCAAGAACTAAGACAACGAATCTTCAACTTCAAACAACAAGTTGGGAATTATTCTAAGACGCATGAAGGCGTTTTAAATCATTGTTAAGGGAATGCCCACATCATCACATTCCTCTTGATCTTCAAATTGAAACGTTCTACAATTGTTTGCACTCTTCATGTCAAGCCATTGTAGATAACCGTGCGGAGGGCTATATTGGCAATAAAACTGAAACGGAGACATTAAGAATTCTTGAATCTATTGCTTCAAATCCTCAATTACAAGGAGGAGATGTCAAATTGGCCGGTGTGAGCGAGGTGTCTATAGCTCACGAATTACACAAGCGGTTTGCTGATTTTCAACAAGCCATGCACAAAGATCTTCAAGCTTCTATTCACACGGCTCTACAAGCCGTAATCGGAGGGGCTAGTCAAGTGGAAAATGTGGAAAGCATAGCGCAACCGGAAGGTAATTCACCTCAAACTCTTGAAGAAGTGAATTATATGAACTCATATGGGAATATAGGGAATCAAGGAGGCAACAACTACAACAATCAACAAAGGTTTAACCAAGGTAATTCTTGGAGACCACAAGGAGGTCCTTCTAACCCCCCATCCAATTTTGCGCAAGGGAAAAAAGAGCAAACAATGGAGGAGATGATGAAAGCTCTCACTCAAAATGTTGTGGCTATAAAAGCCCAAAATGAGGAAAATCATAGTAGAGTGGAGGCATCCATTGGGAATCTCCACTCTCAATTCACCAAGTTGGATCTTCGCTTTGAAGATCAAAATATGAAGCTCAACAAACGCATCGACACCATTGAGCAATACAACAAGGCATCCATTCGGAATCTTGAAGTACAAATGGGACAACTTGCTCAAAAAGTAAGTTCTAGGGAGCAAGGCAAATTCCCTACAACCTCAGAGGTGAACCCAAGAGAGAACGTGATGGCCATTACCACAAGGAGTGGTAAGACAACGGAGGACCCGAAAATGCCGGAAGAGGAGGAAACCCCGGAAAAGCAAAAAGAAGATGGAAATGAGGAACATATGATGCCACCATCAAATATGGCTAATTATGTCCCTCCTATTCCATATCCTCAAAGGTTGAAGAAAAAGAATGATAATGCTCAATATAGAAAATTCCTTGATATTTTTACTAAATTGAGCATCAACATTCCGTTTGCCGAAGCCATAGCGGAAATTCCATCTTATGCCAAATTCTTGAAGGACATACTCTCAAATAAAAAGAAGTTTGCAGAATTTGTTATCATTACCCTTACGGAGGAGTGTAGTGCTATCCTACAAAACAAACTCCCTCCTAAATTGAAGGATCCCGGAAGCTTCACGGTGCCATGTTCTATTGGCAAGATTGGAGAGGTAAGATCCCTTTGTGATCTTGGTGCTAGTATCAACCTCATGTCCCATTCGTTATTTAAAAAGCTTGGTGTGGGGGGGCTTCAATCAACTACCATAGCCTTACAACTTGCGGATAGATCAATCTGTTACCCTATTGTAGTTATGGAGGATGTACTTGTCAAAGTTGGGAAATTTTATTTTCCTGTGGATTTTCTTATCTTGGAGATGGAAGAGATGGAGATCCCAATTATTCTTGGAAAGGCGTTTCTAGCCCTTGCAGCCACCCTTATTGATGTCCAAAACGGAATTGTCAAATTCCGTGTTGGAGATGAAGAACAAGAGTTCCACGTTTGGGATTCTTTGAAGAAACATCATGATGACCCTTCTTGTTTTAGCATTGATATTCTTGATACATTGACTCAACAATGTTTTGGGAAAATAATTCATGAAGATCCCTTGGAGACTTGCATCGTGTTAGGGTGCAATGAAAAAGAAGAAAGCCATGAACTTCTTGAAGAAGTTATGTACTTGCAAGTCGGAGCCCCTTTCAAACATTTCCGTCAAAAATTTGAAGATCTTGGAACAAGTAAGTCTACATTAAAACCATCTCTTGAGGTTCCACCAAAACCACACATCACAACCCTAATGCGTCCACTTTATATGTACCCATTGCAATTGTAAAAAAAAAATCTACCCATTGCAATTCTGGAGCTTGGGCTCAAATACATCCCCTTACATGGCATAGAATTTAACCCTTCAATCATAACATCAATCTCCAATCTCATGTCCACCCAATGTAATTCTAGAGCGCGGGCTCAAGTACATCCCCTTACATTGGCATAGACTCCAAATCTTATATCTACCCAATGCATTTCTAGAGCTCAGGCTCAAGTACATCCCCAAGCATTGGCACAGACCCCAATTCCTAAGCACTACTATGCCTAGAATTGTCATATCATCAAGTACCTTGGGACATCCCTATGGACTGCCCCTAACTTGATCTTAGTTCACACTAAACACAATTGACACTTGAAGTCCATCAAGTTCATCACAAAACAATCCAAACCTTAGGTTTGATTTTATCAACAATTCGAACAATCCTTAACTAGCATTTCATTACTATTAAGATTATTTTTACAACTCAAACAGGATTTTTAAGCAGATTCTTTTGATTTTCCTAGTAATTTAAATCGGTGTATTTTATTTCGGGTCAGGTCCTCCCGAAAATCATTTATTGGCTTGTGACGCTTATTTATTCAGAGGTATGCCTCTGAGAGAGGTATTGGTCTGGTCCCCCTCTCTTTTTGTTTCCTTACTAATAAAATAACGGCAACTGACCCCCGGCATTTGCCCCACTGATTTTGGTGGTTTGCCTTCCGGGATAAAAAAAAAAAAAAAAAAAAAAAAAAAAAAAAACTCATTTATTCATAAAATGGGAGCCCCTACATATCTAGCGATATGTGGCAGCACCTCATGTGTTCCTTTTCATCATACAAGTATTCATTCACATAAGCATATATCATGCATACATGAGTAGAAACGTATATTTAACGCAATAGCACATTTATACCTCATTTAACTCCATATTCATCAATATGGTTCCAATTCATAATCAAGTCCATTACTTATCATTCATATCATGTTCAAGCATCTTTATTCACGAAAACATGATTTAAGCATTTAGGTAATCTCATGCATAACCTACAAGTTGTAAGCAACTAGATGTCGGTCCTCACCTTAATGAGCTTTAGACTTTTCTTTCACGCTCCAACGACCAAGCCTCAGCCAAGGAAGTTAGGAGATGACTCCTTGATTAAACCTGGGCGATCAGCAGCCTGCTCCCAGCAGCCAGCTCAACCCTCTGCCAATGAAACTAAACAGCCCTCTAGAAAGGGTGTTTTCCGACGAGTTCATCTCTTAACCTTACAAGGTTCATTATAGGTTAGTGTCTAACCTTAAAACTCACATAACTAACATTTCAAGAACATATTCAACTCTTGTAATAAGGTAGAATAGTCCCCTCAACCGTAAATATGATCTATGTAAGGAGAAGAAAAGGTTTGGGGTTCAACTCACCTTTAGAGAAGAAAACCCTCCTGCAAGTTCCTACTTTCCAACACAGATTTGAAAGCCTTCCTCAACTCCGATCGTTATGATCTACACCATTCCAGAATCCTTGTCTTGAGATCTTTCTTTAGACACCTCACGCGCCTGATTTGAACGAGTGGAGCTCGAGATATGGGCTAAACAATCAACCCTACGCACCGTGACGAAAACTGTGAACAACTCTCCCTTTTCTCTCTTTCTTTTGATCTGAGCGGTTCTCTTCTCTTAGAAGCCAAGTAAGTCCGAATGGGGGGTACTAAGGCCATCTGGAGTCATGTAGTATTAGAAGTCCAAAATGTTAAAGATGGAACTTTTGGACTCCTAATTTCATGTAGTGGTAGGCTAAATAGGGTATTAAAAATGGAAGAAGGGATGAAGGGTGTTAGAAATAGAGGGTGGGTTGGTAGGAGTGCAAAAAAGAAAAAGAAAAGAAATATGGAAGAGAATGACCGAGAATGCATTGTATGGATGTGAGGATGATGTCATCCTTGCATAATCCTAATCCCAAATTTTTTAAAACTCTTATAACTTTTTTATTTGTTCTCCAAATTTTTCAAAAGATATATCAAAATTTATGATTTTTTATTATCTTTCATATGACACCAACATGTAATATATAAAATGAAAAAAAAACTTATGTTTTAACTATTGGAATTTTCTTGAGCCTGAAAAAACACAAAACACAAATTTTTAATTCATGGAGCCTTTACACATACCTGAATATTTCATAATAAAACTTTACTTGGACTAAGTTCATTTTTTGTTAACCGAAAAACGTAAAAGAAATAGTGAATTTTTTTTAACATTGAAATATGTATTTTTATTTCATAATTATATAAGGAAAAAAGTAAATTGAAAATATTACTTATAATGATTTAACTAATGTTTTACTAAATTGATATGTGAAATAAATATTTTGAGTGTATTTTATTGACGGTGCCGAGATGCAAGGAATAAGAGTCTAAACACTGTTTTCATATGGATGAAGTCCATTTTTAACTTTTTAGCCTCCTAACCACTACAAATGGTCTAAGGGTGCCCCTTAGGCCTCCCAAAAGGTTATTCCTTTTGTGTGGAGTGGGATGAGTGAGATGTGGGTGGTTCTCCACCAAGTGTCACAATTAAGTACAAATGAGGTTCAATCCTTATCATTTTATTCTCTAAAGAACCCCACTCCATAATGGTCCGCCCCAACTGATATTTACACAATATTCCCTCTGTCTTACAAGCGCCAGGGAGGTGTGGGACGCACCCCCTTCGGTCCAAGTCAACTCGAAAGGAAAATCTTCCTGATACTTCCTAATGTTTCAGAGCATACTACCTCCAGCACTTATTTCAAGCGGGTGGCACAAGCTTTACCACGAGATAATCAACTACAACCTAATGTTTCAGAGCATACCACCTCCATTCATCATTAGTTCATGCATAACAGATCACACTCACTTCAATGAAGTCATGCATCATATAGGTCAATAATACATATAGGTCAATCATCATGGTAATCAACACACCCAGGCATCATATAGGTCAATCAGGCATCATATAGGTCAATCACCATGGTAATCAACACACTCAGGCATCATATAGGTCAATCATGCATCATATAGGTCAATGACCATAGTAATCAACACAATCACGCTTCATATAGAGTTCATCGTGCAGGTCAATCACCATGGTAATCAACACAGTCAAACTGAAGACATAGTACATCATATAGGTCAATCTCCATGGTAATCAACACACTCAGGCATCAAATAGGCCAATCACCATGGTAATCAACACACTCAGGCATCATATAGGTCAATCAGGCATCATATGGGTCAATGATCATGATAATCAGCACAATCAGGCTTCATATAGAGTTCATCATGTAAGTCAATCACCATGGTAATCAACACAGTCAGACTGAAGACATAGTACATCATATAGGTCAATCTCCATGGTAATCAACACACTCAGGCATCAAATAGGTCAATCACCATGGTAATCAACAGACTCAGGCATCCTATAGGTCAATCACCATGGTAATCAACACAATCAGACTTCATATGGGGGGGACAGATTATAATCAATATATGCATCGTAGAGGTCAATGACCTTGGTAATCATCAAAATCAGGCAAAAGAGGGAGTACATCAAACTGATTTCAAGCAAATGATGCATAAGTAGTGCATAAGAGAGGCTACATCACACTGATATAAGCTGAAATGGAAACATCAACTAAGGAAAAGGCGAATGAGGCATACATGGTTAAACAAAAACAACATAAATTGCATTCATCACATGCATCAGTTTAGCCAGAGTTTTTAACAACAATAACACATAAAGCAACCACCGTACAACACAACTTAATGAAAAAGAGACAAGGTTACAAGCTTCCCTCAGAAAACGACATCCAAGGACGATGACGATCGTGACCAAACACATGGTCTAATGGATCTGGAGACCATGGCGGCTTTGAGGTCACTTCTTCCCCGTCTGACTCTGGAGATCCCTCGTATGTGTCCTCCGAAATCGGATCCCCATTTCTTGCGTATAGCCCATCCAGAATCAGTTTCCGAACTCCACCCCCTCATTGTCTCAGATTCGGTATCGTCCTCATCGACGGTCGGACCCGGATTCGGAATGGTCACCACTTCCTCAGCCGGCTTAGGGTTTGTAACATCATCTTTCATATCAATATTGGGCGACTTATTATATTCAACCAGTGCTGGTAACACATACGCGGAATCAGTGGAGGCCATCGAATGGAAGAACCAGAGAGGCCAAGAGGCTTTGATGAAGAAGGGAGAGAGAGTGATAATGAAGAAGGAGAAAGACGTATGAAGGGGATAGGTAGAAAATGCGGCCAGCAAATTAAAAGAGGGAGTAAGTTGTTGAGGGCATTTAAGCCATTTCAACCACAAAAACTTTCCATTTATGGCAATGGGAAGTTAAATTTGGGACAACCAAATAAGGAAAGTGAGAAGTTGTTTCAGGGACGGAGGGAGTATGAAATAGACTCAGAGAGTGATTAAAGCTGTTAGAAACAAACATGATATAGGCAGACAAAAACCACAATACTTATTCGAGATTATTGGAAGTTCCTCAAAGAGAAGATTCAGTATGCTCAAGCACACATTACGAGAAGGAAATAGTTGTGCTAATAAATTGGCAAACATATCTCCCGGTGCTTCTAAGTGATTATCAATTCTTCCATCAACCCCATATTGCTTGGAATTCTTTAGTTTTTTGTTGTATTAAAAAAATTATTGTGTTGCATATAAAGTAATGTTCAGGTGAGGCCTTCTTGACTAGAATCATCGTTCGATCGCCTCCATTTGAGGTGCTTCCGGGTAGATATTTCTATTATGAAATTTTGTGAACATGTTTTTAATGAGGTGTAGATTATATCCATAAAATTTCAGTTTAATTTTCAATCAGAAAAGTGAGTTAATCTATTCATAAAAATATTGTGCCAAAAATATACTTCATATATAAAAGATGTAAATTTATAAGTAGCAGGGAGTGGAACATAACTTCTTTGGAGGCTATTCTTCTTGAAGAAGTGGTTTAGACTATGATGGCGGAACCGATTATTGTGGAAGATGAATATCGGAATGGCAAACACGACTCAGGGTGCTTGTAAGGGATTATCGATTCCTACATCAACCCCACATTCGATTAAACGACTCTTTGGGAGGATGCCGATGGCTTAGAGACGATTCACCTTTATGTTATTGAGAATTACTTTTTTTTGTCCATTGTATGGAATATTTAAAAAATTCTTGTGTTGCATATCGAGTCTCTTTGATAACACCAGAATTGGCTAATTTTGAAGGAAATTATGATGATTTGGTTGCAATGGCTGAATTGATCGATAAAAAGATCAAATTAGAAAGATTCATATAAACAAGGAAGATTGAGATCGGATCAGATATACAAATTCAGATAAGAAAATTTCATATTAGATCATTGTAACACTTGAGATTTAATATAAACGGATTAATAGTACTACTCATACCAACAGAGATGTATCTCCTTTTAAGGGAGCTCATCACACAAGAACTCCAAAGTTAAGCGTGCTTGCACGGGAGTAGTCTTGGGATGGGTGACCCCCTGGGAAGTTTCTCAGGGCGCGCATGAGTGAGGACAAAGTGTGCGGTAAAGGCTCGTGGTGGTTTGTGGGGACAGTACTATTGGTCCGGAGTAACTACCTCGGGTCCGGTGGGGCCGGGGTGTTACAGGTGGTATCAGAGCAACCCTGCGACCGTGTGCTGACCCGTTGGATATCGGGCAGGCACCTAGCGGGGCAAGATTCTGGGATTTGATTGAGATTTGATTGAGATTGGTTTAAGGGCGCAACGAGGACGTTGCGATCCTAAGTGGGGGTGATTGTAATACCCGAGATTAATATAAGAGGATTAATAGTACTACTCATACCAACAGAGGTGCATCTCCTTTTACGGGAGCTCATCCGCTAAGAACTCCAAAGTTAAGCGTGCTTGCACGTGAGTATTCTGGGGATGGGTGACCCCCTGGGAAGTTTCTCAGGGCGCGCATGAGTGAGGACAAAGTGCGCGGTAAAGGCTCGTGGTAGTTTGTGAGGACAGTACTATTGGTCCGGAGTAACTATCTCGGGTCCTGCGGGGCCGGGGTGTTACAATCATACCAGTCTTTAAAAAGCATACCGGTCTTAAAAAGTTCAGATCAGATGAACAAAACAATTTCTAAGAATAAAAAATGTAGCAAAATGATAAAATGTAAACGTGTCATAGTTTGAAGGAAAAAACTCCTGCTTAGAGATCGAGAGGTGAGAGGTCTGATCTGTGACACAGTTATTGTCCCAAAATTATAATAATTACGTAAACACAGAGTAAATGAGTTTTTTGACTTCACACCCACTTTTTGGGCGATATTGGATTTCACATCTATTTTAAAAAAAAATTGACTTTTCACCCAGTCATATAACGTTGTGTGAATAAAAAATTCCGAATGGGATGCAAAATAAAAGGATTTTAAAAAGAAAAGAAATGCAAAATTTAAAGTATCACTTAAAAAGTGGGGTGAAAAATTAAATTTTCTAAAATAAAAGGAAGGTAATGAGAAAAATGATAAACAAAACTCGATTTCTATTGGTCTATACAAATGACACGGATGTAGCTGTCCATTGTTCTTTACCACCGATTAACTTCAATCCAACGGCCACAATGAGCTATCCCGAAAACCAAAATTCTTCCGAGGTGACTATAAAACGCCCCGCCTAACCCAACCGTAAATCGCATTCTCTATTTTCTCTCAAATTCGTTTCTCAGACAGCGTTTCATCAAATCTTCGTCGGATTTTTGTCTGCAATCCTCATTTCACATGGATACCACCGCAAAAGTGAAGAAGGGAGCCGCCGGCCGGAAAGGTGGTGGTCCGAAGAAGAAGGCTGTTACTCGCTCTAACCGCGCTGGCCTTCAGTTCCCCGTCGGTAGAATTGGCCGGTACTTGAAGAAAGGCCGCTACGCTCAGCGCGTCGGTAGTGGTGCTCCCGTTTATCTGGCCGCCGTTCTCGAATACTTGGCTGCCGAAGTAAGTTTCCGTTTTCGCTCCGGGTGGAAGAATCTTATTATTCCTTTACGTTTAATGTTAGCGATTGTTTTCTCCATGACCTAGGGTTTGGGAAATACCGTTTGATTAGTTGAATTTTGTTCTTAGGGTTTCTGTTATCCAGAAATCAACTGATCCAGATTCGGAGTCTTATCTGATAAAATTCAATGTTGGTTGTTTGGCATCTACAGGTTTTGGAGCTCGCTGGAAATGCAGCCCGTGACAACAAGAAGAACAGGATCATTCCAAGGCACGTTCTGTTGGCCATTAGGAATGACGAAGAGCTAGGGAAATTGCTTGCTGGGGTTACAATTGCCCATGGAGGCGTTTTGCCAAACATCAACCCTGTTTTGTTGCCTAAGAAGACAGCGGCTGACAAAACAACGAAGGAGCCCAAATCCCCATCAAAGGCCACCAAATCACCTAAGAAGGCTGCAGCTGCATAGAAATATTATGTTCGTAGTTGTCTTGTAATTGTAGTATTGCATTATCTTTTCGTTGTGGTTCAGAAATGGTCATGAAGAGATATCTGCTGTTGTTCATTCTCTTTTAGGTTTGCCCTTCATTAATCAATGAAAACTATTGTTGCCATTTACAAGATCTTGAATGTAATCTCCTAATTTCTTTCTTGAAGTGGTTCACGAATAGTTCTATGGCAATATTTGGGGCCTTGTTTTGATTACGCCTAACAAGAATGTCAAATTTTCTCTAATGTTGTAATTGTTTTGCATTTCTGATGGTTCGTTTATTTCCTTTGTCCAAAAAGGAACATTTTGTTTGGGTGTGTTAAGACTTAAGATTGAAGTCTTGATTGGGCAGTGATTTTGACTGAAAATGCAATGTGGGACTGTTAGAGTATATTATAATGAACTAATGATGATAATGGGCTTCACAGATTCAAAATTCTACTCCGTATTCGTGTATTAGTCTGTTGACAATGCTTTTACTCTTGCATTTTATTCTGTGCAATAATTATGCGCCATTTACTCCACATTATCTCAATGAAACAGCCTTAAACAGTTTTTAACCTTCAACTTTGCAAGATCATACACCACCGCCTTATTATCAAAGAATTTCAGATAGGCCGACTTGAATTGACATACGGAGTATCTATCTGACTGTAGGATCACAGTGAAGAGACATTCTAAAAGTTCTGTGAAAATGATGATGCTCATAGGCTCATCCCATTGACCCATTCGGCCATTCTACTGGTAAATTTAGCCAAAACCCATGTTTCATAGTTGGATCATCCCATACGCTTATTGAGCATGCCTGGTGGTGCGGGAGTGAATTTAATGGGAGACCAAGGCCTCACTAGGTTACTTTGATTGAGAACCTCTGCCCGTAAGGCAGAGTGCCTTGCGCAATGGACGGCCGTATAGCAAGAAAGTGGATCCCAAATATCTCGTTGAATTCTCGATCGGACGGTCTCCCTCGATCAGGCACTCTACCTAGCTACTAAAGCAAGGCAGAGACCTTGAATCCAGGTTACTTGAGGCCCTCGCTGAGCTTGTTTAGACCGTCTTCATGGACTATGGGTTGAGTCTAGGGTGAACCCTGGCCAGCTTATGTTCTCCAAATGTGGCGCCTATAGTCAAGATCAGAATTTCCATATCAGGTTTGGTTTCTGGTTCCATATTACGGAGTATTTTGTATTCTAAATCTACATGAAAAAATCAAATGGCAGGAATTACTGAATTAGTATGACCCCATTTTACATAAATGTAACCATATCTGGATTTGATCCATTCTGGTATTGCCACTGATCAAGTTCCAGTCCAATTCTGGAATCGAGTTTTCCCAAGATTAATCTACACTCTCAATGCAATTTGCGAGTCACCCATAGACATTATAATTTTTACGAATATCTACCGAAAACTCTCGATAAACTACGATGAGCGTCTGACACTATCTTCTCCAGAATCTCGCTACATACCAACTTTCCTGTTAATTATATTCAAGCTGGAACCAAATTGGATTATTAAATGATGTGGCACCTCATTTACTAATAGTGTCTTGATTCTTTTTGGAAGAATTAAGAACTTATTCATTAAATTAACATATGCATAAACACATTGAGTTGAATTTAACGATGGCTTGTTTCCATGTGATGCAAGGGTTAGAAAGGCGACAACTTAACTGCCTCGGCCATAAGTTGGAATTTCATGCAAAATTAGAATAGTTCATTCGGTTGAAAAGTTCTCCATCTTGGACTCTCCAGTTATATACTTCATCCGTTCCGTTTTAATTGCAACAGTAAACATTTCACGTTTGCCAACGCACAAGTTTGACCATTAATATCTTTCATTCCTTATTAGTAAAAAATTCAAAACATTCATATTTTGAAAATTTAGAATGAGAAGAATTTAATAATATTTTTTTAAAAATTAATTTATACTATACATTAATGAATAAAATATAGTCAAAGTAGAATATGTGAATAGTGCAAAAAGTTTAATGTTGCGATTAAAAGAGAACGGAGGATAGTATTTAGATCTATTTGTGATGCCAGTGAGTGAGACCTCTTGAAATGAAAAATTTCTTTGATGATCACATGTAAATAACTAGAAATGTTATAAAAAACTTGTTGGTTTTCGAGGACCATCATTTGGTTAACATTCAAGCTTAGTTCCAAAAGATTTCAAGATCGGCTAACATGAATCGATACATGACGTATGAATCAAAACTCAAAAGAAAGGAAACATAATATAAAAAAAAATCAGTTGGCACATAGGCGAAAATTTGGAAGCATAATCCAAGATCGAATCTCACCAACAGAAGTGTCAAAGCAACATGTCAAAGTGAGGGGACTTCTTATGTGCAGTGGACACCTTTGTATTTAGAACCCCTGTATGCTCTATCGGGTTATGTCGTAAGAGGTTATTGAAATTGAGGATTCTACCTTTTGGAACGAGAGAAGCTGGTGGCTTTTATTGAGTTGCAATGTGCCAATGTGTGACATCGATTTTATTGAGGATACTTCATTTCTACATAAAATGTGAGGGCAATTCATGTCCAGCCGGTTTGACGGGAATCACCATCCTGTCGAGGCTGTTTGAGGTTGGTCTTTCATGGAATTTTTTGATGAAATGTTTGAGCATGTTTTTTGTGAAGTCTAGTTTATCTCCGCCAAATTTAAGCTAAAAATTCAATCAAGAAATCAATCAAATCTGTAATTGAAAAACACTGCGCTGTATATATATATAATAGCCACCCTGATTGAATTTTTAGCTGAAATTTAATAGGCATTAATTAGACTTGATGAAGAATATGCTTAATAAATTTTGTATCATAAAGAGACCCAAATAACCTCGGTTGAGTGATTGTTCCGTCACGCCGGTTGGACATGAAAGCTACCCGTAAGCTTAATAGAGTAATGTTTTAGGATGTTTTCTTTTGGACTGAAATTTGCTGGTCTGGTCTGGTCTGGTTTGTTTAAGTCTGGTCTAGTATGTTTAAGTCTGGTCTGAACTGGTCTGGTCTGGTCTGGTCTGGTAAACGTCTGGTCTCTGTGTATTTTATAACTACGGAAGTCTGGTCTGATCTGGTCTGTTTAAGTCTGGTCTGATCTGGTCTAGTCTGTTTAAGTCTGGGAGTGGTCCAAAAAAAACATCCTTACTCGAGAAGAATAAGGACCTTCTTAGAAGGTTGTGGGCCTGTGGCAGTAGTCAACATCTCACAAGTAATACGTTTCACTCTGCTCCACTCTTACCAGCAGCACTTTCGTGTTTGCCGAACATGGTGAAACGGAAATCTAAGGCTCGCGCGTTGTCGACATCAACGCGGAAGCCTCCCCGTACTGGCGGCGACTCCTCCGTCTCGGACCGTCAATTGGTCTCTGTGACACCACCCGCATCCTCTCTCGTTACCAACACCGGGTTTAGTCTGCCCGCCGGTTGGAGGGTCGAAGAAGTTTTTCGCTCCGACCGCTCCAAATTTGACAGGGTGATCAGTTTTCTTCCTCTCTTTTTCTCCCGCTATATTTTAATCTCTTTGATTGTTTCTTCTTCATCTTCGCCGAGAGTAGCTTTTTTACGGTTACCAGCAAAAAATGGATAGTGATTGATCAAAAGAGGTTGATCTTATTGCAGTATTACTTCGAGCCAGATACCGGAAAGAAGTTCAGATCATTGAAAGACGTTGAGAGGCACCTGAATGGGGAAGAAGTTAAACGGATTTATATCTCGGGTAATCGTCCTGAGGTACTTTGACATGCTTGAATTCTTTCATATCTGGATTTACTAGGAATTTCCCAGCTATTTCTAATGTTTCATGTATGTTTTTTCTTTGGTTTGTTCCACCAGAGTTCGTCTCCCAGGAAGATGATTGTTCATAGTGGAAAGGCAAGTTCTCTTGTATAATGTTAGAAATTCTTAGATCAAAATGCCAAGTAATATTGCAACGATGATTTTTTTTTTGAAAAAGTGTATAAGTAAACTAACAGAGAATATAAAATCAGTTCATGTATTAATCAGGAGCTCTGTACATGTATTTATACACCAAGAAGATAATGATGGAGAAACTGAAAAATAGTAGTGGAACTAATCCACTAACTGTAAATGGGAAAATAAAGCGGAACTGATACAACAACTTGGACTAAGTAATCCTAAATAATAGGAACCACTATTAACGTGTTATCACCCCCCGGCAAGCTGAAGAGGGGGATGCACCTGAAGCTTGGACCGCAAAGCAGCTATGCGTTCTTTAGTTAACGGTTTGGTGAATATGTCGGCCAACTGATCAACCGAAGAGACATGGTGAATAGATAAATCTCCAGACTCAACTTGCTCACGAACAAAGTGGAAATCAAGTGTTATGTGCTTGGACCGAGTCTGAAGAACTGGATTCTTACACATGAACTGGGCACCCACATTGTCACAAAGAATCATAGGGGATCGGATAAGAGGCATGTGCAGATCAGCTAGTAATTGTTTGATCCACAATAATTCAGCGGAAGTGTATGCCAAGGCACGGTATTCAGCCTCAGTGCTGGAACGAGCTACAACACGTTGTTTCTTTGATGTCCAACTAATTAAGTTAGGTCCATGAAACACGGCGAACCCATATTGAGATCTGCTATCATCAGAATCAGAAATCCATCCAGCGTCGGAATAGGCAAGTAAGGAGGTGGCTGCTGTTGGGCGAAAGAAAAGATGGTGATGTAGAGTACCTTTCAGATACCGTAACACCCGTTTGACAGCCTGCCAATGATCTGTCGTAGGTGCATGCATATATTGGCAGACACGATTAACTGCGTAAGCAATGTCAGGACGAGTAATGGTAGCATATTGAAGTGAGCCAACGATACGCCGATAAAGGGTGGGATCGGAGAATGGCTCACCAGCCAAGTGTAGGCGTGAATTAGGAGCAGCAGGCGTAGAGACAGGCTTAACATCACTCATATTGCAGCGTTGAAGAATATCTGAAATGTAACCAGACTGGGAAAGAGAAAGACCGGCAGAGTGTTGCTGAATTTCAATGCCCAAGAAAAAATGCAGCGAACCCAGATCCTTGAGTGCAAATGTGCGGTGAAGCTGAGTGATGAAATGTTGTACAAGCACGGCATTACTACCTGTCACAATCAGATCATCAACATATACTAACACATAAATGGTGACAGTCGGTGTGAAATGGACAAATAACGAGGTGTCAGATTGACAAGCACGGAAGCCCGAAGAAAGAAGATGATGTTTGAGTTTGGTGAACTAGGCCCTTGGTGCTTGCTTGAGGCCATACAATGCTTTGTGAAGACGACACACATGGCTAGGGCGAGAGGAGTCTTCAAAACCTCGAGGCTGAGACATATACACCTCCTCAGACAAGTCACCATTTAAGAAGGCATTGTTGATGTCAATTTGTCTAACACACCAGCGACGAGATAAAGCCAGAGATAGAACCAAACGGATGGTAGTAGGTTTGATAACCGGTGAGAAAGTATCAAAGAAGTCAACACCAGCCTCCTGACTGAAGCCCTGGGCGACCAAGCGGGCTTTATAACGCTCAACGGAACCGTCTGGCCTGCGTTTAACCCTGAAAATCCACTTAGAACCAACAATATTAGCATTAGAGGGAGGAGGAACAAGTGACCAAGTTCTATTACTCATTAAAGCATCATATTCTGCCTTCATTGCATTATACCAACAAGGGATATGTAGAGCCTGAGTCGGGTTTTTAGGTTCATCAGCAGGACAGGGTAGGGTACTGACAGAGAAAATTTTTGGTTTCAGGGAATTTGTAGCAGCCCGAGTGAGCATTTTGTGTGTTTTAGTACCGGCAGCCCGGTAATAGGTAGGATGAGAAAGTTTGTTTTGGGAGCTGATGGTTGGTTGTTGATGGTGTGGGGACGGAGATGGGGTGGGGGTGGGCTGGAGGGAGGCAGGAGGTGAAGGAGTGGAGATAGGTGGAGGGTGACAGGAGGAGGTTGGAGGAGGGGTCATTTGAGCTGCACCAAGCAAATCCATGGTGACTGATGATGGAACCGGCGAAGAAGATTGCAGAATAGACCGTCCGGATGCAAATGGGAACACTGTCTCATCAAAAACAACAAACCGTGAAACATATAAACGTGAGGTAGGTGTATGATAGCACAAATAACCTTTGTGATTTGCACTATAGCCAAGAAAGGTGCAGGGAAGTGAACGAAAATCCAATTTGGAAGAGGAATAGGGTCGAAGGAAGGGATAACACAAACATCCAAAAGTGCGTAAAAAAGCATAATCTGGGGTTTTAGTGTATAGTTTGGAATAGGGAGAAGCATATGCAAGGGTAGGGGTGATGGTGCGATTATGCACATAGGTGGCGGCTTTGAAGGCATGTTCCCAGAATTCTTGGGGAAGAGATGCTTTGGTGAGAAGGGCGAGACCTTTCTCAACAATGATGCGATTTCGACGTTCAACGGTGCCATTTTGTTGAGGCGTATACGGGCATGAAATGCGATGATTGATCCCGTATTGCCGAAGAAACGTCGAAACATTGCGATATTCGCCCCCCCAATCAGTTTGAAGATTTTTAATTTCATGTTCAAATTGTGTGTTAACCATTGCGCGAAATTGTAAAAATGTGGAGAACACCTGAGATTTGTGGGACAGAAAATAAATCCAAACAAATTTCGAGCAATCATCAACAAATAATACAAAATAACGATTTCCATTAATTGAGAACTTGGGAGAAGGACCCCATACATCAGAATAGACTAATTCAAAAGGTTTTGAAGCAGGAACATGAGATTGCAAGAGCGGTAAACGATGACTTTTGGCTAATTGACAAGGTGCACATAAAGAATGGGATTTATTCGGTAAAACAGGAAGTTTAAATGAAGAAACTAAGCGTTGTAGCAACTGATCATGAGGATGAGCCAAACGATCATGCCAAACGGAGATGGAAGTGCGAACGCCGGAAAGAGCCAGAGAGGACACTGGTTTATTTGCAGATGATGAGAGAGTGTAGAGACCATTGTCAACGCGTCCTTGAAGGAGGATCCTGCCCTGAAAATTCTTAACACAACAAAAATTAGGCCAAAATTCCATATAAACGTTGTTATCCTTGGTCAAGCGGGAAACAGACAAAAGGTTTTTGGTTAAGGCAGGGACAATAAGGACTGTTGGTAAAAGCAAATTAGGTAAAGATGATGAACCAGAATGAGTAATAGATAAATGGTTACCATTTCCAACTTGAAGTTTGTCGGTCCCAGAATACTGCTCGCCAATGTTTAATTTGCCCAAGTCAGGAGAAACGTGATCAGTTGCCCCAGAGTCAAAATACCAGTTTGGATCAATTGAGGAAGGGCTATGGAGCTGGGCAGTATGAACCTGTCTAGACTGATTTCTCGGATTTGGGCGTCGAGGGGGGAAATCCTGAATGTTATTTCGCTGCCAGCAGTCAATGGCTTCATGGCCCGGACGATTACACAACTGACAGAGAGGCCTGCGCCGGGTAGGAGCCCCACGATGACTGGAATTTGAGGAAGACCCGGAGTTGGAGCCCATTGGAAATCCTGAGGAGACAGACTGGGAGGACTGTTGTCTGTTGGAGAAGCGATTTGCAGCATTGGCAGAAGGTAGCAGGGGTTGCGGAGGTGTAGGTAGAAGTGCCGAGGAACGGGATAACTCAGCTTCAAGACGTGCCTCTTCTTGAAGAAGAAGGCCGGCAAGATCATCGACGGAGGTGCCGTCGGAATGAATCATGAATGCAGAAACAAATGGACTGTAGGAGGAATCCAAACCTTGGAGGATGTAGCCAATCAAATCTTCATCGTCAACTGGGTGCAAATTCTCAGCGAGGGAGTCAGCGATGGCTCTCTTCTTCTCAATGTAGTCAAGCATGGAAAGAGAGCCCTTGGCAAGAGATTGCAACTGTGTCTTCATACTCATCCGATTTGCCCGAGTTTGAGATTGGAAAGACCGATCGAGAGCAACCCAGGCAGTGCGGGTGGTGGAGCAGCGAGCAACAATAGAGAGAGCACGATTCCCTAAGGTGGATTTGAGCCAGAGAAGAACGAAACGGTCGCGTTTCTTCCAGGCACCGTATTCTGGATTTGGTGTCAGATCGGGATTCTCTTCGGTGAAGGGAAGGAATTCCGGTGGAGGAGTCGGATTGAGAGCAAAAGACTCCAGATCAAACGTCTCAAGGGCCGAGACAACGGTGGTACGCCATAGAGAATGATTGTCTCGTTCCAATTTGAGATTCATAGAGGGAATTTGAAAATTGAAAGGAGATGAATTTTGTGAAGCAGCTAGAAGAAGTTGCTGAGTAACGCTTGAATTTGGTGGTGGGTTCGCCATTAAAAGCTCTGATACCATATAAGTAAACTAACAGAGAATATAAAATCAGTTCATGTATTAATCAGGAGCTCTGTACATGTATTTATACACCAAGAAGATAATGATGGAGAAACTGAAAAATAGTAGTGGAACTAATCCACTAACTGTAAATGGGAAAATAAAGCGGAACTGATACAACAACTTGGACTAAGTAATCCTAAATAATAGGAACCACTATTAACGTGTTATCAAAGTGAAATTTATTGAAAAATAACGGAAGTAGTACAATGCAAAGAATGGAAGTAGTACAATGCAAATATGATGATCCAATGCTATTTTTACGTGTTTTCTAGAAGCCGGTTTCAATTCCACTAAGACTCAAATGATCAAACAGATTTTAATATTGAGTTATGAATGCAGATAAGTTCTTTTTGTCTCAATGAGAAGATGACTAAAAATATATTGAGCATCATTGGAAAACTATTAAGGTTCTTAAGTTGGATAAGGCACCATTTGGTAGCCAAAGGTGTCTTATTCTGATGAATTTGCTTTTGGGAAGAATAAGTAAGTAGATTTGACTTATTTAGTTGAAATGAATGTTACTTAAATCTCCCCCTTTCAAAAAGTTCAACAGGTTGAGTAAAGTAACCCTCACCAAATGGTCCCTAAGGACATGTTTACTTCACCGTTAGTTATATTGTTAGGTTAGTAATACAAGTCTAGTAAACGATTTGGACAGATAAAATGTACATGTAGTAAGCATTGTAACATCTTAAATGCCTGCTTATTAAACTTCCACATCCCCATGTATTAATTAGTCGGCATTTTAAACTCTTATTATGACCATCCTGTCCCAACATTATAACTTGCAGATTTTTTATTTACACTTATAGCCCTTCTATCATTGCATATAACCCTAACGAAGGCATTGCGTATAACCCTAACAAAGCCATTGCGTATAACCCTTATATCCAGTCACCATGAATCCTCCTCCTCCAATGAAAGCTACACCATCGCATGTATGTATCTTCAATATCTGTTATGCAATTACACTCCATTTTTTTTAGATTTCCTTCTTTAGGTTAGTTTTTTACTTGTTAGTTGCATATTTTTCAATTTACCTGGTATTTCTTCACATCGCTAGATTAAACTTACTTCCTATTAAATAGATTATAGAATACTTTATCAGAATTTCTGCGCGGGTATGTCCTTTTTGCTCTGAATTTCCCTTTTCAATCTAGTTGTTTGAACATTGAAGCACACCAATATTCCGTCTTTTTATCCCAAACAAAAATTAAAGTTAACTGGAGAAGATTGCTGGTTGGGTGAGTGGTTGAGTACGACATCTCTTCGATTTGTGGCTGATTCGGAGGTGAGAAAGAATATAATTGTAAAAATCTGTCATTCCATATATATTTCAGAAAGAGTAGAGAGAAACATTTAAAAGAAGGAATTGCAGAGGAAAGTAATTAAAGGTTGAAGGCTGTTTTTTACATCTTACCGTTATCGTATACCTTAATCCCAATGAAGTAAACACATATTTGTGTTACTAAGCATGATATTATATTAAAGTAAACACATGTTTATTAAACGTTTCTTATTAAAACACAGCTTATTAACACAGGGGTTAGTAAGCACTGCTTAACCCCTTTGAAGTAAACACGGCCTAAGACTTAAAAGTAAAAGTTTGTCTTTAATGTGCCACAACAATATTTGCAGGTGTTGAATATGGATGAAGAAGAGCATAATCCAAACCATTGGGCAATTGTACCTTCTGGAAGTGCCGAGACCCCAGAAGCCCCGCCCTGCCAGCTTCCTGATGGCTGGGTAGTGGAAGAGGTACCCCGTCAAAATGAAAACCTCACAGATAAGGTATGGTTTGTCTATCGTCTTTTTACTCTTGTGATGAAATCTCTGCATGCTTGTTACTGACCAAAGGCCTATAATTGTATTTTTTTGTGCTAGTATTACTATGAACCTGGCACGGGCCGGAAGTTTCGGTCCATGGTATCTGTTCAGAAACACTTGAGTGAATTGACTAATGAGAACAGGCCATTGTCTAAGATGTTTAAAGTGAACCACAACATGAAGACGGCGAGCAAACCATCTAGAGAGGAGGAGTCCTCGTTTGGGGAGCCACCCTTGAAAGTCAAATGGGTACTTGGCAATCGCAAGGGGGATGTATGGAACGCTTTCATTGATGACAAACCGGTTTCAGATTCTGTTAAGGAAGAATGGAGGAAGAGATTCTTGTCCTCCATGGAAAATTCTTGATTTAATCTGTAGACACAAGTTCTCTCATTTTGCTGAGAAAACTAAACTCCAGCTGAGTGTCATTATCGAGTACTAGCAGTATGTTGTATACTTGCTGCATTCTTAAATAATTGCAAAACTTCCCCTTTTTAGCTTTTCAAAGTAATTGCAAACATTTTCTTTTGGGTATTTTTTTTTCTTTTCTTTTGGCTATTAAATAATAGGTAAATTGAGTTCAATAATCAATACCCTTGGTTAACCCCATCTCCCTCTCTTCTTCCTTTCATTGCCATACACACACCTAATGAATATTCACTCTCACCCATTATATCTCTATCTTCTTCACTTTCCCTTGACCATCTTCTTTCTTTCTACATCATTTCTCTAACCCTTTATTTCCTTCAAGAAAAAACGGAGACCCGGCCATAAGATCTATACAAGGAGGAGAAAGATTCTTGTAGTCATTATTTTAAACAACTGCAATCCATTTTAGAACCAAATCTTCTTGGCTTCTGATGTAATTTGTAAAGAATAAAGCTCATTTGAATGCGATGGTTATGCTATTTTTTTTTTTATAAAAATAAAGAATGGAGCACTGCAGCACTTTTGGATGTTCAAGTATTAACCTGTATAGCCAAGGAGAGAATAGGGAGAATACAAATTGAAGGAGAGTCTTAATTTATTTGCCTACTCAACGTTGCATCTATTTCCTAATGGAGATTATGAGTTAAAAAATATTCCACTTTTCATCATAAGAGAGTAGGATGCTAGGATTCCAGTATGTTTTCCTCTTTTGGTGCTTTACTGTGAGTTTTTTAGCATTACTGGTCCCTCTATATACATTATCCTGGCAGTGTCAGATTGATTTTTGCTGGATAACTAGCCAGAAAAGACCAAAAGGGAAGTCAGGAACTAAGAGCTTGTTTGGTGTGTTTGAATGGGCTGAATGGCCATGAGAATATGTCAATAATCACCAAACGCTGCAGGACTTTGATTCTGCCGACAACAATCTTCAGCCAAAAGTTCACCCTTACCCTTATTTTTGGGTGATTCAGCTCAAATGACACTATCATTTTAGGTAATGACACATTCAGAGCCTGTTTGGTGACCTACATTCGCGCGCTGAATTTTATAATAATAAGAAAAAATAAGGGTTGGGTTACTTTTCCCGTCATATAGGCTGAAGCTACGATAGAGAATCATTTTAACTATTTGTCATATATATTTTTTCTTTATTTTATTAGTAAAAACAATTTAAATGTTTTTTTCTCATAAATCAGTCAATCCAATCACTTCAACCAAAACTTCATAAATTTTAGCAGAATCAACCAATTCAGCCAATTTTAGTGTTACCAGACGGACTTTCAATTAACTATTACATTCACAAAACACTTTCAATGACTATTTGAGTCAATTCAGCCGTTCAATAACCCCGAGTGGGCTTTAGAGTGGAAATTATCCAATATTTTTGGGACCAAAAGAACAGTTTGTTTATCAAGGGAAAAGGTGCAAATAGGCCCATGTACTAAACAAACAAGGTCAAATAAGCCCTTATTTAGGAAGTTCTGTCCGGCCGTCGTCATTTGGGGTGGTTCCTGGTGAAATTTTTTGATGAAATTTTTTGAGCATCTTATTCATTAAGTCTAGTTTATTCATACCAAATTTCAGCTAAAGCTTCAATCGGGAAGACATTCAAATGAATTCTTGAAATTAACTGCGCAGTTAGAAGCACAGTTATCTTCAAGAATTCATTTGAATGCCTTCCCGATTGAAGTTTTAGCTGAAATTTGGTATGAGCAAACTAGACTTGATGAATAAGATGCTCAAAAAAGTTCATAAAAAAAATCCACCGGGAACTACTCCAAATGGCGACGGCTGGACAAAGCCTCCTAAATAAGGGCTTATTTGACCTTTTTTGGTTAGTATATGGGCCTATTTGAACCTTTTCCCGTTTATCAATATGCTTTCAGATATGTTTCATTTTTTTTTAAATGATAGTTTCAAAATATAAAGCAATGTAACCAACATACATTCAGTTTTTAAAAAAAGGCATAATGTATATAAAGAAAATTAGGGAAAACCCAACCTGCAAAAACAGTCTGGTTTACATTACTCTGCATGGGTTTTCTGCAATTTTTTACCGTATAAATGTAGGGAGAGATGATCCCTCATGACAGAACCAGTTTCATCAATGGTCTCAGAAACCTCTTGTGGATATCCAGGGTCATGACGGCGAGGGAGAGGCATCTCTTCATCCAAAACCTCATCTTCCATATCAATGATGATATTATGGAGAATGCAACAAACAAGTATGAACCTTGGCAACTTATGTTTGTCAGGTCTCCACATGTTTCCGTGAATCATTTTCCACACATCCTTCAACCTCGTCAGCGCTCTCTGCGCGACAATCCGAGTCGCATAATGTCTCTTGTTAAATTCAGCTTTGGGTCCCGAAAGGTCTTTCCCTTTGTAAGGAGTCATTAACCACGGATAAAGAGGAAACCCCGAACTGCCAACTATATACTCTCCCATTTCGGCTTCTCCACATATCTTTGTTTTATTCCCATTTAACCTCTCCCCTTTCTTGCAAAGCTTGAAGAATGATGAGCTTTGAAGGACCGACGAGCTATCCATCTTTCCCGGCAAACCGGTGACAATATCTAAGAACCTCATATCCGGGTCCACGATTGCCTGAAGGATCATGCTATGGTTCCCGGTCTGATCAGCCCAAACATCAGCAGTTTGCTCGGACGTGGATAACATCATCGTGATGTGTGTAGTGTCTCTGGCGCCACAACAATTAGGAAGACCCCTTATTTGTTCGAACTTCAATTTTATCCGCTTCATCTCCGGTTCTGATGAAGGCCACCGGAGATGGTGGACCCCACTTTCTTCTATGGCCTCCACAAAGCGCCATGTCACTTGAGACACAGTGGAGTGATGCGCACCAAAGGAATCACCAACCACAATCAGGGAATTGCCCGAGCATAGCCTTCGCAAGGCTAGAGCTACTTGTTCATGTAACGACATCGGCTTTCCGTTTGTGAACACAGAACTTGCTGACTTTAACATCATGTGATCCTTCACTAGTGAACATATATACTCAAATGTCTTTCTTGACATCTTGAAGATGGCCTGGAATCTATCCATACCCTTTGAGGGTGAAACGCTACCTACACGAAGAAAGAGATGACATAAATAGCACAAACATGTATGAGCAAGCATCAAGTGTTATATGATTTTTTTTAAAAGTTCCCAAAGGATTTTATTAGTGTAACTTTTATCTATCTATTTTGAAGTAAAAGTATTGCCTTTTGGTTGTAAAAATTACCAGGGTGTATAGTGTTAGTTTTAACAACTAACTATTTATTATTTCTATGAATGAGAAAAAGAGCTTCACAGTTAGTTCTGAATCCGATTAGGGTAAATTGCAAAGATATGGTAAAAAGGGTGTGCTTGGAACCCTTGGATACTAAGCACGAATCCTGAAGCAGAAGATAAAACATGTCTAGTTTTCACTCTCTAAATTAATTTTGAATAAGGGATAAGGGTCAGATAGGGTCTCGAACTCGAAAAAAAATGTCAAATAAGGTCATATTTCGGATGCTCTGTCTGGCCGACGCCATTTGGGGCGGTTCCCGATGGAATTTTTTGATGAAATTTTTTGAGCATCTTCCTCATTAAGTCTAGTTTACCCATACCAAATTTCAGCTAAAAATTCAACCGGGAAGGTAGTCAAATAATTTTCCGAAATGTACGGCGTTGTTTAACTTCACAGTTATCTTCAAAAACTCATTTGACTACCTTCCCGGTTGAGTTTTTAGCTGAAATTTGGTATGGGTAAACTAGACTTAATGAGGAAGATGCTCAAAAAATTTTATCAAAAAATTCCATCGGGAACCGCCCCAAATGACGTCGGCCAGACAGAGCATCCGAAATATGACCTTATTTGACATTTTTTTTCGAGTTCGAGGCCCTATCTGACCCTTATCCCTTTTGAATAAAGTTCACATTATGCAGCCACACAAATTCATATTGTTTTTACCATGACTTGTAGATATTTGTTCAATTTCATTTTATATACGTATTCACTTATTTATTTAATTATTTATTTCTATTATATAAAGACTAATAAAAGTATAAACATATGATTTTTTTTAAAGAAAAAGTAAGAATATTTCATTTTTCTTTGCATTTTCCAAGTTATAGCCAAACTAAAATAAATAAATACAGATATGGGGGTACTAAAACAGGATTTCAGAAGCAGATCACAGAACAAAATGAATCAAAGTAAAAATATGTTGATTACATATGTAGGTTATCCACTTCCATCCTTTGCAATGGAACAAAAGACTCACTGTTTTTTTTTTGCTTGGGAATATGATGGAATAAAGCCAAATGACTCACTAAACTGTCTGCGCTTCTTTGCTTTGAAGCAACAGTCAATCTATGCAATTTTTTATGCAATTTTCACTATGGGTCATCAGGAAACAGTCTCTCTGTGATTTAGTACATGAGTAAGACTGCGTGCATCCGACCCTCCCCTTGGCCCACCGTAGGTGGGAGCCTTTGTGGCACTGAGGTAATGATGATGACATATGCTGGTTATCCCTTACACCTAGGCCCCAGCTCTTCACATAAATCTTTCTTCATATTTCCTTGTAAAAATGACCCACCGAAATTACCCATATGACTGCGGGAGTAAGTATTCCTTGGCCACGAATCTCTAAGTCTGAGTTCATAGTTTTCACAACGTTGCAAACAACTGAAAATTCTTACAAGAGCTAACTTACTCCAAAAGCATCTGGCTTTAGCATCAACTTAGTGTAAATATGCATCCATTGCATACAATGTCTGCTAAACACATTGTTTTATCTTAAGTTACTACGGAGTATATAACTAACTTTATAAAAACTTTCAGAGTAGATAATATTTCTTTGCCAATAATATATCAGGGATGGGGTTCCCAAATTGACAAGCCCAAGGACCAAAAACTCAGCTGCCAAACAAATGCATTATGTATTTGTTGAGATATTACTCCTAACAGCTAAAGAGCTTATTCTTACTTTCTTCATTTATTTTAACCATCACATGAATGTATTATGTTTCATATTACTAAGGTCAATACTAACACTCAAACCCTTCATAGAAGCACACTCTGATCTGAACCATGTAAATCTCTGTCAATGGTACCAATACATTTTGACATAGAACCACAACTGTATATTGACATCCAAGTTAAATTAAGTATACAGACAAACGATCCCTCTGTTTCATAAAGTGTCATTTAAAAAATTCTTTTTAAAAAATTCTTTTATAAGACCAAGAGCACATTTGCCAATTTCCACTTTTGCCCTCCTTTTGCCAATTTTCAATGATAAGTAAATCATAATATTCCAATAAAAAAGGCACAAGTTAAGGATGTTTAGGTATACCATACCACATTCTTTTTATGGTTTAGTGAAATTCTAGAACATTTAATGTGTTTATTTTTCTTTTGGGTAAAATCACTCAGCTGGTTGGGAAGAGGAACACAAAATCACGAGTTTATTCTACATTTATACCCAAGGCATAACAAGATAGCTCATTTGGTGATCTTAACCTGAGCTGAAAATCAAGAACCCATTATATATAGAACTAACCCAGTAAACAAATTTGCTTTGAAAAACTAAGTCTTTAAATCCACAGCTTAGGAAAACCAACATCACAAAGTAAAGAAGAATGTGGTAAGCAAATGACCTGAAACCCTTTTGGACAATGAAGCCCACCAATCAGTGGAGCCATCTTCTGGAACTATAACTTCTTCATCTTCACCCTTCTTCTCCACCTTCCTCTTCTTCTTCGACCCTCTCAATGGTGCCATCAGAGTAAACGCCCCCCAAAAATCCCAATTGGAATATTTAAAAAGAAGAAAAGAAAACCCACCACTTTAAGCAATACAATAACAAAAAGAAGAATCCTGGAAAACGAGTCAATTGCAATTCAAGAAAACTGGAACCCTTTTTTCCTTAGCCAACCAAATATTGAATTGATGAACAAAGAAGAGGATCACAAGAACACAGCTGTGAATGAATGAAGGGTACCACCAAACAAAGCAGCATTTTTGAATATAGATAAACTACTTAGCTGAACAGTGCCCATTATTTCATAAGGCGTTTGAGACATGCAAAACTGCTTCCTTGTGGCTTTGAGTCTTTGACAACGAAGATTGTATAGAAGAAAGCGGGGAGTATGGTTTTACATATGCTCGGGATGAAAAGATAGAGATAAAAATTCTATGCAAAGTACTACAGTATGAGAATAAATAAATAAAAACATGTCTTTTGAGTCTATGACATTGAGAAATGACAGATAAAATCTTACGGAGGATCTACGGGTTTTTACAGCTGCTAAACAATTTCAACCGTCGATGACTTATATGACAAAAAGGGGGAAAACACTATAAACATGGTTTCGGAAAATAGCCAAAGAACCAGAGTGATGGAAGGATAATAGTTGGGAGGCAGGTCTATTATTTATTACCTGCCGTGATATTAAGTCTCATTTTTTTTAATAAACTTATGATGAATATAGTTATAGAAAATTTTCAAAATTAGAGAAAAAATAATGTGAAATTTTAAATAAGTCTATATTTTTATTCTCGAGATATAATCTTCTTTGTAATATTTGAAAAATATTATCTATCTATTGTTTTATATAATAAATCGGAGATAAAATGTTGATGTGCCGCTCTCCTATTGACTTCTATCAATAATAATTAACATTACTTTTACGGAGTTATCCTGTTTTTCGGCTATCGGACTTTATCAGTCAACTTTTTCACCAAATACGAAACTTTTGATTTCGCGCGTTGAGTTGTGTAATAATAAGAAAAAGTAAGGTAATGTTAAAATTACTTTTCAAACCGACACACAATATAATCATTATTTAATTCATTAAATGATGCAAATGTTTATGAAATTTAACAAATGAATTGTACTTTTGCACTACAACATTTAATTAATTTGCAACGACTACATATCGTAGTCATTGGTTCGACTCTGCATCAAATCGTGTTGCAAATAGGGCTGTTAACGAGCCGAATCGAGCCCGAACACCCAAAGCTCGAATTCGGCTCGTTAAGGAATTAAGGGTGTTCGGGTTCGAGCTCGAAGCTCGGCGAACTTTACAAATGAGGCTCGTGTTCGGCTCGATAGGCGTTCGATGTTCGAACCGAGCGCTCGATAAGCTCGATAAATATGCCCAAATTTAAAATTTTAGATGATGCTCGTTAAAAGGCTCGTGCTCGAATGGTTCGACAAGTATTCGGTTCATTAATAATCATATTTAAATTCATAAAACCATACTAATTATATTTAAATTTTGACATATATAAAAATTATATTTAAAATTTTAGAGTGTTCGATAGGCTCGAGTTCGAACCGAGCCGAAAACTACTATGTTCGAGCTCGGCTCGATTAATTTTTCGAACTTAAAACTCAGCTCGAGTTCGAGTTCGAAGCTCGTTAAGCTCGGCTCGTTAGGTTCGAAATCGAGCTCGAGCTCGAATAGTTCGATAAAAGCTCGGTTCGTTAACAACCCTAGTTGCAAAGTATGGTTCAAATTCAATACATGAACAATATGGATAAATACAATGTGTTAAAATATTTCATAGTATAAAATATGGTACAAAATTTGCTATATATACGTATAATATGAACACTGTCAAAAGCATCCCAATAAAATTTTTCATACATATCACTTTAATTATTATTTAAATATAAACGACTCCAAGAAATAACATGAATATGATAGGATACTATATCCCTCAATCCCAAATTACTTTTAAAAATGATTTACGAGTTAAACTGAGCATAAAATTAACCATTTCCTGGTAATTTTTACATTAGTGATAGCAACAAAAATTGTATATAGTAAAAGTAAATTAAAATTTCTGTTGAATTGCAATTTGCGAACTTTGGATCTTAAAATGAATATAATTTAATACTCAAAATTAGAGAATAAAATGATATTGGGTCCACCAAGAAAAGTAAATTTGAAAATGGTTTTAGGACGGATAAAGTTACCAAACAAAAACATTAATCTACTCCATTTCAATATTATAAGACTCCAGGTTCAAGTCCAATAAATTAATACAATAACACACATCAAATTATACTATTTTTCCCAAAATCATCTAAAGAAAACTTCAATTTAATATAATCAGATCAAATCTCCTACCATAAATTCACGACTCTAAATGAATTACAATCACCATAAAACATAAAAAACGCAAGTATGTGAAGTCAACATATATGAAATTAAATTTTGCTATTTAAAATTGAGATATTAACCAATTTTTTGCGCTAAGTATCTTATAGTTTGATAACATCGGGACACTCCCAAGGAGGAGGCTACAAGGTCGAAACTCATCCTAGTCAAGGATGTGACATTAAACTAGAAAATATAGGGCTGAGCATAAACTGACCCAACCCGAATACCCGATCGGATATTTCGGATATTACCCGACCGGGTAGGGTCAACCGACCCGAAATGGAAACCCGAAAACCCGCCAGGCTAAAGCCTGGATATTATTGGGCCGGGTAGGATTTGGGTTTCGCCCAACCGACCCGTCCGAAAACCCGAACCCCCAACCCAGTACCCAGCCCATATATATTTATATATATACTCCCCTAATAAACCCTAACCCATTTCCGCCTCCTTCTCTATCTCTCTACTCTGATTCTCCGACTACTCTCTTCGCTGACCTTACTCAGTTACTCTCACCCTCTGTTCCAAATCTCTCCGCCTCTCTTGACCACTTCATCTCTCCGGACTCCGGCTGTGAGATGGTGACTCTATGAGGGTCTGAGTGTGTTCGTCATTTACTCTCACACGCTTCTTGAGTTCTTGGTTTGAAGTGGAAACCCTAAAGTGATCGGATCGGACGTTGAACTGTGGAAGCATTGCCCCTTTTCCGGTTGGACCTTCTGGTAAACCTAAGCTCTGTGCCTCTGTCTCAGTCTCCCAATCTCTCATATCAGTCACACTCACGCATGAGGTATAACTTCTATTATCTGCTTGATGAAGAGTGTGTAAATTGTGGTTGTGACTTACTGACTTGTGAGTTGTTGTTTATTGTGTGACTCGAGCAGCCTTGAATGTTGAAGTGTGGAAGTAAAATATGATGTTGAAATTGTATTGTTGGCATGTCTGTCCGAAACTGTATGATGGAGTATATGGCCCAGGAACCCCCGGCCCATAGACTCCTATTTCTCCTACACAAGTCCACTGGGCTCAGGAAACAACTCAGGCCCAAGTACATCGGTCCAAGCCTCAAAGTAGCTCAGACTACACACTGGGATACCTTCGGCCTCCTTGGCCGAAGGCTCCAAAACTCACAGGATAGCCTTCTCTAGCATAAAAAGCTACTGGGAGAAAACGGCGAAAAAACATGAGCCTTCGGCATTCTTACGCCCTCGGCTACACGAGGAGCCTTCGGCAACACGATGAGCCCTCGGCTACACAAGAAGCCTTCGGCTGGACCTAGCCCCCGGCCACACCAGGGAGCCCTCGGCTAACACAATGAGCCTTCGGCTGAACAGGCTCAATCATCGAAGATTCCTTTTAGAGACAGCCAACCACCGCATTTAATGCCACGTCACCTCCGCCAACCGCATTCAATGCGGTTGACGTACCACTGCCAGCACCACTAGGCTGATGTGACCCTTCGGCCGTTGGATTACTGACACGTGTCCCCTCATCGCATTTATTGCTGCTATAAATAGCAGCCTATTTCTCCTTGTAATCATCACAACCTACATCTCGACTCCACACGCTGAGTTCATTTAATAAAATCGACTCTCTCTCCTCCTATTTGCTCTGACTTCTCTCTAGTTATTTCCGCAATAACCCTTCGGATAAGATACCCCCCGGGTAGACTATCCATCATTTGGTGCTCTCGTTGAGAGGTCTGAACTATCAAGTAAGAAACCCTCCCCCTCTACCAAACACAAAATACTTACCAAAAATGGGAAGAACCACCCGTGCCCAGTCCAAAACCCTTGAGGAGAACCACGTAGCCCCCGGCGAAACCGACGGGGCTGAGGCCTCCAACAGGCTCTTAGTACCCGAGGGTGGTGTCATCCTCGAATTAGAGCAAGCCACCGCTGACCTACGTCAGCGGCTGCAGAAGAACACCCCCGATGCCCGTATTGGCCTTGATAATCGAAGGAGGGATCGGAGTGAGAACCAAGTTCCTCCTCCGGCCCCGGCCATCGATCTTCAGGCTGCCTTTGCGGCCTTTGTTCAAAACATGGCTCTCAATTCTGGAGCCCTCGCCTCTCAGGCGCCCCTTCAGCCCCACGCTGGAGGGAATGTTGTTCAATTACCGCCGCTCCCTCCTCTGTTCAACAATCCCCCCCGGGGATTGGGAACGCCGAAGGCATCATGGCACAGGACACCGCCTCCCAAGAGGCCCAATCCAGGGATAAACGTCCCTTGATAAAGGAGAAACCCCGGACCTCTGCACTCGAGAGGCTTGGGGGAGCTCCCGGACGCCGAGGGGTCCAAGACCGCCTCGGCAAACAAGAGTTCAGCAGGCCACAGGAGAGTGGTGCCTCCGCTTCGGGTGCCGAGGGCGTGCCTCCCCCCCGGAGCAAAGGCAAAGCCCTCCTCCACGCCGATGACGCCAGGCACCAAATCAATCAGGCGCAATCCTTCCGGGCCAACTCCCAAGGGGTTGCCCCGAAGGATCCCAAGGACGAAATTATCGAGGCCCTCCTCCGCCAACTTGAGGAGAATCGTCAGGCACCCCCGACGGCTTCCACAGCAAGGCCAGATCCAGAGTACGCTGACCTCCGGGCACAGGTGGAGGAAATGAAACGTAAACTTGCCGAGGGCTCAGGCGAGCCCCTCATTCAACTCCGTACTAGAACACCCTTCACCCCAAGGGTGTTGGCGGCCAAAATCCCCCACAAATATCGGGGGCAACCCATCAAGCCGTATGAGGGGAAGACGGATCCCCAAGAGCACTATAGCCGCTATCAAAACAGCATGATGATGATGGGGGCATCGGATGAATACTTGTGCCGTTGGTTCCTTTCCACCTTGGAGGGACCAGCGTATGAGTGGTTCAACCGGTTGCCCGAAGGCAGCATTGATTCTTGGCAAGAACTTGCCCACCGCTTCCTTACGCAGTTTGCCGGGAGGCACCGCTCAAAGAAACACTTCTCCCACCTTCTGAATGTGAGACAACAGAAGGAGGAAACCCTTCGGAGTTTCCTGGAACGCTGGAGGCAGGCCTCCCTCGAGGTCGAAGGCGCTGATGACAGGACACTAATGGCCCTCTTCCACACCGTCCTCCGCAACGGTAACTTCTCCCGGAGCCTCATTACTGATCCCCCCCGCGATTATACAAAGGCCCTTCAACGGGGGGACCGATATGCTGAAGCGGAGGAAATCGAGAAGGACCGCCGTAACCCGGATCCTTCCCAGAAGAATGAAGGCAGGAATCGGCCCGGAGGACCTCCCCCTTCGGTCAACCGAGAGGCACAGTACAACGATCGCTCCCGAGGTGGCCAAGCCAGACCCGGGGGCGGTTACAAGAACAATCCGAAGGCATGGGCGCAACCCGTCCTCCTTGAGCACCCACGCACTCCCTTGACGCATCCCGTCAGCGTCATTCTCGACCATGCAGAAGAGCGAGGGCTCGTGGAGCGGGACTCCCGGACACCCCTCGAGATCTATGCCATCGGCCCTGATGAGCCCTATTGCCGCTTCCACCGCCACCATGGGCACGAAACCGACGACTGTCATCAGCTGAAGAACGCGATTGAGAGGCTGATACAGGCGGGCCACTTGTCTCAGTTTATCAGGGGCCCTCTTCCCCAGGGCCCCCTTCACCATCAAGGGCCTCCGCCGAAGGCCAACAAATGGGTGAACCCCAACACCATCCCCTTGGGAAACCCACAGGGGAAGAAGCGAGAAATTGGGGGCCTCGAAGATGAGGGAGAGGGCTCCCACCAACAATACAAGCGCCATATTCATATGATCAACGGCGGCAACACCGGAGGCGATTCGACAAGCCAAAGGAAGAAGTGGGCACAGTCCCTTTACATTGGGGAAGTCAATCACATGCCCCCAACTAAGAGACCGAGGGGGGAACCCATCTTCTTCACAGATGCGGACCTCCCCGCGGGTTCTCTGCCGCATAGGGATGCCCTCGTCATCCGCACTGAGATCAACGACGCCATCATCCACCGGACTTACGTCGACACGGGGAGTTCTGTCAACGTCATGTATCTCAGCACTTTCCAAGAGCTGGGACTCGATAGGGGGTCCCTTCGACACATCAACACCCCCCTCTCCGGATTTACGGGGGATAGCATAGACGCCGAGGGCGTCATCACCCTCATGGTTGAGTTCGGCGACGGATCCCATAGGGCCAAGCTCGAAGTGGAGTTCGTCGTCGTCAACCTCGACTGCGCACACAACATCATCCTCGGCCGGCCTGCCCTCGAGGACTTGGAAGCCGTCATCTCCATGAGGCACCTCTGCCTCAAGTTCCCCACGCCTACCGGCGTCGGTTACTCGAGGGGAAATCAGAAGCTCTCCAGGGCCTGCTACCTTCAACTTACCAAGAAGATTAGTAAAACTGAATTTCGGATCGACACCATCACCGCCAAGGCCCTGGAGGAAGAAGAAGGTAGGCCGAGGGCTGAACCTGCCGAGGAGACCGAAGATTTGTTACTCGATCCGGCCAAGCCGGAGAGAGTCCTGAAGATTGGAGCCAAGCTCCCCGAAGACTTGAAGGCTGGCATCACCAAAGCCCTCCGCGCCTACTCCATTGTTTTTGCATGGGGGCCGGAGGATATGCCGGGAATTGACCGAAGGGTTATCACCCACCGCCTAGCGGTAGACCCTTCGGCCAAACCAGTGCAACAGCGGAGAAGACCCCTCTCGGCCGAGAGAAGGGAGTTCGTAAAGAAGGAGGTATCTATGCTCCTCTCCATCAAGCACATCAAAGAGGTGAAATACCCTTCTTGGCTGGCAAACGTAGTCCTCGCACAGAAGCCTCCTACCTTCCGCATGTGCGTGGACTACACGGATCTGAATAAGGCGTGCCCTATGGACCCCTTCCCTCTGCCGAACATCGATCAACTTGTGGATGAGACCGCGGGATGCGAGATTATGTCCTTCCTCGACGCGTTCCGCGGGTATCATCAAATCTACATGCATGAGGAAGACGCTGGAAAAACTGCCTTCATGACACCCGAAGGCATCTTCTGCTATCTTGTGATGGCCTTCGGCCTCAAAAATTCAGGCGCCACCTACACACGCATGGTGGCTAGGGTCTTTCAAGCTGTCCTGGGACGCACCATGGAGGCTTACGTTGACGATATGATCGTCAAAAGTAAGAAGGCAAGCACTCACGCCGACGACCTCCGGGAGATTTTTGCCATCATGCAAAAATTCAACCTCCGGCTAAATCCAAAGAAATGCACCTTCGGCGTGCAGGGAGGAAAATTCTTGGGCTACATGGTCAGCCGAAGGGGTATTGAGGCCAACCCCGAGAAGATTCAGGCCATCATCAACATGGAGCCTCCACGCAACGTCAAAGAAGTTCAGCGGCTGACGGGTCGCCTGGCGGCCCTCAACCGATTCCTCTCTAAGTCAGCCGAGAGGGCCCTCCCCTTCTTCCAAATCATGAGGAAGACAGCTGGCTTCCAATGGACATCTGAGTGTCAAGAGGCCTTCGACGAACTCAAGAAGTACCTCTCCTCTCCCCCAGTGCTCTCCAAACCAAAGGTGGGGGAGACCTTATACTTATACCTCGGTGTTAGCCCTGCGGCTATCAGCTCAGTACTGATCCGAGAGGAAGACGGCATCCAACACGCCATCTTCTACGTCAGCAAAACCCTCCGGGAGACCGAACTCAGGTATTCTCCCGTCGAGAAGACAGTGCTAGCGATCGTTTGGACCGTCAAGAAGCTTGGCCACTACTTTCAAGCTCATCCAGTCCAGGTGCTCACTCATCAACCCCTCGGCGCCCTCATGAGGAGTCCCACTAGCTCCTCTCGGATGGTGAAATGGGCCATATTCCTCAGCCAATACAATATAGACATTCGTCCGAGGCCTGCCATTAAGGGCCAAGCCTTGGCAGACTTCGTGACGGAATGCACCGCAAGGTCAGCGACTGACGAGGAGCCCTCGGCACCCCTCGATGAATGGTGGACCCTCTATACCGACGGCTCCTCGGCCACCAAAGCATGCGGAGGGGGAGTAGTCCTAATCACACCCGAAGGCTTCCGCGCCTATTATGCCATCCGCTTCTCCTTCAAAGTCTCCAACAACGAAGCCGAGTACGAAGCCCTCCTCTGTGGCCTTCGGCTGGCAGCAAATCTGAAGGCTAAGATGATCCACGTCAAGTGTGACTCCAAACTTGTTGTGGGTCAAATTTCCGGGGAGTACGAAGCCAAAGAAGGGAGGATGAAACAATACAAAGAAGCGGCTAAAGAGTTGCTCAAGGTGTTTGAGGCGCATTCTCTCACCCAAATACCGAGGGCTCAAAACTCCGAGGCCGACATTCTATCCAAGCTCTCGGATGAATCCCCCGAGCACCTCTCGAAGATTGCAAGAATTGAGGAGCTCAGCCTCTCAAGTATCCACGCAAGCCCCGTCATGAGCATTAACCTAAGGCCAGAAGATTGGATCTCCGACATCGTCGCCTTCATCACCACAGGGCAACTACCCCAAGACGAAGCCCGCGCAAAACTAACAAAGCTGAGGGCTCCCAGCTACACCCTCGACAATGGGAGGCTCTACAAAAGATCTTACAACGGCACCCTCCTTCGGTGCCTTCATCAGGACGAGGCCGAAGTCGCCATGGAGGAAGTGCACAGTGGCACTTGCTCAGCTCACCAGGGACCCTTCTCCATGTCCCGAAGGCTCATAGTTCAGGGCTACTTCTGGCCCACGATGGCTAGAGATTGTGCTGATCTAGCCCGAAGATGCACCGCTTGCCAACACTTTCAGAAGGCCCCCGGCAGGCCAGCGGTCAACTATGCCCCCATCAGCACCGCTATCCCCTTCTCCAGATGGGGGATTGATTTAGTGGGCCCTCTGCCGAGGGGTACCTCCAACAACCGATACATCATTGTGGCCATTGACTACTTCACCAAGTGGGTAGAGGCCGAACCCCTCGCCAGCATCACGGAGGCCCGGTGCCGTCACTTTGTCCTCAAGAACATTCTCACAAGGTTTGGCGTCCCCCAACAAATCATCTCCGACAACGGGACCCAATTCGAGGCAGCCCCCTTCTGTGCCCTCCTTGAAGCTTGGGGCATCAAGCACACATTCTCTTCCGTTGCCTACCCTCAGGGCAACGGACAAGTAGAAAATGCCAACCGCACCCTCCTCGAAGGGTTGAAGAAGAAGCTGGAAGCCGAAGGGGGAGGATGGGTAGAAGAGCTCCATAACATCCTATGGGCCTACCGCACTACCCCTCGGCGTGCAACAGGTGAGACACCCTTCTCCCTATGCTATGGCTTTGAGGCTAAGGCTCCAACAGAAGTGACCCTTCCGACCCGAAGGGTGGAACAATATGAGCCCGAGGTCAACGACGCCAACATGGCCCTCGACCTTCATCTCATCTCAGAACGCCGAGAGCAAGCTTTCCTCAGGGCCGAAAACTATAGGAGACAAGTCAAAGGCTACATCGACGCCAAGGTCCGCTCCCGGGAATTCCAGGTGGGAGACTACGTCCTCCGACGAAGGGAGGCCAGTCTACCCACCGAAGGAGGAAAGATGGCGCCCAAGTTTGAAGGCCCCTACATCATCTCAGCCATCATCAAACCAGGGACATACAAGCTTAAACGTCCCAATGGGACGGAGGTCCCTAGGCATTGGAATGTGCACCACCTTGTCAAGTTCTATCAATAAGGCGTGAGCGGCCAAGCCCTCACCCTCAGCAAGTGTAAATATCAATGGCCCAAGGCCCCATCTGTTTTTAAAGAATAATCAAAAGGCCAAGCCTTCATCACCTACATATTGTACAAGCGGCCCAAGGCCCCCCCTTTTCTCCTACAAATGAATGGCCAAGCCCTCATCGCTTCACCAAAAGAGGCCCAAGGCCTCTCCCTCTCAGGAGGGGGAACAACAATTTAGGTACCAAGTACCAAGTGTATGGGTCACCCCCATCACTCTTCGAAGACACCAAGTGTTTTCTCAAACTTTTACATACTCTCCTTTAAAAAAAAAAAAAAAAAAAAAAAAAAAAAAAAAAAAAAAAAAAAAAAACGGGGGGCGTAATACCCCTCGGCTCCGGCTGGTACCAAGTGCCCCCGGCTATTTGTGTTCTACACACAAATAAACCCTTCCCAGGAACGCTTTCCGCGCCATCCCCCAAGGGGAGGCAGGCAACGGACCATGTCCCGGGCCCAGGATTCGACTTCCACAAACGAAACGCTCCCCGCGCTATCCCCCAAGGGGAAGCAGGCAACAGACCATGTCTCGGGCTGAGGGGACGACTTTCAAAACCGAGGCGCTTTCCGTGCTATCTCCCAAGGGGAAGCAGGCAACAGACGATGTCTCGGGCCGAGGAAACGACCCTCAAACCCTTCGGGATATCGGAAGGTCATTCCCGAAGGGGGAGCCAACGGTTTATTCCGTTGCCTCCCATATAGGCCAAGCCTTTCCTAGAAACCAAAAAGAGATGTGTAGGGGGGAAGGAACTCCCCGGATACTATTCTCCCCGGAGGCTCAACACTTCGGATATACATTACCGAAAGCTGCTACAAATGCACAAGAAAATCTCTCAACATCGAGTCATCTGGCTGCATAGCCGAAGGCTCCACTGCATGAAACCTTGGAGTACAAGAGTTCCACCGAGGGCCCAAGAAGAAGGCTCACTAAGCAAAACATCACCTAGATTTGGCTAAGGCCGAAACTCGGCGGGATCAAAGTCAACCATGCGACATGCCGAAGGCTCCACAAAGTTCTAAGGCAGGCTAAACCTACACCTACAAACCGGAGAATTCATGTCGAAGGCAGAATGCCACCCGACTCATTCAACGATGAAAAAATTTCTAAGTCCACGTATCGGCATCCTTCGGAAATTACTCATCAAACCGAGGACCACTCACAAGGCCTATTGTTGACAAGATCTCAAGATTTCACCAAGTCCATGGTTTTGAACCCCTCGGCAACAGTACACACCAGGGGCTCAAGCGATTCTCATATTCGAAGGACCGCTACGACAACTATTAAAAGTCTGCGGAAGAATGACTAAGTCCACGATTGGGAATCCTTCGGCAGACAACCGTAGGCCCCACTACTGCCCGCGGGTTTACAGCCGAAGAAGACCTCAAACTATTTGACGGGGCCCTAAAGCTACACTACAGTCGGAGGCTCACCACTACCGAGGGCCTAGTCACCAAGGACATGATCTAAGTTCTTACTCAGAAAATTTTCTAAGTGAGACCAGATTCAAGCCCCCCGGCTATTCTACTCTACATCCAAAGGGTTCTGATCAGGTTTTACTGAGAAAGTTTTCTCAGTCCGTAGCTTTCAGCCTCCGGCTATCCCACTCTACAGCCGAGGGGTCAGGCAAGGCTTTCACTTAGAAAAGTTTCTAAGTCCGCAACAATGATCCCCATGATTTCGGATCCCCCCTACAGCTTACACACCGGAGGTTCAAGCAAGCCCCCGGCGAATCCCAGCGCAAAAACGAGGGCTCAGGATTGGGTTTTCACTCAAAAAATCTATATTAAAACCGAGGGCTATATTGATCAGGATTGGATGGGAAAATTTTCGATGCCCATAACAACGACGACCCCCCGGTGATTCTACTCTACATCCGAAGGGTTCTGATAAAGTTTTGCTTGGAAAACGTTTTAAGTCTACAAACAACGACCCCCCGGTGATACTGCACTGTAACCGGGGCTAGCAAGGAATTACACTTAGAAAAATTTTCTAAGTCCGCAAACTTATGGCCCTCGGGAAACCAGGCAAAAGAAAGGAAAACGTACATTCACTCGTACACAGACACAAAAGAAGCGGAGGCATACACTCAAATCTTAAACAAGGAGGGCATACACATATGAAGCCCGGAGGCGATCATTCATTCATCCACAAAAATTTTTGAAGTACAAGATAGGTGTTCATTCACATACACGGCCAAAGCCGGAGCCTACTTATCTATTACAAATTTTACTTAGAGGAATTTCAAACTTGGGCATTTTCGGCTCCGTCCTCCTTCAGCTTCGAGGCGGCGTCCTCCTCGGCTTCCTCTTCATCATCATCGGCTTCCTTCATTAGTTCGGAATCCTCCAAATCTGGCCTCTCTACGCCCGGAGGGAGGGGAACCCTTGTGTCAGGCTGAAGGGGGGGCAGACCATAGGTGGCTGGGTTGAAATCCTTGGGGTCGACCCCGAAATGCCGGGCGAGCCTCCGGTAGACGAGCCACTGGGTAAAAAACTCACCCCCGTCGTAATACTCCTTGCCCTTCTGGGCCAACCACATCGCCCCGGGGCCTCCCACCCAGTCAGCAACACTTCCCTCGATCACCGAAGCTAGCCACTGCTTGTGGTCCTCGGATCTCCATCCCTCGGAAAGAAAGGCGGCGATTGCATCCCTCTCAGCTTGAGCCACCGCCTCCTTCTTGGTCTTTTCAAACTCCTCGGCAGCAGCGACGGCGGCTTTCTCGGCCTCGGCCTTGCCTTCAGCCTTCCCTTCGGCTCTCGCAACCGTCTTGGAGTCTTGAAGGATCTTATTGAAAGCCTCCTGCTCCAACCGGAAGGTTTCTTGGGCCTCCAAGAGCTGCCTCCGGGAATCAGCCAAAGCCTCGTCAGCTCGCCTTTTCTGGGCCTGTGATTCCTCCAACCTCCTCAGAAGTTCGCCAAGTCCGAGGGAAGCCTACGGGAGAAAACATCGGGCGACAAATGTTAAGATGGCCAACCCGAAAAAGCGCTAAGTCCAGACAGAATGTGCTAAAAAAGGGAAGTGGGAAATCTTACAGTAACCGAAGCTTGGAGGACCTTGCTGCCGAGGGCATCGTCCTTCAGCCTGGAGAGCACCGATTTATCCGTCGGGGGGGTGGCGCCGGTCAAGAACTCCCTCGGGTTTAGGGTACCATGCATAATGGCGGTCCCTTTGGTGATGGAAAACTGCACGTGATCTTGAGGCCACGTCAACTCGGCTCCCCGACCCGGGGAGGGATTATCAGGAGCAGGCACCGCCGCCGGAGTGCCCGAAGAGGAGTGCCCCTCGGAAATTACCACGGGGACATCCTTAGCACCGGCAGCCCCCTTGGCTTTCTTGCCTCCGGGAACGACGCCTTTGCCCGGCGCTTTCCTCTTTGCCGCCTCGGTTTTGATGGCACCAGCTTCGGGGGCATCTTTGGAGGGGGTCCCGGCGATTTGGGCCTGGGCGGCCTCATCCTTGCGGAAGAACTCATCAACGGGCTTATGTGACCCGGCCTCCTTCCTTTTTGGCTCCTTGGCCAACTGCTTCTTCAGCCTGGCGAAATTCTTCGCGTCCATCTCGGGGCCTGCAAAAAGCATTCCAATATTAAAACAGAACAATGAAGTAAGGAAAGCAAGAAAAATCCTAAGTATACAACTAGAAGCCTTCGGCACCCACCTTCGGCACTCTCATAGACTCTGTCTATCGGGGGGTACTGATCGCCAGACTCGCCCACCAAACGATATCGCCGAAAGCCCAGCTTGAGAAGTTCCTCCGGAAGGGTGGCTTCCTTGATGGTCTTCAGCTTGTCGGACCCCTCCGGTTTCTCTGCCAATTTCTTCCCATTCTTGGCAAGGACGGCGCTTCCAACCTTCGGGTGCCTTTCGAAATTATCTCGGAGGGGAGCAGCGAAAGGGTTGTTCGCCAAGCGGATATAACAGAACTTGTCCTTCCATCCCTTGTGGGATGAAGGAACCTCGGAGAAAAGCCTGAACTCAGGGACCTGCTGCAAATTGGCGAAGCCCCCGGCATTTGAATGTCCCCCCCGGCATAAATTAAAAGAGAGGAAGAATTGATCCAGGGTGGCCTCCACGCCCCTGCTTCGGCAAAGGGCCAAGAACCCCGCGAGGTACGAATGACTGTTGGGAGTCAGTTGGCAGGGGGCGAGCTTGACAAAGCGGAGGTACTTAAGCACGAAGGGGTGGAGTGGAAACCGGAGACCCAACTCCACCGATAAGATATGAACAGCGAAGCAGCCTTCGGGGGCACGCAACAACACGTCGTTGGGCCCCGGTTCCACCACCTGCGCTGAAGGCCCGGCGAAGAACTGTGTCGCCATATACTCCGCATGCGTAGCCTTCGTCTTCACCTCTAAGGCAGCAGTGTTCAGGTACGAGTGCCCTTCGGGTATTCCCACCGGCCTCCCAGCATCGACGGCTGCTTGTTTCTTCTTTGAGAGCCCCCGGATCTTCTTCTTCTTCTTACCCGGAGCCACACTTAGAGGTTCCGGGTCGAGTGGCTTGGAGCTCCCGGCCTCGACGTCATTGCGAGCAGGCAGGACGGCAATGGTGACCTTCAGCCTCTCCTTTTCTTCCTCCTCCTCCGCCACCTGAACGGCGAGGGCAAGCTCCTCATCCTCCGCTACCTGCTCGAAGTCCTCGGCTTCAAGCTCGGTCCGGAGGTTATTCTGGACCTCTTCGGCCACGGCGGAATCCCCCCGGGACGAGGGCTGCTCACTTGAAGACTCCACTTCAGAGATGCTCTCAGACAGCACCGGCGCCTCCTCAGATATGTTTTGAGAGTCGCTTTGCGAAGACATTTCTTAGATGATAAAGGTGGGAACTTTTTAAAAAAAAAAAAGAGAAAGGAAAAGAAGGCTACAGACCGAAGGCTCCTAAGATTACTCTAACACTAAATCAAATGGAGGAAATGGCAAAGTATGCTAAGGAATTCGAAGAACTGAAGAAGAACTGACCTCGAAAGTCGCTTTTGATCGAAGGGATTACTTTCTCTCTCTAGAAAATTGGGCAGAGCTTCGCTATAGCTTAAGGACGCACAATGGAAATGGCTTGGGACTTGGGGTATTTATAGGCTTTCAACCTCGAGAACTGGGCCTCGATTTTAAAAAGGCCATCATTACGGGCCGCCGGTTCGACCAATGGGTAGCACCCGCCCCCATCTGCCAACGACAGAGCGCCACGTGGAACCCTCTCCCAACGGCTATATTACAAACGACTATATTTCGACAACACTGGGGTGCCCTCGAATGGTAGCCTCCGGCTATCACTCACCACACCCTTCTGCCAGCAAAATTCATCAAATGCCTACGAGCTTGCGGCAGCGTAAGCCCCCGACCTATCAATGTCGCCACCTCTCGGGGACTCATCAACTCATCATAAACTCCTTCAGCCCGAACTTGCCTTCGGCCTAAAGGAGTGGGGGACTGGGACACACCCCTCGGGAATCACACTGAACAAAGTTTCTCACATAAGCAAAAATTACTAGTGACATGCAAGTGACACATGAAGCCTTCAAACAGACATTACAGGGGAACCCCTCGGGGCACATAACTCAATATACCCTTCGGCAACAACGAAATATCAAAAGTTTCCCACAAGCCACTTGTGGCAATGAAGCACCCCTCATCACAATACATGCAGACAATACATCTATGCTTTCCTCAGAAAACCCTCGACATGTGAGGGACTGAGGAAAGCCTTCTGCAGTCATACAGATGTTACACTGCCCTCAGAAAGCCCTTGACATGTGAGGGACTGAGGAGAGCCCCCGGCGAACATGCGAAGGTTACGAATACCTTCCCTCAGGAAATACTCGACATGTGAGGGCCTGAGGGAAGCCTTCGGCAATCAGCAGAAGACAAATTCCCCAGCAAAGGCACTCAGCGAAATGATGAAGTCTTCAGAAGAAGCAACACATCTACTCCTTTTCCCTCAAGTACCTTTCGGCAAAAGGAGTGAGGGACTCCTGATGGAGTATATGGCCCAGGAACCCCCGGCCCATAGACTCCTATTTCTCCTACACAAGTCCACTGGGCTCAGGAAACAACTCAGGCCCAAGTACATCGGTCCAAGCCTCAAAGTAGCTCAGACTACACACTGGGATACCTTCGGCCTCCTTGGCCGAAGGCTCCAAAACTCACAGGATAGCCTTCTCTAGCATAAAAAGCTACTGGGAGAAAACGGCGAAAAAACATGAGCCTTCGGCATTCTTACGCCCTCGGCTACACGAGGAGCCTTCGGCAACACGATGAGCCCTCGGCTACACAAGAAGCCTTCGGCTGGACCTAGCCCCCGGCCACACCAGGGAGCCCTCGGCTAACACAATGAGCCTTCGGCTGAACAGGCTCAATCATCGAAGATTCCTTTTAGAGACAGCCAACCACCGCATTTAATGCCACGTCACCTCCGCCAACCGCATTCAATGCGGTTGACGTACCACTGCCAGCACCACTAGGCTGATGTGACCCTTCGGCCGTTGGATTACTGACACGTGTCCCCTCATCGCATTTATTGCTGCTATAAATAGCAGCCTATTTCTCCTTGTAATCATCACAACCTACATCTCGACTCCACACGCTGAGTTCATTTAATAAAATCGACTCTCTCTCCTCCTATTTGCTCTGACTTCTCTCTAGTTATTTCCGCAATAACCCTTCGGATAAGATACCCCCCGGGTAGACTATCCATCATTGTAATTATGTATAAATTATGGTTATGTCTTTGCTTGAGGTTGTGTGTATGAATGTTGCCTATTACATGTTGGTTATTGACTTATTGTTGTTGTAGAAGTTGTGCAAGGTTGTGTGTATGAATGATTTCCAGACTTCATTTGTATGGCTTGATTTCTATGGTTCCCTTGACTGAGAATGATTTGAAATGATGAATGAATGATTAATGATGAAAGAATAATTGCTTCTTTCTGAATTGTCATAGTGGAAGCTGTGTAAGGTTGTGTGTATGAATGTTGCCTATTAAATGTTGGTTATTGTTGATGTAGAAGTTACCTGATTGACTCAAACACTCAAGCTGAGTAGTTAGAGTTGACTGGTTCTTCTAAGTCTGTAGAGAATAGTTAAGCCTACTGCCTATACTATTCTGTAAATCACCTTGGTGATTGTTCCAGACTTGATATCTATGGCTGCCTTGACTGAGAATGATTTGAAATGATGAATGAATGATTAATGATGAAAGAATAATTGCTTCTTTCTGAATTGTCATAGTGGAAGCTGTGTAAGGTTGTGTGTATGAAGGTTGCCTATTAAATGTTGGTTATTGTTGATGTAGAAGTTACCTGAACTCAAACACTCAAGCTGAGTAGTTAGAGTCGATTGGTTCTTCTAAGTCTGTAGAGAATAGTTAAGCCTACTGCTTATACTATTCTGTAAATTACCATGGTGATTGTTCCAGACTTGATATCTATTGCTGCCTTGAATCATTCTGAGAATGATTTGAAATGATTATAACTATGTACATAAAGGAGTGATTGTGGCCCCAAAGAATAATGAATGAATGATGATGAAAGAATGATTCCTTTTTCTTTCTGAATTCTGATTGTGGAAGCTAAGAAAAGGTCCCTAAGTTTCATGTAATGGTTTATAGATGGAATCCCAAGACATATCTGTATCTGGTGCTCAACCTCCTCCACCCCAACAACCTGCAGTGGAAGCTGAGAATGTGGAAGCTCAAACTCAGAATATTGCTTCAACTGCTGGTGTTGGACAAAAGAGGAAACAGGTTGAAACTAGATCCAAGATATGGGAATACTTTCACAAAATGTATGATAGCAAGGGAGTCCTTGTGAAGGGCAGATGCATATATTGTGCTAAGGTGTAATGTTGTGAGTCTAAAAGGCATGGAACTTCTTCTCTGAGAAACCACATGCTTAGTTGTCTGAAAAACACCCACTCTAAAGAGACAAGACAAGCCTTATTAACCTTCCAACCAGTTGTTAATACTCAAACCACCTCTCCAAAAACTATTGGGGTTATAGGGACCTGGGTCTTTGACCAAACCCTAATCAGGAGAGCTCTTGCAGAAATGTTAATAATTGATGAGCTTTCTTTTAGGTTTGTTGAGAGGCAGGGGTTTAGAAAGTTTGTCTCTGTAGCATGTCCAAGGTTTGTTGTCCCTTCTAGGTGGACTATTGCTAGGGACATTTACCAAATATATCTAGATGAAAAGCTGAGCCTGAAAAGGTTGTTCAAAGAGACCACCCAAAGGGTCAGTATAACCACTGACACATGGACCTCTATTCAGAGGATCAACTACATGTGGATTACTGCCCATTTCATAGATAGTCAGTGGAAGCTACAGAAGAAGGTGATTTCATTTGTGCAAGTGTCTTCCCACAAAGGGGAGTACATTGCCAAGGCCCTAGAAAATTTCTTATTAGAGTGGGGATTGAAGAATATATTCTCTGTGACTGTTGATAATGCTAGCAGTAATGATACTGCAATAGGATTTTTAAAGAAAAAATTTCTGTCATGGGGTGCTTCTCCTGTCAGAGTGAAATACCTACACATGAGATGTATTGCCCACATCTTGAACATGGTAGTCCAAGATGGGTTGAAGGATGCTGATACATCTGTAGTGAGGGTTAAAGAATCAGTGAAGTATGTTAGGAACTCTTCTTCTAGGCTCCAAAAATTCAAGGATATATCTGATTTGATAGGAGCAGAGTCCAAATGTGGCCTGCACCTAGATGTTCCTACTAGGTGGAACTCCACTTATCTGATGTTAAAGTCAGCATTATCCAATGAAAGAGTTTTTGAAGCATATGAGGAGAATGAGAGTTGTTATGGGTCTGATTTAGGTACAGAAGTGCCTGATATTGGTGATTGGGTGAATTGTGAATCCGTAGTGTCAGTTCTTGAAAGTTTTTATGAAATGACCCTAAGGATTTCTGGCTCTTTGTATGTTACTTCCAATACTTTCTTCTCTGAAATTTCTGATTTGTTTCTTGTGCTTCAAGACATGATGAAGTCTCCCAATGCTTCCACAAGTAAAATGGGCTCTACTATGAAATCCAAACTGGACAAATATTGGGGAGACCCAGAGAAAATGAATTTTCTGATCTTTTTTGCAAATGTACTTGACCCAAGGGATAAGTTTGAATACATGCCTTTTCAACTGAATGTCCTTTATACAGAACCAAAGGGTGTGAAGTTCTTTGAAAGTATCAAGCTTGCTTTGCATGAGTTATATAATGATTATGTGTCCAATTACTCTGATTCTGGTACTGGAAGCATGATTTCAAGCTCAACTCCCTCTCAAACACAATTAGAGACTATGTCTGCAAGACCTATCTCCAAATTTAAAGCCCAGCTAAAAAAACAGAAGTTTGAGAATGGGCAGTTGGGTTTGAAACAAAGTGAGTTGGAACTGTACTTGAGTGAGGCCATAATTGAAGAGGATACAGATTTTGACATCTTAAGGTGGTGGAAGTTAAATAGTGAGAGGTTTCCTATCCTCTCAAAAATGGCTCGAGATATTCTTGCTGTTCCAATCTCTACTGTTGCTTCTGAGTCCACTTTTAGTACTAGTGGTAGAGTGTTGGACTGTTTCAGAAGTTCATTAAGTCCAAAAATTGTGGAAGCTTTAATCTGTACTCAAGATTGGCTAAGAAATCAAAGCCACCCTATCTCAGTTGAAGAAAATATAGATGAAGTGCAAAGGCTGGAAACAGGTCAATTTAAACTTCTTCATTTTTGTTTTACATTTTATGTACTTCATATGTTTTCTTTGATATTAAACAGGCTGATTTGTTAAATTTTTTTGCAGAATTAATTGATGGTAGTGTTACTGGTGGTCCTGATGGCTATGTTGGTGGATCTTTGCAGGATCCTATTGCAGTAAAAATACTGCTTTTTTTACTTATTTATTGTTGAGCATTATATATGACTGATTTTGTTGGCAGATTTGATTGTGAATCACTGAATTGTACATGAATGATGGAAGCAGTAAACATAGTTAAGACTGGTAACAAAAGCTTATTGCCCATTTGCCCCTTGTCAAGTTATAATGAATGGTAACACAAGCTTATTCTCCTTTAATCATTTAAATCATTTCTTGATTGATGGGCTAATGGCTATGATGAAGCTTCCACAATAAACTGATTTCGTATGGGTTGGTGTTGTTTTAAGTGATGGCTAGGTAATTATAGTTGCCGCCATTTACTTCAAATCTGTATGCCCCCATATAAATTTTGAATGTGAAAATAAGCTACATGAGCCTATGCCCCTTGTGAACTGTGTAATGGTAATACATCTATACCTGTTTATTCTCCCTTTATCATTTCAATCATTTTCTTGGCTATGATGAATCTTCCACAACAAACTGATTTGTCGTGGGTTGGTGTTGTGTTAAGTTATGGCTAGGTAACTATAGTTGCCGTCATTTACTTGATATAATATGCCCCCATACAAAATATGAACTGAAAATAAGCAATCTGAGCCAATATTTATGCATCAGTGTGATAATCTTGTTTTAAACAATACTATTTGTTTAGATGTTTGACATACTTGTATTTTTATAGGTTCAAGTTTGAAGGCAGTATGAAGAAGTGCAGACCTCAAGAAGGAATTGAATGGGATTGGCGGCTTGCGAAGTGTTTTTGTATTTTTGCTTTTATTACTTTGCATGTCAAAAACTTGTATAATTGCACAATTGGTAATCTGGTACTGTGGTACAGATTGTATATTTTGTTATGTGTTACTTGTTAAACATTAAAACTTGGTTAGCCATTAACCAACTTATCAGGTTATGAACTTGTATGTTCATAAAAACTGTTAATTTATGAACTGGGTCTGGGAAATCCCCTTATATTGTGTAATTTCAGTTTATCCTGTATACATCTCAACCAGTTGTGAAAAGAAATTAAATTTTAGTAGTTAAGTAATATTTTTTGGATATCCGAAATATCCGATATCCGACCCATACCCGAAAGCAACCGAACTTCAAAATATCCGAAATTTTTACACTTAAATATTTATGGGTAGGGTTACAGATTTAACCCCGATACCCGAACGGGTTTACGATTTTAGAACCCGACCCGCCCGAACCCGACCCGTGCTCTCCCCTAAGAAAATATACTACTACCTCTGTCCCGGTAGACTTTGCCAAGTGCAAAGTAGATGGGGAATAAAAATAAAATAAAAAACTGTGGTTGAGATTTGTACAGAGAAGAGAGAAATGCGTAGAACCACAAATTAGTTGCTTTAATAAGAAAGTAGTAAAGTTTTTTGGGACAACAAAAAAGGGAAAAATGGCAAAGTCCAATGGGACGGAGGGAGTATAATAGATTAGAAAACACATTAAAAAACGAATTGTCACAATAACAAATAATGTTATCACATAGGAAATGAAAGTAAGGAAGATGACCAAGATACCATGTTGTTTGAAGACGCATATAGCGCACGAGAAGTTGTGGAGACGATTGAAGAGAGCCCGAACAAGACGGAAGCTCCAATTGCTAAACAAGTGATAGATGATGCTAAAGACCATGATTCACATGAGCTTACCCCGGAGGACCACCTGGTAACCAGAAGTCAATCAACAACGCTTCTGGATGACAAAGACTATTATATCTACCCGGTTTAATTACTCAAACTATGACTCTCCTCACAAGCTGGTAACATGTCTCAATTGGTACAAGTTATCACACCAGGAGGCAAAAACGTACTCTCCTTACCTACAAAGGGCCATTTTGTTTCACAACAAATATAACCGGCCGCTCTCTTCCAGGCTAGGGGTGCCTGCAATTAATTTTAATTGTTAACTCTTTATCTCGTGCCTTGTCGTTTACTCTTTATTTTGAACTATGTACTCTTGTTTTTAAAATTTTTAATAAAATTGGAAGTGTTCCCCGTCGCTTCCACCACCTCCAGTGGCTTTCCCGGTTTAAAAAAAATCACATAGAATGCTTGAAATGAATTTCTAACTTTCTTGAACACGTACTACCCCCTTCCATAATATAAGATATACTATATTTGAATTTGACACGAGAAAAAGAAAAAGATGTGTAAGTCCCTATTTTAACAACCAAACAATCATAGAACAGTGAAAGAACAAGCAGATAGATTTCTCATTGAATATCAAAGTATCGAGAACTTTGGTACACCGTGTAAACCGGCCGCTGCTCTCCCTCTAGAGAGAGAGAGAGAGCAGCGTAAAAGCTAATCTATTCTATTCTGCCTCTATAGTCTAATGCCTTAGTTAGGTTTTCTCATAAGTTAGCCTCCTTTTATAGGAGAGGATGGCTAACTTATGGCTTACAAGAGAGGCTAATGGGCTAATATTCAATTGTGGCCCATATTACACATTTAACTAACAACTACACAAATACAAATACATCTAACTAGATTGGACACCAGAAAAAGTCCTAACAAGATGATTGTTTTACGGTTTCAATATCCCCAAAGTAATATGAGTCTATAAAAACTAGAATTTAAAAGGCTCGCTAAAGGGTCAAATAGGCACTCAAACTAACTTAAAAAGTGCAAATCACCCCTTATATAGGAGGCTCTGTCCGGCCGCCACCATTTGGGGCGGTTCCCGGTGGAATTTTTTGATGAAATTTTTTGAGCATCTTCTTCATTAAGTCTAGTTTACTATACCAAATTTCAGCTAAAAATTCAATCATGAAGGCAGTCAAATGAATTTTTGAAGATAACTGCGCAGTTAAACAACACAGTACATTTCCGAAAACCATTTGACTGTCTTCCCGGTTGAACTTTTATCTGAATTTTGGTATGGGTAAACTAGACTTAATGAAAAAGATGCTAAAAAAATTTATCAAAAAATTCCACCGGGAACCACCCCAAATGGTGATGGCCGGACAAAGCCTCCTATATAAGGGGTGATTTGCACTTTTTATGTTAGTTCGATGGCCTATTTGACCCTTTAGCCAATTTAAAATGATAAATAAAATGATAAAATGAGAAATTAAAAGATGAATGTAATTTAATTGAAGATAACATTCATTTATTTTTTTGGAGGAAGTACTAAATTCCAGTGAACACAAATATCGACTAAAGTATAAATACATATTATGTTGGAACCCAAAAATCAACAACAGATAACAAACTAAGCAAGGAATGATTGAAGAAACAAAGTAATATTCATTGATAATGATTTGGAAGTTTACAACGATGAATATTTCTGCTCTTACTCTCACTCTTACTCTCACATTCGTATGTGCTCTGCGGCTCTCAGAATGATTCACGTTCGCACATATACCTAATGCAGTAAATATTTATACCCTGGGTATCTATGCATCAGTCATTTCACACTTATGGGCCCAAACTTCTATTTGAGCCCCTTAAACATTTTAGGCTAAACACTAACATTGTACTAGGCCTATTCCAAGAAAGTAATTTATTACAAGCAGATAAATTATAATAGATCACAACTAAAATACCTTCTAACATTCTCTCCCTTTGTGATCAATTGCGTTGTAGCACTTATTCATTTCTGTCTCTTAAAGTAGTTTCTCCTTAGTGTCAGGTCATGCTCATATTTTTTGCAGCGATCGTCCCTTGTTGAGTCATTCATTGATAGCTCCTAGCATCTTGGTTATTCTCTCGTTCTCCTTCATCTCTTCTTTGCTAGCTTCTGCAAGTCTAAGTTTGATATCTTCCTCTTTTGGTAGCAATAGATCTCGAATGGTCTTCAAAGTCTCATCATAGAATTTGGCAACCTCATCCAAAAGCATTAAGTGATTCTTTTCTTCACGATTAAGATAGACTATCTCGATATCATGCCCATCAAAAATATGAAGAAGAAGGCACATCTCGAGTCCTTGTCCAGATAGTCTTGGCCTTGTGAGGTTTGCCTTTGGAACGTTGTTTTTGAGGACCATCTGAAGATCATGAGTGGCATGAACTCGTACTTGTCTCAACATAAACCTCCTGATCGCTTCATATCCTTCTTTGAGAATTATGATCTTCCTCATAGGGAACTTCCTGTAGGTCATTGACATTTGGTAGATACCACCCATCTTGAGCAGCATGAAGTTGTTCTCTTGACAAGTGAATGTTGTTCCATCGGTGCGTTGTATTCTATAGACAGAGAATTTGTCTCCACCGATTTTTCCTTCAGACACTTCCAAAAATTCATAGATTGGAGATTCGCTTGTTTTCATATTAGGCTCAAGGATTTCACATTGACGTCCATTGACCGTTTGCTTAGCATGTATAGATGTCCTCCTATTTGCTTACCTTTCAAATGTGTAAGACTTCTGGCTTTCAGTTCATTGGGTTTCTTGATCTTCTCAGGTCTCCTCCAGACATGTTTTCTTAGTTCCTCTTGGAAGGGGGTTGTGATCGTGATGTTTTCCCAAGGTTTCTCAGTTTTAGGTGAAAGAGTTCATGTGCATCTGATTACCTTGGGTAGCTCTGCAGGAGCCTTGTTGTTGTCTCCCCTCTTCTTTGAGTTCATCCTCTTAAAGGCTTATTATATTGAAGTGGTCTCCATCATGCATATTTTCAACTAATTCAACTTTAAATCTTTATTGAGATCAACCTTAAGTCTCTTAGGTGTAAATAAAATATTACACATAACTAGATACAAAAATTTAGCTATAAAGCCAATATACTTTATTTATGTAGAAACTTTAAATTTTTTTATCAATAAATCATAAAAGAATAACTCTCACTCAACTAAACAACTTCGACAACCACAACCATATGAGTTGTATGTTCATGAAAGGTTTTATGCGGTAATCCCTTAGATAGTGGGTCTGAAACCCTTTATTTAGCTTATGGCATAAAATGACAACATTCTCTTTTTTTCTTCATGTTGTACCACGTGATTATGTACGCAGTATCTCGCTATAGGAGGACTGAATATTAAGCATATAAAGATTATCCAGTAAAGACTACTAATTAGCAATATTTGAATTATAAGAGAGCCTAACTTTATTATTTCCGAATGAACAAGAGTAACCATATTTGTCCAAAACAAAAATAAAAATCAAATACCGCCTAATAGACAGTGCAACTTAGGTCTCAACTAAAGTCAAATAAAAATAACTCTTTAATAGTAGTCTAAAACTTATCATATCTTGAACTTCACCTTTATTGACATCACCGACATAAATATACTTTTCAGCCTGGTGGACGACTCCAGAGTCAACCTTGCATAGACATACATACTTATGTGAGTAGTAGCACCAGAATCTATCCACCATGTGTCTTTAGGCACATAAACTAAATTAATTTTAGAACAAACAAAAACAAGAAGTTTACCCTTCTTCATACGCCAAATAGCGTACTTAGGACACTCATTTTTTGTGTGTCCAGATTTTTTGCAGAAAAAACAAGCAAATGCCTCACCTTGTTTCTTCATCTTCTTCTTTGAAGAATTTCCTAGCGACCACATGTTTCTTTCTCTTCTTATTGTGAGATGTTGTAACAAAATGAGCACTCTCTGTCTTATCTCTCTATAGCCTCTCTTCCTCTTGCACACAATGAGATATAAGCTCATTAAGAGACCATTTGTCCTTTTGAGTGTTATAACTCATTATGAATTTCCCAAAGTAGGCCGCAAGAGGGATCAAAACCAAGTGAACGAGCAAATAATCAGGAAGCTCTAACTTTAGTTCCTTGAGTTTTGACGCGAGATTAGACATCTCCATAATGTACTCAAGTATGTTCCATTTGCCTTTATACCTCATAAGCTCTAACTTTCATTCTTGGAAAAAAAATTCAATTTTCATCCGGAGCTTTTGTACTTTCTCACACTCCACAATATAATTGAGCCCCGAAACATCTCAGGAATAGTATGTTCCCACTTCTCAATTTTTGCCTCATTAGAGTTTTCTAGAGTGGAAGTGGGTTGCTTCATTCTTAATGCCAGATCTAAATCCATGCACCCTAAACAATTTCTACACCCTCTTTTCAAGACTTGAATTTCATTCCATTAAGCATTGTGATTCCAATAGGGATGACAACGGGGCGGTTTGGGACCAGGTATACCATTACCCGTACCCGCCCCGCTTTTTTATTCAGAAATTCCGTACCGCTCCCCACCGGGTATTTTTTTTCCCGCGGGTAACCACATTATTTAAAGATATTTTTTTCCTAAAATAATATCACTAAGAAACAATAACATAATTATCCATTGACCACTATTTTTTCAATAAGCACCACAAATCAAATCAATTCTTATCACAACACTGAAGTTGAAATATAAGTACAAAGTAATTATAACAGTTACAATATTACACATGTACACAAATTAAAGAAAAACAGAGCACCACTTAGTACCTTTTATACTCTTGAATCATGTACATAGAAAATTACAACACCTACACAAACTAATCAAAACTAAAGTGAAAGGGAAACTAAACTAATTTTTTACATAGAAAATTAGAGCAACTACACAAACTAATCTCTTATCGCACAAGTGGTAATGCCCACCAACTATTCGTAAAATTTCCGGAGTGAATTTTTGTTCATTTCTTGAGCAAATTTTAAATAAACTTTGTTGTACTTGAATATAGTATTGACTATATATAATTTATTTTGCATAATAGTTCTTTTCTGCATTGATTTAAATAGCTTTTATGCTACTTGACTTAAGAAATTCTTGATTTCTTTTGTTACTTTCTAAGTTTTATATTTAAAAAAATTGCTATTAGAGTTTATGTTTGGTTTTTATACATTGGATTCAACTATTAATGATTCTTATGTGATGTTTTTGAGCGATTAATGTTATACTTTTCTAGCATTACATTTAAAATGAGCATTCACAAATTATACAATGTGCATTGTGTTAAAATCGATTGAGTTCTATTGTTAAGAAAGACTTATTGTAAGTTATTTGTAATGAATATATTACATGTGCGAGTTATAAAAATGAGTTTTATGTTATACATAAATGAGTAAAACTTTCAAAGAAATGAACATTGGTATAACATTATTATAAATGAGTGCAAGAAATGAGTTTTATGCTATACCCAAATGAGTATAATATTTACACGGAATGTACATCGATATAACGTTTTAAGATAAGCACTATTACGACTGACCATTCAATGAAGATGTTTTGATGTTCAATAGGTTTTGGAATTTTTATTGTAATACTTGAGATTTAATATAAATGAATTAATAGTACTACTCATACCAACAGAGGTGCATCTCCTTTTAAGGGAGCTCATCACCCAAGAACTCCAAAGTTAAGCGTGCTTGCACGGGAGTAATTTTGGGATGGGTGACCCCCTGGGAAGTTTCTCAGGGCGCGCATGAGTGAGGACAAAGTGCGCGGTAAAGGCTAGTGGTGGTTTGTGAGGACAGTACTACGGGTCTGGAGTAACTACCTCGGGTCCTGCGGGCCGGGGTGTTACAGGTGGTATCAAAACAACCCTGCGACAGTGTGCTGATCCGTTGGATATCGGGCAGACACTTAGCAGGGGAAAGATTCTGGGGTTTGATTGAGATTGGTTTAAGGGCGCAACGAGAATGTTGCGATCCTAAGTAGGGGTGGTTCGGTACGGTATACCTTATATTTTTTCTCATACCTTTACCGTACCGAAACTTTCGGTATGCAAAATTTGCATACCTTTACCTTACCGAAGTTTCGGTATACCGCATTTCGGTATACCGAAGTTTCGGTTCGGTAACGGTACGGTATCGGTAAATTACCGTGCATGTCTCCCAATACAAAAAATTATCATAGACTAACGAAATATACTAAATCGTTATTACTAGCGACATATTAAATCTATTATTAAAGTGTTACGAGGTACAATTAATAATCTATTGATGTCAATTCAATATTAAACAATAATTATTATTAGTATATTTATGCAGTTCAACATGCAACATATTAAAAAGTAACACATTCTCCTAAAATAACTTGAACAATATGGATATAATTAAATCAATAGTGATTTCTAACAAGAATAAATAAAACTATTCAAACAACATGGATATAAAATCATTTATTCCTAATATGATATTGTGTATTTAGTCATTTTTATAATTTTTTTAAAAATTGAATTAGACTTTCGGACAAAGTTTTGTGTCTCGACTCGCGAAATCCCTATGTAGATACACTTATCAAATAAGTGTATCTCTCTTCACTCGTCAGCTACTTAGCGGCCTAGTCATCACGACTTGCAAGGTCTTGGAACAAGATGAACTTTTTTCTTGACATTTGTACATTACTCATTAGTCATTAAGGTTAGCGTAGTAGAAGTCTATAAGGTTATAGTGGGTTTGAGAAATTGAGCCTTTATTTTTGTATTTTTGTATTTGTAACCAACTTAAGTATTAATTTTGGGCTTCAAAATTGTAATGGATTTTTACAATATATTAGAATTAAAAGTAATTGTTGAGTAGGGAGTCGGTACGGTATTATACCGGTATACCGCGGTATTTGAAAACATTTACCGTTACCGTACCGAAATAGATCGGTACGGTATGATACCGTACCGAAAATGACGGTATACCAATATTTCGGTATTTTCCGGTATTTTTCGGTACGGTAAGTGCGGTATACCGATTTTTCGGTATTTTTGCCCACCCCTAATCCTAAGTGGGAGTGATTGTAATACTTGAGATTTAATATAAATGGATTAATAGTACTACTCATACCAACATAGGTGCATCTCCTTTTAAGTGAGCTCATCACCCAAGCACTCCAAAGTTAAGCGTGCTTGCACGAGAGTAGTCTTGGAATGAGTGACCCCCTGGGAAGTTTCTCATGGCGCGCATGAGTGAGGACAAAGTATGCGGTACAGGCTTGTGGTGGTTTGTGGGGACAGTACTAGAGGTTTGGAAGAGGTCTGGAGTAACTACCTCAGATCCTGCGGGGCCGGGGTGTTACATTTATGCTCAATTGCAGAGTCCCAATGCTCAATATAGGAGGCTCGATGTTCAATGAAAATGTTTTGATGCTCAACGAGCAAATCTTATGATTTTCATTTGAGTGCATATTTCAAAAGTTTAATATTAAACTAGATTCATATGTTGGAATTCATAGGAGTTGAGTATAGATATACTTAAAAAAATATAAAAGGAAAAATAAGAAAAAGAAAGTGAATAAGAAGTTATGAAGCAGAAATCATGATGCTTAATATTGGATTGCTAATACTCAACAAAATAGGTTTGATGCCCATTAAAAGTTCATTAATGCTCATTTGACAGAAATCACGATTTTCATCTCAAAAGAGGAGGTTTGGTGTTCAATGAAAATGTCGTGATGTTCAACTAACAAACCTTACGATTTTCATATTAATGCGCATTTGTAAGTTACGTACGTTCATTTGGTATTGATGTTATTCTCATTTATAAAATGTCATGTCAATGCATATTTCAAAAGTACCATATTACATTAGATTCGAATATTAAAATATGTGTTGATTATAGATATAATTTAATAAGTTTTTATAATAAAAAAAATAAGAAAAAGAAATAGAATTAGAAGATTTGAAGCAGAGATCGCGATGCTCATTGTTTGGTCCCTAATACTCAATAAAATAAGTCAGATGCTCACTAAGAATACACTAATGCCAATTTAGCAGAAACCTTAATTTTTAGTTAAATTATGAAAATGTCACCCGATGGCACGGTATAGGCTTCCCGTACGTAATAATACCTTTAAACTGAAAGTATAAAACTATAAACTCTTAACACCCACATATAAAGAATTAAAATATATGTGCTTGTGATACACGTATGAGGAAAACAGTGACGGAGTACATACTTCACATATTTACATACATATGTTAATTGACAACGAAATTAAAATTGAACGCAAAATCGTAAAATTTAACCAGTAAGCATGCATATGAGTGATAAAATCATAGCTCTATACCTTTAAACTCACGGTCAAAACCAAAAAATAATACGGAGTAATAATTTTTTTTTACTTCCATCATACGAACCCATATCCAGAATCCAGAGAAAATCACAATACATAAGATGGGAAAAATTGGAGTTCAACGATTTTGGATGAAAAAAAAATTGAACTTAACTATGACGTAGTCCAAAGAAAGAGAATTCGGCAATGATAAAAAAATGTATTAGCCAATAATTAATATGGGCTAATCTTATTGCTCAGTTAATGGCCCAACCAGGGGTCGTCCCATTATCCCCTTCAACAATTATAATTATTGTATTAGCTATTTATCATAATTGGGATTTTATGTGGTCAATATTATCTAAGTTCAATAAACTATTGAAAGATAAATTGTATGTGCTTAATAAATGGGCTGAGGCCCGTGTTACTTGTTAGGGTTTAATGGGAACCCAACTACTCAAGCTAGAAAAAACACTATATATAGGCTATGATCTCCAATACATTAAATCACCACTCACTTTCTCTTCTCCTCATCAGAAGAGAGACTAAGACTTCAAAGCGATTCAATTGAGGAAAAGTCAGACGCCATCTATCTCGTTCCATTCCTCTTGCGATTTTGGCTAGGGTTCTAGGTATTATTTTATTATACTCAATTATACAAAATGATGAAGATCCTGAAAATATTAGAACAATTGATTCGATTTGTTCTTGTGTTGCTTCCGCTATAGAAGTATTTCCAACATATACCGGTTAGTGGTATATTTCATTACATGGGTACCATCTTTTAGAAGGACGGTGACCTAGATCAAGATATATCTCATATAATAAGAACATGATAGATATATGAAATGAAAGAGTAAATAAGGATATCTATGTAATCGAGTATGTTGACTAAGCTGAAGGGTCAATTTTATCAAACAACAATTAGACATGCATTATTGTATGGCGTAGAGTGTTGGAGTGAAACAATATCACATTAAAAAGATGAGCACGTCTCAGATGTGCATGTCGCGTTGGATTGTGGACATACTTAAAAAGATTACTCGAGGGAATGTCATAATCGGGCAAAAGGTGAAAGTAACATCTATTGAAGATAATATGTGAAAGTCTCAATTGCGGTGATTTGACAATGTGTATAGGCGGCCGAGTGATCAGCCTATTAGAGAAATTAAGAGTGGGTAGAAGAGAAGGGAGGATAGGGAGTAAATGATTCAAATAAGGGTAATTCTATTTACAAACACCATTTTGTTAAATACAGCCCCCAATTGATTAAGATTCCAATATTACCCTTTTAACCTAAAGTTGTTGCAACCATTTCACTAAATAAACGGACATAGCCTTCCAAGTTCAAAAGGAACGCAAGGCCATTCGGCCTTGCCGCATCACCTTCGTCGACCAAGGCCACCTGACCTCCGTCTAGGCCTCTAGGGACACCTCCGCCAGTTTGCCGGCTCAGCACTAGTCAGCAGCCACACGCCAATCTCCACCGCAGCTTTAAGTTAACTATTTGACTATTTGAATTGATTTTTATATGTTTGCCTGTTTGGATTATTAGTAGATTATTTAATATTTATGCCTTATGCCTACTCCTATTCTCCTAATCCATTACAATATTACTCTGTATGAAATTTAAAAACAAATTAGTTATTAGGGTGCTATTTTTTGTGTGTGTAATTGTTTGATGAATTAATTTAACAAATGTGGTGTAAATGTATAAATATGTTATTACTTGTTACTTTTTAGTTTGTGGGTTTAAAGTTATTAATACAAAATTGAATTAATTTTTAACTTAAAATAACTTAATTTTTTAGTAGATGACTTTGCATCTAAATAAGTAGAGCTGTCAAACGGGCCAACCCGATCAAACCCGACCCGACCCGTAACGGGTTATGCTTTATGTGGGTTGGGTCGGGCCAACCCGTTTAATGACGGGCCAAAATTTCCTCAACCCTAACCCAACCCACCTAACCCGTGGGTTAAACAGGTTGGCTCGCGGGCCAATGTAAAAAAATATATATAACAAAAAAACTTTAAAAATAATTACCCGGAAGTATATATTTATATTAATAAGTAGTAACAAAGGAAATTTTGCCATTACGCTTGGTTCAATAAAAGATTGGATTTTCCTAAAAAAAAGTAGTAGCAAAGGAAATATAAGAAATAAAAATACTAAAAATTCAACACTTGTTAAGTTTAATTAAAAAAATATTAAATACTAGTTATACGAGAATTTGAAAACTATAAGAGGGTATGCGATAAAAATACTCATTGTATAAAAATAAAGATCTACACAGACCTTTTGATTGATTATTTGTAAATAATGACTACTAATTGTTAAATATTGTATCGAACTTCACATAAAATATACTTTTCAACATTTTATTTGAATATTTATTATAGAAATAAATATTGTTTTGTCATGGTTGTAGTTTTTTAATTGTAATTATAATAATATTGATAGTAAAAGAACAATATTTATGATAATAAAATTCAAAACTATATTTTTATATTTTGGCCCGCGGGCCAACCCACTTAAACCCGCAACCTGCGTAGGTTGATCCGCAAAACCCGCGAACTAAATGGGTCAGAAATTCTCAACCCTAACCCACCAATAAATGGGTTTAAACGGGCCAGCCCGCGGGTTCCGGCCCATTTTGATGGCTCTATAAATAAGTTCGAAGAATGTCTCTGTTTGTCCCTATTTCATCCAACAATCATATAAACGATATAGAGTACAAAGGAAAATAGCTTTGATTCAATACCAACAATGATCGAGAAATACAGCTCTAGGTATCGAGAATACAAAGTATCGTCTCTCTCTCTCACTACAATAATATGTGCTCTAAATAATCTGTAAAAGTCTCTCTGCACATTCCCTCTAAGGCACTATTTATAGGCCTAGGGAATGTGTTGATGTGACCTAAGCATGATTGGGCTTCTTTATTTAGTTAGCCCAATAACACACTTTACAATATTTCCTAATAAGGCTAGTCTAATAATAGCTAACAAGGATCCCAATGGGCTGAAAATATCTAGATAAAATAGCTACACAAATACAAAGATATTTATCAGGATTGGACACCATAAATATTCCTAACAATCTCCCCATTGGTGTTCAATCATGTTCAATCAGCATTGCAGCGCGAATATCTTTGTCTTTGTGTTTATTCAGCAATGTAGAGGAGAGTGTAGATAAGATTTGTCAAGTTGCTCCTCTTTTGTCTTGAACTTCAGTGCAGCTCAGCTTCCTTTGTCTTTGAACTTGGCTTCTTGAGAAGGCTTTTTGGAGAAATCCTTGCAATCTCCCCTTTGATGTCTTCTTGGCAATTTGTTCTTTGATGCCGGGGTTTGAGGAATCTTCAAAGTCTTGCTTGTAGTCCTTGCCTTCTAGAAGTTGCTCTTGATCAGCTTGAATGAATTCTGATGGCGCCTTTTGAATGAATGTTCTGATGATTTCCAGGCATGCATGGGATTCATTTTCAGAATTTGATTACCCGACCTCTGTCTCCTTCAATGTGTAGGTGGCACAACGGAAAAAGATTGGTTTTTTAGGAGATCTCGTCGGTGGCACAACGGAAAGAGATGGTTAACTTCTGAGATTAGCTGACCATTTGATTTGAAGCTGACTTGACATTTTTGATGATTTGAGAGAGTAGAGAGCCGTTGTTGATTTTTGTGGTGAGGGAGAGATGTGTCAAAGAATGATTTGTTGGTAGTAAACAGCATGTGGACCATTCTCCCCCTCATGACGATCCGATGAATCGGGACACCATGCTTTTATTCTTTTATTCTGGATAACAAAAACCAAAAAAAAAGATAAAAACCGAAGACACCATAGTGTTCCGTTATCACAACATCAATGTAAACACCGATGTGTGGCCTGTGTAAAATGATGGAAGCAATAAAGTTCTAACAGGACTTCCAACCAGTCATTGTGAAGCATCTGAAGTAGATGTCACTCTGGTTGTTATGGCATGATCATAAAGATTAGCAAAGAAAGTGGTAGCCCCCGAGGTCGCGTAGACGCTCGTTATCATCACTATAGAGATAAACTCTAAAGCGATGGCCTGAACATGTTGGTGATTTCTATGTTGCAACAACAGGACTTCCTTCCAATCATCGGTCTATCTATAGTAGATGAGCCCTATGGAAGTTCTCGCGGGTCACTTGGACCGACAACTGACTCAAAAGTATGTCTGTGTCCTAGAAAATTCAAAACATTTGGGAGTGAGATAACTAGACACAGCGTGATCAATGAAAGTTCAATGGCATGGGGCTGAGGCCACTGTAGTAAGTATCATTTTCCTCGGAAGGAGACGGTAATAATAGATGAGGTTCCCTGTGAAATATGATTAAACACATGTCTGTTGGGAGACAAGTGAGTGGTCTATGGTAGGGTTGTGCACGCGTCGTTTGGACAAAATGCAGCGACTTCTACCCGGGATCTGAATAAATTCAGTCCTGAACCTATGGGGATTGTCCGGAGTATTTGAGTGACTGGGAGTAATTCTCTCAATTGAAAGCGCAGTTGAGGTAGCAGACATGTCATTGATTATTGTTCTCTCGCTCACTTGAGCCTTCTGCTTCCTCACTCTCATAGTGTTCAGTCAGTTACTCACTCACTCTCGGCTTTGTCCCTTGGGTAGGCTTAGTTGGGTTTACTAAGCCATTGAGACTTATCTCTCATAGATCTGTTCATTTTCTCTTTGTGCTCCCCCTTAACTAGAGCACTCGGTATGCTTTGTCATTGTTCGGCACCAGGAGGAGAAAATAGAAAACTCCCCCTCAAATGTTGCATCCTTTGAGAGAATTCTTGCATTTTATCTTGGTTGTTTGAAGATTCAGATTGGGGTTGTTGGCTAGATGAAGCATCATGCTCGAGTATCCGTTGCCTCTTATTCTCCCCCTCATGAGGAGCCGAATAATAGGGGTCCTCATGTGAACGTTTGTGACCGCGGAGACTGTCATTGCATGTGCTTTCGGTTTCAAGTACCACAAGAAGGGCTCTTTGTTTGTCAGTTAGTGGAGCTTCTTTGGTTTCTAGAATTCTCGCTAGCATAATTGATGGTAGGTCATGGAATGGCATGGTAAATGAGACATGGTTAGGATTGGGGTGAGTTGCTGTTGGGAGTGAGAGGATGTGGGTTGAGTTAGGGTTTGGATGATGTCATTAAGAAGCGTCGGGGTGGTCCTGAATTCCTGTGCCCGAGCGGTTATTGCTTCGTGCACCCATGGTTTAACGGTGGAATCCATGAAACGCTACAAAATGACAGAAAGGTCGGTAGGGTAAGGGTTTCCGGTTACAGGGGTAGTAACCGTTGTCACAGCATCGGTAAAGATTACCGGTGTGTGGCCTGCATATAATTATTGAGTTATCTGTTGAGTGGCAGGACTTCCGATCATCATCGAAGTATCTCCGATCGTTGTTGATAGGTAAAGTGGACCTGTAGAGTGCGGTGGTGTGAAAAGTGTATGTGTCCTACAAAAATTAGAAAATATATGAAGGGTGACACCTAGACACAACGTGGTAGAAGAAGGGATAATGACCTGGGGCTGGTGGTCACTATAGATATCCTCGACTTCTCCGGAAGGGGGCAGAGAGGTGGGTATGAGATCCATTGATATTGAAACTACTACCTGTTTGGAGGCAGCAGAGTGGCTAGGGGAGGCTTGTGCATGCACAGTTGGGCAAGATTCTGTGTCTTCTACCCGAAGACTGAAAAGATCAGTCTTTGTGCGTATAGTTTTAGCCCAGTTTGTAACATCTAGGTCTGAATAGTCATCAAACAAGGTTATTTCTTGAGCTAGGCTTCTTGATGTTTGCACTCTTTGTGGAGGGGTGAGTGATGAAGAGAGGACATCATGATGTTGCTTAGAGCGAGTCTCACTGATAATATGTCCTTGAGTGTTCTTTCTCAAGTAAGACACCTCTTTATCTGCAGTCGTAGAAAGCTTGATATTGAATCAGCATTTTTGTACAGGAGCTTTCCTGGCTTTCCTTGTGTTGTCATCTTCATCCTCGTCGTCCTCATCACTCTTTTCGTTGTCGCTCTTTCCAGCCTTGCTCCCGGAGCCCTCATCGTCAGCGTTTTGTAGTCTGGCTGTGCTAGACGAGTCATAGGTAGTCTCCTCAGCAACTCGGGGGTGGCCCTCAGCAGACATAGTCTGATCATCATGGGGCCGACCACTGGTCTCTGTGGTTAGGTGGAAATCTCAGGACCCTCACTTTCTCTCGGTTAACTCCCTTGGTGTAAGGAATATATGTAATTAGATTTTGATGATGCTAGGATAATTAGATTAGAATTTTAAAGTACCCCTATTAGATTTTATGTATTAGAATTTTCAGTTGTAAGTATTAGTGTAGTCGACGATCAGAGTTGCTCTCTTATGGATCTGATCAGAGCTGCTCTATGAGAACTGCTTTCAGAGTTGCTCTCGGGAAGTCATGAGAGTTGCTCATCAGAGAAGCATAAGAGTTCGATGTATAGCTACATCAGAACTCAACATCAGACAAGCATCAGAGTTCCCACACCAGATCTCGACTTGAAACTACATCAGAACTACCCATCAGAAAGCCATCAGAATCCAACGTATCAGAAGACTCAGATCAGAGTCCGACTAACACTTAGAAGAATTTCAAGGCTACTTCCAACGGCTGGGAAATTCATCAACGGCTAGATGATATTCCGTCCAAGGAAAGTATTTAATGCTCATTAAATGAGCCTGATACGCTTTGGATTGATTGCAAATGATTGACCGAGAAATCTGGAAGATATATTATAAAAATAGAAAGCTTCCAAATTAGTGGGTCAAGTCAACAGTACGCGCATTCAATGCAGTTGTCTCCTCCTCCAACGGGCAGACAACCCCAGTATATAAGCTACACACTGAAGAACAGGAAACCAACTTTGCTACAACTTTTGCTCATCATACTTCAAGCTCTCTTGAGATTCAAACTCAACAATCATCAACAAGACAAGCTTACGTTGGGAAGATTAAAATATCCATATCCTCCAAACCCAACACACAGCAAAGTTCATCCTGCTCTTCAACGAAACAAGTTGGAGAAAACTCTGTTTTCAGAACATCTTCTGCAAAGAAGGGCGTCCAAGTAACTGCAGTAGTGAAGTGGTGATACTTCCGGGAAGCTGAGTGAAAGGACCAGCCATCAGGACGTGGAACTGCATCCTGGGTGGCAACTATGCTTGAAGAAGACGTGGAGAGCTTCTTAAGTGCTAGGGGACTAAGCTTTGTAACCGTTTACTTCAAAGCTAGTGGAACAGTGGACTAGAGGAACGCGTTGTTCCTTGAACCACTATAAAAACCCCGGTGTCATTTACTTTACAGCAATTTAAATACTGCACTTAGGATTTTAACTGTATAACTCTAAGACTTGGAATCTGTGTTCAGCAGATCTTGTTCTCAGAGTTATCAGAAAGGCACTTGCCTTAGTATTTGTTTGAGGCTACCCGGAACTCTTATCCGCTGCAAGACCAGTTCTGATCATCAGAACTCGACCTTCTCTGATAAGTCAACTCTGACTTAGAGAAAAGTTGAAAAACTTGAATCAGTCTATTCACCCCCCCCCCCTCTAGACTGATTACCAACTCAAACGGGACCAACAAGTGGTATCAGAGCCTCCTTATTCTTGTAATCTTTTAGGTTACCTTCTGAACAAAGATCCACTTGTTTCTAGCCTCTTTATTTGTTATTATGGATAACTCTCTTGCAAAGCATCTTATGTTCACAGATCAGAAGTATGATGATTGGAAAATCAGAATGAAGGCACATCTATGTGCTCTTCATGATGAAATGTGGGAAGTCTTGGAGAATGGCCCCTTCGTTCAGTTCATGAAGGTCAACCCTGATCATACTACTGATAACTCTCTGCCCCAGATGATTGAGAAGGCCAGGTCTGAATGGATCAAGGAAGAAAAGAGACAATACAACCTTGACAATATTGCCAAAGACATTCTCTACAAGGCCATTGATGAAAGGTACTTCAACAGAATCAAGAAGTGCAAAACTGCTAAGGAAATCTGGGACAAGCTGGATGAGATTGGAGCTGGAGATGAACAGGAGAGAGACAACAAGCTGACCATTGCCATGAAGAAGTTTGATGACTTCAAACTCCTCCCAGAAGAATGCATTGCCAAGATGCATGAGAGACTGCTGATCCTTATCAGTGAGATTTCTGAACTTGGATAGGAACTCACCATCAAAGAAGTCAACATGAAAATCCTCAGAGGACTGCCTTCAGCATGGAAAATGAAGGTAATTGCAGTCCAAGAAAGCAAGAACATCAAGACCTACCCCACAGAGAGACTGATCTCAGATCTCAAAGCTTATGAGTTTGAGATGGTTGAAGAGAAAGAAGAAGTGCCAGATGAGAGAACCACAACTGCTCTCACTGCCAGCACTTCTAAGACAACAAACTTTGATCCTTCAACTCTTCTATCTGATGAATATATGGCTGCCTTAAGTTTATGAAGAAAGATGGAAGGAGTCCATCCTCCATCAGAAGACCGCATCAGAAGACCAAATCTTCTGAAAACAATGGAGAGTACCTCTGCTACAATTGCAGACAGCCTGGACACTTCAAGGCTAACTGCCCCTTTCCAAGAGTGTCCAAGAAGCAAGGACATGAAGAAGAAAAGAAACCTGAAGATCAACACAGAAGAAGAAGAGCATTCGTCTCAGAACAAGCTGAGAGAGATCCACTCTCTGAATCAGAGTCCAGTTCAGATTCTGACTCTGATGAAGCATTCTGCTGCTTGGATGCAGAAACTGAAGACCTCTGCCTCATGGCACAATCAGATGATGAGGTATGCTCCACTTCTGATTCTATTTCTTCTTCGGTAGGCACAGCCTTAAATGATGATCCAATGTCATCATTTTGGGAAGAATTTCAAACTATCCAAGCCACTTATTCTTTTGTTAAAGAAGAAAATAGTAGGCTAAAAGCTGATATCTCTAACCTAAGTAAGGAGACTGGGTGCAAACTTAATCTCCTGACTGAGGAAAGAGATAAACTAAAAGCTGAAGATGAATCTCTTCTAAAAAGAGTAAGAGACATTGAGGAACTTGAGAGCAAATATAATAGTCTTCTGAAGATGCAATCTTCCATGAAGAATATTTGTGTCTCTCATAACCTCACCTCTGGTCTTGGATATGTTGAACCCAAGTCTGGTGAACCTTCTGTAAGGCATAGCACTCAAGTTGCTAAAGCCAAAAAGGTCATAGTTTCACAGACTTGCAGCCTCATCTGCCATGCTAGTACTTCTGGTACTAAAGTTGTACATGAGAAGGTCATACCAGAGAAGCAAAATCTAAAGGCCAAACCAAAACAAATCTTGAAAACTAATGAACCTGGCAGAAGATCTAATAACAGAAAAAGTTTTCAGAAAAATAATAATCAAAGACCAAACCTTATCAGACAATCTCATGACAACAGTAACAGAAACTGCTATCAGAAAGGCAGATATCAAAAGAAAGTTAACTATAGACAGAAGAGGTTGACTGGTCAACCTCAGAAGTCTAAAGCTAAGCGTCCCTCTGCTCTTGATAGTATATGGGACTTCTTTCCAACAAAGAAGGCTATGCAAAAGTATGCAAACAGAAAGCATGATCCTCACAAGCATCTGCCCAAAGTGAATCATACATCTGTTTACTACGACTACCAGGTGGACAATGGGTACCATCCACCAAGGTTTCAGTTGATGAGACCAAAATGGTACCAACTACCAAGATTACATTACCCCCCAGGACCCAACATTGCTTGGGTACCTAAATCTTCCTTTTAATCTTGCAGGAACTCTGTGCTGGAGCCATCTCAGAGCAAGAATGGTTTATTGATAGTGGATGCTCCAGGCACATGACAGGTGACAAGAGTTGCCTATCAGAGTTCCAGAAATACAATGGACCCCGAGTCACTTTTGGAGGAAATGACAAGGATGGTCAAACAAAGGGAAGAGGGAAGCTGATCAAGAACCAGATAAGCATTGAAGATGTCTCATATGTTAAAGGTCTGAAGTTCAACCTGCTGAGTGCTAGCCAGTTCTGTGACAAAGGCTACACAGTTGAATTCACAAAGACTCTATGCTATGTCAAGCATGAGACAACCAAGGAAGTGGTTCTTACAGCCAAGAGGAGAAAGAACATCTATGTTGTTGACTGGCAAACAACAAAAGATGATACATGCTTGATAGTCAAAGATAACTCAAAGCTAAGCTTGGGACTGGCACAAGAAGCTTAGCCACCTGAATTTCAAAACCATCAACAAACTGGCAAGAGAACACATTGTAGATGGTCTGCCTGACATTGTCTACAAGAAGGAGACCCTCTGCAGTGCTTGTCAGAAGGGCAAACAAGTGAAGACCTCATTCAAGCCCATAGATGGAGATCTTTCTACTTGTCCTCTAAATCTGATTCACATGGATTTATTTGGACCAGTTGAAACTCCCAGTGTTAGTGGAAAAAGATATACACTTGTCATGGTTGATGATTACTCAAGATATACATGGACTGTGTTCCTAACAAAGAAAAATGAAACTCTTCAGAAGTTGCCATCTCTGTTAAAGCAACTTCAGACTGAGAAGAACATGAAGGTCAGGACAATCAGATCTGACAGAGGAACTGAATTTGTCAACAAGATGATCAAAGACTTCTGTGATCAGAATGGCACATTCCATCAACTCTCTGCTGCCAGAACACCCCAACAAAATGGTGTTGCAGAAAGAAGAAACAGAACTTTAAAGGAAGCTGCAAGGACCATGATTGCTGAATCAGGATTGCCCATCAGATACTGGGCTGAAGCAATCAACACTGCATGCTACACTCAAAACAGAAGCATGATCCACAAGAAGCATCAGAAGACCCCCTACGAGCTGTGGAAAGGAAGAAAACCAAACATCAGCTACTTCCATGTGTTTGGATGCAAGTGCTATATTCTAAACAATGGAAAGGAGAATCTGAAAGTATTTCAAGAAAAAGCTGATGAAGGTGTATTCTTAGGCTACTCAAGTTCATGCAAAGCCTATAGGATACTTAACAAAAGAACTATACAAGTTGAAGAATCCATTCATGTCAAGTTTGATGATGGCACCTCTGCAGAAGGACTATCAGAAACCCTACAGAAGATCAATCTTGAAGATAAGATTTCAGAACCATCAGAAGAGATCACCAACAATCCTGTATTCTCAACTCCTCCTGCCAATCCAATTCTGATAGACAAAGATGAAGATGAAGATGGAGAATCAGAAGATGAACCATCAGAGTTGCCTAGACAACAACTATCAGAACCTGATCTAACTTGGTTAAGAGATCATCCTCCTAATCAAGTGATTGGTCAAGTTACCAGTGGAGTAAGGACCATATCTGCATCTAGAAGAGAAGCCATGTTCACCTGCTGTATTTCCCAGATGGAACCAATGTGTGTGGAAGAAGCTCTAGAAGATTCAGATTGGATCAATGCAATGCAAGAAGAGCTGACACAGTTTGAAATAAATCAAGTATGGGAACTTGTTCCTAGACCCAAGCATCAGAATGTCATTGGAACCAAGTGGGTATTCAAGAACAAAGCTGATGAAGAAGGTGTTGGTCCCGTTTGAGTTGGTAATCAGTCTAGAGGGGGGGTGAATAGACTGATTCAAGTTTTTCAACTTTTTCTCTAAGTCAGAGTTGACTTGTCAGAGATGGTCAAGTTCTGATGATCAGAACTGGTCTTTGCAGCGGATAAGTGTTCCGGGTAGCCTCAAACAAACACTAAGGCAAATGCCTTTCTGATAACTCTGAGAACGAGATCTGCTGAACACAGATTCCAAGTCTTAGAGTTATGCAGTTAGAATTCTAAGTGCAGTAAGTAAATGCGTAAAGTAAGTGACACCGGGGTTTTTATAGTGGTTCAAGGAACAACTCGTTCCTCTAGTCCACTGTTCCACTAAGCTTGTAAGGATCAATTACAACGCCTTAGTCCCTAGCACTTAAGAAGTTCTCCACGCCTTCTTCAAGCCTAGTTGTGACACCTCGAAAAATTTAATAAAATAAAATAAATAAATTTTATTAGTTAGCAAAATATTACGAAAGTGATTTTTAATAATCAAGTGAATCAGGAAAAAAAAAAAATCTTAACATTGGTAACATTTTTAATCAGATAAAAATGTTTAAAAAAAAAATGACATTTTTATAACAATATTGTTGACTTGACATATATAATAAAAGTGATATCTGAATTTGAAGATACGAGTTAATAATATGTGTACATAAAATACCACACAAAGATAAAGATGCTATACATGCATTGACTTTTCAAGTCTAATAAAATATACATAATACACTACGTATTAGTATATCTGCAGCTCATCACCATGGTAATAACAATAATACACATTCATGCATCCTTAGCTTGCATAATTCAACACCCACATGGGATACCATGTATGATGCATCTCTCACCACTAAAACAGTACAATCACAATAATTTTCTTATCTCCATATTACTCTCGCACACCTAACCTCCGAATAAGAACACAAGTACGAGTTCCACCCACATGTATATATCGAAGCCAAGCTACTCATCGCCAACCTACACCCACATGTGTTGTTCATAGCTAGAACCCCCAATCTCATAGTATAAATAACAGACCAGACCTTCAGCCCTCTTCATCCCCAAACCTGCGGCATATATATATACGCACATATATATATATATACATACTACGTATATGCGAATTTACGACCCTTCGTTTTAGCCAGAACCAAACCTGGAAAAAACTCTAAAACCCTTCCACTTTGAGAGGGAAATCCAGCGGAGAAAGAATCGTAGAAAACGGTCGTGAAACGAGGGGGAAACACTCCGCCGGAGTCTCGCCGGGCTGCTCTTCATGTCGGAAACCAGAGGAAGGAGAGCTGCCGTTGACCTCTAGTCCATTACTGACCTTCGCCGTCGCAGAAGGAGTCCACCGTCGCCGCCGATCCAATCGTCGGTCCTCAGAAAGGTAAGTCATCGTCCTCCGCGTTTTCTTCGTTGCTCCCGGCATGCGTTAATGAAGATGATGCACTGTAGCAGTGTTTTAATATCACTAGTTTGGGCTACTAAGTGCTATTGGGCTGGGTCGCGAGTTTGGGCCAGTTCGGCCCAATTTTAATAAAAATTAAAAATAAAATAATAAATCCAATAAATAAAATCTGGAAAAAATATAAATTAATTAACTAGTATAGATATGCATATTCGGCCCGACCAGAATTGCAAAATAAGATTTTTAGCTATTTTTAATTGCTTTAATTGTAATTGGACCAATTTGTACACATTTAGTAAATAATTAGCTAAATGACGAAAATAATTATGAAATAAATATTGGAGTAAACTAGATTAAGTATATGACTAATTAGGACACTTATGATCATTTATAAGTAATAAAAATTTTGATTAGCATATTTACTTATAATTAAACCGGTTAATAGATATATGACATTAAATGAATAAATAAGGAAAATAATTCTAAAATAAATATCTGGACAAACTAGGTCAAATATAAACCCAAAATATATTTATGGACGGTTATAAATTTATAGAGTCGATTCTTAAGCTATTTAATTTAATTGGGCCATATAAAACTAGTTAAGTAATTAAATAAAAGAATTTGAATGATAATGGTGAAATAAATAAATCACTAAGATTGGAAATAATATCCTGGAAAAAAAAAGGAGGTTTGGAATAAAATAAGGAAAAGAAAATAAATTTTGGATAGCTAACGTAAATGAATAACTATATTTGGATTTAATAAATAAATTACTAAATTAGTGGACTAATTGAATTAGTGTGATTAAATTAATAATTATTATCCCTGATTATTTTTTATTCGGACTCCATATAAATTATTAAACTATTTGAACTCATAAAAAATTAGTTGATTTAATATAAATAAATTAATTAAGTAATGTGTACGTAATAATTTAACTAGTTAATTGACTTTATTGAACTAGTTTTACTAAATCAATTAGTTTAATGGATAAATTAGTTAAAATATGGACTTGGTAACATTGTTGGACTTTATAGTAAAAATAGAAAATTAAAAAAAAATTAGAATTTGGTTATTGGCCTTAATTGAATTGGATTGATGAATTTAGCTATATTGATATAATTAAACTTATTTAGTTGATGAAGTTAGTTCAATTAAATTGGTTAATCAAATAAATAAATCCGGAGGGTTGGATTAGTTAATGTAATTAGGTTAGTATAAATAAACTATTGAGCTAATTAATGTTTTATTGAGATTAGATTATCATTAATGATTATTATTTCGAATTATTGCTTACGCCAAATTATTATTAAAAGTTTTATTAAATAAACTATATAAGTTATGTAAACTGAATTTCGGACTGAAATGGATTACTTAATTCGAAATAATAAAATTATTATGTAATTAATTTGATTAAACTAGTTAACTAAATTAATTAACGTAAACTATGAAGGGGATTAGTATGGTCAAAGAAAATAATAAGGTTGGACTGAAAATTAACATTTTAAATAAGGTTTATGAATCTAACCTAATAGTTATATTTAAAGAAGGAATTATAAAGTTAAAATAATTAAAAGTGGGATAGATGGGAAATAACAAAAATAATAGAATAGTTATTGATTTAGAACTTTGATATATATTAGAAGGAGAATTCAAGTGAAGACCAAGTTAGAGATTTTATTAAGAGGATTAGGAGCATCAGGAGTTAAGGTAAGTTTCTCTGCCGATCCAAAATCGTTTCCTCGTATTATATATGTATTATGTGATACATGATTTTAATGTGAGTTATGATGTATATGTATGAGATTTTGAGATTGTTGGATCTGTGATATTTGAGAAGTGAAACTAAATGCTTTTGGGTATTAAATATTTTATTTAAACATTTTGAGGCAGTTTGAGAAATTGAGGAATATTTTGAAATATATTAATTCAAGATAAAAGAATGATTTCATAAGAGGTAGGCATCTCGGGAGTAATCCGAGGTGTTGGTTTTCCACGTCCCTTAAAATGTGGAGAGTGGTTAGGGCTACTACTAAGAAGAGATTTTTGAGTAACTTTCGGATCGATGATCCCTTTTAAGAAGGAGAGTTGTGGTAGCAGTAGTAGTTCCGACGTAAAAGGGCTGCTACTGCTAAGGGTGAGGATAAGTTTTGAGTGATAATTGGATCGATGATCCCTTTTAAGAAGCAGAGTTGTAGTAGTAGTCCCTAATCATTCAAAGATATCTTATTCAGGGGTAGTTGGTAGACTGAGTCCCGATTACTCGTGACGACTTACTACTCGGAGGGCTTGGAATCCCGTTTAGGGGGTGTGCACACTTAAGGTAGTCGTTTCGTTTCCGCAAGAGCAGTTGTGGTACCGGCACTTGTTCGGGGTGGCCGTCCGTAACCACGGTCCACCGGGCTCAGTCGAAAGGTTGAGCACCGCCCTTCTAAATTACTAGGAAGATAGAGAAGAAGTAATTTTGAGAAATATCAAAGAAAAAAGGATTTTGGTGGAGTGTGTCATTTTTATATAGTATTATATGAAAAACTATTTTTAGCCAAACATGATTATTTTACGGGGTTGGGTAGTACTTACTTAGCTCTAAAGCTAATTTTTGTTTTCTTTCCTTTGTTTTGTTTTCTGCACTTTATTTGTGCAGGTGATGAGGCTTATGTTGACTGATGATTGCTTGATTCCCGAGAGCGGTTTAGAGATGCCTTAGTCAAACCTAGTCAAGAATTATAATTTAATTATGTTGAACACTTGTTTTACTTTGTTTAGTTTTGTGATTGCCTGTGCATTCGGCCGGTTAAGAGATGACCGGATGTGGCGGTAACACCCATTTCCCAATTAGTGTTATTTCCGCTGCAAAACTTTTTATCTGTTTTGAAAGAATAAATCAAGTTTATTATCAGTAAATCTATTATTTCAAGTATTATTTTGGGAGGGAAAATGGGGGTGTTACACTAGTTGTCACTCGGGATGCAGTCCTGCTTCCTGATGACTGGTCCTTTCACTCAGCTTCCCGGAAGTATCACCACTTCACTGCTGCAGTTACTTGGACGCCCTTCTTTGCAGAAGATGTTTTGAAAACAGAGTTTTCTCCAACTTGCTTCGTTACAAAAGATATGTAGATGAAGATCTTGGTCTAACCACTTGGCCGAAAACGCCACTTGGGAGTCCGAAGATGATATGCGCAGCCGCTATCCAAAGTTATTTGTCTAAGGCAACGTTGTGATTACGGGAACATAACCTTGTAATACCTCTTAAATTATAAGATATTAGCTTATGCTTCGGGACGAAGCATCTTCTAAGGGGGGTAGAATGTGACACTCCATAAACTTAATAAAATTTAATACTAACTAAGATGTGGTGTTCATTTGTGGATAAAATTTTCTTTAGTTTATGTTTCGGGACGAAACATCTTTTAAGGAGGGTAGAATGTGACACCTCGAAAAATTTAATAAAATAAAATAAATAAATTTTATTAGTTAGCAAAATATTACGAAAGTGATTTTTAATAATCAAGTGAATCAGAAAAAAAAAAATCTTAACATTGGTAACATTTTTAATCAGATAAAAATGTTTAAAAAAAAAATGACATTTTTATAACAATATTGTTGACTTGACATATATAATAAAAGTGATATCTGAATTTGAAGATACGAGTTAATAATATGTGTACATAAAATACCACACAAAGATAAAGATGCTATACATGCATTGACTTTTCAAGTCTAATAAAATATACATAATACACTACGTATTAGTATATCTGCAGCTCATCACCATGGTAATAACAATAATACACATTCATGCATCCTTAGCTTGCATAATTCAACACCCACATGGGATACCATGTATGATGCATCTCTCACCACTAAAACAGTACAATCACAATAATTTTCTTATCTCCATATTACTCTCGCACACCTAACCTCCGAATAAGAACACAAGTACGAGTTCCACCCACATGTATATATCGAAGCCAAGCTACTCATCGCCAACCTACACCCACATGTGTTGTTCATAGCTAGAACCCCCAATCTCATAGTATAAATAACAGACCAGACCTTCAGCCCTCTTCATCCCCAAACCTGTGGCATATATATATACGCACATATATATATATACATACTACGTATATGCGAATTTACGACCCTTCGTTTTAGCCAGAACCAAACCTGGAAAAAACTCTAAAACCCTTCCACTTTGAGAGGGAAATCCAGCGGAGAAAGAATCGTAGAAAACGGTCGTGAAACGAGGGGGAAACACTCCGCCGGAGTCTCGCCGGGCTGCTCTTCATGTCGGAAACCAGAGGAAGGAGAGCTGCCGTTGACCTCTAGTCCATTACTGACCTTCGCCGTCGCAGAAGGAGTCCACCGTCGCCGCCGATCCAATCGTCGGTCCTCAGAAAGGTAAGTCATCGTCCTCCGCGTTTTCTTCGTTGCTCCCGGCATGCGTTAATGAAGATGATGCACTGTAGCAGTGTTTTAATATCACTAGTTTGGGGACAGTACTATTGGTCCAGAGTAACTTCCTCGGGTCCTGCGGGCCCGGGGTGTTACAGGTGGTATCAGAGCAACCCTGCGACAGTGTGCTGATCCGTTGGATATCGGGCAGACACTTAGCAGGGGGAAAGATTCTGGAGTTTGATTGAGATTAGTTTAAGGGCGCAACGAGGACGTTGCGATCCTAAGTGGGGGTGATTGTAACACTTGAGATTTAATTTAAACGGATTAATAGTACTACTCATACCAACAAGGTGCATCTCCTTTTAAGGGAGCTCATTAGCCAAGAACTCCAAAGTTAAGCGTGCTTGCACGGGAGTAGTCTTGGGATGGGTGACCCCCTGGGAAGTTTCTCAGGGCGCGCACGAGTGAGGACAAAGTGCGCGGAAAAGGCTAGTGGCGGTTTGTGAGGACAGTACTAGAGGTCCGGAGTAACTACCTCGGGGCCTGCGGGGCCGGGGTGTTACAGATTGTAACACTTGAGATTTAATTTAAACGGATTAATAGTACTACTCATACCAACAAGGTGCATCTCCTTTTAAGGGAGCTCATTAGCCAAGAACTCCAAAGTTAAGCGTGCTTGCACGGGAGTAGTCTTGGGATGGGTGACCCCCTGGGAAGTTTCTCAGGGCGCGCACGAGTGAGGACAAAGTGCGCGGAAAAGGCTAGTGGCGGTTTGTGAGGACAGTACTAGAGGTCCGGAGTAACTACCTCGGGGCCTGCGGGGCCGGGGTGTTACAAATTGGTATCAGAGACCTTAGGTTTTTGAAAGGATTAGGACACGGGGTAATAGGTCGTAGGGAGGAATTCTGTCAACGAGACGATAAGAGTCTGAGCTGGTTGGTGCATAATTGAGCCTTTGCGCTCGTCCAACCAACTGGGAATTTCTCCTTGTGCTGAAACTTCGTTGTTCGAAATCTTTGACGAAAACAATGGTTTCGAAGTGGGGATTTTCAAAATGTTTTTCGTAAGAACTAGGAGAATGAACATACTAGGAAAAGGACCTTTCTAGGAACGCAGTGAGAAGGAGAAACCTTGACGATATTATTGAGTTATGAAATGCTTGAGATTCGTGCCTATGTGAAGTATGTGGACATGTTATCCTCTGTATGTGTTTATCTGTCATAAGAATTTGAGTTAGTAGAGAACTTGCATAACATAGAAGCCTTATGAATGCCTTAGTACTTAGTATTCGTTTTCTTTATTAAGAATCATGCCGCCAAGAAGGAACCCCCACACAACCCCAACCGTTGAAGAGCTTGCCCAAACTGTCCAACAAATGGCACAACTTATCGGAGCGGCTCAATCCTCGAACCGTGGGATTGATTACGCAACAAGAGTAGCCGGGCGGAACCCTCCAAAATATTTGGGCGAGGAGGACCATCTTATTTTGGAGGACTGGATTCGCACCTTCGACAAACTCTTTGACTCACTCAACTGCCCGTTGGAGCAGCGAGTGAACATTGCGGTGTATTACCTGCACCAAGAAGCGGACCACTGGTGGGCCGCCACCGGACCAGCACTTCTCGAGCAACCGGGCTTTGACTGGGAGGACTTCATAGTAGCTCTACGTGATCGCTTCTATCCGGATCACGTAAAGGAGGCAAATTATGACGAATTTGTCAATTTCAAGCAAGGTGACTTGACTGTTCAGGAATATCACACGAGGTTCGTCCAATTGGCTCGTTTTGCCAAAGACCTTGTGTCAACCGAGGCCAGCATGACCCGCAGATTTGTTAACGGGCTTAACTACGGGGCCCAAAAATTCGTGACTGTAGCAGAGCCACGAAACCTGAACGAGGCATATAGGAAGGCTGGTAAGTACTATCTGGTACACCAGAAAGAAAGAGAGGCACAGAAGAGAGATCGAAAGAATGCTGAAATGGAGCAGCAACAAAAGAAGGCTAGAACTGACCGCCCGGAACAACGTCAAAACAATCAAGGCGGGAGAACCATCCATGGCCATGGTCAGGGGAGAATCCAGCCAACTCAAACACGGTACTACAAATGCAAACTATGCCCAAACAACCATCCTGGGAAGGATTGTGCAGGGAACGCGGTGAAGTGTTATAACTGCAACCGTATGGGGCATAGGGCGTATGAGTGCCTGGATGAGAAGAAACCTCGGATCCAGGGCCAAAACCAGGGGAACAACCGGACCGGGGGTGGGGATAATCACATTAACAACAACCGTGGTAATCCCGGAAGCCGATCAACGGAGGGCAACCGTAACCCGGGCCAGGGAGGGCAAAACAACACCCAAGGCCGGATCTACGTCATGAACCAAGCTCAGGCAAATGCCAATGACGTGGTGTCAGGTACATTCCTTGTAAATTCCACACCTGCTCATGTACTGTTTGATTCGGGTGCATCCCACAGTTTTATATCCTCAAAACTTGTGGAAAAGTTAAAGTTAGAACCTACCACTACACTCAATCTTAATGTAAAAACAGCATCTAATAAGGTTGTAGCTTGCGGGAGTGTTTTCACCAATGTTTCTATAGTCATATCTGATACCGAATTACCCGGAGATCTAATCCAATTTGACTTGGAGGATATCGACGTGGTGTTGGGAATGGACTGGCTAGGAAAATATAAGGTGAGAATTCTTTGTGATGAACAAAAGGTGGTCTTGAGAGGACCCCACAAGAAGCGTGTATCCTACAAAGTGGTTACATCTCAGCCAGGCGTGAAGCTGGCAACCATGCAACAAGTCAAACGATACGTACGGAAGAGGTATGAAGTTTACTTATGCATGATCAAAGACTTAACATCCGAAGATCCAACCATTGATCAAATCCCTGTGGTCAATGAATTTCCGGATGTGTTTCCGGAAGAAATTCCGGGGATGCCGCCAGAGAGGGAAGTTGAGTTTTCAATTGATCTAATGCCGGGCACCGCACCTATTTCAAAGGCACCGTACCGTATGGCACCAAAGGAGATGCAGGAGCTGAAGGAACAACTCGAAGAACTGTTGGAGAAGGGCTACATCAAACCGAGTGTCTCACCGTGGGGCGCTCCGGTCTTGTTTGTAAAGAAGAAGGATGGGAGCCTGAGGCTCTGCATCGATTATAGAGAATTAAACAAAGCAACAGTCAAGAACAAATATATGCTGCCTCGCATTGATGACCTCTTTGATCAACTGAAGGGGGCTAACACATTCTCCAAAGTTGATTTGAGATCCGGGTACCATCAAGTGAGGATTGCTGAGAAAGACACTCCGAAGACGGCTTTTCGAACGAGGTACGGACACTATGAGTTCACCGTGATGCCGTTCGGCCTAACAAATGCGCCTGCGGTATTTATGGACCTCATGAACCGTGTGTTTCGACCCTACCTCGACTTGTTTACTATTGTATTCATCGACGACATCCTGGTGTACTCTAAGACACCAAAAGAGCACGAAGAACATCTGAGGACAGCGCTGCAAACTTTGAGAGAGAATCAGCTCTATGCCAAACTCTCAAAGTGTGAATTCTGGAAGGATCGGGTAGCATTCTTGGGCCACATCATCACCCAAGAAGGTGTATCTGTTGATCCATCAAAGATCGAAGCAGTGATAGACTGGCCTACACCCACAACTGTGACAGAGGTCCGGAGCTTTCTAGGCTTGGCAGGCTATTATCGCAGATTCGTGAAGGATTTCTCAAAGATTGCAAAACCTTTGACTAACCTCACGAAGAAGACCACGAAATTCATATGGGATGAGGAATGCAAGAAGGCTTTCCAGGAGCTTAAGCAAAGATTAACAACCGCACCTATCTTAACCCTACCATCGGGTACTGAGGGGTTCGAGGTTTACACCGATGCTTGTTTGAAAGGGTTGGGTTGCGTATTGATGCAAAATGGCAAAGTGGTGGCCTATGCATCAAGACAACTGAAGACCCACGAGGTACACTACCCGACTCATGACTTGGAACTGGCAGCGGTTATCTTCGCCTTAAAACTATGGAGGCACTATCTATATGGGGTACAGTGTAAAATTTACACCGATCACAAGAGCCTAAAGTACATCTTCACCCAAAAAGAGCTTAACATGAGACAAAGACGTTGGCTAGAACTCGTCAAGGACTACGACTTGGAGATTCAGTACCATGAAGGGAAAGCAAACGTAGTTGCCGATGCGCTGAGCCGAAAATCAACCCACTCCTGCAGAGCAACATGGATACTACCTGATGAGCTATATCGGGACTTTCAAAAACTAGGCTTGGAGGTACAGAATTTCGGAGAAGTAGATCGGGAAACGCGGTTACTCACCATGACCGTTACCCCATCTATTTTTGATGAAATTAGAGCAGGGCAGCCTGGAGATATAAAGTTGGACAGAATCCGAGCTGGTATGATGAATGGCGTAAACGGACCATTCGAACTGCACGAAGATGGTAGCATTCGACACAAAGGAAGGTGGTGTGTCCCGATGAAATGTGAAGAACTTAAGAAGAAAATTATGGAGGAAGGGCACAACACGCCTTACTCGGTGCACCCTGGAGGCGACAAGCTCTACAAAGACATCAAAAAGAACTTTTGGTGGCCAAAGATGAAGAAGGAGGTAGCTGAATTCGTGGCTCGATGCCTAAACTGCCAGAAGGTGAAAGCCGAACGTTGCAAGCCCAAAGGGCTCGTTCAACCTTTGGAGGTACCAAAATGGAAATGGGATTCTATCTCCATGGACTTTGTTGGGGGCTTACCCCTAACCAAGTCTGGCAAAGACAAGGTATGGGTTATAGTTGATCGGTTAACAAAGACCGCTCGCTTCATCCCAATGAACGAGACATGGAGCATGGAAAAGTTAGCTCGAGCTTACATCAAACACGTAGTTAAATACCATGGAGTTCCACAAGACATTGTTTCTGACCGTGATTCTAGATTTCTATCTCAATTCTGGAAGGAATTGCAAGCTGCTCTGGGGACGAAACTGAAATTGAGTACAGCCTTTCACCCAACCACTGATGGACAAACTGAGCGAACAATCCAAACACTCGAAGACATGCTGAGAGCATGTATGTTAGACCTACAAGGGTCATGGGACGAACACTTAGACTTAATCGAGTTTTCATACAACAATAGCTACCACGCCAGTATCAAGATGGCCCCATACGAAGCTTTATATGGTCAAAAGTGTAGAAGCCCACTATGCTGGAGCGACTTGACAGACAAGGTGGTGTTAGGGCCAGAATACCTACATGACACCATAGAGAAGGTGAAGCTGATTCAAGCCAGGATGAAAGCTGCACAAGATCGCCAGAAGTCTTATGCAGACTTGGGGAGGAAGCCAGCCGAATTCGAAGTGGGAGAAAAAGTCCTACTCAAAGTCTCCCCAACGAAGGGAGTAATGAGATTCGGAAAGAAGGGAAAGTTAAGCCCGAGATTCATCGGCCCGTATGATATCCTCGAGCGAGTGGGACGATTGGCATACCGATTAGCTTTACCCATGGAATTGGCTAAGGTAAGACACACCCCAACCTCTCGATGGTAGATATAATAGTAAGTGCCTCTCAAATACTAACGTGTGATGTACTTAGGTACACAACGTTTTCCATATTTCACAGCTGAAGAAGTATATTCGCGACGAATCACATATCCTTAACCCTGAGGTACAAATCGTAACCTCACGATTTTCAAAATCAAATTCAACATGTCTAACATTGACTCATTTAGGTGGTCGAATTGGACGAAACATTGACTTATGAGGAAAGGCCTATCCAGATCCTTGATACCAAAACTCGTGAGACCAGGAGAAAGTCAGTTAAAATGGTAAAGGTATCGTGGTCTAACCACTTGGCCGAAAACGCCACTTGGGAGTCCGAAGATGATATGCGCAGCCGCTATCCAAAGTTATTTGTCTAAGGCAACGTTGTGATTACGGGAACATAACCTTGTAATACCTCTTAAATTATAAGATATTAGCTTATGCTTCGGGACGAAGCATCTTCTAAGGGGGGTAGAATGTGACACTCCATAAACTTAATAAAATTTAATACTAACTAAGATGTGGTGTTCATTTGTGGATAAAATTTTCTTTAGTTTATGTTTCGGGACGAAACATCTTTTAAGGAGGGTAGAATGTGACACCTCGAAAAATTTAATAAAATAAAATAAATAAATTTTATTAGTTAGCAAAATATTACGAAAGTGATTTTTAATAATCAAGTGAATCAGAAAAAAAAAAAAAATCTTAACATTGGTAACATTTTTAATCAGATAAAAATGTTTAAAAAAAATGACATTTTTATAACAATATTGTTGACTTGACATATATAATAAAAGTGATATCTGAATTTGAAGATACGAGTTAATAATATGTGTACATAAAATACCACACAAAGATAAAGATGCTATACATGCATTGACTTTTCAAGTCTAATAAAATATACATAATACACTACGTATTAGTATATCTGCAGCTCATCACCATGGTAATAACAATAATACACATTCATGCATCCTTAGCTTGCATAATTCAACACCCACATGGGATACCATGTATGATGCATCTCTCACCACTAAAACAGTACAATCACAATAATTTTCTTATCTCCATATTACTCTCGCACACCTAACCTCCGAATAAGAACACAAGTACGAGTTCCACCCACATGTATATATCGAAGCCAAGCTACTCATCGCCAACCTACACCCACATGTGTTGTTCATAGCTAGAACCCCCAATCTCATAGTATAAATAACAGACCAGACCTTCAGCCCTCTTCATCCCCAAACCTGCGGCATATATATATACGCACATATATATATATATATATATATACATACTACGTATATGCGAATTTACGACCCTTCGTTTTAGCCAGAACCAAACCTGGAAAAAACTCTAAAACCCTTCCACTTTGAGAGGGAAATCCAGCGGAGAAAGAATCGTAGAAAACGGTCGTGAAACGAGGGGGAAACACTCCGCCGGAGTCTCGCCGGGCTGCTCTTCACGTCGGAAACCAGAGGAAGGAGAGCTGCCGTTGACCTCTAGTCCATTACTGACCTTCGCCGTCGCAGAAGGAGTCCACCGTCGCCGCCGATCCAATCGTCGGTCCTCAGAAAGGTAAGTCATCGTCCTCCGCGTTTTCTTCGTTGCTCCCGGCATGCGTTAATGAAGATGATGCACTGTAGCAGTGTTTTAATATCACTAGTTTGGGCTACTAAGTGCTATTGGGCTGGGTCGCGAGTTTGGGCCAGTTCGGCCCAATTTTAATAAAAATTAAAAATAAAATAATAAATCCAATAAATAAAATCTGGAAAAAATATAAATTAATTAACTAGTATAGATATGCATATTCGGCCCGACCAGAATTGCAAAATAAGATTTTTAGCTATTTTTAATTGCTTTAATTGTAATTGGACCAATTTGTACACATTTAGTAAATAATTAGCTAAATGACGAAAATAATTATGAAATAAATATTGGAGTAAACTAGATTAAGTATATGACTAATTAGGACACTTATGATCATTTATAAGTAATAAAAATTTTGATTAGCATATTTACTTATAATTAAACCGGTTAATAGATATATGACATTAAATGAATAAATAAGGAAAATAATTCTAAAATAAATATCTGGACAAACTAGGTCAAATATAAACCCAAAATATATTTATGGACGGTTATAAATTTATAGAGTCGATTCTTAAGCTATTTAATTTAATTGGGCCATATAAAACTAGTTAAGTAATTAAATAAAAGAATTTGAATGATAATGGTGAAATAAATAAATCACTAAGATTGGAAATAATATCCTGGAAAAAAAAGGAGGTTTGGAATAAAATAAGGAAAAGAAAATAAATTTTGGATAGCTAACGTAAATGAATAACTATATTTGGATTTAATAAATAAATTACTAAATTAGTGGACTAATTGAATTAGTGTGATTAAATTAATAATTATTATCCCTGATTATTTTTTTATTCGGACTCCATATAAATTATTAAACTATTTGAACTCATAAAAAATTAGTTGATTTAATATAAATAAATTAATTAAGTAATGTGTACGTAATAATTTAACTAGTTAATTGACTTTATTGAACTAGTTTTACTAAATCAATTAGTTTAATGGATAAATTAGTTAAAATATGGACTTGGTAACATTGTTGGACTTTATAGTAAAAATAGAAAATTAAAAAAAAATTAGAATTTGGTTATTGGCCTTAATTGAATTGGATTGATGAATTTAGCTATATTGATATAATTAAACTTATTTAGTTGATGAAGTTAGTTCAATTAAATTGGTTACTCAAATAAATAAATCCGGAGGGTTGGATTAGTTAATGTAATTAGGTTAGTATAAATAAACTATTGAGCTAATTAATGTTTTATTGAGATTAGATTATCATTAATGATTATTATTTCGAATTATTGCTTACGCCAAATTATTATTAAAAGTTTTATTAAATAAACTATATAAGTTATGTAAACTGAATTTCGGACTGAAATGGATTACTTAATTCGAAATAATAAAATTATTATGTAATTAATTTGATTAAACTAGTTAACTAAATTAATTAACGTAAACTATGAAGGGGATTAGTATGGTCAAAGAAAATAATAAGGTTGGACTGAAAATTAACATTTTAAATAAGGTTTATGAATCTAACCTAATAGTTATATTTAAAGAAGGAATTATAAAGTTAAAATAATTAAAAGTGGGATAGATGGGAAATAACAAAAATAATAGAATAGTTATTGATTTAGAACTTTGATATATATTAGAAGGAGAATTCAAGTGAAGACCAAGTTAGAGATTTTATTAAGAGGATTAGGAGCATCAGGAGTTAAGGTAAGTTTCTCTGCCGATCCAAAATCGTTTCCTCGTATTATATATGTATTATGTGATACATGATTTTAATGTGAGTTATGATGTATATGTATGAGATTTTGAGATTGTTGGATCTGTGATATTTGAGAAGTGAAACTAAATGCTTTTGGGTATTAAATATTTTATTTAAACATTTTGAGGCAGTTTGAGAAATTGAGGAATATTTTGAAATATATTAATTCAAGATAAAAGAATGATTTCATAAGAGGTAGGCATCTCGGGAGTAATCCGAGGTGTTGGTTTTCCACGTCCCTTAAAATGTGGAGAGTGGTTAGGGCTACTACTAAGAAGAGATTTTTGAGTAACTTTCGGATCGATGATCCCTTTTAAGAAGGAGAGTTGTGGTAGCAGTAGTAGTTCCGACGTAAAAGGGCTGCTACTGCTAAGGGTGAGGATAAGTTTTGAGTGATAATTGGATCGATGATCCCTTTTAAGAAGCAGAGTTGTAGTAGTAGTCCCTAATCATTCAAAGATATCTTATTCAGGGGTAGTTGGTAGACTGAGTCCCGATTACTCGTGACGACTTACTACTCGGAGGGCTTGGAATCCCTTTTAGGGGGTGTGCACACTTAAGGTAGTCGTTTCGTTTCCGCAAGAGCAGTTGTGGTACCGGCACTTGTTCGGGGTGGCCGTCCGTAACCACGGTCCACCGGGCTCAGTCGAAAGGTTGAGCACCGCCCTTCTAAATTACTAGGAAGATAGAGAAGAAGTAATTTTGATAAATATCAAAGAAAAAAGGATTTTGGTGGAGTGTGTCATTTTTATATAGTATTATATGAAAAACTATTTTTAGCCAAACATGATTATTTTACGGGGTTGGGTAGTACTTACTTAGCTCTAAAGCTAATTTTTGTTTTCTTTCCTTTGTTTTGTTTTCTGCACTTTATTTGTGCAGGTGATGAGGCTTATGTTGACTGATGATTGCTTGATTCCCGAGAGCGGTTTAGAGATGCCTTAGTCAAACCTAGTCAAGAATTATAATTTAATTATGTTGAACACTTGTTTTACTTTGTTTAGTTTTGTGATTGCCTGTGCATTCGGCCGGTTAAGAGATGACCGGATGTGGCGGTAACACCCATTTCCCAATTAGTGTTATTTCCGCTGCAAAACTTTTTATCTGTTTTGAAAGAATAAATCAAGTTTATTATCAGTAAATCTATTATTTCAAGTATTATTTTGGGAGGGAAAATGGGGGTGTTACACTAGTTGTCACTCGGGATGCAGTCCTGCTTCCTGATGACTGGTCCTTTCACTCAGCTTCCCGGAAGTATCACCACTTCACTGCTGCAGTTACTTGGACGCCCTTCTTTGCAGAAGATGTTTTGAAAACAGAGTTTTCTCCAACTTGCTTCGTTACAAAAGATATGTAGATGAAGATCTTGAAGGGTTGAAGAACAGGATGAACTTTGCTCTTGTTGGGGATGAGAGATTTGGAGTTTGAATCTTCCCAACGTAAGCTTTTTTCTTGTTTTTGTGTTGTGGAGTTTGATTCTCAAGAATGCTTGTAGTATGAAGTTCAGAGCAATAGTTCTTTTTTTTTGTTCTTCTTCGTGTAGCTTATATACTGAGGTTGTCTGCCCGTTGGAGGAGGAGACAACTGCATTAAATGCGCGTACTGTTAACTTGACCGCCGTTTTGGAAGGTTTCTATTTTTATAAGGAAAAATTGACAAGAATAATCCCACCTTTCACTGGTCTTCTCATAATAATCCTACCTTTACATAATCCCAAAATAATCTCACCTTTGCACTCCATCTTCTTTCATTGGACCCTGACCAAGTTTTTTACCTTTATTTGAAAATCTTATATAAATAATCTCACATTTATAAAGATATAATAGAAAAGTGAAAGGTGAGATTATTTATATGATTTTCAAAAAAAGAGTAAAAAACATGCTCAGGGTCCAATGAAAGAAGATGTGGTGCAAAGGTGGGATTATTCTGGGATTACCTAAAGGTGGGATTATTATGAGAAGACCAACGAAAGGTGGGATTATTTTTGTCAATTTTCCCTTTTTATAATATATCTTCCCGGATTCCTTGGTCAATCATTTGCAATCAATCCTTCAGCGTATCAGGCTCATTTAATGTGCATTAAATGCTTTCCTTTCATGCACAGTCTTCTAGCCGTTGGATGTTTTTACCCGTTGGATTCATAGCTGTTGGATGTTGCTTGAAATCTTCTAAGTGTTAGTCGGGCTCTGATCAGGCTCTTCTGAAGTGTTGGATTCTGATGGCTTTCTGAGTTCTGATGGCTTTCTGATGAGTTGAGTTCTGATGGCTTTCTGATCTCTGACTGAACTCTAACTCTGACTCTGATAGGTCCGCTGATGAGTACCTCTGATCTGTAACTCTCATCGGTTATCAGATGTCCAAATTTATCAGCAACTCTCATGGTGCAACTCTGATGGACTTCTGATAAGAGAACTCTGATGGAGCAGTTCTCATAGAGCAAGTCTGGTTGAACAATTCTGATGCACTTCTGATCTGATCCAAAACAGAGCAACTCTGATCGTCGACTACACTAATACTTACAATTGAAAATTCTAATACATAAAATCTAATTGGGGGTACTCTAACTTTCTAATCCTATAGCATCATCAAAATCTAATTACATTTATTCCTTACAATTTCCCCCTTTTTGATGATGCCAAAACCCTTAAACTATTTCAAGAGAAGTGCCTTTCACCATAAGAAAAAAAATAAACTTTCATTTAGAATCTTGGTGGGCACTTGGCATAGGAAAATAGTAAGAGTAAGATACAATCAATCAGATAAACAAAGATAAGAAATAACACAATTGATATCAGAGCATAAATAATCAGAGTGCAAAATAGAAATAATTTGAAATTGCCATGCAAAATAGAGGCAAGCTGGTTATTTTATATAAAAGAGGATATTTAAAGCAACAAGAGGATAGAGTTTAGATATCTTCCTCTTCTAGTTCAGCTTCCTTTGCCTCAATTTCCTTCAGATCAGCATTTACCTTTGCTCTGATGGAGGCCAAGTTCCTTGGGTTCTGACACTCTGACCAGGCAGGTTCAAGCTTGCAATCAAGGTAGTTTCTGATGGCTTCAGAGATGTCCTTGCCAGGGATCACTTTCATGTGCCACCAATCTTCTGCTTCTTGCATGGAGCCACCATGATTTATGGTGATCGTCCCATCTCTATCCAGAATAAGATTTTCCTGTTGGAGAGGTGTCATGTGCTTCTTCATTTCTTGAAACTGAGCAGCATCAGGTTTAGCTAGATCACTTTTAAGCCATTGAGCAAGAGTGAAAGTTGACTTCTTTCCTTTCTTTGATCTTGGGAGAGTTGGTCTCTGAGTTCCAGCAGCAATCCTTTTTTGCCTTGCCCTTTCAAAGTATACAGCAGGATCAACAGCTCTGGTGCTAGTTCCTCCTGCAGCTCTGATGGCTCTAGCAGGTTCTCTGATTTCTTCCCCCTTTTTGGCATCAACAAGATCACCAAGCAGGAGTCCGATTTTGGAGAATTCTGTAGCATTATTATCTTTGATAGCTTCAAGGGCACCTGGGAGTGTCTGAGTCACAGAGGCCAGACCTTCTATCAGCTCTTTCTGTTTGCCCACAGCTGATTGAATATCTTTGGTTGTAGCCTCAAGAAGAGTTAGCTTGTGATCTCTTTCCTTGCCAGAGTTGATCAACTTCAGACCAAATTCTTTGGTTGTCTTGCAGAGGTCTTCTACATCTGTCAGGTGTTCAGCATGCTTGTCAGAGGACCATTGTAGATCATCCACAGCATCAGACATCTCCTGAATAGCCTTGCCCGAAATTTAGAAAATTTTTCTAAGTCCACAACCACTCTGATAGATAATAGCAATCCATGTATCAGATAAGGGGTACTCTGATACAGGGTCCTCTGATGGAAAAGAGTATCAGAGGTGGTGAGTTCTGATGGATCCACGTCTGGTGCTTCTGCAACTCTGATTCAAGCTTCTGATGGATAAGAGCTCAGGTATCAGAGATGGGGTGTTCTGATGAATCCACATCTGATACTTCTGCAACTCTGATTCATGTATCTCTGGGAAGATCATCCATCATTCCCAGTTCTTCTCTCAACTTGTTAAACCTAGCCTCAGAGAGAGGTTTGGTTAGAATATCTGCAAGCTGGTCTTCAGTTGGAACATGCTCAATTGAGATGTGCTTCTTCTCCACATGATCTCTGATGAAGTGGTGTCTGATCTCAATATGCTTGGTCCTTGAATGCAGCACAGGATTCTGAGTGATGGCAATGGCACTTGTATTGTCACACAGCAACTTGATCTCCTTTGCTTGCACTCCATAATCCCTGAGTTGTTGCTTCATCCAGAGTAATTGAGCACAGCAGCTTCCAGCAGCAATATACTCAGCTTCAGCAGTGCTAGTTGAGATTGAATTCTGCTTCTTGCTAAACCAGGAGACAAGTCTCCCACCCAGCATTTGGCAATGACCGGAAGTGCTCTTCCTGTCCAATCTACAACCTGCAAAATCTGAATCAGAATAAACAATTAGTTCAAAATTACCTCCCTTGGGATACCATAGTCCTGCATTTGGATTTCCTTTGATATATCTGATAATCTTCTTAGCAGCAGCTAGATGGCTCTCCTTGGGCTTTGATTGGTATCTAGCACAGATTCCTACTGCAAAAGCTATGTCTGGTCTGCTTGCAGTCAGATAGAGGAGAGATCCAATGATTCCTCTATATGTTGTAGCATCAACATCCTTTCCTTCATCATCTGGTCCAATTCCTTGAGATACATTCATAGGAATTTTGACTGAAGATTTTCCATCAATTCCAAACTTCTTGATGAGATCTCTGGTGTACTTCCCTTGGTTGATAAAGATACCTTCTGGAACTTGTTTGACTTGCAATCCAAGGAAATAACTGAGTTCTCCCATCATGCTCATTTCAAACTTGTTCTGCATAACTTGAGAAAATTTCTTGCATAATTCTGGATTAGTGCTTCCAAAAATAATGTCATCAACATAAATTTGCACTAAGAGAATGTGATTAGCAACAGAAATTTGAAATAGAGTTTTGTCCACCTTTCCTTTAGTAAATCCATGGTTCACTAAGAATAGGGACAATGTGTCATACCAAGCTCTGGGAGCTTGCTTAAGACCATAGAGGGCCTTTCTGAGCTTGTAGACACAAGAAGATTGAGTAGGAATGACAAAACCTGGAGGTTGTTCAACATAAACTTCCTCTTCAAGTTCTCCATTCAGAAATGCACTCTTGACATCCATCTGGTAGACTTTGATGTCCTTGTAGGCAGCATAGGCTAGAAATATCCTGATTGCTTCTAGTCTTGCAACAGGTGCAAAGGTCTCATCAAAATCTATGCCTTCTTCTTGACAGTAGCCCTTTGCTACAAGCCTTGCTTTATTCCTTACAATGTTGCCTTCTTCATCTGCTTTGTTCTTGAATACCCATTTGGTTCCAATGACATTCTGATGCTTTGGTCGAGGAACAAGTTTCCATACTTCATTCCTTTCAAACTGTGTCAGCTCTTCTTGCATTGCATTTATCCAGTCTGAGTCTTCTAGAGCTTCTTCTACACTCATTGGTTCCATCTGAGATATGCAGCAGGTGAACATGGCTTCTCTTCTAGATGCAGATCTGGTCCTTACTCCGCTGGTAACTTGACCAATCACTTGATTAGGAGGATGATCTCTTAACCAAGTTAGATCAGGTTCTGATAGTTGCTGTCTAGGCAACTCTGATGGTTCATCTTCTGATTCTTCATCTTCATCTTTGTCTATCAGAATTGACAAAAAGAAGGGAAACCTCAAAGGGAAGGAGAAGATGACTGCTCCACCATCAGAAGAGCATGTCAAAGCCTTATCAGAACACGAGGTTCCTATCTTTGATGAGTGGCTGATGGAAAAGAAAAGGAGGGAGTCTCTGATCAAGATGAAACCTTTACCAGGTGCAGAGGGAGAGTCATCAACTGCCAATGACCTATCTCTGGCAATGCAGAACCTTATCAGAGAATGGAGAGATTCTCAATTTGAAGAAACGGCTTTAGAGGTATTACCAGAATCCCCTATTCCTCTAATTACTTTACAACCCACTCCATCTCCCCCACACTCTTCTCCTAAATCCCCATCCCCTACACCCACAACACCTAACTACACTCCACCACCTTCACCTCAACCTCCTTCACACTCACCAACTCCCTCACCTAAACCTCAGAAATCCCCTACCCCTTCACCTAAGAAAACACCACAACCCTCACCCTGCAAACCTTTGACTCCCACCAGAAGCCGCTCCCCTTCACCTCCTCCTTCACCCCAACATCAGAGAACCCCCGCTCTACAAACCTCATCTCATCAGAGCCCCCCCCATCAGAAATCCAACTCTCCACCAGCACCTCCACAACAATCATCTCCTCCTCCAAAGCAAGTACAATCTCTTGTCCAGGGCAATGCTCCTAGCCAATCCTTCATGGCAGACATAGAGCAGGCTGGACACCACATTGCAAAAGGCATGGAGAAGATTCTGGATGCTGAGTATGAGACTGATGCCCATCTCACCAGAGTCAGTGACCATCTCTCCAAAGGGATCAATATGCTGCTAAAGCATGTGGGCATCATTGCCACAGCCTTTGAGGTCCACAAAGATAAGACTGCCGAGAATCTAAGCAACATTGCTAAGGAAGTGGATGGAATCTCTGCTGTTTTATTTCATCACACCAAGGCCCTTGAAGCGCAGGACAAAGCAATCAAGGGTATCTCTGACTCAATCGATGATCTCCAGTGGTCCTCTGATAAAGCTCGTCAGGAGTTTCAAGATGTTGAAGGACTGTGCAAGGACACTAAAGAATTCGCCATCAAGCTGATCAATAGTGGAAAGGACAGAGATCACAAGTTGACTCTCCTTGAAGCTACTACAAAAGATATCCAGTCTGCTGTAGATAAACAGAAGGAAGTCATTGAAGGGCTGGCCTCTGTAACCCAGACTCTGCCAAGTGCCCTTGAAGTTATTAAGGAAAATCAGGCCACTGAATTCTCAAAGATTGAACTCCTATTTGGTGATCTAGCTGATGCCAAAAAGGGGGAAGATGTGAGAAAACCTGCTAAAGCTATCAGAGCTGCAGAAGGAGCAGAAGGTACAAGTACCAGAGCTCTGACCCCTATCTCTGGTACGCCTGATCCTTCAATATATTTTGAGAGAGCCAGGCAGAAGCAGATTGCTGCTGGTATTCAAAGACCAACTCCTCCTCGCTCTAAGAAAGGGAAGAAGACTGCTTCTACTTTCACCCTTGCCCAATGGCTCAATAGTGACTTGGCCAAACCTGATGCTGCTCAATTCAGAGAAATGAAGAAGCATATGACTCCTCTACAACAAGAAAATCTCATTTTGGATAAAGATGGTCTGATAATCATAAACCATGGTGGCTCTATGCAAGAAGCAGAAGACTGGTGGCGAATGAAAGTGATCCCTGGCAAGGACATCTCAGAAGCCATCAGAAACTACCTAGATTGCAGACTTGCACCTCACTGGAATGAGTGTCAGAATCCAAGGAATCTGGCCTCTATCAGAACAAAGGTAAATGCACTTCTGAAGAAGAATGATGAAGCAGAAGCTCAGCTAGAAGAGGAAGATCTCTAACTCTATCCTCTTGTTGCTTTAAATATCTTCTATTAATAAAATAACCAGCTTGCCTCTATTGTACTGGCAATTTCAAATTTTTTTCTGTCCTTACTTGCACTCTGATTGTTTCTTGCTCTGATACCTTTAATATATCTGATTGTTTGTATCGTACTCTTACTATTTTCCTATGCCAAGTGCCCACCAAGTTTTTAAATGAAAGTTTATTTTTAACTTATTTTCCTTCATGATGAAATGCACTTCTCTGGAAATAGTTTAAGGGTTTTGGCATCATCAAAAAGGGGGAAATTGTAAGGAATATATGTAATTAGATTTTGATGATGCTAGGATAATTAGATTAGAATTTTAAAGTACCCCTATTAGATTTTATGTATTAGAATTTTCAGTTGTAAGTATTAGTGTAGTCGACGATCAGAGTTGCTCTCTTATGGATCTGATCAGAGCTGCTCTATGAGAACTGCTTTCAGAGTTGCTCTCGGGAAGTCATGAGAGTTGCTCATCAGAGAAGCATAAGAGTTCGATGTATAGCTACATCAGAACTCAACATCAGACAAGCATCAGAGTTCCCACACCAGATCTCGACTTGAAACTACATCAGAACTACCCATCAGAAAGCCATCAGAATCCAACGTATCAGAAGACTCAGATCAGAGTCCGACTAACACTTAGAAGAATTTCAAGGCTACTTCCAACGGCTGGGAAATTCATCAACGGCTAGATGATATTCCGTCCAAGGAAAGTATTTAATGCTCATTAAATGAGCCTGATACGCTTTGGATTGATTGCAAATGATTGACCGAGAAATCTGGAAGATATATTATAAAAATAGAAAGCTTCCAAATTAGTGGGTCAAGTCAACAGTACGCGCATTCAATGCAGTTGTCTCCTCCTCCAACGGGCAGACAACCCCAGTATATAAGCTACACACTGAAGAACAGGAAACCAACTTTGCTACAACTTTTGCTCATCATACTTCAAGCTCTCTTGAGATTCAAACTCAACAATCATCAACAAGACAAGCTTACGTTGGGAAGATTAAAATATCCATATCCTCCAAACCCAACACACAGCAAAGTTCATCCTGCTCTTCAACGAAACAAGTTGGAGAAAACTCTGTTTTCAGAACATCTTCTGCAAAGAAGGGCGTCCAAGTAACTGCAGTAGTGAAGTGGTGATACTTCCGGGAAGCTGAGTGAAAGGACCAGCCATCAGGACGTGGAACTGCATCCTGGGTGGCAACTAGGCTTGAAGAAGACGTGGAGAGCTTCTTAAGTGCTAGGGGACTAAGCTTTGTAACCGTTTACTTCAAAGCTAGTGGAACAATGGACTAGAGGAACGCGTTGTTCCTTGAACCACTATAAAAACCCCGGTGTCATTTACTTTACAGCAATTTAAATACTGCACTTAGGATTTTAACTGTATAACTCTAAGACTTGGAATCTGTGTTCAGCAGATCTTGTTCTCAGAGTTATCAGAAAGGCACTTGCCTTAGTATTTGTTTGAGGCTACCCGGAACTCTTATCCGCTGCAAGACCAGTTCTGATCATCAGAACTCGACCTTCTCTGATAAGTCAACTCTGACTTAGAGAAAAGTTGAAAAACTTGAATTAGTCTATTCACCCCCCCCCCCTCTAGACTGATTACCAACTCAAACGGGACCAACACTTGGGTAGGCTCAGGGGGATTTATCTGAGCCATAGGGAGTATAATGTTATTCTTCTGGCAGTAGCGTCGGACATATGGATCAGCTAACTGCAACAGAGACACTGATATTAAGAGGGGTACAAACGTTGAATCCTTAGTCATCTTTTGGAGATACTTGATGACGTTCTCCGTTGATAGTTTTCAGTGGATGGATCGAGTTGTTCTGGAGAAGCGTCACACCAGTAGTGAAAAACCATCATGGAAGATAGTCAAAAGGTAGATGTTGCACTAGTCGAAGCCGGTGTGTTTGCCAGTGCAGCACTTGTTTAGTGTAGTCATCAGAGTCTTCCATGGTCTGAGTAGTCTTCCTAGCTTGACTTCAGAAAAGAGCCTACTAGGTTTAGCGTGGCCCAGTGTGATCATGTCCTTCATGATATCTTCTTCGGTGGCCAGCTCATCATATTCATCCTACTCTGGGATTTGCAGCACTTGGTGCATCAGCTCTTTGGTAATCATGACCTTGGTGTCCTTGATAGTGGCGGTCAGCACGTCATCTATCTTATTGTCATCCTCATCAGTGTCCTTATCAAGTGTTTCCCAAAATTGTTGGAGATACACCTGAGGGACTTTAGTTGATTCGCTTACGACTTTCTTGGGTTGTCTTGCATTGATCCTTGATTGGCGTCAGGAGGAGAAACATGTAACTCCCCCTTAGAATGTGCAAGGTGTTGTTTGTCACCTGGGGAGTAAAGTAGAGAACTCCCCCCTTGGAATGTGCTTTCTTCGTTGTTAGTTCTTGGCATGTGTTGGCGTTGAGGTGTGCATTTCTTGACTTTCAGCTCGTTGGGGTAGTATACACGCCAATACTCCCTTTGATAATGTGCACCAGTTGATTGCTCACAGCTCGTCTTCATACCCGTCATGTGTGTGGAGCAATCTGATTCAGTTACCACACATGACGGACCTGCAAAAGGTTAAGAAACCTTTGGTACCCATTTCAGGGTGGTTCCATCCCTTTTAGCACAAAACATATTTTGAAATTTTTGTTTTATTTTGGTTCCTAAACCAGTTTCTTTTGAAACTTTTGGAGAGCTATATGACTGGGATTCTGATTTAGGGACCCATTTTTGAGTTATTGCAGGTGTATGAGAATTTTCAGCGCAGGTGAATGATGGAGCAAATTTCTTAGAAGTAAAGATTTTCTCCCTTGATAACTGTTTTAGGTGTTTAGCTGAATAAACCTTGAGGGGATAAGTCAGGCAAACACCATCACAAACAGTATAGGTTGAAGCTTCAAATCTTTTCTTTTTCGATTTGCCATCATTCACATCACAATGAGGTTTGACAGCCTTAGCCTTTTGCTTAAGTTTTTTTGGCTTTCTAACCTCAGCACTATAATGAGAAAACACAGATCTAGAGTCATTAGAAAAAGAGTGAGAAGAATGGTGTGTGACAGAGCTAAATCTACGTTTGTTTGAATAAAAAGCAGCACTAGAACAAGACTTCTTATTTTCAACAAAATTCATTTTCTTCTTCCCTTCAGCTATTTCAGCTCTCTTCAGCCCCCACTCTCTTTTCCTCTCTAGTCTCCTACTCACTTCATTTTCTGTTTTCAAAGGAGACGTGGAGTGAGTGGGTGGCCTTTTAAAAATGTTAGGTTTGTTCAGAATTTGTCGAGAAGAATCAGTATCACTAGATGATTGGGAAGCTGTGCCAGATTGGGAACTTTCTTTTAAAATGGTCAGTTCTCTCAACAACCCCTCCCTCTCACTTTCAAAGCTCTTTCGTTCCTCTTCAAAACTTTTTCTTTGATTTTCTAAGGAAATGTGTAAGGTTTCAAATTTTCTGATTAGTGGAGGGATATAAGGTTCTTCTTCACTTGATCCTGAGGTTGAAGGGGGTTCAGGATCCGACACAACTTCCTTCTCAGAAGGATAGAAACTGACACTCTCATCAGATGAAAAAACAGGTTCAGCTGTTTCATAGCTTTTGTTCAAAGAGTCATAACTGAAAGCAATTTCGGCTTTAGAAGGATTTGATCGCTTTACCTCTTCTTCTTCTGCGGTTTCCTTTCCATAGGTAAAAGCCATCAACTTGGTCAATCCTAACCCCATGTATTTTATGTTGTAAAGTTGAAGACAATCAATCTTTTTCAAATTGTTGGGGTTAGAAAAGTCAAGACCTTCTTTTGAGTTATAAAAGCGAGTGTCCTTGTTTTGGTTCAAGAAAATTGTTTGTTCAGTCTGCCCTCTCTTGGCCAGTAAATCTTCTAATTCTTTGATTTTTGTGTAAAGAGCGCATTTTTGTTCACGTAGAAAATCATTTTCTGCTTTCGCAACGTTTCGTTCTAATTCTGTGTCACAGACCTTCTTAATATCGTCTATCAAGAACGATATAGAGTACATAAGAAAATAGCTTTGACACAGAATTAGAAGATTTACTGGCCAAGAGAGGGCAGACTTCTCGATAGACTGTTTCGCGACAGGAAGTTCTTGGTAGACGATATAGAAGGTCGGAACTCCGGCGTGGATATACAATAAATATATAGTTTGAGTGGTGTCATTTTTAACACTTTCAATTTATGTATACATATATATACAATAAATATATAATTTGAGTGGTGTCATCTGACACCATAACTCAGCACTTGGCTCCGTCTCTGCGTATAATAGAAGGACAAAATGGTCTTTTCAGTTAGAAACAGTACAATAATAAAAAACAGCTCAAAAAGTAACTAAATTGTTGTTTTTTCAGCTGATAATAAAAATCAGCTCAAATAGCCAAATAAGCAGGTGTTTGGTGATTTTCTATACTTTCAGGCTTATAACTTATAATCCCATTTTGGATGCTCCAAATTAAACGGCCTCTCAGTCTATTAGAGCCCGTTTGGTAGCACAAAAATCGGTTGATTTGGCTGATTCTGTTGAATTTATGAAGTTATGGCTGAAGTGGCTGCATTGGCTGATTCTACAGATTTAAGAAAAAATTATTTTTAAAATATATTTTATTAATAAAATAAAGAAAAATTATATGTAAAAATAGCTAAAATGATTATCAATACAGCCAGAAAAGTAACTCAAACCTTACTTTTTCTGCTTATTACACAATTTAGCACGCGAAAGGAAAAATTACGTGTTTGGTGAAAAAGTTGGCTGATAAGCCCGATAAGCCGAAAAACTGTGTTGCCAAACGGCCTCTTAGTCTGTATGTTAGAAAAACTTGATTACCAAGCTATTGTTGATAATTTCTCCTCACCTCAATAAGAAATACATTTAAGTGATAGGTTTCATTTTTTCTTTAGTTTTATTTTGTATCCATAATTCTAATTCGTTTAATTAAATGATAAAAAGTTTTTAGTTTTTAGTTTAATTCGTATAATTCTATTGTTGATAATTCGCCTAATTGGTTTTTAGTTTAGATAAAAAGTTTTTTATAATTTTTCTTTTAAATCAAACAATTATAGATTATAGATTATCCGCAGGCCCTAAAACAGCTAGGACCGGCCCTATAGATTCGAATAAAAAGAATTACTTGTGGTCCATAATATTTTTCTTTCTTTACCCTTTTAAGGTTTAATGCACCAAATCTCCTTATGAAATATTAATCCAACGCATTAGCCATTTGTGATTTAAAACATGTGTTTCCCCTCCTGCCCGTGTTTTAATTATTCATGCACAAAACGTCCTTCAAGAACAAATTTTACAATTTTAAAATCACTTTTCTTAATAATATGGTTGAATATTCAAGTAACTTTGTCAAAATTTCTAAATTATACAAGAAAACTAAACAATTTTCATTTAATTGACATTTAAATTTGTTCATACAAGGGGGTTTGTGCATGAATAAAAATAACACAGAGGAGTTTGACGCATTTTTCAAATTACTGGGACTAATGCGACGAATTCATGAGTTTGGTGCATTAAACCTCTCTTTTAAAAAGATAAATTAGTGTTAGCCTAACTTAATTTTTTTGTTTTAGAGACAAACAAAAGATTTGTTAGTTTATACCCGTATCAAACTAGCTATTATTAGTCCAAATCAGATCTTATTGGTGTGGTGTCGACTAAAATCAAGGGAAAAGAACAAAGGTTAGTCTTATTAGAAAGATAAGTACGTACAAAACACGATCTTCACTAATGGATGAACGACAAACAAAGGTTATTATGGTATAACTGTGTATTATGTTTGTATTAGCCTAATTTAATTTCAGCGACTTTTCACATCAATCAGAGTCTACGTCTTTCCTTTGTCGTGCCGTGGCTTGCAAGTCTAACCCCTGAATCACTTCGCGCTTCAGCTGTCAAGACAGACATTTTTTTACAGCTATGAGCAAGGAAAAAACTGTTTCTAGACCGATTCTAAGACCATTTAGACCATTTGCAGTGGTTGAGAGGCCAAAATGTTAAAAATGGATTCCGTCGATAGAAAAATAGTGTTTAGACTCCCATTTTCTTGCATTTCAACACCGTCAATAAAATACACTCAACATATATTTTAACCTATCATTTTAGCAAAACATTAATTAAATTATTATAAGTAATGTTTTGCTTTTAATTTTTTCGCTGAATAATTATGAAATAAAAAATACATATTTCGATGTAAAAATAAATAAATTAAATTAATTTTTCTAACTTTTTTTGTTAACAAAATATGAACTTAGTTCAAGTAAAGTTTGATTATGGAATATTCAATTATTTGTGAAGGCTCCATGAATTAAAAAATTGTGTTTCATGTTTTTCCGAGGTTCAAGAAAACTTCACCAGTTAAAACTTAAAAGAAGCATTTAATATATTACATATTGGTATCATATGAAAGATCATAAAAATTTATGAATTTTGATATATTCTTTGAAAAATTTGGATAAAAAATAAAACAGTTATATAAGTTTAAATTTTTTTGGGATATTATGATGCAAGGATGACATCAGCATGACATCATCCGCACAAAAAAAGGCAACCCAGGACCGTCCTTTCTCTTCTTTTTTCTTTCTTTTTCCTTTTCCCACTCCTCTTAACCAACCCTCTATATTTAACCCCCTCCACCACTTTCCCATTTTTAATACCCCTTTTAAACTACCACTACACACAATTAGGAGTCCAAAAATTCTATATTTAGCTTTTTAGACTCCTAATACCTCACCACTCCAAATGGTCTTAGAGTGGTGTGGAGTGCAAAATGTCAAAAATGGACTCAGTCCATATGAAAATAGTGTTTTGACTCTTATTTCTCTGCATTCCAGCACCGTCGATAAAATACATTCTGTATATTATTTTTACATATTAATTTTGTAAAACATTAATTAAATTATTATAAATAATTTTTTCCTTTTAATTTTTTCTCTGATTAATTATAAAATAAGAAAGACACATTTCGATGTAAAAATAAATAAATTTCATTAATATTTTTTTGGACAAAATAAAAATTAAAAATAAAAAAAAATAAAAAAAATTATTTCAACCGTTGGATTTCAATTTCAGCTGTTAAATCAATTTTTTCCATCTTCAAAAAGTGTCCAAATCATCACAACCGTGAGATCTAACAATTTTTTTCATAAATTGCTCTTGTGGTGCTCCGTGACATAAGCCCGACGTCACTATGACGTCATCGACTTCATTTTCCTTCTGCGCTGTACTGCCAACCGCGGGCCACACCAGCCCCACTCCCCTTTTTCTTTTCTTTTTATTTTTTCCCAATTGTCAATCCTCCTCTATATTTAGTCCTTTCCATCTCATTACTCACTTTTACTACACTATAACTCACCACTACATGAAATTAAGAGTCTAAAAATGTCATTTTTAACATTTTGGACTCCTAGTACCTCACCACTCCAACTAGCCTAAGGGCCTGTTCATAAATACTCACTCGAGTTTTTACCTCTTTTGGTCTTTCGACTATTATGTCATTCACACTTTTAGTACTTGACTTTAGTCTTTTCCACTTTTAGTCTTCAACTGTAACACTTGAGATTTAATATAAACGGATTAATAGTACTACTCATACCAACAAGATGCATCTCCTTTTAAGGGAGCTCATCACCAAGAACTCCAAAGTTAAGCGTGCTTGCTTGGGAGTAGTCTTGGGATGGGTGACCCCCTGGGAAGTTTCTCAGGGCGCGCACGAGTAGGGACACAATTGCGGGGCCGGGGTGTTACATCAACTATTGTGTTAGGGACACTTTTAGTACGAGTCTTTGAAAACTTTCATATTTAGTCCTCTGACTTTCATAAAATTAACACATTTGGGCCTTCAATTATTATATCAGTGACATTTTTAGTCTTTCACTTTTTGAGTCAAAAACATAGTGGAAGGATTATAAGTGTCAATTTGATCATACTCAGGGGACTAAATGTGAAAAACTTTTAAGTTGAGGACTAAAAGTGTCTCTACCACAATAGTCGAGGACTAAAAATGGAAAAGTTAAAAGTGAGTACGTACCAAAAATGTAACTGACACAATAGTCGGGGGACCAAAAATGGAATAAGTTCATACTCACTCCGTCCCTTAAAATTTTATCATCTTTTCTTTTAGGACGTTCCAAAAATCTTTGTCACTTTTCCTTTTAACCAATTGTTTTGTGGTTTCTGTTATTTTTTTCTCCTCTGCACAAAACTCAACCACACAGTTTTAACTTTATTATTCTCCGTACCAGTCAACTTTGGTCAAGTTTTAAGGGACAGAGGTAGTAAAATATTTTCTATTTTTCTAAAAAAATGAAAAATTGGTGAATGGAAAATCGGAAAACATGTTTACCGGTTTGTTCTTAAAACAGTCAAACTTGAAAATCAGACATGTTTACTTGTTTGTTCTTCAAACAGTCTAACTTGAAAATCAGAGACATGTATCTAATTTTTTTCTTAAGTTAGAGAACTCATTTTTTTGGTGTTTTTCAAAATGGAGATACGCAGCCTTACAGTGCCTCAAGATCTATGTTACAATGTATGTGGAATAATATATTTTATTTATTAAATTAGGAAAATCATTTTTCACGTTTTTAGTGTTTTATAACTTACTTTTTAGTATCACATTTTTTTCCAAAAATAGTTAAATTTGTAATATTAACTTTGATCCATAGATTTTGAAAACAACATGTGGCTTAAAAAAAGTATTACTAGTGTTATGTACTCTCACATATTATGAAAAAATATGTGACTTTAAAAAAGTTTCTAATACTAACTCTGATTTCATAATTTTCACGTCAAAGCATTACTAGTGTTGTCCGTTTGTTCTTCAAGATAATGTACCCTCTTATCAAAAAATGTACGTCACTTATAAAGTCGGGTTCGTGGATTATCATTTATGTAATCTTTTTTTTTTAATATAAATGCTTCTAATTATGAGTACTTTATTTTGCATTATACACACATATTACTTTTTTAACAGTGTCAGGTAATATTTGTCATTTTTTACGCCTTCAGTTCTATCAAGGCTATGTTTGACATGTCATTTCAGCTTATAATGGGCTAGATTTTTTAAAGTTCAGCCAATAAATGGAGAATTGACAAATATGCACGAAGCAAATGGGAATAATTTTCTGTGTGTTATTCAATCGGTGATGGAGTACATTTATATCAAATAATACAACTGTGTGCAGCTAAAGAATAGCAAGTGATAAAGCTAATGGAAAAGAATTCTACCAAGGGGAAACCCACTAACGTTTCAAGCCTTCGGCCGAAAGAAAAGGAAGGAGTTAGCAACAGGAAATAATACAAAATATTGTACACAATAAAATGCATGTGAGTATGTGACTATGTACGTAAATATGTGCTGCATGTTTCCAACATCCCCTCAAGATGGAGAGCAGTGGTGGACCCAGAAGTTTTCCGAAGCGGGGCACTCCCACATAGATAAAAATGGGTTGGGTCGGATCGAATTGGGTGTATCATTGGTTTTTTGTCAAGTGCGTTCAAATTAATATTTTTAACTGGAAATAGATTATTCAATCCCGACGTCAAGCAATGAATATATACGGATTACAAGTCTAATTGTGAACTCATTAAGACAATTCTAAACAACAATATTTGACTTTTTGAAAGAAAGACATAATTTGGCAGATTAGAAATGACTCATCTTTGCGCCTTTTATGATTTTACATTAAAATTTTTGCTATTTTTCATACTATAAATTGACCAAGATTTCATATTTGAACTAAGATCATGTCGATGTTATACATTGTGCCACAAAATTTCTTGGTACTTGTCTAAAATATAATACTATCGTGTTAAATTAAATTAAGTATAAGTCAAGTTTAGGATTTCATCATTTAATACAACTTTATTTAATAATATGATTCTATATATCTAACTTTTACGAGTATCATATTATAGAAAATATTTAAAGGGTATGTCAATTTGAAACTAATTTATCGCGAATTAACACATTTTTTCATGTATCAACTTTTATTCAAGACAAAAGTCTTCAATCTATTAAGTTTATCCTGCATATTAGAACCCTTGTCGTATCTTTGAACTTTAACTTTGGACCGACATTATTCACACCAAGTAAAAAATCATCAATGTCACTTTTCAATTAAAGTGTAGTAACAATATAACAACATATCTAACTATAAGAATTTGCTCCATCACAACTGCAGAGTTGTTTATATTTCTTACTACAATTATTATATGTCTTCGACGGAGTCCTATACATATAATAGTTTTTTGAAATAATGACAATATGATTGAAATAAAGATAGTGGACAAAAATATAACTTACGTACTACCAAAGCAATTTTAGTGACCATAATTATGTTCATTAGTTATATTTCGGTAATACTAATGAAAAATACTACTAGTATAATTTTTTGTCCAGATAACAGGGGCACAATTTTTATTTTAAGTACTAATACTAAACTTTGGGGTCGGAAGCCGGGGCACTTGCCCCCCTAATCCCCGGCCTAGGTCCTCCACTGATGGAGAGTGAGGATCCCGAAGACCCATCTTGGATAGCAAATACTGAAATTAAGCTTGACCAAGGGCCTTAGTAAAGATATCCGCCAGTTGATCCGCCGAAGGACGATGTGCAATGACAATTGTCCCGTTTTGAATATGATGACATATGAAATGGCAATCGATCTCAATATGTTTTGTACGCTCGTGAAAGACGGGATTAGAGGCAATATGAAGTGTCGCCTTATCATCACAAAATAGGCTAATGGAGGTGGAATGTGAGACACCAAGAGAAGACAACAAGCTTTTGAGCCAAATGAGCTCAGAACCAAGAGAGGCCATGGACCTATACTCCGCTTCAGCCGAGGTACGAGATACCGTAGCCTGTTTCTTTGTGCGCCAAGAGATGGAAGAATCACCGAGCAAGACAAAATATCCAGAAGTGGAATGACACGTTATAGGGCAGCTAGCCCAGTCAGAATCACAATATCCAGAGAGAGTGAGTGAAGAGTCACGCCTAAGTAGAATGTCTTGCCCAGGATGGCCTTTGAGATAGCGCAAAACACGCACTACTGCTTCCCAATGTGCCACGCGTGGGGTCTGCATAAATTGAGAAAGAACATGCACAGCATAGCAGATATCCGGTCGGGTTAATGTGAGATAAATAAGTTTGCCAACCAAGCGTCGGTATTGATCACGATCAGAATAAATAGGCCCCTCATCCGTTTGGAGTCCATGATTTTGAACTATTGGATAAGCAACGGGCCTAGCTCCAAGCATACCGGTTTCATTAAGAATATCCAAAACATATTTGCGTGGGCAAAGAAATATGCCAGTTGGATTCCGAGCAACTTCCAAACCGAGGAAATATTTCATAACACCTAATCTAAACATATTACAACTATTTTACAAACATAACTATTACACCAAAAGTGTGTAATTTCCAAAATATTAAACAACTAAAACTAACTAAAAACGTAAACATACACACGGAAATTACAAGCGTATCAAAAACCTTCATATATTGTTGAAAAATAACAAATTGAAACCTAAATAAATCGAACCGGAAGGCGCAGCTAGGGTTTTAGACCGTCATCTGCGGAAGTTTGGCGGGCGGTGCTGTGAGTCTCACGGCGAGATTGTCCCGGTGTTTCGCTAGCAAGATTTCGGCTGGAGTGCAGGGCAAGATTTGTGGAGGTTCGTGTTTGGAAGCTTATCGCAGACCATTGACGGATTTTTTGTCTGCAACTCAGCAGGACGGCCAAGAGTTGCTGCGAACAGCAAGAACTGCTGCGAACAGCAGCATTAACGACAGAGGAGGATCTATGTATAGACTATGGTGGGTTGAAGCCCTGGACAATTTAAATGCTTTTCAATATTATTAGTGTAAATTTTTGAAATTTTCATACTTAGCCCACCCCGCTAATTTTTAAGGCTAATATATTTACTTTTCAGCCGAGGGTATCCCGAAATTCTGGATCCGCCCTTGATTAACAAACAAGGAAGATGCCAAGAGTATTTGCGCGACAGAGAGTAGGGTTGATGGATTTCAGTGCTTTCAAGGGCGACAGTGGATCTGCGGCGGCTAGGGTTGTGAGACCTGAGATTTCGATGATTGGTTTGGCTATTTTGGCCCTGGTGGTGGCTGAGATGGGAGTTATACCAGTTGTGTTTGATCCGGGTGAATCTGGGCTTTAAATGGCTGCTGGGGGATCGGTGCGGGTGTTCTGGCCATCTCAGGTGGTGAAAGAAGAAGATGGTAGGTGGGTGATTCATCCCCCTCCTGAACCGCCGCCACTGAGGAATTACGAGACTAGGGTTTTGAAATCGGCGTTGCAGCTTATATTTATTTATTTATTTATTTATTTATTTTTGCTATATTCTGTTTGGTAATATTTATTTTGTTTCTTCTATTAGGTCAAATAATAAGTGTGGTAGTTTCTTATTTTGGGTTACCGTAGCTTTTAGATTTCTAGTGAGAGGCAATCAAGCCGATTCAGCCGTATATAGTCTCAAAGCTCCCACATTTTCAGCGATTAGTCTCGCTCTTTTTGGGGTAGACTACTCTATGTCTGATAAAGAAGTCAGGGGGCGGGGTGCTTCTGGTTATGGTTGGTTAGATGGAGGGTAGTGTGTGTTTACATTTATTGTTTGCAATTTTTTCTCGTTGTACTGTGAGTTCTGATTTAATATATATGCTAGCTTTCCTTTCAAAAAAACTAAATCAAACCGAACCAAACGGAAAGATATACTCTGTATATAGTATTGTTTTTGTTTGATAATAATTCTTCCAATCCGTTTCAATCTGAAACGAATTGAAATCGATAAAAACCAAACCGAAATCGATATGCCCACCTGTAAACATTAGTGTTGTTCTTTCAAGTTATGATTATTAAAAATATCACAGTTTAAGTAAACACTAATGTATAAAAACCTTTGAAAACTACCACTTTTGGGAGTACTCAGATAATACTCTCCGTATTTCAAAGATCGCTACGTTTGGATATGACACAAGATTTAAGGTAGAATAGTAAGTGTAATGAATAGTGTAGAAAAAAGTAGGAGAGGGGGTGAAAAGTAGGAAGGAGAAGATAAAAAATAGAAAAAGTAAAGATAATTGAGTATTTTTAAAGGAAAAACTTACCAAAAAGGAAAAGTGTAGGGAACTTTTAAATACTCCCTCCGTCCCGTAAACAACTTCTCACTTTCCTTTTTCGTCAGTCCCAAAATTAACTTCACACTTTAAAACTTTCCTTGTTTGGCAAATTCTCTACATCAAAACAATGCCAAACAGTGTCCAAACAGTGTTTATACAGTGCAAAACAGTGCACTCTACAATAAAGTCAAATTTATTTCCTAAATATGTGTGTAGGTCAAAGTAGAAAGTTAATTGCGGGACGGAGGTAGTACATCCCAAAAAGGAAAATGTATGAAACTTTTGAATACGGAGGGAGTAGTAAAACTATCAATCTCTGTAAGCTTACTCCCTCTTTTTCAATCAAAAGGTAAATCAATAAAATTATTGAGGTAAGTATTGGAAATCACTTTTGGTAAATAGCACTCTACTTCAAATTATGAATGTTTTTATTCAAATGAAAAATGTGGTCCAATTTGGTTTGGACTTTGGACTAATACGAATCTCCCTCTGTCCCTAATTGAATTGTATATTCAACATTTTTATAGAGGATAGACAAAATTGCCACGAATTCCTACTGGATTTCTGGTAACAATATACTATGTACGTAGTAATTGGCAAAAGATGAGAAGTTGTGTTAGCTCGATTGTTTTTGTTCCTGTACTGAAACATATCAATTGTAATCCCTGCTTAATCATTTCTCAGTTACTTTTCCACAGAACTTAAACTTAATTCCATCAAACAAAACTCTCACCTCTTCATACAAAACTATCAATTACACATTACACGGATAATTAGACACGGTATTTTTGAGATAACATAGCTTGGTAACTAAACCATGAAACCTTCAGAGGTCAATAAAGGAACATCACTTTTCTTGCATTCTTCTGCGGAGGCCACTTGGATCTTTGGCTTTCCTGGAATGCTTTTTGCCCTCACATTTTCCATCATCTTCTGTCTGGTCAAGTTCCATCTTTGTGCTCCTGCAGATATGCACATAATCATCCATTTTAGGCAAATAAAAAAGCCAAATGGTATAAAATACAATCATTATTCCTTCTTTTGTCAGCCCCATATTGATTGAGACTTTATAAATACAGTTTTCTAGCTTATAGAACAGCTGTGTTGAGTTTTGTTTGACATTATTATGCTAAATCCCAAGGCGGATTGGCTTAGAAGATTAAATGCTTTGACGGGACTCAACAAATTTATTCAACTGAACCGCAAGGGGATCTTCTTCATCATAATAAATGCAGATTGAACTGCGTGTAGAACAAAAAATATCTTTATAGAAAAATGAGGTGTAAACATTTTAATGGCTTGGAGCCACAAATAAACATTCTTCTGTCAATTTATCAAATTTATCAGTTAAAAGACCTATAAATTATACACAAAAATAACTAATGTCGGCCCAAAAAATTAACAAATATGGATGTTTTTTCATAGAGTACATAATTTATTGATCTTTCCTATGTTTCTAAAGAACACATTTTTTCTAAATAAATGCATGACTTAGTAATGTTAGTATTTGATGCAAGAAAATCAATACTTGTGAAGGGATTTATGGATTCTAAGATTAGAGTGAACTTATGGGCTATAACATCAAATTGTCTGTATAATTATTATTGAATTGATAAAGGAAAAGTAAAATAAAAATAATTTAAAACTACACAAACTTTATTAAATTTGACATGATAGATAAAAAATATTTCATCCGTCCCATTTTACATGTCCTACTTTCCTTTTTGGATTATCCCAAAATGAGTGTCTACTTTCTTTTTTTGAAAAGAAATATATGGTTTACACCATTTCACTTTATTATACTCAAATCCCAACCACAAATTTTACTTTTTCAACCACTTCATTAATAATCATGTCAAGTCAAAATAAGACACATAAAATGAGACAAGTAGTAAGACAATCATAGCAAAACAAAAGGGAGTAACATCTTTATTTGAAACTAACTTGGTAGAAAAAAACTAGATGTATACAATACTTTGAGTTAACCACTGATATAAGCGTACACACAAATGTACAAAAGAAATCAACCCCTGAATTAAATTGAGTTCTACCGAATTTCTTTGAGACGGTCACTATATTTTCCATATGAAAAGTCAAACATTTTTTAATAATGTTATGTAGAAATTAATGTGATTATACTAATCAGCCAAATAAGTTGACTGAGATACCAACCATGCAGTAGATTTATTGGCAATAATTAACAAGGCGACGGCACTTGATTAACAATTAAAAATTTGTGCAGAAATGCAACAGAGCCTATAATGTAAATTCTCAGGAGATAAACTTACCGATCAGCATTGTAGGAAGAAGATCTCTTCAGACCTGGAAACACGTCCTTCTTCTCAATTAATAAGCTCCCACTAAAGTACTCCTTATCTTCCAAGTTTAATTTCACAGACGGAAACTCCACAGTAGAACTCTGTGCATCTTTCTCCACCTGATTGCCGCTTGGCAGCCTCGCCTTGTAATGAGAAATCAATGAAAATCCATGGTCCCTCCCGCCGCAGTCTCTGAACGATCCGCATGATAGAAGCTGGAGCAACACTGAAGACGATTTGTGCTTTCCTTTCCCGGGGATCGGATCTTCAGTGACGGTTTCCGGTCGTAGATTGAGCCGACCGTCCGCCTTCATCAACGTCTCTAACGTTTCCGGACTTGAATCCGACGGCGGCGGCGATATCTCCCCCCTGCTCAGTTCCGTGCTCTGGCTCTCCACTGGATTATTCTTCTTCTCCGGCTCTTTGTCCTTCACGTCTCCGTCTTCCTGTGCAACAACTCGGACCGGTCTTCTACGGCGGTGTTTGTCCTCGGTCTGAGTCCAGGCATCCGCGGCTCTGCCGGTAGACTCTCCTCCGGACTCTGTCTTGTACACTTTGTACTCGGTGAAGTCAGAGGAGCTCCATGATTGGTTACGCCTCGTTTCAGTTATGGTAATTTCCCGATCTACGCTTGATTTACGGAATTCCGGTAGCAGTTGCGGCCTGCCGGAAAACCCTAATTCTTCGGATTCCCCGTCCATGAGCTCCGAGCCCTTGAGTACATACTCGTGGCCGTGCGCCGGGTAGATGAAATCGTTCTCCGACAAGTCCTGCCACACAAATCCATTCTTATAGCTCCTGAAGTTTCAAAAAAAAATCATTGTTAAAACTTAAAATTACGGCAAATTGAACACATTTATATGATTTAAACTCAAAGGCGGTGAAAGTTGGCTACCGTTTGGCAGACCAGGAATAGAGCAGAGCCATGCCTTTTCCGCGAAGCAAATTCAAACGATTGATTACATCTGAAATTGGTTGAAGCTATATTACTATCATCCAAAAAGCCGGAGACATTTTGACTATAATTACACAGAACAAATCTTAATTCATGATTACCTCTGAGATAGAGACCTTCAGGAGCAGAGAGAGGGACCTCCATGAAATGCGGGTGCTCGAGCTGGCCATTCCGGGAGAGATAGTAAACGACGGGGACTCTCTGTTCCAATTTGGGCCTCGAACTGGCAGGTTGGGCCCAAACTCTGGTCCGCTCAGGGCTGGTGGTGTCTGCGTGCGCCCATTTCTTCGCCGTCGGGTAAAGCTCCGCCGTCCTCGCGGATCTCAATGTGGCCGCCATTCTCAGCTCCCCGGAGCCAGTAATGAGTTTGGCCGGCAGGGGAAAACAGAGCTCAGAAAGTGATGACGAGAATAAGAAGACGGCCTGGGGTTTGACTAAAGGGGCATGGGCTTTCCCGATGCAGAAAGGGAAGTGGGAATTCGCAAAGAGGCTTACCCGTTTATAAGCATGGCGGCGGGGCCCATTGGGAGTCGAAGAAAATGGAGTATTCAAAATTGGACAACCACTAGAGAACAAAGGAGTATGTTGAGAGGCGTTTAGCATTGCCGCTATGGACGGCTGGGGTAGGAACGCAGTTATGAAGTAATGACATCACTCGATTTCTTTTGTTAATTACGGAGTATATTATGGAGTGGTTAAAAGTCCACACTCTAGAATCATCTACTCGACTCCTCATCTTTAAAAAAGTGATTGGTATTAGAACTTTGCTTGGTATACCCCGGATTTGTATGAGGTATTTACTTCATTGCTAAAATCACAGTTAAGTTAGTATGATAGGTGAAGTAAACACGTACGCAGCTTAAAAAACCACTTACTAACCGAAAGAGGTGCTTAAAGTGTCGCTTACTAAACATATCACCTCATATATTAAGGCTATGTTTGGCAGGCATAAGTCCCTACCTTCTAGCTTTTGTATTATTGAAAAAGTCTCTAAAAGTTCCAAGTTGTATATTTGGTATGATACTTTTAAGAGCTTTTCAAAAAATAAAAACATCTTTTTTGAGATGCTACAGGGAGTAGCATCTGAAAAAAGTCTATAGCTTCTAGCATTAATTAGTCCCAACAGCTTTTATACCAAACAAAACTAAATCAAACAGTCAGCTTTTTACCAAACAGCTACTACCTTTTACTATTAAGATCTTTTCAGTCACTAAAAGATAACAGTTACTAAAAAGTTCGTAAAAGTATCTTTTCAGCTAGTTGTGCCAAACATACCTTAATTAAGCGGCACTTTAAACTTTTTCAGTTTCCGAATTTACCCTTACCCTTATCTCTTGTCCTTATCATATTATTACCCCTCTACATACCCCACCCTACCTTACCCCGACCCACTCCGATCCCCACCCTAACCCCACCACCTGCCCCTACCTCGACCCCACCCAGATCGCCCGGCCCTACCCCGATCACACCCCACTTACCCCTGACCATAAACCCATTACCCACACCCATCTCTTACCCCCTACCACCATCCCCTACCCCGACCCACCCTACCCTCCTACCCCAACCCACCCCTACCCTAGCCCCCTTACCCCTACCATACCCCCTACCCTGGCCCCACCTCGATCCCGACCCCACCCTATCGCCATCTACCCCTACCCTACCTTACCCCGACACCACCCCAACCCTACCCCCTACCACATGCTCCTACCTCAGCCCCACCCCGATCCCGATCCAACTCTACCACCATCCTACCCTACCCCCTTACCCTTGACCCTACCTTACCCCGACCCGACCCCACCCTATCATACACCAGCCCTGCCCCTACCTTACCCAACCCCGAGGGTCCCTACCCATCATCCCCACCCTTACCCCTAACCACGACCCTCCCCACTCCCTACCACTTGCCCCTACCTCGGCCCCACCCCAATCCCAACCCCACCCCACCCAAGTATGGGTACACGTAAGAGGTGACCCCATATATTATATTAATATTTGTGTTCATGAATGTTTGTGCGTCTATATATGTATAGGGTTATTTTGGACATTTTAATGTTAAACGGTGTTTTAAACCCTTTGAAGTAAACACGATCTTACAACATTGCTTATTTTATTCGCCGCTTATTAACGTGGATCTTAATAAGCACCGTTTAGTGACCCGTGACGTAAACGTGTCCCAAGTGCACACTGGTAACAACAGCATCCAAGCCTTAATCCCAAAATATATATGATGTCATCATCAAAAGGAAAAAGAAAGAAAATAAAGATAAAAAGATAAACTATCATAAAAAAGATAAAATAAAACGTGACGAATATACATAGAAATGATAATATAAAAATGATAAAAATAATATTTATATATCAGGATAAAAGGATTAAAAAAACAGACGAGGGGAAAAGGTGATACGAGATCACTCCTCCACACAAATACTCGCCCTCCACTTTGCTCTCTCCAAAGCCATACTCTCATCCAACCCAAGAAAAAGCATATCACTTCTAACTCCCCCAATCCACATTTGTTTGGGCCTTCCTCTCCCTCTCTTTCCTACCTCTTCTCCACACATCTCAATTCGTCTGATAGGTGCATCACTCGGTCTTCTACGCACATGACCACCAATCCACCGTAGGCGCGACTCCCGCATCTTATCTTCAATATGTGTTACTCCCACCCTTTGTCTGATTGTCTCATTCCTCACGCGGTCCTTTCTAGTATGCCCACACATCCAACGCAACATGCGCATCTCTGCCACACTCATCTTTTGAATGTGACATTGTTTCATAGCCCAACACTCTGTGCCATACAGTAATGTAGGCCTAATTGTTGTCCTATAAAATTTACCCTTCAGTCTAGTCGGCATACCTCGATCACATAGAAATCCTGACGCACTCTTCCTGTCACGCCCCGGACCGCGTCCGTGCCACGTAGACAACCGCCGTACAACCCAATAAGAACAACATAGTTCATTCTTAGTAGGTCATACAAGGCGTCCGATAGATTCTATTGTCAAACCAATTAGTAAACCCATACAATCAACATCAATATATTACTCAAACAAATGCGGAAATAAAATATGTTTGATGATGAGCCACACATGGCAAACATGAGCACGCAGACCCTTTAATAGTTTAACAGAAAACCTTGTTCAAATATCCATGAGCAATTACATTGTTTCAAATGAGAATGGAAGCACGAACCACGTCTTCCTTATTGATGATCACCCTAGGCAAAGGTGCAGGATTAGGTCTCAAGCCTTAACCCGAAAAATGTGAGGGCCCCCGAAGGGGTCAGTACTCCATAGAAAGTACTAGTGACAAACAGGCTATATGAGGAATAACTAATGTTTCAGACACGAGACCCAAAAATAGGATGATACATATATTTATAGGTGTAACCGTTGTTACCCCATTCCCAAGATAATACATACTGTATATACTTGTAAAATACTTGACCCGTAGGTCGTTTTCTCACAAAAAAAAGTCTTTTAGAGATAAGGTACTTACCCAACCTTTCCCCTTTCATTCCTGAATGCCTAGCTCAAGAGCTACATTCTACCTTCATAATATCCTACCGAGTTTCAGGAGTGTTTACCGTCCCGGGGATACTCAACCCCAACCGAGTTTTATGATCATTTACCATCCCGAGGATGCTCAACCTCAACCGAGTTTTAGGATTGTTTACCGTCCTGAGGATACTCAACCTCAACCGAGTTTTAGGATTGTTTACCGTCCTGAGGATACTCAACCTCACCGAGTTTTAGGATTGTTTACCGTCCTGAGGATACTCAACCTCACCGAGTTTTAGGATCGTTTACCGTTCCGAGGGTACTCAACCTCAACCTTATTCCTTACCAACCCTAACTTGGATATGGCTAACCTTTCATTCACTTAACTATGGACAATACCTAGTCCTATAGTCATGTAACAATCCTTAGTAACCAACGTGGACGAGTCCCACCTGATCGGTCCACGTTAACCTACTCAAAAACTACCCGTTTTGAGTATAACCCCATACTCGATCGAGTACCCACCAATACTCGGTCGAGTACAGGAGACAGTAGCCCGTAAGGCTAATTTTCAAGGCATACTCGATCGAGTACCTATCCATACTCGATCGAGTATAGGAGACAGCAGCCCTTGGGGCAAATTTTCAGCAAACACCCGGTCGGGTATGTGCCAATACCCGGTCGGGTATTGTAGTTGACTTGGCGGTCAATGCCCGTTTGACCGCCCAAACGGAGTCCGGTTAACGTGAAATTTTACATGCATGTGCTACTTGAAGTCCTTGATCCAAAAATACCTGTTTTGGCCCTTGGAACATCATACATATCAATTTGTATAAAATTCACTAATCAAACCTACATTTCATGCTTTCCAACTATGTTATGGTTTCTATCATGACATAACACATACCTTAACACCATTAATCAATTCATAATGTTGGGTTTTGGGTAGAAAAACGCAGCGGAATAAACGAAAAATTTACTACCCAAAAGTAAACAATCGGATCTGAGGTTCATATTATAAACGAAATTACAAGACATAAGAGGGACTTACATAGTAATCTTAATCAAGGATGTCAGACTGTCCAAGAAAACGATCCCGAGCTCTACCGGTATCCACACGCACGTGACTGGATCGGCCGCAGGGAACGTGCTAGCGTTCTCTTCTTTCTTCCTCTCTACTCTAGGTTTGAGAAGTGAATTTTAACTCTTAAAATTTGTGGGTCTATATGGCCCTATTTATAAGAGGAGGAAAGGAGTTTTATGGCTAATAAAACCCTTAAAGAGGCCCTAGCCCAATACCATTCGAAACCCTATTTCGAATTGGGCTAATCAAGCTATTTTAATGTTATTAACAAACATTAATGATCCAAATCACTTAGGTGTGTGACTGATGTGAGTTTTCTCGCACTTAAAATAGATCGTAATATAGTGGTGTAAGTACGAGTATCGTCTCCACAGGGACGGACAAAAGGGAATGCTGAATTAATTAAATTCAGCGATTAAAAAGAAAATAAAATAAAAGCGTCGTGCGAGATTGGTTGGTTTGGAAAATAAAACTAATGCGAACAATTAAACTAGGGGGTTCTTTCTAATTAATGACGAAGGGAACAGGGATCGATTCCGGGGTAACCAGATTTCTAGCAGATCAGGCCTAATTACATGAAATTAATTTAATTGAGCCTAGCTAATCATTACTAAGTTCTTACCGCTCTCGCGGCGTAGAGTACAATAATTTAGGGGACCAGGCTGATCTCTCATGCGACAGGATCGTAAATTATTTCCAAGAAGAGCGAGCTTACGGCTCCCTAATCGCTACTAATCTCTTAGCGAACGATTAAGTGTGTGTGAATGTGTCCTACAACAAATTAGATCTCTCTTAATTTATTCTACATGCAATTGTAATTCTAGTCGCGATTCTAGGTTACAAAAGATATCAATTAAATCATTCAAACACAAATTAAACGGAATTCATGCAATTAAACCGAAAAGAATCTAGCCATACATCATGATTAACCCCTTCATCAATCCCAAATCCCTAATTAAAACTACTCACAATTCATAATTGAAGAATCAATAGAATTGGAATAAAAAGAATTAATTGTCATTAATTAAAAAGGTGGAACTTACAAAGAATACCAAAAGATTGATGAACAAGGCTGAAAAACCCTCTAAAATTCGTGCTAGGCACTCTCTCTAAGCTCCCCCTTGAAAACGGGGGTTTACAGGCTGTTTAAATAGAAAAATCGGGTCAAATTTGAGCTGAATTAGGATTTTCGGAGCCAGACACGATGCCAGGCACGATCGTGCCTTCGATCGTGCCCCCGGAGCAAAAACGCGCATTTTGGGCAGGCACGATCGTGCCTCCCTCCAGGCACGATCGTGCCTGGCAGGCAGTAACTTCTCGGTGTTTTCTCTTCACGCACGATCGTGTCTGACTTTGAGGGCACGATCGTGCCTACTTAACTTCCGAAGTTGTAGATAATGAAGTCTTCTATCCACCCCAATTTGCCGAATGTGATTTGAATCATCCAATCAATAGATATGATCAAAACGGTGAAAAGTGTCTTTCTGAAATCGCAGCAGAGATCATCTGACTTCATCGTCTGTTTTCACCTTCTTCCTCTCAGATTCTCGCAAAGGTGTCTTCATATGATTTGTAGCCCTTGAAGTTGGCTTTCCTATGCAACTTGAATCGTGTCCATTGGTTCTTCCTACAAAGAGATAAGCTTGAACGATTGACAGAAGGTCATTCTGATCGTCGTTTTCAAGCTTCATTCATCTTCTTTTGATCCCGAAGCCAATCCTAGAGCTCTTTTTTCCTTCAAATCTTCATCGTGAATCTTCCGGTGACCTCCAAAGCTATCAAATCATTCTCAAATGCTTCTCAAATCATCCCGATTGTTCCTCAAGTGACGGTGCCGGGCTCAAATTCCCTGATTTTGACTACAAACAACACAAAACTCGAACCAACGTCCGGTAAACATAACTTGAGCTAAAATTGAGACTTGCAACACCTTAAAGCTGGGAAAACCATCAAAAGCCGATCTCAACACGCATCAAATACGTGTCAAAATACGGACTTATCAGTGACCCTGTAGGTTTATATATTATTGGCAGTGGGCTAGAAATTAATTCGAGCCTCACAAATCATAAGCGGCCTCTAGCAAGGTTTGTGCTAATAAATATATAAATGTCAATTAAATCTGACATAACCTTTTAATGATTAATTTGTGCTAATAATTCTCTTTTGTCAAACGATATCTTAATTGAGACAAGGTTAGGTCGTGTCATCCTTGTTATTCTCAATTAGTATTTCTTGATTACCAAGTAAGATTAATCTCGATCAAATGACACCTCATTTGTGCATGGCCATGCTAATTAATCTTACTTGTCAAGGGGCCCAATAGATATCTTTCTCTCGATATACAAGAGTGACAAAAACTATCTTGATAATTCACATACTACTACATGGTTCATAATATGTACAATCACCACCTTTATAATTACCCAGTTAAAGATAATATTTAATGGTGTTAATACATATTAATTCTCATGCTAGTAACCATGATTATCTCAAGTATAAGAATATAGCACCTCATCATTATTGAGGACAACACTGATGATATATAACCTAGCAGTGTCCTCAAGTTGGGTCTGTCCAATGAACTTGTTCCCTAACAAGCATCTATGTTATTAACTTGATATCTCTATACCCATGACTAGTGGAATATAGCCATTAGTTAATCCACATACTGGTCTATTAATTATTAATGTCCCAAATTAATAATATTAGACCAGGGACAATTAGAATATTATGTTTAATTTAAAGTGTAGCATTCCACAATTAAGTCACATACTTAATTAGCTACTAAACAGAATTTTCAGGGACTAAATATTAATAAAGAAAACTCACAATAATAATTAACATAAAATGAGTTTGTGACTTTATTAATTAATGAGCATTAAATATTTATTGATAAATCATAAACTAAGATTGTCCTAGGGCATATTTCCAACACATAAAACATGTTCTTGATTAATTTAGGTAATCTCATGCCTAACGCAAGAGTTATAAAGCATATAGCCGTCTTATCACCTTAATGAAGCTTATGAAGTTCTAGCCTCCCCGATTTGGCCCCGGTGCAACTCCGGCGAACTTCAACTAACTCCGGCGACAATTCCGGTGACCCTTTCAACTCCGCGAAAGTCCTTGAAGTACCTTATACAAGTTAACAACAAGGTTTTATCATCATAAAACCCATATCAACACAAATAACCTCTAAAAGGTTATTTTCCAACGAACCAGTCAACTTTGTTCTCTAAATCCGTTTTGGATATGAACCAACCTTCCAACCCCTCATTCTTCACATATAACATGTATAGTGACCCTAGGGGTCTGGAACATGATTATATAATCATATGGGAGGATTAAGAAAAGGAATGGGATAAATAAGTCATTACCTTGTTAATCCTCAAGTTTTTCTCCTCTTTTCCCTTCTCTTTTCCCTCCTTCTTCTCCCTTAGCCTTGGTGCGAGTATGGGTTATAGAAATGGTGATTTTCAGACCTTCTCTACTCAGGGATGAAGTCTTGGTTCGAATGGATGGGTATAGGGAGTGATTGGGGTGAATTTGGCTCCTTCCATGATGATGAGAGGTGAGGGGTCCCCTTGGAGTCAACTCTTGTCTCAACCTCCCCCCTTAGCTCGCCTCTATCATCCTAAGCCAGCATTTGCACACGCCTCTATATATATATATATATATATATATATATATATATATATATATATATATATATATATATATATATATATATATATATATATATATATATATATATATATATATATATATATATATATATATATATATCATTCTTCCAATTATTATTGGCTCCCAGAATGAATATATATTTCCCCACTTTAAATTTAGTGCTTCCCATAACTTATTATGGCTTTTTATCTGTTAGTGCTTCGGTACCGATAAATGGGCTTTATATGCCTAAGTGGTTACACACATAATTTCTGTGACCCAACAAGGATATCCACCATCATACACATATTATCTTGACCCAAACGAATATAATATGTGGTCCCGATAATATCGGGCGGCCCCCACTTCCGGTGTGGGCCCCACGTGAATATTACTATTCACGTAAAAGAAATGATAAAAATTTTCAATCACGTAAAAATGCGTTTATTCATTTCTTAGGGTTCCATACATAATTTGACAAAGTACAAATACTCGGGGGCGGTGTTACACTTCCACTTCATCCACCCTGTTTTGATTCTATGAGATACATCTCCATCTAACTCAATGTCCTTCTGAATTATGGAGCCCAAGTAACAGAACATATCGCTGACCGGTATCTCTTTACCATCTAAAGTAATTCCGCTATTACCATTGCTTCTACCTCCACTAAACTTGCACTCCATGTACTCTGTCTTGCTCCGACTTAGTCTGAAACCCTTGTTCTCCAATGTTTGTCGTCATAAGAAAGGGCAAACATCATGCACCACGGTATATCATCTTGAATTGACTTCGTAAGTTTATCCATGACTATGGCAAATAAGAAAGGGCTCGGAGCCCATCCTTGGTGCACTCCGATATTAATAGGGAACTCTGCAGTCCTCCCTACACTAGTACGAACACTAGTTGTACAATCCTCATACATATCCATGACGATGCTGATATACTTGCGTGATATGCCTTTTCTAGTTAAGGTCCACCAAAGAACTTCTCGAGATACCCTATCATATACCTTTTTCTAAGTCAATGAACACCAAATGAAGATCCTTGTGAGCGTCTCTATACTTCTCCATAAGTTGTCAGAGGAGGTGAATGACCTCAGTTGTTGAGCGACCAGGCATAAAACCGAATTGATTCTCCGAAATCTTCACAGTTCTTCGAAGTCTTTGCTCAATCACTCGCTCCCAAAGTTTCATGGTATGACTCATAAGCTTAATCCCTCGATAGTTGGCACATTCTTGTACATCACCTTTATTCTTAAACAATGGAATATTTATTAAACAATGGAATAAGAGTACTGTTCCTCCAACTCGTTGGCATCTTGTTGTTTCTCCAAATCTTGTTGAAGAAACTTGTTAACCACTCGACGCCTCTCTCTCCCAAACTTCTCTAAACCTCGATCGGTATGCCATCTGGACCCACTACTCTCTTCCGCCCCCATCTTCCTCAGAGCCTCTTTAACTTTCGTTGTTTGGATCCTTCTCACAAAATCATGATTTACCATACAATCTGGTATGGTCAAATCACTGATATCTTGCGCTTTGTTCTCGCTGAATAATGTATCAAAGTATGACCTCCACCTCTATTTTATCTCTCCGTCCTCCATTAATATCCTTTGATCGACATCCTTAACACACTTAACTTTTCTGATATCTTGAGTTCTACGATCACGAAGACGAGCAAGTCTATAAATATATATCTTGGTCTCCTTCCTTAGAGTCCAACTTTTCATACAACTCCTTGTTCACTTTCCCTCGTGCTTCCTTTACGGCTTTCTTTGCTTGTCTGTTAGCATCCTTGTATGCTTCTATGTTCTCATTACTCCAACTTGTCCCCAACTTTTTGTAGCAAACGCTTTTGTTCCTTATGACTTGTTTCACCTCATCATTCCACCAAGACGTGTCCTTTTTGGGTGTCAGACATCCTTTAGATTCACCAAGCATTTCTTTTGCCACTTTGTTAATGGTCAACTCCATTGATAACCACGCATCTTCTACATGTGTTTCATTATCAATACACCATACATCTTTCACCGAATATATTGTGTCTAACGCTTTGTTGAAGATTCCCCTCGAGCCTCCACCACTTTATCTTTGGCTCCACTTGTTGCTTAACGTATCATCTATGGTTCTTACCTCGAAAGTCAAGCACAAGCATCCTATGCTGAGTGACAATACTCTCACCTGGGATAACCTTACAATCAATGTAGCTAATTCTCCAAGTAGTATGTATTAAGAAGTAGTCAATTTGGGTACTATTAGCTCCACTTCTATAGGTTACAAGGCGAGAGTCTCTTTTCTTAAACCAAGTATTAATTATAGCCAACTCATACGTCGAGGCAAAACCCAAGATGTTCTTTCTCGCTTCGTTTCTAGTGCCAAAACAATGTCCGCCATGTATACTCTCAAAGCCATCACGACTTGAGCCCACATGCCCGTTGAGGTCGCCTCCTATGACTAATTTCTCTCCCCCTTGGCACTCGTCGCACCACGTCTTCAAGATCTTCCCAGAAATGTTGAGCTGTAGATGCATCAGCACTTACCACAGACACACTCTCACCACTAATCACCAATTTAATGCTCATGATGTGATCGTTCTTCCTGAAGACTTCTACCACATTCTCAACATAGTCACGTGCCACAATAATGCCTACCCCAATTTTTTATCTTATCTCTCCCCGAATAACACAACTTAAAACCTTCGGGTTTAATCTCATGTGCTTTCTCTTCAACCCATTTAGTTTCTTGAACACACATAATGTTGATATTCTTTCTCCTCATAACTTCGACTACCTCGGAAGATATGCATGTAAGAGACCCAACATTCCATGTCCCAAAATGCAATCTAACACTCCACCTTCTATACTTAGCTCCACCTTGAAGATCTGCCTGTAAGAGACCCAACTTTCTCTGTTATTTCCTTTGTTACTTTATTCCTTAATAAAAAATTGTTTGTTGTAATTCATTTTAGAGTAGATGAATTTCTGTATACGAGGCTGATATATTTCTTTTATTTTGCATGTAAAAAGAGAAATTTACCGAGTATGTTGTGTACGTATATATTCACATTGCATACATCTGATATACCATCGTACGCATTAGGTTAGGGACATGTAGAAGGGAATTTGGCTCCTCTCCAGTGACTAGATTCTTCCAGTAGGAGAAAGATATAGAGAGGGATGGGGAAATGGTGGGCAGGAAAAAATAAAAGATGTAATTTAATTATTTTTTTAAGGAGTGAGATAGAGTGAAAAAGAAATGGAGAGAGTAAATGGAGAGAAGGAAATGGAAAGGAGTATGACTCAATAGAAGGGGAAGATTGAGCAAAAAGAAAATGAAAAATGAAAAAGAAAAAAGAAAAAAGGAAATTATCTTTTTATAAAAGCCAGATGTATAAAATGAGTTGACCTGACCTTATTTAAAATGACTTGTCCTGGTCCTATTTAAAACTACAAGTGTGATTACCGAGTTCAATAGGTTACTTGAGGATAATTTGGTTTTAAAGGACTATTTTCAATAAGTTACAAGCGGATAAATGAATGTGACTCTTATTTGAGTACATGTACATAAGTGATGATTTGTAGATAGTAAAAGGACACATTGATTCTTTTAACTATTTTTATTTGTGCCCTGAAAAAAGAAATGAAGTTAGAGTGTCAGAGATGAATAGTTACTGTAATTTTGTCTTTGACTTCTATAAATCAAAGAAGAATAAAAAAACATTTTATAAATTGTGCCACAGACAAAATTTGTTTGCACACACAATGCATGTCATTCACATTGATTTGCTAACTGTGCACAAACATATATTTTCTGTGTACAAATATTAAATATCTACGATCGACAAAAATATTACACACAAACAAAAAATCTATAAGTACAAACTTTTTTAATCTTTATACAAATGCATGTACAAACAATGATGACATGAACTATATTTTACTAACGGCACATACAATAGTACTAACTACATTTTCGGTGTCTCAAACTCCTCATATTATTCCAGTTACATTATCAAGAATAAAGATGTTGGGCTGCTGTTTATTTACTTTGTATTGGGCCTTATTATTCGGTCCTACTCATTTTATTTGTATTCAGTATATATCTAATAGGTCTTTACTATTTTTAGAAACTAAGTGACACAATTCTAAAACTGAATCATTCATACGACCATTACTCTCTGCAATATCAATTCCATCTTCTTCTTCAATTGATCTAAGTTTCTTGAGTTCAATTGTTCACATGGTATCAGATTAGGTTAAGATCTTCTTCGTCTTCTCTGAATTTCCTGTCTTCGATTTCTATAATCGAATTTCTTACTGATATTCATCCAAATCATTCATAAACCCTAATTCCGTTCAAGACGATGAGTCAATTTACTGTGTTCCCTCTGAATCCTCTTGAAGATCAATCTTCACCTTACTACTTACATCCGAGTGATCATGCCGGTCTTCGCATCATCTCAGAGACGCTCAATGGTGACAATTTCAACGCCTGGAAGAAGTCTGTCCATATGGCTTTCAGCGTGAAGAACAAAATGGCTTTTCTCGATGGCTCAATCAACCAACCAAGCACGGATGACTCTCATGCCTATTCTGTCTGGTATCGTATTAATGCTTTGCTTCTTTCTTGGTTGATTTACTCCATTGCACCTGAAATCCGTTCAACCTTTCTATATTTCACTTCCTCTAAAGATCTTTGGGATGAAATCCAACTTAGATATGGCAAGAGTGATGGTCCTAGGCTTTTTTATCTTGAAAAAACCCTAGGTAACATTTCTCAGGGTGCTCAGAGTATTACTGCATACTACAATTTTTTCAAAGGTCTCTGGGATGAATACGTTGATTTCAAAACTCTTCCACCTTGTTCTTGTGGTCTTTGTACATGCAAAATTCATGAAAAATACCAACAATTACTCCAGAAAGAGTCTGTTCAAAAATTTCTTGTTGGCCTGAATGAATCTTATTCAAATCTGAGAAGTCAAATTCTTCTTCAAAAACCTTGTCCTGATCTCTCATCAGTTTATTCATTCTTCCTTGAAGAAGAATCTCAGAGAACACTCCAGTACACTGCTAATTCCGTTTCTTTCATTCCCGACTCTTCTAAAAACTTTGATAATTCTCTCAATGATTCCACTGCTTTTCTTGCTAAGAATCAAGCCTATAAGAAAAAATCTTCTGTCACTTGTAACCATTGTGGTTATCAAGGACACTCTGCTGACAAATGCTTCCAAGTAATTGGCTATCCACCTAATTGGAAAGGACCCAAAGGACAGAGGATTGCACCTGGCTTCAAATCTTCTCAGAACTCAAACAAGACTACTCAAGCTCATCTTGCTAATACTTCTGCTGTTTCTCCTTCTAAAGACTTGGACTTCTGTGATCCCTCTCTTTACAATAAGTTTCTGGAATTCATGAAGAGTCAGAATGATAAAGTCTCTGCTCATGTTGCTATGGCTGTTCCTAGCAATGATCCTTCTACTCCTACTGACTTTACTTTCCTAGGTAAACATACTGCTTTTCTTTCTAATATGAAGTCTACTATTTGGATTTTAGATACTGGTGCTTCTGACCATATGATCCATGATTTTTCTCTATACACTTCAGCACCTAAAGAAGTTTCTATTAAAGTTCAACTTCCTACTGGCACTTTCATTACTGCTACTAATATTGGACACGCTAAACTTAATAATGATCTTACTCTTCATAATGTTCTTTATGTTCCTCAATTTAATTTCAATCTTATTTCTATATCTAGTCTTGTATCACATGAAAACATTTCTGTTCATTTCTCTTCTAATCATGCCATTTTGCAGGATCTTCTCACCCACAAAATGATTGGTTGTGCTGATCTTCAAAATGGCCTATATCTCTACAATTCTACTACATCTTCTCTGTTTACTACTAATCTTTGTAGTGCTAATAATGCTCATTGTCACTATTCTGATTCTAAATTTGATGTTTGGCATTATAGACTTGGTCATTTACCTTTTACAAAATTGAAGACTATAGTTGATTGTAATACTTCTCATCACATGAATAAAGATGTTGTTTGTGACATTTGCCATTTTGCTAAACAAAAAAAATTGCCCTTTTCTGAAAGTACTTCTTATGCTTCTAATCCTTTTGATCTTGTTCATATGGATGTTTGGGGGCCTTTTAGAGTTCAATCTTATTCTGGTTTTAAATACTTTTTAACTATTGTTGATGATCACACTAGATGCACTTGGGTTTTTATGATGAAAAACAAATCTGAAGTTAAATTTCATATGCTCAATTTCTACAATTTAATTTTTACTCATTTTGACACTAAAATTAAAACTATAAGAACTGATAATGGAACTGAATTTATTTTCCCTTCTTTTTATTCTGATCATGGCATTATTCATCAATCCTCTTGTGTTGAAACTCCTCAACAAAATGCTAGAGTAGAAAGAAAACATCAACATATTCTTCAAGTTGCTAGAGCTCTTTTATTTCAATCTTGTTTACCCCTTATATTCTGGTCTGATTGTATTCAAACTGCAGTTCATATAATAAATAGAATTCCTACTGCTGTTTTAAATAACAAATCTCCTTATGAACTCTTATATGGTAAAGCTCCTGATTATTCTCATTTAAGAGTTTTTGGTTCTCTTGCTTATGCTTCTACTCTAAGTGCTGATAGATCCAAGTTTGACACTAGGGCTGTTAAGTGTGTTTTTGTTGGATATCCTTTAGGATCTAAAGGATATAAACTTTATGATATTGTTAACCACAAATTTTGTTATCTCTAGAAATGTAAAGTTTTATGAAATGGTTTTTCCTTATAGAAAAGATTCTACCTCTTCTCATACACATGATACTCAGTCTGACTCCTTTTCTTTCAACTTTCCCAATCATGATCAGTTTTATGAAAATAATACTTCTAATACATATTTAGAAAATCAAGCTATGCTAAACTTCCTGAATGGCAAGAAGCTATGTCTTCTGAGATTCAAGCACTTGAGAAAAATAATACTTGGACTTTAGTTGATCTTCCTCCAAATCAAAATATAATAGGCTGTAAATGGGTTTTTAAAACTAAATTAAAACCTGATGGCTCTTTGGATAGATATAAAGCAAGATTAGTTGCTAAAGGGTATACTCAACAAGAAGGCTTTGATTATTTTGATACTTTCTCACCTGTTGTGAAATTAACAACTGTTAGGATTATTCTAGCTATTGCTAGTGCTAAAAACTGGTTTCTGCATCAACTTGATGTAAATAATGCTTTTTTACATGGAGACTTAAATGAAATTATTTATATGCAGCCACCTCCAGGTTACTTGTCTGCGAATGATACCAGAGTCTGCAAACTTGTTAAAAGTCTATATGGCCTTAAACAAGCATCCAGGCAATGGTTTTGTAAGCTTTCTGACTCCCTTAAATTGTTTGGTTACACACAATCACAAGCAGATTCTTCTTTATTCACAAAATTGATAAAACTTCTTTCACAGTTCTTTTAGTCTATGTTGATGATGTTATTCTTGTTGGTAACAGTATAGAAGAGATTCTTGCTGTAAAAAGTTTTTTAAATAATAAGTTTACTATAAAAGATCTTGGAGAATTGAAATATATATTAGGTATTGAAATTGCTAGGTCTGATAAAGGGTTAAATCTTTGTCAAAGGAAATATACTCTTGATATTTTAAATGAATATGGTTATCAAAACTGCAAACCTTATACTACTCCAATGGATTCTAAAATAAAATTATCCAAAAATGATGGTACTGCTCTTGATAATCCTAAAACATACAGAACTTTAATTGGTAAACTGCTTTATCTCACAGTTACCAGACCTGATATTGCATATAGTGTTCAGGTTCTAAGTCAATTTCTTGCTTTTCCCACTGATATTCACATGAGTGCAGCTCACAGGATTCTTAGATATCTTAAAAGTTCTCCAGGTAAAGGTTTATTTTACCCCTCAGTTTCTGATTTTTCTGTACAAGGTTATACTGATTCTGATTGGGCTGCTTGTATTGATACTAGAAAAAGTGTTTCTGGATATGCTTTTTATCTTGGTAGTTCTCTCATTTCCTGGAAATCTAAGAAACAACAGGTAGTCAGTAGGTCATCTACTGAGGCTGAATATAGGGCATGTGCAAATGCAGTTTGTGAGGCTCAGTGGATTTACTTCATTCTTAATGACCTGCATATTAAGTTTAATTTACCCATGATCATTTATACAGATAATAAGTCAACTTATCATCTTGCTCATAATCCTGTTCAACATCAAAGAACTAAGCATATTGAGTTAGATTGTCATTTGATTAGAGATAAAATTGCATCTGGTTTAATTCAGCTGATTCATATTAAAAACAACTTTCAACTTGCAGATATATACACCAAGCCTCTTGGAAATCCTTTATTCAAACAATTTGCAGTCAAGATGAACATGCAAGATATACATGCTCCTCTTGAGGGGGCGTATCAAGAATAAAGATGTTGGGCTGCTGTTTATTTACTTTGTATTGGGCCTTATTATTCGGTCCTACTCATTTTATTTGTATTCAGTATATATCTAATAGGTCTTTACTATTTTTAGAAACTAAGTGACACAATTCTAAAACTGAATCATTCATACGACCATTACTCTCTGCAATATCAATTCCATCTTCTTCTTCAATTGATCTAAGTTTCTTGAGTTCAATTGTTCACAGACATTTTTGGTAACTCGAACTCTGATGAATGATGATGATGAACTAAGCACGGTGGATGATGACCCAAGAAGATATGGTGAATATGAAAGGTGATGAAGATAGAAAATGATGAAAAGGGAAAATGAATACGATGAAAATTGTGAAGATAAGTCATGATTAAAGATGATGAATTGGCTGAATCTATTAAACATATTTTATTAATACAATGAATAAAATATTATATGAAAGAATAATCAAAATGATCATCTACAAGACCTGCAAGTAATTCAATAAGAAAAATAACTTCAATCTTATTTATTTTTATTATGACAATAGTCGGTGCGCAGAATCAAAAGTTATGTTTATAGGGTTGAAAATTCATCCACATGATCAATACTATGATCACACTCACTTCGAATAAATATTTGCCCTTCATATCTGGCTTTGATTCAAATTAGAAGCTCGTTAATAGTTTGAAGTCGAGCCCGCCCGACCTCGTCTGCCTTGAGAAATACTTCTACTATGAGCATGATCCCGGTATCGACCCGGGGCCGGTACTCTTTGGGCGTGGACCGATCCCGGTCCCGAGCCTACATTCCTTAGTCCCGAAGCCCGCCTAATCCTGGACGGCTGGACCCGGGCCTGACCCGACCCGACCCACTCTATCCCTAACCCATCTGATGGTGGAACCAAATGTTATGTTATGGCGCGCAACTAGAGCTTAAAAAAATATGGAGAATATTAAAGGGGTCAATATCAAAATATGACGATAATTTTTAGTACTTATAAATATTTATACATATGTATATCTTCTTCATTCTGAAATAATTGACTTGTGCACATCACATTTTTTGGAGGGTCAAGGCCTCCTCGACTCTCGAGCTTCTCCCCATCTCCCCCACTAAACCCATCAGAAGTTGGGTCGGGACGTCGGGTGATCGGGGTCGGCCCGTTTGACCGTCTAAAGACTGAGCATTTTTAGAAAGGTAGATTCTATAGATACCTTAAGGTATTATAACTTTGTCCACATGCAGGGCCGGTCCTGGGGCATGGACAGGAGGGGCATGCGCCCAGGGCCCTTTGCTCCAGTAGGGCCCATAAATTTCTCAAATATATGTGTGTGTGTTTGTGTACATCACTATTTTAATTATATGTACACCCTAAATCTATAAAAGGTAAAATATAAAATCAAACTTATATTTCTTAGATACTTCTAATTAATTATTCAGCATCTACACGATACAAATCTATAATTTCGAAACATCCACATTAGAATTCATTGAGAACATAGTTCACCATTTCTTTTGAATCATTATATTACGGATTATTACATTAATTTTATTCTTTTAGTGTACATGTCTTATGTATATCCAGAACTTATTGATATATTTCACAAATTTCCTCCGATTCTCTCATTTAGGCTTTGTTTGCAAGTGATTGTGCTTAAATAAAAGCACTTTTTGGGAAAAAGTGATTAGTAGTATAAGTTGTTAGTGTTTGGTAAAATAAGTGCTTTTTGTGTAATAGAAAAAGTAAAAAGTAGATTCTATACGAAAGCCGAGAAAAGTAAAAGTTGATAGTGTTTGATAAAATAAGTGATTTTTTCTTAAAAAAAGTCACAATCACTTAAAATAAGTGATTGCAAACAAGTCCTAATTATGAAAAATTGAACTTTAGTGAAAGATTGAACTTTAGTGTCCATAATTTAGAAACGTAGAATTTGTTTTTGTCTAGTGAAAATGTGATCTAAAATATGAAAAAGTTACTCCTAATTATACAAGATATAATTTCACAGCTTTCCTTAATTTAAAATTTTTATTGCACCTAATAGTTGCACTACTTGTTTCACTCGGCTTTTAGGTACATTGCATCCTCAAATGTCTCTTATCAAATACCCTATATATATTTTCTAACCATGTGATTTGTTAGTTTTTTTAATGTGTTATACTACTTTTAGACGGTAAAATTGTATAATTTTAAATTATAGATTATTATAGCAAAAAGAACATTATAAGCATCCCCCCGCTATCCTTGAGGCCCAGTCTATTTGTATTGTCCCGGGTCCATAAAATGTCAGGACCGGGCCTGTCCACATGGACCAATAAGAATGATGCAGTTGAATTATTTAAATCTAAATAAAAAAGAATATATTAATTTGGACCAATCAAATGCATAATAAATACAAGATTCCATTTTTTAAATACATACCCGAGTTGTCACCATTTAGAAAAGTGAACTGTAAGAAATCGGGATTGTTTGAGATCGGATTCGCAATAAGTATTGAAAACAATTAAGGGTACCTTACCTAACATTTGACTGAATCAGTGGAAGCGAAGATTGCGTGCGTTGTGTTAAAAGGTGAGAGACAGAGAGGATTACAGTAGCGTAGGTGGGTGCGTATAGTGTGGGTTTTGTAAGTCCAAATCGTTGAGAGTTGACCGTATTATACGTACGTGCACAGCTTAGATATTAATCACAACAAAATCAAATCAAATGGACAGCACAGCAGAAATGAAGGACCGCGGCTGAGGCTCTGAATCTGTGGTCCTACAAGACAAGGGAGTACGAATGTTACTCCCTCCGTCCCAAAATGGTTGGCCAATGTTGACTTGCACGTGGATTAATAAAGTAAAAACTGTGTGGTTGAAATTTGTGCAGAGGAGAGAGAATTAACTTTAGCCACATATTTCTTACTTTAAATGGAAATGGCCAACCTTTTTGGGACGGCCAAAAAAGGAAATTTGGCCAACCATTTTGGAACGGAGGGAGTACATTATACGGAGTAATCATATCCGTTGTTCCGAGCATATCTTTGCGAGTGGATTGCTATAGGTACCTAAAAAATTACCCCATCTTTACCACATATAAATACCCTCCCCCACTTTTCTCCTCCCCTCTCTCCTCCCTCCCCCACTTTTCTTCCCCCCTCCCTCTCTCAGTCTCTCCTGGTTCTTCGTTCCTTTCACACAGCCCTTCCCCTCCCTTTTCTCTTTTACTTTTCTCCATTTCAAGATCTATCCCTTTCTTTAATGTTTCTCATTTTTACCATCTTTTCCTCCTCCAACCTTCTTCTCCTACTTCTCTCCTCTTCCGCCTTTTTTCCGTTTCAAATGGCGGAACTACCGTAATCGGACGAATGGGGAGAGCTAGGTGAACAAGAAGGAACGACGAAGGTGTAGACCAAGAAGTTTTAAATGACTTGAGAGCAGATCTTATTTTCTTGATTTTTGTTCTTGATTTTGTTTTCTTGTTTTTTTGGGTGTGCTTTCAAAATAAAAAGGGATGTCTGTCAGACAGACAACTCGTAAGTGCAGTGTCTGTATTTGTTAGTAAGACTCGTGAAGTTGTTTGTCATGTGAAAAATAAATGTCTGTAATTGATATTTAATTGTCTGTCATTTGCTTGTAAGTTGTCTGTATTTTTTGAGTTGTCTGTCATGTTGTTGTGAGAAGTCTGTAAGAGTCGTGAAGTTGTCTGTCTGTAATTGATGGTTAATTGTTTGTCATTTGTTTTGAGTTGTCTGTATTTGTTTTTGAGTAGTCTGTGTTTGTTTTGATTTGTCTGTATTTGATTGTGAGCTATATGTAATTACTTTATTTGATTGAGATGCAATTAGTCTAACGAGACAGACGTTAAATATACACATACAAACATTACTTTATTGTGAGTTACCATATTGGCATATGTTTCATAAAAAAAAACAGACAATACGTATTACTAGACAGACAATATAGATAACCAGACAGACATTATTTTTCACCACAAATTTCATACAACTCAAAATGAAATGACAAACAACTAAATATCAGTCACTGTTCTAAAAATTGGCCTAGGCGGACCGATTAATCGGCCTAGGCGGCCTAGGCGGCTCTAACTGTAGAGGCCTAGTCGGCCTAGTTGATCAAAAAATCGGCCTAGTCGGCCAAAAAATCGTCCTAGTCGGCCGCCTAGGCGCTAGGCGCCCCTCAACCGCCCGACTAACGCCTAGCGAGTTTTAGAACAATGATATCAGTTACAGACAACTTCACGATTCTTACAGACAAATACAAATACAAACAACTAATAAACAAATGACAAATAATTAAATATCAATTACAGACATTATTTTTCAAATGACAGACAACTTCACGACTCTTACAGACACTGCACTTACAAGTTGTCTGTCAGACAGACAACATTCTTTATTTCGAAAATACAACAAAAATCAAGAAAACAAAATCAAGAAAAGAGTATTTGCTACTCAAGTTATTCAAAGTTTCTTGATTTGCCTTCATCATTGTCTTCCCTTGAGGTTGCATTCGAAATGGCAACCGGCATAGGCCGGCCGCCGGCAACCGACGTAGGGCCGCCGTCGGCAACGTCACCGGTGGAGAGGAGATAAGGAGGAGAAGATCCAAGGTTGGATGGGGGAAAGATGGTAAAAATTGGAAGTCTAAATAAGGAGAAAAATATTGAAATGGAGAAAAAGGGGAAGGGAGGGGCTGCGTGAAAAAGAGGAGAGGGAGGAAGAGAGGTGGGGTGCAGGAGAGAGGGATGGAGGGGAGGGAAAAAGTGGGGGAGGGTGGAAGGGGAGAAGAAAAATGGGGAGAGTTTTTATATGGGGTAAAAAATGGAGTAGGTATGGGGTACCTATAGCAAAATTGATCTTTGCGATGTAAACCCCCAAAAAACTATCACACTCCATCCTTACCACCCCCGACCCGTGGCAGAACTAGGGCAGAGCACGGGTCGGGTTCGGGCGGGTCGGGTTCAAAAATGGTAAACCCGTTCGGGTTTCGGATTGATAATTTCAAACCCTATCCGGTCAAAAAATTTATCGGGTTTTTCGGGTTAAAGAAGTTCGGGTTTCGGTCGGGTTGGTTCGGTTTTCGGGTCAATTCGGATTTTAATTTATTATTGTTGAAATTGGGATAAATAAAATGGTAATTGGTAAAAATATCATTCAAAGTTATACTAGTATAACATTCAAAGTAATAGTTGTATAAATACGGTAATCGACATATTTGAACATGTAAAATAATAATATACGGTGATTGGCATATTTGATATTGTGATAAATAAAATGATAATTGGTCAAAATATCATTCAAAATCATAACAATACAACATTCAAAGTTATAGTTTTACAAATACGGCAATTGGAATATTTGAATATGCATAATATGGTAATTGGCATACAATAATTGAGATATTTGAACATGCATATATAATAATTCAAAGTAGTATATATACTACCCTAGTTCGGGTTTTCGGGCGGGTCGGGTAGCATAATTGGTAACCCTACCCACTACCCGCTTAACTCTCGGTTTGCAAAAATCGGGTCGGGTTTGGGTCATTCGGGTCGGGTTATCCGACCCGAAAAATAAAATCGGATATATCCGATCGGGTCAATCGAGTAGGGTCGGGTTTGCTCTCCCCTAGGCAGAACCACACTATGAGTTGTAGTGTGAATTGACATCACTACATGAATTAATTGGGTTACCGCGATGGTTGTTGGGCCTTATCAAGAAGGAAATAGCGACATGGATTTCTTGGGATAAAATTTATTAATTTAATTAATTTGGATCATTCAAAATATCCAATTAATTTAATTATAAATTAAATCTATAAAAGAATGGACTGGTCCTATTGATTTTGAGCCCATTATCAAATAGTGGCTCAATAATAAGAGACATGATTCAATTGATAAAGATGTCAACGAATCTGGCTAAGAAATCCTTCCATATGCACGCAAAATAGCTATGAACCTTGTTAAAAAGGCTGTCCAGATACATTGCACAAATGATGATTTTTCTAGCTATTGAAATGCAAGAAATAGAGCCCGAAGCCCATTTTAATTGAAGCCCATGGGGTATGGACGAATTTCAGCTACCCTAAGTCATATTTCCACCCCCTCCACACCTATAAATAGGGGTCTCAATTGAGAGAAAGAAAGGGAGAACTTCCAGTCGAAGAAACGCTGCAGAAAAGCTCTGAAGAACTCCCGAAAGGCTCTGAAGGATTCCGAAACATCGGAAGATATCAAACCACGTTTTTTTCAAGAATATATGATTAATCCTTTGCGATTTCCATCTATTCTTGATCAAACAAAGCCAAAAGTTGAAGAACGTTCGAAGATCTGAAGAACGAAGCTTGAAGATTCGAAGATCTGAAGAACGAAGCTTTGAAGATTCGAAGATATGAAGAACGAATCTTTGAAGATTTGAAGATATTCATATGAAGATTGAATCAAGATTCAACTGAAGATCAAGCCATATATCCCGGGAGGCCCTTTAACAGAAGATCAAGCCATAAAACGACCCTTTTGTTGAAAATCAAACCACTTGAAAACTAGAGGACCTTCAAGCTGAATTCTTTATTCAAGAAGATTTGAAGACCCGAAGAATGAAGGTTCGAAGATTCGAAGAACGAAGATTCGAAGACCCGAAGAACGTTCGAATATTTGAAGAATTAGAGATTTAATTTTTAATTAAATCCTTTAATTATATTCATATCAAATTGCAAGTGAAGAATCAGAGGATTCATATTTAGAGATTGTACCTGATATTATTTGAATATTTGAAGAATATTTTATTTTCATATATTATTATTTGCGATCAATTTTAAGTAAATACTTAAAATTTGTTTCACAATAGGTATATATCATTTTTCAAAAAAATAAAATTGACACCACTAAAAAAAATAGATATTGCTTAATATAAGACTAAAACATACACAAAGTAAAATAAATAGGAATTATTGTGTTGTATTCTTCAAATAAGGCTTATTTAGTTCTATCAAAAGAATAACATGATTAAAACTTCCAAAATAGGAGCGAATGAGTCCTTTTATAATCTTTCAAAAATTAAAAAGTGACACAACCATTTAAAAATTGGATTGGAGGTCAGTGTATATATTATAAAAGTTGGAACACTGACTTAAAAATAATTGAAAATTGTACAGTTTTACTTATTACTACCTCCATCCCAATTTCTGTGTCTTGTTTTGGTTTGACACAATGATAATAAAGTGATTGAAAAACTGATAATGTTAATCAAGTTTGAGTATAATAAAGTGAAATGTTATAGATCACATATTTTTTTATAAAAGAAACATGACACCTATTTTAGAATAATCCAAAAAAAAATTAAGACATGTGAAATGAGACAAGCGATACTTTATTAGGAATATTACTATATTAGACAAGGTGTCATAGTCTTCTTGCTTTAAAATTTGAATCATTTGATCGACACTTTATAGAAAAAATGTATAACGTTTTTAAAATATGAAAATGTGACGTGCACAATTTTGAATTAGCATTTAAATTTTATAAATGACAATTTTTGTTATTTTGCTTTATAATATTTACACATTTTAATATAATAATTATTTTTCAATTGACACCGCTGACCCTAGATCCTTGCTCCGCCACTGCCCCCAACACCGACCGGACGACACGATGAGAGGATGTAAATTGGACTATAATCACAATCTGACAGATAGAGAGTGGGGCTCTGTCCCCGGTACTTGCAGAAGCCCTATGCATTTTTCAGCATAGTAACCCCTCATCGCAGTTGCCGGGATTCGAACCCGAGACCTAACCCTTGTGGCACTCCCTCACTACCAGTTGAGCTACGCCCACCGGTTTTGTGATGTAAACCGAGAAGCTCATTAGTGTACCGGTCCTTCATGGAGAGGGGAAAAAGAAGTACATCAGCTCTGGAATTAATAAAAAAAGTGCAAATCATCCTTATATAGGAGGTTTTATCCGACCGTCGTCATTGGGCCGGTTCCTGCTTGAATTTTTATGAATTTTTTTAGCATCTTCTTAAGTCTAGTTTACCCATACCAAGTCTCAGCTAAAAATTCAACCGGGAAGGCAATCAAATGATTTTTTGAAATATACTGCACTGTTTAACTGCGCAGTTATCTTCAAAAATTCATTTGACTGCCTTCTCGATCAAATTTTTAGCTGAAATTTGGTATGAGTAAATTTGACTTAATGAAGAAGATGCTCAAAAAATTTCATCAAAAAATTCAACAAGGAACCGCCCCAATGTGACGACCGGACAGAGTCTCCTATATAAGGGGTGATTTACACTTCTTTTGTTAGTTCGAGGGCTGATTTGCTACTTTTCCCTGGGGAGTGTAAGAGAGTGTTTGCAAATGATTTTGCTTAAGAGCCGTTTGGTAACACAAAAATTGGCTGAGTTGGCTGATTCTGCTGAAATTTATGAAGTTCTGGCTGAAGTGACCATATTGACTGATTCTGCGGATTAATGAAAAAAATTTATTTGAAATATTTGTTATTAATAAATTAAATAAAAAATCATATGAAAAATAGGTAAAACGGTTCTCTACAGTAACTTCGGTCAATACAGCCAGAAAAGTAACTTCAACCTTATCTTTTCTGCTTATTACAAAAGTAAGCGCGTGTAAGCAAAAATTACAGGTTTGGTGAAAAAGCTGGCCGAAAAAAGGGGGCACCATTTGTGAAATACTTGCATGCGAATACAGACATTTGTTATACGTACACAAACAAATAAAGTTGTCCGGTCACACAAACATTAAACAACCCATAAAAACATTCCCACATTTCTAAGGAATTCCTATGCTTCCTACACCCTCTTCAATCGCCACAAACGAACATCGTATTGACATCTCTTGTTCCACATGTTTGCATATTCACACTCTAGAACCAAGGGCTTTCCCATTAACAGGTGCTCTACAAAGGATGCAATCATCGCTCCACATTCTTCGGACCTGTGGACAGACAAGTATAACGAAGACAGATATTTACGACACTTATACAGACAATTTATGTATTGTAATAAAGGTTGAATTGAATACCTTACAGACAACTCAGAAGGTTTGTCAGACAACTAATTTCACATGACAGACAACTACAACCCTAGTTTCAACAGTTCAAAATGAAATGATAGACAACTCAGAAGGCTTACGAGACAATGACCGGGCTAAACTTGCAAGTGTACAAGTGCCGATATAGTAATAAATTCCGGTAAAATACCGGGTCGAATCCACAGGGAAACGTTGTTTAATTTAGTCCGAGAGTAGATGACTTTAAATAAATAAATGAGTAAAGTGCAGAGATTTTGAGTTGTGTGTTGTTGTAAAAACAACTTGATTCTTCTTTTTAATTTTCAGAGATATAACTAAAATTAATTTGATTAAAGTGATTGATAACAACAACTAAGGCTTCGGGAATCACTTAAATGCTTTAATAGGGTTGAATATTAGTTCTTTACCAAAAATTATGAATACGATGTCGCTAATATATTCTCAACTCCGGTTAAGGCAGCGAGAGCGTGGTTTTCGTTACGTGTAAGTCCCGTTACGGCTTACATTCATCTACCGAAAACCCCGTTGAATATCAAGACATCACACCCGTATCATATAATACCGGATATATTTCTATTCTCGGTAATATATATGTTTATCCTTTAATGTTCATAGTTTAGACTTCAACGTTAATTGCAAGCATAAACTAAGTTTAACATACTTCTATGTTGTACACCATAAACAATCAAAATGTAAAGGATAAATCACAATTTATTGGTTTAGAACTTTTATCAAACACCTAGTGGGCATAGAAGTTCATCCCTAGCCTTAGCTAAGAACTTAGCCTCTAATGCTCATATTAATTACAAAAGTGTAACTAAGATAAAGGAAATACAATAACATACAAGAAATAATACCTAGAACCAATTGTACAGGAGAGAAATGGCTTCTTCTCCAACACTTCAAGAGAATGCAAAAATAAAATATAAAAACTGAAATTTAAGCTTCAAGGATGGATTGATGATCTTGTTTGATGAATTGGGGGCTTTATATAGGCTAAAGATTGACATCTTTTAGTCTATTCGAGCCCAACAATCAAGCATGGAAGATATATTTGATTAGCTCATGAGGAAGATGAGTTTTTTCCATCAATATATCTCAGCACGATCTTTTGTATTTGCAGGATCAGGCCTACCCGGCGCCGGCTATCAGGTCTACCCGGCGCCGGGTAAGCTACTGGATTGGCTGGTGCGAAAATCCAACGGGCCGGCGCCGGGTATAGGGTGGGCCGGCGCCGGGTATCTCCCTTTTTTGTATTTTCTCCACTTTTCGCTCCATTAGACGCCCGTTGTTGACCCCGATGTGCCGGTTCTTGGTCCCTTTTTCCCCATTGACTCTCGTTTCTTCATTTTTGACGTCTAAGTGCGATTTCGCTCAAATTGGGATTTTTATCTGTTTTATCTTTGAAAATTTGTACAGATAATCATAATTACCTATATAAAATATAGATAATTGTTGTGCTTATCAAATTCCCCCACACTTGAGCGTTGCTAGTCCTCGAGCAATGTCGTCACCTTGTATGTTTTGGGTTAGTTTCAACAAAGACATATACAAAAATAAATAAAATTTTTTAAGAGAGGTAAAAGTGGCATATAAACTCTTTTCTCATTCTCGGTCCAAAAACCATTTTTTTTTTAATTAAATACAAAAAGTATCATTTAGATTTAGAAAACTGCTAATACTCTTGAGAATAAAGGAGTGATTTGTGAGTGTGACTCTTTTGGGTGAGTGGGATGGCTTTTTGACTTTCAATTGTATGAATCAATTGAACTACTAAATTGAGACCATGAGTTATTTACTTTTTTTTTTTACTCATTTGAAAAAAAAGGTCTTCAACTAGTATTTACTGAAAGTCATTTGATGATGCCAATTTATTTGATGAGGTGTGAGAATGGGTTTTGTGTTCCAAAATGGTGCTTGAATGTAGTATTGACCATTTTTTTTGGAAATGAAGGAAGGAGATGCTTTCTAGTCACAAGAGTTTATTTTTTTGGGAATAATTTTCAATAATAAAGAGTAGTCTAAAAAAAATGATAACTTTTGTAAATAATAAAAAAAAACTTTCTCAACCAAATACCCTTTAAAAAGAGAAATATAACAATTTTACCTTCCTAAAAAAAAATTATTTTTGCATACAAAATTTGTTTTTAACTACCCATGAGATGCACCCCCCACACTTATAATACATTGTCTCAATGTATTATGCATGATAAACAAGTACTTTCAACAATATCCACAACAAAAGTGTGTTTAGAGGAAAGTAATGTCATGGGAAAATAAAATAAGAGCAGGGGGAGTCACTGGTGTGGGTCGGTAGGGGGGTACCCATGTTGGGAGTAGTAGTAGTTGGTGAATGTGTCGAAACGCTCCTCAAACCTTTGTTGGCGTGCGTCTTGCTCGTCCATCCGTGTGTGCATTCGAGCCATGGAATGCATCAAGTATGCCATCGCGGGATCGGTGGTGTGTGGTGGCTGTGGTGGTTCGGGTGCGGCTTCATCATCATGAGCATCTTCCATGGCCTCCTCGTTTACTTCATCATCATCTCTGTGCAAACCTATGCCGTCGGCAAAATACCATTTTCCAGAGTTGGACAGTTTATGCTTGAGGGCAATCATTGTTTCTTTGTCCAAGACATTAGATTCATTGGTATAAGCAACTTCCTCTCCGTCAAAGTCAACCTGAAAGTGCCTGAAAATCTTGGTGAGTAAAAGCGGGTGACAAAAGTTTTTTGAACCTTGTTTGGAGATCACCACATTTTTCATATTTTTTAGGAGGAGTCGTGGTAGTGGTATCCCTTCTATGTCTCCGAGGCCAACTAGCATCTTTTGAAGAAGGTATAGATCAATCATCCTAACCAAGTGGCGGTCACTAGCATGGGGGACAATGTTGAAACCAATGAGATAGACGAGTAGGCGAGCGCGAATGTGCCATAGATACTTGGTCTGTAGGTTTGTTTTGAGCCCGAAGAACCGCCGTGCATCCGCCTCATTGTAGGAATTGTCACTTAGAATGCCGGTTTGATTGTATTCCAAGGTGGGGCCCGTGTTGCTAACTTCAAGGATGCTTGAGAGGAGGTCCGGGTCAACTTTGATGCGTCTCCCTTTCACCATTGTTTGGATTTCCGCGTATCCGGTCTCTTTGTCCGAGACATTAGCGTAAAACTCCCGGACCAACTGGGGGTAATACGCTCCTGTCAATGTAAGCATCATTGCCCATCCAAAACGGGCGAAGATCTCAGTGAGCTTGAAAACAGCGTCGATGTCCGGGTGTACTGTTTTCTCCTCCACAATTTTCCATTTTTTTCGCTCCTCGTACCACTTTTCATTTTCAACCGAAGTGAAACGGTTGCCGGTGAAGGAGGAAGATGAAGCGCCATGATTTTGTTTTCGTTTAGGGGCCATCCTGCAAGGTTAGAAGAGAAAATAGACACACAACACCATAAACTTCATCAATCCAAGGTATTAATTTCCCAAAATTTCAATTTTAATCTCAAATTATGCAATCAAGATGTGTGGAATGTGTATATATCAATACAAAGTATTTCAATATCATTCAAGTCATCAATTGTGGAAATAATTTGAAATTAAGCAAGAAATTCGGACCTAGGGTTTAAAAAAATGAAAATTTTGCAAGAACTTCCCCCAATTCTCAACTTTAATCTCAAATTTTTGACAAGAATCATGTTTATATTCATCATATGAGCACAAGTAGTCAACTTTTAACAACCATAAACATATAATTCCGCCAAAAATCGAAAAAAAAGAAGGAATTTCGAAAGTTTAGAAAATTTGGGGGTTTTTGCCTTTTTACCTTGAATTGATGGAGAAGAAGCGTGGGGATGATGTTGTGGAGCCTTGGGGGTGATGGAATTGGACTATCTTCACTAAGAACTCGAAATTATGGGAGGTTTTGGGGGTTGTGTGTCGTCGGTTGCGAAGCTCGAATGAAGGGAGGGTTTGTGTTTTGTTTTCGCGTAAGGCAAAAATAAGCCTGGTGTAGATTTAAACGACAGACCCGGCGCCGGCCATCAGGCCTACCCGGCGCCGGGTAAGCTACTGCCTCGCCCCCTGCTTTGTTTTTAAGAGTACCCGGCGCCGGCCATCAGGCCTACCCGGCGCCGGGTAAGCTACTGCCTCGCCAACCTGGAGTGATTTAAGAGAACCCGGCGCCGGCTGGTCAGTGGACCGGCGCCGGTTCGCACATTTTCTTTTCTCTCTTTTTTTTTTGTTCTCAATTATAAATATATATGAATGTGTTTTTTGTAAATGAACATGTTTATTTATAATTGAGTTTTGTTCAATTATAAGTAAAGTATGAATATTTTGTAAAACTAATCATATTTATTTATAATTGATATTATTTTTGTTGGGTTGCCTCCCAATTAGCGCTCAGTTTAACGTCGTAGGCTGGACGCAACATACCTTTTTACTCCTCCAATGGGCAAGCGGTGGTTGCCGAGGTGATATGATACTCCATGTATGGCTTGAGTCGGTGACCATTTACAAGAAATGGTGTTTGGTCACCCTTTTGAATCATCATTGACCCGTATGGTCGGACCTCGGTGATTGTGAACGGTCCCGACCATCGGGATTTTAGCTTTCCGGGAAAAGGCGAAGTCTAGAGTTGAAGAGTAGTACCTTTGGGCCGACGTAGAAGTCCCCCCCGGTTGATGTTTTTATCATGCCAAGCTTTCCTTGTAGATGCGGGAATTCTCATATGCATCCCTTCGGAGTTCTTCAAGTTCTGCCATTTGGAACATCCTCCTTTTCTTTGAGAGTGGAGAATCAATGTTTAGCTTGGAGAGTGCCCACTGTGCTTTGTGCTCAAGTTCTACGGGAAGGTGGCATGATTTTCCATAGACAAGCCGGTATGGTGACATACCCAACGGTGTTTTGTAAGCCGTCCAATATGCCCACAGCGCATCATCTAACTTTAACGCCCAATATTTTCTGGAAGTGGCGACTGTTTTTTCTAGAATTGATTTAATCTCTCGGTTGGACACTTCAACTTGCCCATTGGTTTGTGGATGATAGGCTGCTCCGGTTCGGAAATTGCACCCATATTTCTTTAGCAAGCCAGAAAAATGGGCATTCTTGAAATGTGTGCCATTGTCACTTATGATGGTACGGGGCACACCAAACCGTGAGAAAATGTTTTTCTTCACGAACTCCCCCACACTTTTGCTAGTGTTGTCGGGTAGAGCTATTGCCTCCACCCACTTTGAGACGTAGTCCACGGCCACAAGGATATAGCTTTTCCCATATGAGTTAGGGAAAGGTCCCATGAAATCCAATCCCCACACATCAAAGAGTTCAACCACAAGGATCATATTTTGAGGCATTTCATTCCTCCGGCTAAGATTTCCGGTTCTTTGACATCGGTCACACGCTTTCACATAACTCCTTGCATCTTTGAATAATGTTGGCCAGAAAAGACCACATTGGAGGACTTTTGCCGATGTTCGGTCCGGTCCATGATGACCACCACAAGGAAGGTTGTGACAATGGTTTAAGACGGACATGATTTCCTCATCGGGTATGCATCTTCTAACAATTCCGTCGGCACAATGTTTGAAGAGATATGGTTCATCCCAATAGTAATGCTTTACATCACTTAGGAATTTTTTTCTTTGATGGAAAGTGAGTGATGGAGGTATAATTTCTTTTGCAAGAAAATTAACAAAATCAGTGAACCATGGTAGTTGTACCTCTTTGATTGCCATGATTTGCTCATATGGGAAATCATCTCTTATCTCTTCTTCCTTGGGGTTGGGGGTGCCTTCAAGTCGTGAAAGATGATCCGCCACAAGGTTTTCACTCCCCTTCTTGTCTCGGATTTCAAGGTCAAATTCTTGGAGTAATAAAACCCAACGAATTAACCTTGGTTTGACATCCTTCTTGTTCATGAGATATTTGATGGCGGAGTGATCGGTATAAACAATCACTTTTTGGCCAATGAGGTAAGACCGGAATTTGTCAAAAGCATAAATGACGGCTAGAAATTCCTTCTCGGTGGTGGCATAATTGAGCTCCGCATCATGAAGTAACCTCGATGCATAGTATATGGCATGAAGTTTCTTTTCTTTTCTTTGCCCAAGTACCACTCCGATAGCATGATCGCTAGCATCACACATCAGTTCGAATGGAAGAGACCAATCCGGTGATGTAATAATAGGGGTCGTGGTAAGAGCTTCCTTTAAAGTGTTGAAAGCCTTAAGCCGAGTTGGAGTGATTTCAAAAGGAGCATCCTTGGCTAATAAATCGCATAGAGGTTTAGCGATTTTTGAAAAATCTTTAATGAATCGCCGATAGAAACCGGCATGCCCTAGAAAGCTTCGGACAGCTTTCACCGAATGTGGAGGGGGTAGCTTCTTTATGACTTCAATTTTTGCTTGGTCGACTTCAATGCCTTTGGGAGAAATTTTGTGCCCCAAGACAATCCCCTCGGTTACCATGAAATGGCATTTCTCCCAATTGAGAGCCAAGTCGGTTTCTTCACACCGAGTTAACACTTTCTCAAGGGAAAGTAAGCATGAGTCAAAAGAATTCCCCAAAACAGAAAAGTCATCCATAAATACCTCCATGAAGTCTCCCACCATGTCCGCAAAAATTGCCATCACACATCTTTGGAATGTCCCGGGGGCATTGCATAACCCGAATGGCATCCTTCTATAGGCGAATGTGCCAAAAGGACATGTGAATGTTGTCTTTTCTTGGTCCTCGGGAGAGATAGCTATTTGAAAATAGCCGGAGAACCCATCCAAGAAACAAAAGAACTCATTTCCCGCAACACGCTCTAGCATCTCATCCATGAATGGAAGGGGAAAGTGGTCCTTCCTTGTGCCGGAGTTCAATTTCCGGTAGTCTATGCACATCCTCCAACCGGTGACCATTCTAGTAGGAAATAATTCATTCTTACTATTGGCTACCACCGTGATTCCACCCTTTTTTGGAACGACTTGAACGGGGCTTACAAATTTACTATCCGAAATGGGGTAAATTATGCCATAGTCAAGGAGTTTGAGAACTTCCTCCTTAACTACCTCTTTCATGTTGGGGTTTAGCCTCCTTTGATGCTCCACCGTGGGTTTGTGATTCTCCTCCATAAAAATCCGGTGCATACAAAGAGAAGGGCTAATACCCTTAATATCCGCCAAGGACCATGCAATAGATGTTTTGTGATCCTTCAATACCCGTAGTAATTTTTCTTCTTGAAGAGATGTGAGTGAAGAAGAAATTACTACCGGGAAAGTTGAGTTGTCTCCAAGAAATGCATATTTGAGGTGCTCCGGTAAAGTTTTCAAAGATGGTTTTGGTGGGACCTCAAGAGATGGTTTTAATGTGGACTTACTTGTTCCAAGATCTTCAAACTTTTGTCGAAATTGTTTGAAAGGGGCTCCGGCTTGTAAGTACATAACTTCCTCAAGAAGTTCATGGCTTTCTTCTTTTTCATTGCATCCTAGCATGATGCAAGTCTCCAAAGGGTCTTCATGAATGATTTTCCCAAAACACTCTTTAGCCAAAGTGTCAAGAATGTCAATGTTAAAACAGGAGGGATCATCATGGTGCTTCTTCAAAGAATCCCAAACATGGAACTCTTGCTCTTCATCTCCAACACAGAATTTGATAATTCCGTTCTTGACATCAATAAGGGCAGCTGCGGTGGCTAAAAATGCCCTTCCAAGAATGATAGGGATCTCCATTTCCTCCATCTCCAAAATAAGAAAGTCCACAGGAAAGTAGAATTTTCCAACCTTAACAAGCACATCCACCATAACTCCAATAGGGTAGCGAATTGATCTATCCGCAAGTTGTAAGGCTATGGTGGTTGATTGAAGTCCCCCCACACCAAGCTTTTTAAATAAAGAATGGGGCATGAGGTTGATACTAGCACCAAGATCACAAAGGGATCTTACCTCTCCAATCTTGCCAATAGAACATGGCACCGTGAAGCTTCCGGGTCCTTCAATTTAGGAGGGAGTTTGTTTTGTAGGATGGCACTACACTCCTCCGTAAGGGCAATGGTAGCAAATTCTGCCAATTTCTTTTTATTTGAGAGTATGCCCTTCAAGAATTTGGCATAAGATGGAATCTCCGCTATCGCTTCGGCAAATGGAATGTTGATGCTCAATTTAGTAAAAATATCAAGGAATTTTCTATATTGAGCACCATCATTCTTTTTCTTCAATCTTTGAGGATATGGAATGGGAGGAACATAGTTAGCCATATTGGATGGTGGCATCATATGTTCCCCATCTCCATCTTCGTTTTGCTTTTTCGGGGTCTCCTCCTCTTCCGGTATCTTGGGGTCCTCCGTCGTCTTACCACTCCTTGTGGTAATGGCCATCACGTTCTCCCTTGGGTTCATCTCCGTGGTTGTAGGAAATTTGCCTTGCTCCCTAGAACTTACTTTTTGAGCAAGTTGTCCCATTTGTACTTCAAGATTCCGAATGGATGCCTTGTTGTATTGCTCAATGGTGTCGATGCGTTGGTTGAGCTTCATATTTTGATCTTCAAATCGAAGATCCAACTTGGTGAATTGAGAGTGGAGATTCCCAATGGATGCCTCCACTCTATGATGATTTTCCTCATTTTGGGCCTTCATGCTTGCCATGCTTTTGGACATGAATTGCATCATATCCTCCATGGTAGTCTCCTTGGGTTGCCCAAAATTAGCTGCTCCGGATTGGGGTTGTGAGGAACTAGCTTGTGGCTTCCACCTTTGTTGATTTGAATAGTTATTGTTCCCCCGATTCCCATAGGAGTTCATATAATTTACCTCTTCAAGTTGTTGAGATAAATCACTTTCCGGGTTCGGTATGCTCTCCACGTTGGCTATTTGTTTGACTCCTCCCAATACGGCTTGTAGAGCCGTTTGGAACTTTTGCTCAATCTTTGATTCCATTTCTTCAAGCCTTTTGTTTATCTCCGTCGTGATAGAGATTTCATTAATCCCGACCACTTTGTAATCACCTCCTTGGAGTTGAGGATTCGAAGCAATGGATTCAATGATTCGGAGTGCTTCGGTTTCATTCTTGTTCCCAATATAGCCCTCGGCTCGGTTGTCCACAATGGCTTGACAAGATGCGTTCAAGCCATTGTAGAATGTGTCAATTTGAAGGTCTAGGGGAATGCGGTGATGTGGGCATTCCCTTAGCAATGATTTGAAACGCCGCCATGCATCTTGAAAGAGCTCACCATTTTGTTGTTTGAAATTGAAAATGCGTTGTCTAAGCTCTTGAGTCATGGTGGGCGTGTAGTATTTAGACATGAAGGCATTGTATATACCTTCCCATGTAGTGTAGCTTGCCGGAGCTTGTTCTAGGAACCATCCTCTTGCTGCCCCTTTGAGAGTATAGGGGAAGCATTTGAGCTTGAGATCATCTTCGGCTAGCTTGTTCCTTGGAATCCCTTGGATGAATCCATAGAACTCCGTGATAAAGTTCAATGGATTCTCCTCCAATTGACCATGAAACTGAGGCATAGCATTGAAGTAGATTTGCTTTAGTTCATAGTCCCTCGCATCTTCGCTTAGCACAATGCAAGAGGGGGAGGTCGCTACAACGGGCCTCTTCCGTTCGTTGAGTGTGGGCATCATCTTTGTGGCTTTTTGCTCCTTCCGAATGTGTTTGCAGGTTTTTTCTATTTCAAGATCAAGTGGTTCAAGAAATTTAGAACCTCGACTTCTCAAATGCATGCAAACACAAAGGAATATCTACACACACACAAAAATAAACCCTTCCAAGATCAAGTGAAGTTGCGAAAAGAAATAAATAAAATAAGTTCAGGATTTTTGATTGTTTGGACTTTATTAAACAAGACCGTTTCCCCGGCAACGGTGTGACACCCTAAAAATTGAAATAGAATTATAATATTAAATAAAATAATAATTAAGAGAAAAATAAAATAAAAGATATATTATAAAAGAAAAATAATATATGAAGTAATAAATACTCCGTAACGGTTAGTGGGCAACACAAATTATAATTATAATACATAACGTACATACATACTACATATGATACACACCAACACATAATAATAAAGATATGTGGTATTTGAAACCTACCCAAATTACTGTTATGAATGCAAAAAGTTTGGCCATAACCCATTTGTGTGTAAGGTTCTGCATCCGGAAAAAAAGGGGAATGGTGACAAACACATTGTAATTGCTAAGGAAATGGAGAATCCGAAGAAGGATGAGGCTGCCAAGAATAAAACTGTAGCCATTGTGGAACCGGAGGAACCACCTTTCAAGCTTGTGGTGCCAAGGAAGTGGACTGTCAAACACAAGGAGGTTAAGGCATCTTCGTCAAACACACAAGCTGCCAAGGAACCGAAGACTGCAAAAAAGAAAAACAAGGAACCTGCAACTTCTACTGGAGCGGAACCCTCGGCCAAGGCAGCCCCTATCTCACCTTTTTCAGCTGCAGTTCCCAATGCCACCAAACAGAAGGAAATAGAACCAGCCAAGGCAGATTCTACCCCAAGGGAGATGGAGAAGGAAACTGTTCTGCAACCGGCCAACCCGACGGACATGGAGACTGCAGAAACTTCATCCAGGACAAGCAAGCCAAAGGAACCTACATATCCTTTCATCCTTAAAATTGACCGGGAAACCAGGGAGTTTGTGGATGGGATACAAGTTCCGGACAAGGATATTGGAGGCAATATAGTGAGAAGCATATATGAAATGGATGACGAAGATGTGGTGACTAAATGGGAGCTTAATGAAAAGGGAAAAAGGACCGTTTATGTCATGAAGAGGGCTGATCTTCCTCTTAGTCACTTTGAATGTAGAGTTGGTCTGGATTTCAAAGCGGTGTATGGAAAGGAGGATCCAGGGATGAGCTTCACGTTTCAATGCCTAAAGACACTGCCAGGAGCCAAGCGGCATTTTAACTGGTTTAAATTCGAACCCTCTATTTTTATTCCTAATGTTGTTTCTTTCTTTGATGAAAATAGCAATGAAAACAAGACGTATTATAAGGAGATGTTGAGGCGAAAGGCGAGAGAAGAAAAGAAGAAGTTGGCAGGATCGGAGGATTGCCAAACCTCCAATTTGGATGGTCACGGATGATTAAAGCCATTGTGTGGAATGTGAGAGGTTTGCATAAACCCTCCAAGCATACTAGTATTTCTAATATTATTAAAATAAATAATGCGAATTTTTGTTGTCTATTAGAAACTAAAATGACTAAGGACAGTTTTAAAAATTATGTTTCAAATAAATGGCCAGGTTGGCTAAGTGAAAATAATTTTGAAAAAATTAATGGGGGCCGAATGGTTATCCTTTGGAACCCAAATTTTCTACATTGTGTGGTGAGAGAGATTGAAGCGCAATATATGCATGTTGAATGTATATGCCGAATTACTCAAACCACTTTTATTATTACTCTTGTTTATCCGTTGTATACGGTGTTGGAGCGTAAGGCTCTTTGGGATTATCTTGTGACGCTAGGTGACCAAATTAGGGAACCTTGGATTGTCGCAGGTGATTTTAACTGTGTATGTGCGCCGAATGAGAGGTTGGGTTCCAACCCACCTACGGCATACATGATGCAACATTTATTTGAATTTAAAGTCCGTGCTAGCTTAGAAGATGCTCCCTCTACAGGAGAATTTTATACTTGGAATAGAGGTACTCTATGGGCTAAGCTAGATCGAGTTCTTTTAAATGATGTTTGGGGACTTAACGGTATTGGTTGTAAGGCCCATTTCAACGAAATGGAGGTGGAGTTTGATCATACGGCTTCCGTTATATCAATAATCCATAATTCCTCATTAAGGCCGAAACCTTTCAAGTTTTTTAATATGTGGATTAAGCATCATGACTTTGCTAATTTAGTGGTGCAGAATTGGAGCATTTTTGTTGATGGTACAGCCCAGTATTCGATTGTGAGGAAGCTCAAGTTGCTCAAAGGGCCACTTAAAAAGCTCAATTCATTGGAATATGGGCATATCTCAACAAAGGCAAAGAAAGCTAAGGAGGATTTTAAAAGATTGAATAAAATGGCGCTTGAATCACCTCTAGATGAGGAGATCAAAGTGCAATTAATGGCGGCTAGGAAAAGGGCAGCATTTCTTGGGGAGGCCGAATCAAGCTTCTACCAACAACGAGCTAAGGCCACTCACATTCTTGAGGCCGATAAAGGCACGAGATACTTTCATGCCATTATGAAGAGGAATATGGCACGAAATGCTATATCATCCTTATCCTTGGAAGATGGTAGTGTCACCACTTCTTTGGATCAAGTGGGTGATGAATTTGTAAAGTTTTTTATGGATCTTTTTGGTACCGAGGTGGAAAACCTTGACCTAGACCCGATGGTCTTAGGTCACGGCCCTTTGATTGAACCAAGTGTTCATGATAGCCTACTTGCCCCAATATCGAACAAGGAAATTAAAGATGCCTTGTTTGACATTGGAGATGATAAGGCACCGGGGCCAGATGGATATTCATCGGCTTTCTTTAAGGCGAATTGGAGCCTTATTGGGGATGACATAGTCCAAGCAATTAGGGAATTTTTTCATTCGGGAAAGTTGCTCAAACAAATTAACCATACGGTTATAGCACTTATCCCCAAGACTACTCACTCACCTAAAGTTTCGGACTATAGACCCATATCATGTACAAATGTGTTGTATAAAGTCATTACAAAAATTATAGCGGCAAGATTAAACCCATGTCTCTCGGGTTTAATTAACCAAGCACAAGGTGCTTTCGTAGACGGCCGCCTAATGTTTGATAACATATTCCTTGCCCAGGAACTTGTTAGAGGATACAATAGGAAGCGAATTTCACCAAGATGTATGATTATGGTGGATTTGCGCAAGGCCTATGACACCATTTCGTGGAATTTTCTTGAAAATGTCCTAAAGGGGTTGGGCTTCCCTTCTAGGTTTGTTGGTTGGATAATTGAATGTGTGTCAACAGCTTCCTTCTCGGTTTCCTTGAATGGGTCGTTACATGGTTTTTTCAAAGGAAAAAGAGGCATAAGGCAAGGAGATCCAATGTCTCCATTATTATTTGTCTTATGCCTCGAATATTTTTCCCGGTTGCTCACCATGAGAACCAAGGAGGCAAACTTTAATTACCATCCGCTTTGTGCGTCACTCGGTATTACTCACTTGGCCTATGCAGATGACCTTATGCTCTTTTCGAGGGGTGATACGTATTCTGTAGAAATATTAGTTAACACCCTTAAAGAGTTTGGAGATGTATCGGGCCTTAGAGTAAATCACGGGAAATCGAACATTTTTGTGGGGGGTGTGCGAGACCTTGATTTGCAGAGCTTGTTGGACCTCGTCGATTTTGGGCAAGGGACATTCCCGGTTAGATACCTTGGGATCCCTCTTGCCCCCCTTAGGGTATCAGTTGCCCAGTATGCACCGTTACTTGACACGGTCAGTGATTTCTTAAAGGCATGGAATACGAAAACAATATCCTATGCTGGGAAGTTGGAGCTTATCCGTTCGGTGATCCAAGGGGTCCAATCTTTTTGGCTCCAAGTCTTCCCAGTTCCCCAAACGATTTTGGATAGGATAGTTTCCATATGTAGGATTTTCTTATGGGGTGGCAAGTACGTCAAAGTGGCATGGGATGACATTTGTCTCCCTAAAGAGGAAGGAGGACTTGGCATTCATAATGCTAAGGTTTGGAACGACGCTCTCCTTTCTCGCACACTTTGGGACCTACATAAGAAGAAGGATACCCTTTGGGTTAGGTGGGTTAATGGCGTTTACCTTAAGGGTAAAAGTGTGTGGGAATTCGTCCCACACGGCCGTGACTCACAATTCTTGAAGAGGTTATACCAAATACGTAATAAAATACGTGAGTGTTTTAATAATTTGAACGAAACCATTATGGGCCTTAACGCTAGATCCATTAATGGCAAACTGATTCCGGCCAAGATCTATGAGCTTTTGAGAGTTAAGGGGACTGTTAGGACCCCAATGAGCTTCATTTGGAAATCCTACATTCCACCTAAAATCTCTTTTAATGTTTGGTTGGCACTACGAAATAGGCTACCCACTCAGGATAGCCTCGGGTACCTCCATATTGTGAATCGTTGTGACCTATGCAAGGGTGGATTGGAAACAATTCCACACCTATTTTTTGTTTGCCCATTCACGTGTAGGGTGTGGGAGAGGATCAAAAGCTGGATGGGATTTGGGCATCAAATGAATACATTGCTTAGTGCGATCAAGTGGATTTCGAAGAGCCGCAAAGGAGCAAACTTGAAGGCAAAGGCAGCCCGGCTAACCTTCTGTGCCACGGCATACTATATATGGCATGCGAGGAACTCTGTTAGATTTGATGAAGGAAAAAATTCGGAAGATGATGTTGTTGCAAAGGTCAAGCATATGGTTTACAAGATACTCTATAGTATCTACCCATATGAGATGATCAACCTTTGAGAAGATTCATGTTTTTTAAATGCCACGGCATTAGACAGCTTGTAATTTTTTGGGCTGCATGTATTGGCTATTTTGGATTTAGACTAGACTAAAAGCCTCTCCTAACTCTCTCCTTTTCTCACGAAATAGGAGAGGGTGGGGGTTTTAGACTTTAGATTTTTGGAAACATTGTACTTGTTAAATTTTGCTTGGGTGTTAATATATATTTACATTTCATCCAAAAAAAAAAAAAAGATATGTATATCATGCACATGCATCCATACGAATACTCACATACATACATAGATATTCAAGTCTATAATAAAGTGGATATAAATGCATACCCATATACGTATAGTATAATTGCACATGTAAAAGACAAAGAAGGAAAGTATCTAGAATTCTCTCTGCGCGTAGCATCGTTATTATACCCAACATACGTACGGTCGGTAAAACGAAAATGGTAGTAAATGTAATGATTTTGTAACCGACGCCTAGAAGCATCGAAGACGTGTATAAATAGCTGCCTCGATCAGTCGCTCTGCACAACCCAGACAAACGCCAACCTGCGTACACACTTACGAACATACCTCTTATATACACACAAAACCAAAGGCAGTCAAGCCTTCATTTTCAACTCGCCGAGGAGAACCACGCCGGAGTTGCTGCGGGCGCTAGGGGAAGTTATCGCCGGAACTGTTGACGTACGACTTCGTCGCCAACCCGCCGCTTCCGTCCCACTCCCACGCATCAGTTTTCTGGAGAGGTAAGTTAACTCCCCTGCGTATTTTCCGGCGTTCAGCGAAGTAGACGACGGCGTAGACAAATTGCATGTGCGCGTATTGGGACATGTTAGTATAACTGGAATTGGGTTAAAGTTAAAAATAGTACTTCGTATATACGTAAATTATTGGACCATTTGTAACCTTAAGTAAGACAATGTTAAATTTTAATAGTGTTGTTATCTAATGGTAAAATAATAATAATTTGGTTAAGAGGATTTTGACAAGTAGATTGTGATGACTACATGATAATGCAAATAAAATAAAGTGAACTAGCAAATTAATTACTCAAATAGAATAAACTATTCGTAACTATTAAGATGAATGTATATAAAGTGAATTAGCAAACTACTTATTATTGGATGTTCGTCACTTGAGTTGGATACGTCGTGATAATTTAGACCGAACTAAATAAAATAAGGACATTACAAGGAAAGGAGTAATCAATCGTAAAATCGGTAGTCATAACCATGACTAAAGGGCATTATCGAATTGAGATAAATTTTGTAATAATCAATAATAATGGTACGATTAATCAAATTTAATTAAAGATGAAGGAATAATCTATAATGTTTTGATAACATCAGGATGCCTATTTGATCGATTATAGATGGGTGATAAAATTGGATTAATCTGGAGGCTATTGAACTGGAATGACTACATTTAAGATAATTAAAATTTGTGACACAATTATCAAGGTATTTGGGAATAATAAACTTTCAATTAAGTGATTAAAGAGCAAACTGGGATTAATGTAAATTAGACTAAAATACTGACTAGTAATAAAGGGAACGACCTAATAGATTAACGTAACGATATTTGGGTTGCACCAATCAATCGGGTGTAATATTTAGGACTAATTATATAGTTTTGATTTATTAAAGGTGATTGCTAAATAAATCAAGTTAAGAGACCAAGTAGGAGTGTCACACTTTAAGGTAAGTTTCACGACAACCGAAATTAATTCTTTTTACTTCGTGATTTCTTTGAATATTGTTGTGTGCATATTTGAGAATTGAATTTATGGGTGCTGAATTTGATTAAATATTATGATATGAAAGGGTTGTATTTGGGATATTAGTTGATATATTGGTTTGTTAATATGAGTTATTGTATACAATTTTGGGAGATTTTGTAATAGTACGTAATTTGTTATCTTTGTGAGAGTTTGATAGAAAGGAAATTTTTGAAGTATAAACTTCGATTGATTTTGAGAAAGCAAAGAAAAATAAATATTTTCATAAAGAGTGGGCATCACGGGAGAAATTCGTGATGTCGGTTTACCACGTCCCTTAAAATGTGGAGGGTGGTTAGGTCTACTACTACTCAATTCTTGTTGGTATATTGGTTTGAGGTGAATTGACGGTCGGTAGAAAACATCCCGGCTTTTGAGTAGTAATGGTAGTAGTAGCTCCTAATCATTCAGTTTTTGAGGTGGGGTAGTTGGTAGAAAACATCCCGGCTACCCGGATCGACTTACTAACCCGGAGGGCTTGGAATACCTTTAGGGGGTGTGCACACTTAAGGAAGTTGTTTCCGTTTCCATTGAGCAGTTGTGGTACCGGCAATATTCCCGGGGTGGCCGTACATAACAACGGACCACCGGGCTCAACCAAAGTATTGAGCACCGCCCTTCTAAAGTACTAGGGAGTTAGTTACAAAGTGATTTTTGGGAGAAATTCAAAAGAGGAGAATCTTGGTGTTTCATGTATTTTGAAATTTTTATGGTATTTGCAAATTGTGTGGTTGAGATTTTGTACAGATATCATTTACTTATAATTTATAAAGTGTTTTGAAAAATATTTTATGAGGTTGTACGAATTTATATATATTATTTATTATTATTTTGAAAGGTTAGGTGGAACTTACTTAGCATTATTGCTAATGTTGTTTTCTTTTTATTTTCTTTTGCTCGTTTCTAACAGGAGGTGATCATGTTGATTTTGATGCTGGAATATTTGAGAGCGCGAACTAGAAGACCTTATCGTAGTTCACTAGAATAAACTTTAATACTTGCTTATGCTTCGAACATCTTGATTCTTATTTAAACTCATGTTTTGGTATATAGCCTTAACATCCAATCATTCACGGATTGGATGTGGCGGTGACATACCCCTTTTCCTTTATTTTACCTATTTCCGCTGCAAACATTTGAATGATTAAATAATAAATAAAAGTTCATTTCTATTTCAAAGTATTATTTTGGGTGGGAAATTTGGGGGTGTTACAAGTTGGTATCAGAGCCAGGTTGGTTTTCCGAAAGGATTAGGACACGAGGTAATAGGTTGTAGGGAGGAATTCTGTGAACGAGACGATAAGAGTCTGAGCTGGTTGGTGCATAATTGAGCCTTTGCGCTCGTCCAACTAACTGGGAATTTCTCCTTGTGCTGAAACTTCGTTGTTAGAAATCCTTGAATAAAACCTTTGGTATCGTACCTTCAAATGGGGATTTTCAAAATAGTTTGACTAGGAAAAATAAGATAGCTAGTAAATGACCTCTTAGGAACGCGGTGAGGATTGTGAGACTTTGTATTGCTTTTATATGTTGAAAAGAAATTCTTGATGTTATGTGAACTTTTGTTATGCCCAGTGATAGTAGAACTTGATATTGACTTAGTATTTAAACATGCATTAATAGGATAGTCAGCCTGATTGCTAGACAATATCTAAGTATTTTCTTTGCTTTAGAATATGCCACCTAGAAGAGAAGTCCCCGCAGCGCCAACTAATGCTGAACTGGCGCTGACCATTCAACAACTTGCTCAAACGATTGGCGCCGCATTTGTCCACAATCAGCAGAACAACAATGATGCCTCAAAGAGGGTAGCAGCACGGAATCCCCCAAGCTACCAGGGTCACAAGGATCCACTCATTCTTGAAGATTGGATACGCACCTTCGATAAGTTGTTCGAAGTAGTTAACTGTCCGGCGGAACAGCGAGTTGACATCGCTGCATACTACTTGCATCAAGAGGCTGACAACTGGTGGGCCACTGATGGACCAGCACTACGTCAGCAGCCAAATTTTACTTGGGAGGCATTCAAGGAGGCTATGAGGGAAAGATTTTATCCCGAACATGTCAAAGCGGAGAAATACGAGGAGTTTTTGTATCTCAAACAAGGAGATATGACTGTCCAAGACTATTACGCCAAGTTTGTGGCGTTAGCTCGGTTTGCACGTGCTCTAGTTCCGGACGAGAACAGCAAGGCCCGAAAATTCGTCCATGGCCTCAATTTCGACACTCAGAAGGCTGTAAGCCTGTAAGCGTGCTAGGGTGCCAGACGTTGAACGAAGCCTATACGAAGGCTGCTCTCCACTATAGGGTACAGCGACTTCAGCGTGATGCTTACAAAAAGAAGAAAAGAGGTGATGACGATGACCAACCACCTAGGGGGAAGAGAGGTAGACCCAATCCCCCTGAACAGCGAACACAATGGCGGGGAGGTGATCGCAATGGCAATCATGGAGAAAGGAACTTCCAAGGGAAGGGTCCGACGGGTGAACGATACTATCATTGCAAGTTATGCCAAAAGAATCATCCTGGACGCGATTGTGCGGGCAATGCTGTGAAGTGTTACGAATGTGGCCGGATGGGCCACAGAGCATATGAGTGTCACGTGGGAAAAGGGAAGGCTCCCCAGAACCAAAGCCAAATCAACAAGGGAGGCAATCCTGGAGGAAATCGACCGGGAGGCGCAGAGAATCCTAACCACAACACTCGTGGGAATGGGGGAAACCACAAGGGCAACAACAACGCCCCTAACCAAGGCAAGATCTACGTGATGAATCAAGCTCAAGCTAATGCCTGTGACGTGGTTTCAGGTACCTTTCAAGTGAACTCCATGCCTGCTTATGTTCTTTTTGATTCTGGTGCTTCTCATAATTTTATATCTTCAAGCTTTGTTAAGAAACTGGGGATAGAACCCACTACTAGAATAGAATTGAATGTAAAAAACGGCAGCTGAAAAAGTTGTGGCTTGTGGGAATGTGTACTCAAATGTACCCATACTCATAAGTGACACCAATTTTCCTGGAGACTTGATCCAATTTGATCTAGAAGACATAGAGGTGGTGCTTGGCATGGACGGGCTCGGAAGATATAAGGCAAAAATTTTATGTGGCGAGCAGAAGGTAGTCATGAAAGGCCCTAATGGGAAGAGAATATCCTACAAGGTCGTGACTACCAAACCGGGGGTGAAGCTGGCAACCATGCAACAAATAAACCGCTACATTCGAAAGGGATGTGAAGCATACTTGTGCGTAATCAAAGACTTGAAAGTGGAGAAGCAAACCATTGACCAAATCCCTGTGGTCAATGAATTTCCAGATGTATTTCCGGAAGAGATTCCAGGGATGCCGCCGGAAAGAGAAGTGGAGTTCTCAATCGACTTGATGCCCGGGACCACACCAATCTCGAAGGCACCCTATCGAATGGCACCAAAGGAGATGCAAGAGCTGAAGGAACAACTTCAAGATCTGCTAGAGAAGGGTTATATCAAACCGAGTGTCTCACCTTGGGGCGCTCCAGTGTTATTTGTCAAGAAGAAAGATGGAAGCTTGAGGTTGTGTGTTGATTACCGGGAGCTAAATCATGCAACTATCAAAAACAAATATCCACTTCCGCGCATTGACGATCTGTTCGATCAGCTGAAAGGAGCAAGTACATTTTCCAAGATTGACTTGAGATCCGGTTATCACCAAGTAAGGATCGCCGAGAGGGACATACCAAAAACAGCATTTCGAACGAGGTATGGACATTATGAGTTCACCGTAATGCCGTTCGGCTTAACCAATGCGCCTGCGGTATTTATGGACCTAATGAATCGTGTGTTCCGACCCTACCTCGACCTGTTCGTGGTAGTGTTCATTGATGACATCTTGGTGTATTCAAAGACACCGAGGGATCACGAGGAACATCTTAGAACGGTGTTGCAGACATTGAGAGATAATCAGCTCTACGCCAAGCTCTCAAAGTGTGATTTCTGGAGGGATCGGGTAGCATTCTTGGGCCACATCATCACCCAAGAAGGCGTATCCGTTGACCCATCAAAAATTGAAGCAGTGATGAGTTGGCCTGCACCCACCACAGTAACGGAGGTTCGAAGCTTTCTAGGATTGGCGGGGTATTATCGAAGATTCGTGAAGAATTTTTCGAAGATCGCAAGGCCTTTGACTAACCTCACGAAGAAGACCACAAAGTTCCTATGGAGTGGCGAGTGTGAAGAAGCCTTTCAAGAACTGAAGCGGAGGTTGACAACTGCACCAGTCTTGACTCTACCATCCGGAACGGAAGGGTTTGAGATTTACAATGATGCTTCATTGAAAGGGTTAGGCTGTGTACTGATGCAAAATGGAAAGGTGGTGGCCTATGCATCAAGGCAACTGAAGACTCATGAAGTCAACTACCCTACACATGATCTAGAGCTAGCTGCGGTGGTTTTCGCCTTAAAACTTTGGAGGCATTACTTGTACGGGGCACAATGCAAAGTTTACACTGATCATAAGAGCCTCAAATACATATTCACGCAAAAGGAGCTCAATATGCGACATCGGCGATGGTTAGAACTGGTTAAGGATTACGACTTAGAGATTCAATACCATGAGGGGAAAGCCAATGTTGTGGCAGATGCTCTAAGCCGTAAATCGACACATTCTGGTAGAGCCACATGGATCCTACCCGATGAACTATGTCGAGACTTCCAAAAGCTGAATTTGGAAGTAAGAGAATTCGGCGAGGTAGATAAAGAGGTACGGTTATGCTCTATAACCGTTACCCCATCACTCTATGAAGAAATCAAAGCGGGACAACCTGGAGATGTGAAGCTAGAGCGAGTCAAGTCCGGAATGAAAAACGGAATCAATGGGCCATTCAGATTGCATGACGACGGTAGTATTCGTTATAAAGGCAGGTGGTGTGTCCCTATGAAATGTGAGCACGTCAAAAAGCAAATCATGGAAGAAGGACACAACACGCCTTATTCGGTACACCCAGGTGGAGATAAATTATACAAAGACTTGAAGAAGAACTTCTGGTGGCCGAGGATGAAGAAAGAAGTGGCAGAATTTGTAGCCCGATGCCTTAACTGCCAAAAAGTCAAAGCTGAGAGATGCAAACCCAAGGGACTTATGCAATCTTTGGAAGTGCCAACGTGGAAATGGGAATCGATCTCGATGGACTTCGTTGGAGGGTTACCCTTAACAAAGTCCGGGAAAGACAAAGTTTGGGTGATCGTTGATAGACTGACCAAGACTGCGAGGTTCATTCCCACGAATGAAACTTGGAGTATGGATAAACTGGCAAGGGCATACATCAAACACGTGGTCAAATATCACGGTGTGCCCCGAGATATTGTATCTGATCGAGACTCCCGATTCTTATCGCAATTCTGGAAGGAATTGCAAGCGGCTATGGGGACCAAGCTAAAGCTAAGCACTGCATTTCATCCTATGACGGATGGACAGACGGAGAGAACAATCCAAACACTTGAAGATATGCTGGGAGCTTGCGTACTAGACTTGCAAGGATCATGGGATGAGCACCTAGACCTGATAGAGTTCTCGTACAACAACAGTTACCATGCAAGCATCAAAATGGCTCCGTATGAGGCTCTATACGGTCAAAAGTGTAGAAGCCCATTATGCTGGAGTGATATGGTGGACAAGGTCGTCTTAGGACCGCAATACCTACAAGACACCATGGAGAAAGTCAAGCTCATTCAAGCAAGGATGAAAGCAGCACAAGACAGGCAGAAATCATATTCGGACCTAGGAAGAAAACCAGCTGAATTCAAGGTGGGAGAAAAAGTTCTACTCAGAGTCTCCCCGACAAAGGGAGTAATGAGATTTGGGAAGAAGGGCAAGCTGAGTCCTCGATTCATCGGACCTTATGAGATTTTGGAGAGGGTGGGAAGAGTAGCCTACCGACTAGCTCTACCCACCGAGTTAGACAAGGTATGAAGCTTACAAGCTCTTTAAACCTTGTTATCAATCTAAATATACTAATATACAATATGTTAGGTACACAACGTCTTTCACATATCTCAGTTAAAGAAGTACGTCCATGATGAGTCCCATATTATCACCCCAGAGGTAAGAACCTCAACCCTAGAACTCTCGAAACCCAAAATTTGACATTGCGATTAATATGTACGAACTCGGTATTAGGTGGTCGAGTTGGATGAGACTTTGACTTATGAGGAGAAGCCTGTCAAGATTATTGACAGCAAGACACGTGAGACTAGAAGAAAGGCAATTAAAATGGTGAAAGTTTTATGGTCAAACCATTTGGCCGAAAACGCCACTTGGGAGACCGAAGATGACATGCGAAGCCGTTACCCTGAGTTATTTGATTAAGGTAAAATCTTAATTACGGGGACGTAACCTCTCTTTTAGGGGAACGTAACCTCTCTTTTAGGGGGGTGGAATGCAATACTTAGTGATTTTATTCTATTAGAATTGTCTCCTTAACTTATGCTTCGGGGACGAAGCATCTTTTAAGGGGGATAGAATGTGACACCCTAAAAATTGAAATAGAATTATAATATTAAATAAAATAATAATTAAGAGAAAAATAAAATAAAAGATATATTATAAAAGAAAAATAATATATGAAGTAATAAATACTCCGTAACGGTTAGTGAGCAACACAAATTATAATTATAATACATAACGTACATACATACTACATATGATACACACCAACACATAATAATAAAGATATGTATATCATGCACATGCATCCATACGAATACTCACATACATACATAGATATTCAAGTCTATAATAAAGTGGATATAAATGCATACCCATATACGTATAGTATAATTGCACATGTAAAAGACAAAGAAGGAAAGTATCTAGAATTCTCTCTGCGCGTAGCATCGTTATTATACCCAACATACGTACGGTCGGTAAAACGAAAATGGTAGTAAATGTAATGATTTTGTAACCGACGCCTAGAAGCATCGAAGACGTGTATAAATAGCTGCCTCGATCAGTCGCTCTGCACAACCCAGACAAACGCCAACCTGCGTACACACTTACGAACATACCTCTTATATACACACAAAACCAAAGGCAGTCAAGCCTTCATTTTCAACTCGCCGAGGAGAACCACGCCGGAGTTGCTGCGGGCGCTAGGGGAAGTTATCGCCGGAACTGTTGACGTACGACTTCGTCGCCAACCCGCCGCTTCCGTCCCACTCCCACGCATCAGTTTTCTGGAGAGGTAAGTTAACTCCCCTGCGTATTTTCCGGCGTTCAGCGAAGTAGACGACGGCGTAGACAAATTGCATGTGTGCGTATTGGGACATGTTAGTATAACTGGAATTGGGTTAAAGTTAAAAATAGTACTTCGTATATACGCAAATTATTGGACCATTTGTAACCTTAAGTAAGACAATGTTAAATTTTAAAGTGTTGTTATCTAATGGTAAAATAATAATAATTTGGTTAAGAGGATTTTGACAAGTAGATTGTGATGACTACATGATAATGCAAATAAAATAAAGTGAACTAGCAAATTAATTACTCAAATAGAATAAACTATTCGTAACTATTAAGATTAATGTATATAAAGTGAATTAGCAAATTACTTATTATTGGATGTTCGTCACTTGAGTTGGATACGTCGTGATAATTTAGACCGAACTAAATAAAATAAGGACATTACAAGGAAAGGAGTAATCAATCGTAAAATCGGTAGTCATAACCATGACTAAAGGGCATTATCGAATTGAGATAAATTTTGTAATAATCAATAATAATGGTACGATTAATCAAATTTAATTAAAGATGAAGGAATAATCTATAATGTTTTGATAACATCAGGATGCCTATTTGATCGATTATAGATGGGTGATAAAATTGGATTAATCTGGAGGCTATTGAACTGGAATGACTACATTTAAGATAATTAAAATTTGTGACACAATTATCAAGGTATTTGGGAATAATAAACTTTCAATTAAGTGATTAAAGAGCAAACTGGGATTAATGTAAATTAGACTAAAATACTGACTAGTAATAAAGGGAACGACCTAATAGATTAACGTAACGATATTTGGGTTGCACCAATCAATCGGGTGTAATATTTAGGACTAATTATATAGTTTTGATTTATTAAAGGTGATTGCTAAATAAATCAAGTTAAGAGACCTAGTAGGAGTGTCACACTTTAAGGTAAGTTTCACGACAACCGAAATTAATTCTTTTTACTTCGTGATTTCTTTGAATATTGTTGTGTGCATATTTGAGAATTGAATTTATGGGTGCTGAATTTGATTAAATATTATGATATGAAAGGGTTGTATTTGGGATATTAGTTGATATATTGGTTTGTTAATATGAGTTATTGTATACAATTTTGGGAGATTTTGTAATAGTACGTAATTTGTTATCTTTGTGAGAGTTTGATAAAAAGGAAATTTTTGAAGTATAAACTTCGATTGATTTTGAGAAAGCAAAGAAAAATAAATATTTTCATAAAGAGTGGGCATCACGGGAGAAATCCGTGATGTCGGTTTTGTTGGGTGTGTTTCGGAAAAAAAGAAAATTAATTAAAATAAATTAATTAATTAAAATGACGAAAGAAAAACAAGAAAAGAGATGGAGCAGAATTTGTCAAAGCTCGTGCTACGCACGATGTCCTTAAAACGTATTTGTTGCCTCCCACGGTGCTAGGAGCGTTGCAACAATAGTTTCCCAGGATACGATGACAACGAACTAGTGTTTGAGCACTCAAACAAAAGTTCCAACGAACGAGAACAAAGGCTGAACACAGCAGGAAATTTTCGGAATGCTAGCAGTGTGTTTTTGAGGTGCAAAACGTGAATGGAGTGTCTAAATTCGTGTGTGAACGTGTGTTGTTGCAAACCACCTGCCAACCATTATATAGGAGGATTTGTTGTATGAAAATAGTGAATTAATGGACCTGAACGTTGGACATCAATGACCAGTCCGTTGGGCATTGAATTGTCCATGAACTGTCCATTTAACGCTGCATTAAAAGATATAAACGTTGGGCATTTATTGCTGTAACGGTTCAGAAGCCATCAGAAGACCCCTACGTAGTTCTGCCCGAAGGCCATCAGAACTGGAGCAGTTCTGATGCGCGGTCATCAGAACCGGAGCAGTTCTGATGCGCGGTCATCAGAACCGGAGCATCTCTGCCCGAAGGCCATCAGAACTGGAGCACCTCTGGTCGTGGCCTTCTGCCCGGAGCAATTCTGTCAACTTGGAAAAAATTATACGTTTCGGGAAGAAAACAAAAATTAATCGTATCTATTGAGAGATAGATTTTTGGACGACATTCGTGTCCGCAGGTCGCCCGCGCACGCAAGTCGCGGTTTTTCTTCTCCGAATTCGGGATTTGATTTGCACCCCCCCCCCCCCTGCGCGCGTGGAGAGAGCCTTTACCCTTAAGAATCTTAACTCCATAAGGGGGGAGTCCCTTTATAAAGGGTAGCAAATCCCTTGGGTTTTCCGGTGTGGGAAATTAACACTAGAAACCCATCCTTTTTCCCCAGTTTTTCCCTTCTAACGGGTAAACTTCGAAAAGCGATTTCTCATTCACCCGTTATCCGTTTTGAGCGTACCATATATCGAATTGTAACCCTAAGCAAGGACAATCCGAAACCACTTTGACCCGACCCAAATCGGAAGTGGACCCCACTCAAAAAATTGCCCCAAAATAGCCATTTAATGCAATTTTTCACACATTTTTCCAACAATCCCCCACATGAATGAAAATTGATTTTCGAGACTTAAAAAGACACGAAGATAGGAGGACACGTTGTGTTCACCGGATGATCCTTGTATACGGAGAGGTAGGTTTAATCCTTTGAACCTTCCGCTGTAAAGACTCGTTTATTTACTGGCTGTCTAGTAGACTCGATGTCTTTGAACTATACCGCCGTCGTGTAAACATTGACTTATCTTTACACAAGAACCTTCCAACTTTGTTCCGTTCTCATGGGTGTGCCCGTTTTGGCCATGGGTCACCGTCCTGGTTCTGCAAGAGTTTCTAAAGAACTGAGCCTTTACAGTTCTCCTTTGAAGCGGCCCTCTTCTCTCTCACATAGGTGATTCTTTCACGAGTATCCCGCATACTCTTCCAATGTTATCGAGTAGATCAACATTTTAGAATCATTAAAGCAAACGTTTTTGCTAACCTCGTGCGGGAGTCACTGTTTCAACGAGGAGTGGGTAGGAGTCCGGGACCCCCACAGTGACCATCCTTCGCTCTATAATTTAGTTGTCCCATTTGAACCTAGGACCAACTAGGTTGGGTATCCACTATAGAACTTTTCAATTCACGGGCTTTAATCCCATTCCTCGTGACAACTTCTCCAACAATTCTCTATCCAATGCCTTGGTTAGCGGATCCGCTATGTTATCCTTTGACTTCACGTAGTCAACAGTGATAACACCCGTTGTGAGAAGTTGTTTAATGGTATTATGTCTACGACGAACGTGTCTAGACTTACCATTATAGAGATTGCTCTGTGCCCTTCCAATTGCCGCTTGACAATCGCAATGTATGCATATTGGAGGGACAGGCTTCTCCCAACTTGGAATATCCTCGAGAAAATGGCGTAGCCATTCAGCCTCTTCAGTGCACTTATCCAAGGCTATTAGCTCAGATTCCATCGTGGATCTAGCTATTAACGTTTGTTTCGAGGATTTCCACGACACGGCTGCACCTCCCAAAGTGAAAACATAACCACTTGTGGACTTTGAGTCCTTAATGTCAGATATCCAACTAGCGTCGCTATACCCTTCAAGTACAGCTGGATATCTTCCGTAGTGCAGTCCAAGGTTTTGGGTTTTTCGTAAATACCTCAAAACCCTTACTATTGCCTTCCAGTGTTCGTCACCGGGGTTGCTAGTATATCTACTTAGCTTACTAACCACAAAGGCAATATCAGGCCGGGTACAACTCATTAGATACATTAAACTGCCAATAATCCTAGCGTATTCTACTTGAGAAATACACTCTCCATGATTTTTGGTCAGGTGTACGTTTTTATCTAATGGCGTCCTTGCCTCTTGATAATCATCCTTATTAAATTTAGTAAGGATTTTATCAACGTAATGAGATTGGCTTAGCGTCAGACCGTCAGGTCCTCTAATTATTTTAATCCCAAGGATTAAATCGGCCAACCCCATATCCTTCATGTCAAATTTAGAATTTAACATGCTTTTGGTAGAATTAATCATTAGATTATTGCTACCCACGATGAGTATATCATCCACGTATAAGCATAAAATGACATAGCCGTCTACCGTGCTTTTCACATAGACGCATTTGTCACTTTCGTTTATTTTAAACCTATTAATTAACATTGCATGATCGAACTTTTCGTGCCACTGTTTAGGGGCTTGTTTCAATCCGTACAATGATTTAATTAATTTACAAACTTTCCTCTCTTGGCCAGGAACACGAAAACCCTCGGGTTGTTCCATATAGATTTCTTCGTCTATATCGCCATTTAGAAAAGCGGTTTTTACGTCCATTTGATGAACTTCCAAATTCCGCAAAGCGGCAATTGCGAGTATCATCCTAATGGAATTTATTCTCGTCACAGGAGAATAAGTGTCAAAGTAATCATGGCCTTCACGTTGCTTGTATCCCTTTATTACAAGTCTGGCCTTATACTTATCAATGGAACCGTCCGGTTTCATTTTACGTTTAAAAATCCACTTGGATCCCAAAGGTTTACATCCCGGAGGAAGATCAACCAATTCCCATGTGTGATTTTTTAGGATAGAATCCACCTCACTTTCGATGGCTTCTTTCCACATTGGTCCTTCGGTAGACGTTACGGCTTCCGTATAAGTCCGTGGCTCATTTTCTACCAAACATGTTAGAAAATCCGGTTCATTTTCTACCATACAAGTTAGAATATTCGAATCGAATTCTACCAAGTATGTGAGAAAATCCGGTCCGAAGGATTTTTCAACTCTAGCACGTTTGCTACGTCGGGGTTCGGCTTCTTCACCGGATCCCTCGCTAGTATTTTCCATAGCTACGTCAAATGTTCGTTTTGACGTGCTAGGTCCATCGTTGGACTTGCATGGAAATACGTCTTCAAAGAATGATGCATTCCTTGACTCAATTATTGTGTTTTTATGTACATCCGGATTATTCGAATCGTACACTAAAAACCGATAAGCACTACTATTTTGTGCATATCCAATAAAAATACAATCCACCGTTTTTGGACCTATTTTTATTTTCTTAGGTGTTGGTACAAGCACCTTAGCAAGACACCCCCACACTTTCAAATATTGATAGGAAGGCCGTCTGCCTTTCCACAACTCGTACGGAGTTTTATCATATTTTTTCCGGGGAACCTTATTTAAAAGGTAATTGCTTGTCAAGATTGCTTCGCCCCACATATTTTGTGGCAGGCCCGAACTTACTAGCATCGCATTCATCATATCTTTCAATGTGCGATTCTTTCGTTCGGCAACACCGTTTGATTGAGGTGAATAGGGTGCGGTACGTTCGTGTACTATACCCACACTAGCGCAAAAGTCACCAATTGGTGCTTCATACTCACCACCTCGATCACTTTTAACCGTTTTAATCCGTCGATTAAGTTGGTTTTCCACTTCATTCTTATAAAGAATGAATTTATCGATTGCTTCGTGTTTATTTTTCAACAAATAAACATAGCTATAGCGAGTGCTATCATCGATAAAAGTAATAAAATATTTATTACCGCCACGTGTTTGTATTGATTTAAAATCACAAACGTCACTATGAATTAATTCTAGTGGTTCCGTTTTTCTTTCAACCGATTTGAAAGACGTTTTCGTTAGTTTTGCCTCAACACAAATATCACATTTGTGCTTCACATCAATTGTGAATTTAGGAATGTGTTCCATGTTAATTAATCTACGTATAGAATTAAAATTAACATGTCCTAGTCTACCATGCCACACATTGGAAGACTCAAGCAAGTAAGCAGAAGAGACTTTATTATTATTAATAATAATAGTCGTTACATTGAGCTTAAACAGCCCGTCACATGCATATCCCTTGCCCACATACATTCCCGACTTGGACAAAACTAATTTGTCCGACTCAAAAACCATACGAAAGCCATGCTTGTTCAACAACGAACCGGAAATCAGGTTTTTGCGTATCTCCGGAACGAACAGCACTTGGTTAAGAGTCAGCTCCTTGCCCGAAGTCATCTTCAGGACCACCTTGCCCACGCCTTCAACCGCGGAATGAGCCGAGTTTCCCATCCACACCTTCTCACCATTAGATGGCTCAAAAGTAGTGAATAACTCCCGGTTTGAGCAAATATGCCGGGTAGCACCGGTGTCCACAAACCACTCCTTGGAATTGGATCCAATGAGGTTGACTTCCGTCACCACGGCCGCTAGGATGATGTCTTCATCCTTTTGCCCACCTTGCACCAAGTTGACGTGAGAATCTTTCTTCCTCTTTGGTGCCTTGCAATCCGAGGACTTGTGTCCATTTTTATTGCAATTGAAGCATTTTCCGTTGAACTTAGTCTTGGAAACGCCTCCCTTGGGACCGAGCTTGCTCTTCCCATTATTTTTATTTTTGGAGCTTTTTGCATGCTCCACCACGTTGGCCTTGGCGCCATGAACAATTGGGAGTTTCCCATCGTTCTTCCGGTTATCCTCTTCAATCCGCAGACGGAGGATCAATTGTTCCAAGTTCATTTCCTTTCGCTTATGCTTAAGGTAGTTCTTGAAATCCTTCCAAGCCGGCGGCAATAAATGAATAATTGACGCCACTTGGAATGACTCACTAACTGTCATTCCTTCATCTCGAATTTCGTTGAAGATCATTTGCATCTCCTCAACTTGACTCAAGACCGTCTTCGAATCCACCATTTTAAAGTCAAGGAATCGACCAACAACAAATTTCTTTGCGCCGGCATCCTCGCTTTTATACTTGTGGTCCAAAGCATTCCATAGCTCCTTAGCCGTAGCTAATTTGCTATACACGTCGTACAAAGCATCATGCAGCCCGTTCAACACGTAGTTTCGGCATAGGAAGTCAGAATGCTTCCAAGCTTCAACCGCGTTGAAAGATTGCGCATCCACCTCACCCCCGTTTACAACCGGTGCGTCCTCGGTCAAGAAACGTGCAAGACCGAGAGTAGTGAGATAGAAGAGCATCTTTTGCTGCCACCTCTTGAAGTTTAACCCATTAAATTTTTCGGGTTTCTCCACAGAGTTGCTTGGCACGGTAACCATAGGGATAACCCTTTGGTTCAAAGCAGATGCACCGCGTTGTGAACTATTGTTCACCGGAGCTCCGCTTTCAGAGTGGTTGTCGTTCAGAACATTCTGCCCAACACCAATCTCGTTTTCTTGAGAAATCATTTTCGTTTTCTTAAACGTTTTTCCGAAAACACAAAAAATAAGTTCGTTCACCAAAGTGACAAACTACAGGTTTAAGATTGTATACCGCAGTATAGCAATCACCAAGTACGTTTTAAGATTGTACCCGTATGGTACAAGCTTAAGCAAACAAATACGTTTTAAGATTGTTGGGTGTGTTTCGGAAAAAAAGAAAATTAATTAACATAAATTAATTAATTAAAATGACGAAAGAAAAACAAGAAAAGAGATGGAGCAGAATTTGTCAAAGCTCGTGCTACGCACGATGTCCTTAAAACGTATTTGTTGCCTCCCACGGTGCTAGGAGCGTTGCAACAATAGTTTCCCAGGATACGATGACAACGAACTAGTGTTTGAGCACTCAAACAAAAGTTCCAACGAACGAGAACAAAGACTGAACACAGCAGGAAATTTTCGGAATGCTAGCAGTGTGTTTTTGAGGTGCAAAACGTGAATGGAGTGTCTAAATTCGTGTGTGAACGTGTGTTGTTGCAAACCACCTGCCAACCATTATATAGGAGGATTTGTTGTATGAAAATAGTGAATTAATGGACCTGAACGTTGGACATCAATGACCAGTCCGTTGGGCATTGAATTGTCCATGAACTGTCCATTTAACGCTGCATTAAAAGATATAAACGTTGGGCATTTATTGCTGTAACGGTTCAGAAGCCATCAGAAGACCCCTACGTAGTTCTGCCCGAAGGCCATCAGAACTGGAGCAGTTCTGATGCGCGGTCATCAGAACCGGAGCAGTTCTGATGCGTGGTCATCAGAACCGGAGCACCTCTGGTCGTGGCCTTCTGCCCGGAGCAATTCTGTCAACTTGGAAAAAATTATACGTTTCGGGAAGAAAACAAAAATTAATCGTATCTCTTGAGAGATAGATTTTTGGACGACATTCGTGTCCGCAGGTCGCCCGCGCACGCAAGTCGCGGTTTTTCTTCTCCGAATTCGGGATTTGATTTGCACCCCCCCCTGCGCGCGTGGAGAGAGCCTTTACCCTTAAGAATCTTAACTCCATAAGGGGGAGTCCCTTTATAAAGGGTAGCAAATCCCTTGGGTTTTCCGGTGTGGGAAATTAACACTAGAAACCCATCCTTTTTCCCCAGTTTTTCCCTTCTAACGGGTAAACTTCGAAAAGCGATTTCTCATTCACCCGTTATCCGTTTTGAGCGTACCATATATCGAATTGTAGCCCTAAGCAAGGACAATCCGAAACCACTTTGACCCGACCCAAATCGGAAGTGGACCCCACTCAAAAAATTGCCCCAAAATAGCCATTTAATGCAATTTTTCACACATTTTTCCAACAGGTTTTCCACGTCCCTTAAAATGTGGAGGGTGGTTAGGTCTACTACTACTCAATTCTTGTTGGTATATTGGTTTGAGGTGAATTGACGGTCGGTAGAAAACATCCCGGCTTTTGAGTAGTAATGGTAGTAGTAGCTCCTAATCATTCAGTTTTTGAGGTGGGGTAGTTGGTAGAAAACATCCCGGCTACCCGGATCGACTTACTAACCCGGAGGGCTTGGAATACCTTTAGGGGGTGTGCACACTTAAGGTAGTTGTTTCCGTTTCCATTGAGCAGTTGTGGTACCGGCAATAGTCCCGGGGTGGCCGCACATAACAACGGACCACCGGGCTCAACCAAAGTATTGAGCACCGCCCTTCTAAAGTACTAGGGAGTTAGTTACAAAGTGATTTTTGGGAGAAATTCAAAAGAGGAGAATCTTGGTGTTTCATGTATTTTGAAATTTTTATGGTATTTGCAAATTGTGTGGTTGAGATTTTGTACAGATATCATTTACTTATAATTTATAAAGTGTTTTGAAAAATATTTTATGAGGTTGTACGAATTTATATATATTATTTATTATTATTTTGAAAGGTTAGGTGGAACTTACTTAGCATTATTGCTAATGTTGTTTTCTTTTTATTTTCTTTTGCTCGTTTCTAACAGGAGGTGATCATGTTGATTTTGATGCTGGAATATTTGAGAGCGCGAACTAGAAGACCTTATCGTAGTTCACTAGAATAAACTTTAATACTTGCTTATGCTTCGAACATCTTGATTCTTATTTAAACTCATGTTTTGGTATATAGCCTTAACATCCAATCATTCACGGATTGGATGTGGCGGTGACATACCCCTTTTCCTTTATTTTACCTATTTCCGCTGCAAACATTTGAATGATTAAATAATAAATAAAAGTTCATTTCTATTTCAAAGTATTATTTTGGGTGGGAAATTTGGGGGTGTTACAAACGGCGCCAAAAACTTGACCGGGCTAAACTTGCAAGTGTACAAGTGCCGATATAGTAATAAATTCCGGTAAAATACCGGGTCGAATCCACAGGGAAACGTTGTTTAATTTAGTCCGAGAGTAGATGACTTTAAATAAATAAATGAGTAAAGTGCAGAGATTTTGAGTTGTGTGTTGTTGTAAAAACAACTTGATTCTTCTTTTTAATTTTCAGAGATATAACTAAAATTAATTTGATTAAAGTGATTGATAACAACAACTAAGGCTTCGGGAATCACTTAAATGCTTTAATAGGGTTGAATATTAGTTCTTTACCAAAAATTATGAATACGATGTCGCTAATATATTCTCAACTCCGGTTAAGGCAGCGAGAGCGTGGTTTTCGTTACGTGTAAGTCCCGTTACGGCTTACATTCATCTACCGAAAACCCCGTTGAATATCAAGACATCACACCCGTATCATATAATACCGGATATATTTCTATTCTCGGTAATATATATGTTTATCCTTTAATGTTCATAGTTTAGACTTCAACGTTAATTGCAAGCATAAACTAAGTTTAACATACTTCTATGTTGTACACCATAAACAATCAAAATGTAAAGGATAAATCACAATTTATTGGTTTAGAACTTTTATCAAACACCTAGTGGGCATAGAAGTTCATCCCTAGCCTTAGCTAAGAACTTAGCCTCTAATGCTCATATTAATTACAAAAGTGTAACTAAGATAAAGGAAATACAATAACATACAAGAAATAATACCTAGAACCAATTGTACAGGAGAGAAATGGCTTCTTCTCCAACACTTCAAGAGAATGCAAAAATAAAATATAAAAACTGAAATTTAAGCTTCAAGGATGGATTGATGATCTTGTTTGATGAATTGGGGGCTTTATATAGGCTAAAGATTGACATCTTTTAGTCTATTCGAGCCCAACAATCAAGCATGGAAGATATATTTGATTAGCTCATGAGGAAGATGAGTTTTTTCCATCAATATATCTCAGCACGATCTTTTGTATTTGCAGGATCAGGCCTACCCGGCGCCGGCTATCAGGTCTACCCGGCGCCGGGTAAGCTACTGGATTGGCTGGTGCGAAAATCCAACGGGCCGGCGCCGGGTATAGGGTGGGCCGGCGCCGGGTATCTCCCTTTTTTGTATTTTCTCCACTTTTCGCTCCATTAGACGCCCGTTGTTGACCCCGATGTGCCGGTTCTTGGTCCCTTTTTCCCCATTGACTCTCGTTTCTTCATTTTTGACGTCTAAGTGCGATTTCGCTCAAATTGGGATTTTTATCTGTGTTATCTTTGAAAATTTGTACAGATAATCATAATTACCTATATAAAATATAGATAATTGTTGTGCTTATCAGACAACTAGTTTCACATGAAAGACAACTACAAACCTAGTTTCAACAGTTCAAAATGAAGTGATAGACAACTCAAATGGCTTGCCAGACAACTAATTTCACATGACAGAAAACTACAAACCTAGTTTCAACAGTTCAAAATGAATTCACAGACAACTCAAATGGCTTGCGAGACAACTAATTTCACATGACAGACAACAACAAACAAATTTTAAAAATTTAAACTACTAAGAGAAATCAACCACATATGCACTTCAAGTAATACACCAGACAACAATTTGCACAATTTAAAGTTGAAAACTATACTAGAGAAACAAAATCCAAAATCTTTAAAATATAAGAGGACATAAACAAAAAATTCATATAGGCATTTCAACAAACATGTTATGGGCATATTAATGACATAGAATAGTTGGACTAAATTTTAAGAATAAACATCACAAATCCATCACAATAACACAACATATTAAACAATTCAACATTACAAGATATATAGAGTGTTACAAATTAAATAAAAAATAAATAATAAAAAATGAAGAAAGATGAAAAGGGGGAGAAAGAGGAATACTGGGAAGGAAATGTGCAGAGAGTGGTAGCTCAACTCCATTGAAGAGGGTTGCAAATAGCGTTCAATGATGACCTCCTTTCGCCCTAGCACTGTAGCTCTCTATTTGAAACGAAAATAAGCAAATTAAAAGAGGGGAGGGTGAGAAGAGGGGAGGGTGAGACGAGAGGTGGTGTTGGCCGGTGTTGTCGCGGGATGCTCGGATTTGGGTGATCCGAAGTCGCAGGGGAGTAAGTCGAGAGTAGGGGCTGGTTGGGATGGAGTTTTCGAAGGAAAGAAGAGCTGGGGTGTAAAATTTTGAGATGGGGAAGGGAGTGAGGTAAAAATGAGGGATGATTTATATATGGGGTATAAATGGGGTAGTAATTGAGGTACCCATAACAATTTTGTACGGAGTAATCATATTCATTGTTCCGGGCATATCTTTGTGATGTAAACCGAGAAGCTCATTATTGTACCGGTCCTTCATGGAGAGGGGGAAAAAGTAGTAAATCAGCCCTCGAACTAATAAAAAAAGTGCAAATCACCCCTTATATAGGAGGTTTTGTCCGGCCGTCGTCATTGGGGCGGTTCCTGGTTGAATTTTTTGATGAATATTTTTAGCATCTTCTTAAGTCTAGTTTACCCATACCAAATCTCAGCTCAAAACTCAACTGAGAAGGCAGTCAAATGATTTTCTGAAATATACTACACTGTTTAACTGCGCAGTTATCTTCAAAAATTCATTTGACTGCCTTCTCGATCGAATTTTTAGCTGAAATTTGGTATGAGTAAATTTGACTTAATGAATAAGATGCTTAAAAAATTTCATCAAAAAATTCAACCAGGAACCGCCCCAATGGTGACGACCGGACAGAGTCTCCTATATAAGGGGTGATTTACACTTTTTTTGTTAGTTCGATGGCTGATTTGCTACTTTTCCCTCTAGAGTGCAAGGGAGTGTTTGCAAATGATTTTGCTTAAGAGCCGTTTGGTAACACAAAAATTGGCTGAGTTGGCTGATTCTGCTGAAATTTATGAAGTTCAGGCTGAAGTGGCCATATTGACTGATTCTGCGGATTAATGAAAAAAATATATTTGAAATATTTGTTATTAATAAATTAAATAAAAAATCATATGACAAAATAGGTAAAATGATTCTCTATAGTAACTTCGGTCAATACAGCCAGAAAAGTAACTTCAACCTTACCTTTTCTACTTATTACAAAATTAAGCACGTGAAAGCAAAAATTACATGTTTGGTGAAAAAGCTGGTTGATCAGCTTGATAAGACGAAAAAAGGGGTTACCAAACGGGCTCTAAAAAGCATTTTTTGAAGTGATTTTGGAAAACATGATTAGTTGTAAAAGTTGATAGTGTTTGAGAAAAAAATGATTTCGAAAAAAAGTTGGCAGTGTTTGGTAAAATAAGTGATTTTGTGTAATAGAAAAAATAAAAAAGCAATTTTTACACAAACGCCGAGAAATACTTTTTTAAGTAAAAGTTGTCACTTGAAAACACTAATTTTAGCTTTTTAAACCGAAAAGAGAGAAGTGCTTTTTTAAGCTATTGCAAACACTGATTAAAAACCGTATTTTCTATTTTTTGGCATTAAAAAAGCCAAAGATAGTGTTCGAAAAATGTCGTTTCAACAAAAACACCCTTTTGTGTTACCGATTGATTAAGGTTTTATGATGTTAAAACCTTATTAGGAACGCGATTAAGGTAATTCAAGGGCTTTCAAAAAGTTGAAAGAGTCACCGGAGTTGTCGCCGGAGTTCGTCAAAAGTCACCGGAGTTTCACCGGAGTTCAACCAAGGAGGGTAGAACTTCATAGCGCTAATTCGAGGTGAGTGAACGGCTTAATATCTTATAACTTTTGGGTTAATTATGAGATTACCTAAATAAATGTTATATGTATTCATAAAGATGTTTAAAGAATATTTAACCATGTAATTAGCCAAAATGATTAGGCTTATATGAAATGAATTACTTGAATATGTATGGAATATGATATGAGAATTTATATGAGATTGCATGCTATGCTTGAAAGGTAAAAGAAGCATAGAATGAATATTATTAACTTAATTATACGATGATTAAGTTGATACGTACAAGGCTTGAAATGACGGTCAATGAAAACGTTGACCGATTGATAATGGATTAACCAATACCGGTTGGTATTAGTTAATTATAAATTTATATAAATGCACGGCTTGCATGGATTGAGATACATAAACTTTATGGATTGATTTAGCTATGAACGAATAAGAATGATATAGACTCTATCTAGGTTGATATGATGTTGATCATAGGATTATAAATTGGTGGAGGACCCTAGGACTTAAAGTCCTTAACACTCGGATTATAAATGGGTGGAGGACCCTAGGACTTAAAGTCCTTAACACTCGGATTATAAATTGGTGGAGGACCCTAGGACTTAAAGTCCTTAACACTCGGATTATAAATTGGTGGAGGACCCTAGGACTTAAAGTCCTTAACACTCGGATTATAAAATGGTGGAGGACCCTAGGACTTAAAGTCCTTAACACTCAGATTATAAATTGGTGGAGGACCCTAGGACTAAAAGCCCTTAACACTCAGATTTTAAATTGGTGGAGGACCTTAGGACTAAAAGTCCTTAACACTTGAATATAAATTGGTGGAGTACCCAAGGATTATGTTATCCTCAAAACTCATAGATTATGATATTAAAATATGGACAAGGAGGAGTCCTATACACTCATAGGTATATGGGTGAGTTGGGATTTTTAGTCAAAAATATTGACTATTACTATTTTCCCAAACAAAACAATGAATCACGGATCGGGTATTTTCCAAGTGTATATATACTAATAAGTATTTCTTAACTTGGGAGAAAAGACTATTTATATAAGTATCACCCTATGTTTGGGTATTATACTTGAAACGTTAGTTATTCTATATTTAGCCTGCTACTCGCTCGGTACTTGTACTGACCCCTTCGCCCCCCACCATTTTCAGGTTGAAGCTAGGGCTTGCTACTTGCACCTTCTTACGGGTGATATTAACTCAGGAAGACGTGGTTCATGTTTCCTTATTTTCTTTCAAACTACCGAACACTTGCTAATGGATATTTTCATTTATTATAAACCACTTTTGGGCTTGCATGCCCATGTTGTTGGCCGAATGTGGCTTATGAATTACCTCTGAATATTTCCGTTATTCAATGGTTTAATTGTGATGTTGTTATGTATGTTTACTACTGAGTATGAATGGATTATTTTCTCGAAAGCCTTGTATGATTAAGTGAAGTTGACTCGCGGGTGACGTCACTTGATTATACGGCGGTTGTACACGCGCTTAGATTGCGGTCTGGGGTGTCACAAGTACGGCAGATTCCACTGGAGGATGGGCCATGGCATGAATGAGTGCATTATCCTCCGATGACAAGTTGAGGCACTCATCTTGCAGGAATACCTAGCCTAATTCGTTGGCAAGGAATGGAGTGCCCAGCTGAAGAGGAGCGCAACCTAATGTGGCAACGCTTCGACCAGGCCACCATGTCAAAGGAGAAACATCCCGCTAAGAAGCGGGAGCTCGACGCCCTTTCCGACGATGACGAGGCCGACCTGGGAGATGGTGCCCATAACACTATTGATGTTCATACATCTTTGGAAGGAGGGAGGTGACACTACTAGAGAGCGGAGACCTAATTAATCACTGTTGAACCGGTGAACAGGGAAAGGTTATGAAGAAGTCTAACAGAGGATAACATTAAATCAGTTCAAATAAATTATCAGATATCTTAGGGGCCTACTAGTAAATGAGGAGAAATATAAACCGAATGGAAATTTTTATGGTGCCTTCACATTGAGATGGTTTAGGTGCATTGTTGGGATGTTTTTACTTGGATTGAAATTTACTGGTCCGATCTAGTTTGTTCTATTTAAGTCTGGTATGATTTGATAGTGAAAACAGTCCAAATAAAAACATCCTTGATGTGACAAGACTATATTGGAGATTTATGCCAACTGAACCACCAGTTCACCTTAGTAAATATTTTCAAAAATTGTATAATTAATTTTCTAATAATCTCAAGATTCATTTATGATTATCAACTAACATCTTCAAATATTTTTTTTAGTCCCACACTTACTTATTACATATAATTTTCAAAAATTGAAAATAATTTGGATTCATATTTTGATTTCGGATTATTTTATCAAATAATCTCACTCAAAAATCATAATTACTCATAATGACCCTCTAAAAAATCTGCTATATCACCCATTTAATATATCCTAGTAATCTTCTGATCTGCTAAAAGAATATGAATAATATTCTGAGTGAGGACGCAATTGGAATTTATTTGATGCTGTGTAAAGCTGGGTTGATGATGCTAAAATACATCCCTATGCGTCCTAATACGCCCTGCCGGGGCGCGGCATGATTACCTATGGCACCACTAAAATCTCTGGAGCAGCGCTACCCTTTCATTGACTCTAATTTTCGGACCTTTTGCGGCGCTCATGGCATTTTCTCAGGTTCCTTATCTGCTCTATCCCCATGTTCTTCCACATTATCTTTACGTTTTTCCCCTTGCTTGTCTGTGTGTAGAAAAAACTCTATGACCTGTTTAGGTCTATGACCTGTTTAGGTATTGGCACGAAACGATTGTGGATGACTTCAATCGTTTCGTGCCAATACGGTATTGGCAAGAAACGATTGAAGTCATCCACTTAGTTGCTTCTTAAACGATTGAATAAGGGTTAGTTTTTGTGACCATATAAATGTTTTGCTTAGTCGTATTATATACATCCTGTATCATTTTCAGATGATATATCTTATTTCAATTTAGAGCTTTTTGTTTTTTCACTTCATGCATTTATCTCATATGGACAGTTGAAGATTTTCTTCTGTACGACACACACAGTTTGGCTGTTTCAGCAGCACAGCACCCTACTTCAGCAAGACTGAAGCAGGTGGTTCTCAAGTCTTCATTCTTAATCAAAATGCTGCTATTAGTTATTCATTTTTATCTTTGTGTGCCCTTCAAACATGTAGGGCATTACCCAGGTTCTTTCAAGCATTGAAACACTGCATCAACCATGGTTAAATGGTATAGAAATGTTAGATGATGTGCATCATAAACACATTCTATCTACGGGATGTCAATGGTATTGGCACATGAATTTGTTGTGTTGATATAATTTAATCGTTTGCTACGTTACAGATTCACATTTTCCTAATTACTTATATGGTTTTACGTATCAGCATTGACGTTTTCCTTGAAGGTGGATTCAGAGGGGGGCATCTCACTGAGCTAGTTGGACCATCATCGTCCGGTAAAACACAAGTAAGAATAAGAATATAAGATGTATTTTAACAAGGATACTTTAGTTTTATTTTTAAGTCAATGAGTTACTCAACAGCCCACTTATGTTGCAGTTTCATTAATCATAAATATGAACTAGTTTGTTGTTAATTTCTAGTTATGCTGTGATAGGTCTGCCTGTTGATTGCCACAAATGTTGCCAAAAGTTCAGGCAAAGTTATGTTCTTGGACACTAGCAATTCGTTTTCTCCCAAACGTGTAGCAGAGTTTGTCAATCAGACTTCAGATCATTCTACTCGTAAGGTCAAATATCTTCACCCATGATCAACAGTGGTGTTCATTTCACTATGTAGACATAAAATCATGTTCATGAGGATCATGATGATTATTTGCAGCCAATGCTCTAAAAATCAGTAGGCACTAGTGGTGTCATGGGGTGGCACCCACTACACAGCGACTAGGCCCTTGCTCTTTTTGTGCTTTACTGCTTTTAAATATATTTATCAATGAATTTCTGTATCTTTGAGTGATTAAAACTGCTGATATACTTCCTAAATACGAAATGTTAACTTAGTGCCTACACTCCGCCCCTCACAATTCTTTTTTGTTTTTTATTTTTATTTATTAACAAGCTTCTGTATCTTTTGGTGATTAACATAGCTCAGATACTCTCTAAATGGTACTCTATTTGTTTTTGTAAGAGTATATTTTGAATCATTAAAGAAAACAAGAAATTGAATGAAAGGCTGTGCTCTTTAGTGGTGGAAATAGATCGTATACATGCAGATTTTTTTTTGTAAAAGGAAATAGTTGTTTTTGTAGTAGACTTAAGATAGCACCTAAACATTGTCCTTGTATGTATGTACTTCCTAACCCCATCTTAAACACCCCTTTTAGTTGGTTATGACAGCTTATTTCTTTTCAATGTATTTAGTTATGACTTGAATGCTTCATTTTAAAATTTGTTAATGCGATCTATTTAAGTGTTCTTCTTTATTGTGTTTTCTTTCGTGACAATGGACAATGAAGTTAATGACATTGTATAACTCTTATTATGCAGGTGAAAAGAACACTTGAACATATTATGAGTAATATAGTTTGTTACTCCGTTTTTGACATCTTTACAATGTTTGATGTCATCCATGAGCTGAGGAGTACCTTGAGATCTCTCGGGTTTATTTTCCTTCTCTTCTACTATTCTTTGCCTATTTATTTTTCGTTTTATGTACTATCGGCTGGATTTGATATGCGGACAGGTTGCAGGGTGAAGTTGCTTATTATTGATTCAATTTCATCACTTATCGCTCCAGTTCTTGGAGGGTCTGGTGCACATGGTATGTATGTATAGCTCTCTTATACTTATGATTGAATGTTCAATATATATATATATATATATATATATATATATATATATATATATATATTGTTTTGTTATTGTTTTACAATATTCCATTTGGTCATTTTTGGGAATTAGTTTGATATTTAAGAAGGGTATTTTATTATTTTTGGGGAAAAGCGGCAAATAAGCCCTCAAACTAACAAAAAAAGTGCAAATCACCCCTTATATAGGAGGCTCTGTCCGGCCGTCGTCATTTGGGGAGGTTCCCGGTGGAATTTTTTGATGAAATTTTTGAAGCATCTATTTTGTTAAGTCTAGTTTACCCATACCAAATTTCAGATAAAAATTCAATCGGGAAGGCAGTCATATGAATTTTTGAAGATAAATGCGCAGTTAAACAGCACAGTATATTTCAGAAAATCATTTGACCACCTTCCCGTTTTTATTTTTAGCTGAAATTTGGCATGAGTAAACTAGACTTAATGAAGAAGATGCTCAAAAAAATTCATCAAAAATTCCACCGGGAACCGCCGCAAATGGCGACGGCCAGATAGAACCTCCTAAATATGGGGTGATTTTCACTTTTTTGGTTAGTTCGAGGGCTGATTTGCCCCTTTTCCCTTATTTTTGCCTGTTCAAGGAGTTTCTTCCATTCATCTTCATTCTCACCTATGTTTTTCAAGAATTTGGTATGCTTTCCAAAGAAGGAACAACTCAAGTATTTACAGAGGCAGAAACTATTCACTAATTCACAAAGGGTGTGTTTGGTTTGAGGAGAAAGAAGGATTTCCCTCGCCTTATTTGGTTGAAATATTAGTAATGGGAGGGTGCAATTTTTTCCCACCTTCGCTCCCTTGTCCTACATTTTGTTCCCTCTCCGGCTGTGAACTAAACAGGACATAAATGTCAACTTTGATGTAAAAATAGGACATGCTTTGATGGTTTCAGCAGGACTTATGCTAAAACAACTAGCAGATGAGCATGACCTTCCTGTTTTGGTTAGTAAGAAGAAACCTCTGCCTCCCCTTTCTGCATTAAATTACTGTATACAAGTACAATAAGATAGTTTTCAAAATTTGCCATCCTTAAGATTTCATTAATCATGGTTAGATAGGTAACCAATCATATGGTAGCTGGAGAAGGAAGCAATCTGAAACCTGCACTTGGTGAGAGTTGGAAGGGCATTCCACATACCAGACTGCTGCTTTCTCGCGACTCTACCAGACACATTAGCACCATTTCAGTTATAAAGCACCCGCATATGGTATTTTTCTTGATCCAATGATAGCCCTATTTTCTAAATAGTGGACAGTGGCACATTGCTTGAAGAGTATTTCCTTGAGTAATATTTAACTATCTTATATGGTCTTCAAATTGGGGTTGTCAGGCTGCTGGAGATCGAGTGGAGTTCCAAACACCATGACAGGTTGTTGCATGACAGCAAGTCTACCAACACCGAGATTCATACTTTCATGTGCTTATAAATCATACTCCGTATATGTTCCGTATATGTTCCGTATATGTTAGTGTATGTTTGACGTGCTAGTTCAGCCCCAAATATTCCAAATATAGGTTCATGTAATTACTGTTGGTTTCAGTGACCTGTTTTGCTGTCACTCCTGAATTGGGCAAAATCCCCTTTTCTGTTACTTGTGATTAAATGAATAGATTCTGGGGAGAGTTACTAAATGAAAGAATTGCCTAGATAGCAATTTTATAGAGAACTAACACTAAGATAACCACTAAGCCCTGATAGTGTTCCACCATCCTAGCAATTCCGAAGAATAAATCAAATCTGATAACTAACTCTCTCTCTCTCTCACACACACGTATAACTCAAATACTAGACATAGTTGCAAATTCACCCAAGTACTTCTGAAAATTCTGAATTGAGTAAGGCTAAGCTTATCTCAATGTTGCCTCTGTAAGCTTGACTTGCTCAAAGCTATTCACTCCAAGTAGTTCTCTCATAGTCTCATCTTTGCAAACTTCACCCTTCTAGAGCCTTAGTGAGAACATCCGCATGTTGCTCCTTGGTGCAAATAATCTCCACGATGAAATGCCCTTTATCAACACATTTACAGATGAAATAGTAATGAGAATCAATATGCTTGATGTGTTTGTGGAACACTGGGTTCTTCATCAATGCAATTGCCGATTTGTTATTGACGTAGAGGGTAACTGGGCTGAGATTCCCCCCCATGACTTCTCTTAACAAGTTTCTCACCCACAATGCCTGACACTATGATGGTGTGGCTGACTGGCTGTCATGAATTAAGCCTTGCAGGAATATAAAGTCACAGTATGTTGTTTCCAGGTTTGACAAATAATCAGAATTCCATTGAGGTAAAATGCCAACATGAATGCAATGAAGTACTGCAGTAACATCGGACAGTAACACCAGTAACATCGGACAGTAACACCAGTATAAAGTGCAATACATTTAATTAGACGTACCTAACTAAAGTTACCATATCTAAAATGAACAAAAGAACTATAAATTAATCAAATTTTCGTATTGTCGTGCAATAATGCCAACATCAAATGCAATGGTGTCTTGTAGTGACACCAGTATATCATACAATATTTTTAACTGGACAAAAGTAGTCCAAAATGCTTAATAAATGCATTTTTTGTTTTTGAATGAGATTTTTTTCTTTTTAGTCATGAATATTTAAAACACATATTGAGGGAAATAGTTTTACTCATACCGCAAATTTGCAAAAAGAAACAAAAAAAAGTGAATATCCCGTGTGAATATTCAGCGGTAACAGCAAGGAGGAGTGGACTAATGAAATCCTTATCGATCAGGACTGATCGCATTGTGTTGGTTTGAAGGACATATTATTGCCTAAAGTCACCTTCATATTCTTCTGTTGACTATTCCCAAATATGGCCGTCGAGATGCCCATTCCTTCGGTGCTTAACATGGCCAAACACGCCAGATTGGAGTTCTACCCGGTCACAGCCTGCATATAGTTATCTGTGGGGATAACCAAATCCCCCCGTCGAAATGAAAGGTCAGCTGCGGAAAAGTGACATTTGTATTGCCACCGCCCGGCAGAGCGAAGCACAAATCCAGACCCGCTACAGCTGGCGCCTCCTGCAGACCAACCACCTGCAGCTGCGCAATAAGCTCACTCCTGAGCGCCGCGTACACCGTGGGAATCAGGCGCGTGTAGGTGGTGCCGGAGTCGATTACCATCCCCCGACTTCCGTCCATGATTGATTCGAACGCCGACTCGTGTCCCTGCAACAGAGCAGTCCCACCGAAGGTTATCCCCTTCAGTAAAACAAGATACCATGGTGACGTAGTCGGTAACAAAGGGGCAGTTGTAATGGCGGCCATCGTGGTTCCGCCGGCCGGAGAGCCAACTCCAAGCGCGCTCCCTAAGGTGCTCTCGGGGCCGGTTAGGCAATACCAAAATGTGTTCAAATTAAGCTGGGAAACAAGCAACAGTAGCCCGTAGTCGAGACCATAACCGATGCCTCGGCCGTCAGGGGCTTGGTTGACCCATCTTTATTGATGAGTTTACCGCACCCAAAATAAACGTTTTTGAACGAAGCGCCGTTGCCGAATGTGAACTTTTCTTTGGCCAGAAATCAGAATGCCTTGGCTCGACGATCCATCCCCATATCCGCGGTTGTACTGGCAAGCTGAACCGCCGCCATTACACGATAGAAACACCGCATCATTCGAATGGCAGATATTGTCGGAGCAGGGGACGTGGGAGAAAGAAGACGATGTATCGTGGCTGTAAATCGCACTGCTCCCATTCATGTCTGAACACTGCGTCCATATCATGTCACTGCCGATGTCCAAGACATATTTCAACGGCACTGGCGGGCTTGCGATGCTTAGCTCGATCAATACCTCGCCGACGACGGGTACAACCCTTGACCGCACTTTGGTTCCCGTGGCGAGCTGCCTTTTAGATCTGGCCGCAGCTCACGGTTCATTCGCAGTGGCGGACCCAGAACTTTTCTGAAGCTGGGGCACTCCCGCATAGATGGAAATGGGTCGGGTCGGGTCGAATCAGGTTTATCATTAGTCTTTTTTGTCAAGTGCATTCAGATTATTATTTTTATCTGGAAATAAATTATTCAATGTCGGCTTTAAGCAATGAGCATATATGGATTACAAGTCTAATTTTGAACTTATTAAGGCAATTCTAAACAATATATATGGATTTTTGAAAAAAGATATAATATGGATCAGAAATGATTCATCATTGCGCTGTTTCTGATTTTACATTAGAATTCTCATTAGTTTTCATACTATACGATGATAAAGATTTCATATTTGAACTAGAATCATGTCGAATGTGACATATTGTGCCACAAAAGTTGTTGGCACTTGTCTGTAATATAATACTATCGAGTTAAAATGAACTATAAATCATGTTTATGATTTCATCCTTTAATACAATTTTATTTATTTAATAATATGATTCTATATATCTAACATTTGTCATATTATAGATAAAAAATTCAAAGAGTTTGTTGGTTTGAAACTAATTTATCGCGAATTGACAAATGTTTTCATGTATGGACTTTAATTCAAGATAAAAGTCTTTAATCTAATAAGTTCGTCCTACATGTTAGAACATTTGTCATATCTTTTACCTTTAACTTTGGACAAACATTATTTACACTAAGTAAGAAAATCATCAATGTCACTTTTCAAAGAAAGTGTAGTGACCATATCAACAACATGTCTAACTATAAGGATTTGTTCTATCACAACTTCGTGGTTGTTTATAATTTATACTACTATATCTTACTACAATTGTTATGTCTTCGATGGAGTCCTATATAACTTAGAGTTTTTCTGAAATAATGACAATATGATTGCAATAAAGATAGTGAACAACAATAAGACTTGGTTTTATTGATAATAGAAGCAAAATACAAGCGCTAATGAAGGTAGAAAGTAAATGGGAAAAAAAAGAAAAATTAATGAGGAAAACACGAAAGAAAGAAATTAGTAAGGTGAATTAGAGTAGTTGCGCCGGACACGCTGTTGGGTATGTTGCCTTGTGCTGTGTAATCGTGTTTGCTCCCTGGTTTCAATAGTCCTAGGCGTTGATTCATTACGTCTTTTGGATTTTTTGGAAACAACAACTGTGAAGCCTTCTTCTTCTGATGGTATGTGAGCCATTCTGTTTAATTGTTGATGCAAATTAATTTGTTTCTCTTTGGCCTTTTGCTGCATTTTGTGACCAACCTCTTTTTGAAATAATTGAAATTCATCTTTAATGTTGGCAAGAAAGCTATGATAATCCTGTTTTTTCTCCTCTCCAATTGTTGCACTGGAAGCATGAGTCTTCACTTCATCAACAACCACATGCTCTTCATTCATAGAATATAAGTCTTTATGGAACTTTTCGGCCTCTTCTTTATCGAGAGAAACTTGAGTCATCTTCTCTAGATTCTCTGTAGATATAAGACCCTCAATATTAGCTTTAAATAACATCTCAGAAATGGATAAAACATTCTGAGAATTATCCTCGACCCAATCACAACATTGCACCGCCATATTTGAAATAACTTCTCCCTGTGCAATTAGAATTTTCCGCTGTTCAGATGTAGATGTACTCATCATTTTGATTGATGTTGATAACCCTATCAAAAAACTCTCAATCCCTAATCCTTTTCGACCCTCCGAAACAAAAAGAGAGTTGTAACTCTTTTCTATTACAACAATAAGACTTGGTAACAACAATGACAATTTTAATGATCATGATTGTGTTCAATCTATCAATATAGTAACTATGCATGACAACTATATTAATATTTATGTCCATTAGTTCTACTTCGGTAATATTTATGAAATAGTCTCTAATTTTTTTGACCGGGTAGCGGGGATACAATTTTTATCTTTAAGTACTAATCTTAAACTTTGGGGTCGGAAGCAGGGGCATTTGCCGATTTGGACCCCCTAAATCCTCCAATGCTAGAAGGCGTTCCAGTCGTTATGTTTCCGCCGGAGTCAACGTGCCGCAGAGTCGCCGTAAACCCCAATCCGCTTATGGACGTGGAATTCACCGGCACGGTTGAACACACTTTTATTACGGATGAAATGGCCACCGACAGCATTATAAGCCGCAGCCAAAAGGACATTATATTTGTCTGTCAATATAATTTGTCCTAATTTAAACCCCATTTATATACATGTGTACTATACAGCAAAACATGTTACGTACTCAATTACGTAAAAAAAAGTTATTAAAAAATAATGGCCCAAAAGATGCAGAATTGGGAAAATATGAGGAAGTGTTTGGAGAGCAGAAACACATGCGCATTTGGAAGGTTCAGGAAACAGAGAATCAAGTGGGGATAACATGGCTCTAGATGGGGCGAAAAACGTGGAGATCTAAACATGATATGGAAGATGGTGGTGATCGGGAAGCTAGGACAAAATTTTTATTTTTTCGCATTTATTTATTTTGATTGTCTGGAGTTTATTGTCTACTTTCGGTTTTTTATTTTAAACATTATCTTACTTTTGATATTCTAAACAAATCATCATCATCACCACCACCACCATCATTGTTATTGTTATTGTTATTGTTATTGTTATTGTTATTGTTATTGTTACTGTTACTGTTACTGTTACTGTTACTGTTACTGTTACTGTTACTGTTACTGTTACTGTTACTGTTACTGTTACTGTTACTGTTACTGTTACTGTTACTGTTACTGTTACTGTTACTGTTACTGTTACTGTTACTGTTACTGTTACTGTTACTGTTACTGTTACTGTTACTGTTACTGTTACTGTTACTGTTACTGTTACTGTTACTGTTACTGTTACTGTTACTGTTACTGTTACTGTTACTGTTACTGTTACTGTTACTGTTACTGTTACTGTTACTGTTACTGTTACTGTTACTGTTACTGTTACTGTTACTGTTACTGTTACTGTTACTGTTACTGTTACTGTTACTGTTACTGTTACTGTTACTGTTACTGTTACTGTTACTGTTACTGTTACTGTTACTGTTACTGTTACTGTTACTGTTACTGTTATTGTTATTGTGATTGTGATTATGATTATGATTAAGATTATGATTATGATCTTGATTATGATCATCATCATCATCATCATTATTATAATCATTATCATTTTCATTATCATCATTCTAGAATGGGAATTATGTATTTTGCTTAATTTTTTGTACATTAATACTACGTATAAGACATTAATAATGAATAAAAAATGAATTTAATAAGAAATTTTGATATAGATCATTTTATAAATTATGAATAATACTCCCTTCGTATTTTAATGTTTGCTACTTTTTCTCTTTTGAGATGTATTTAAAAATTTGCTACACTTTTTTTTTGTTAAAATTTTCTTTTACAAATACTCATTTATTCTAACATTTTCTATTGTTTGTTTTCTCTTTCATACTTTTCCACTAACTCTTATGGATTATAACTTTTTACACTATTTATTATCTCTACTATTTTACTCTTAAATAATATGTCCAAGTCCAGTGTACTGGATATTAAAATTGGGAGGGAGTATTATTTGGCATAAATGGCGGAACATAACATATTGAGTTATATATTGAGTTAGATTTAAAATTTAACGCGACTACAATGGAAGAAAGTCAAGAAACTAGTTCTCGAATGGGAATTCTAGAATGTTTTATACGGAGTAATTCATTGAGAAAATTGCTCTCCGTAGGAGCAAATCAAAGGGTTTTTACAAAATTAGGATTCATCACCAGTTTTTCCTTGCGTAGGATCTATGTAGCACCATTTTAGAAAACTGTATTTTTGTCTTCCATTTTTACCCCTCCCTTTACATTAGCATATTTAAAAAAAATACGAAGTACACAACCTCTGCTATATCTCTCGGCCACACCACAGAGCACCACCCTGTACAATGACGCCGCCCACCGCCGCCCACCACCGCCGTTTTGTCCTGCAAGACTGCTCCATCTCTGGTTAACAACCTTCTCCGGCGAGATTGGAGTCTACCAAGCTCCGATTTCATTATTAGATATAGTAAATTGTGTATATATTGTTTTATGTGACCTGCTCTGCAATTGAACTATTATCACAACTTATTGTCTATTTAATGACTACTTACTGTCTATGTATTGCCTGCTATCGAACTATTATTAGAACTTATTGTCTGTTTACTGACTACTTAATGTCTATGTATTGTCTAGGGTTTGCAAATTTTATTTTGGATCTGGTTACTTTACGTTTTGCAGAGTACCTGGTGGTCTTTTGAAAAAATCAAAATGGAACTTCAAAATTAGCAAAATCAATGTCCAAAATCAGAAAAGAAGAAGAAGAGGATGAGGAGGAGGAGGAGGAAGAAGAAGAATAAACCTCTGGTGGTGGCGTTCTATGAAATCAACCGGAGAAAGATGAATTCGAAACTGATGGATCTGGTGCGGTTTTTGAAGTGTAATCTCTGAGGCGATTTTTGAAAGCTTCGTCCTCTAGGCAGAGCAGGGCAACGCCGTGCCGACTGTCATGTATGCCGGCAAGTAAGGGTGACTCAAGGGAGAGCCTCCGAGCAACAAAATGCAGGACCGACAGCGTTCAAGAGATTCCTACCAGGCAACAAAGATGCAGGACGGGCAAAGCAAGATCCGATGATTTTGTAGCGGCATGTTTCAATAGGCATTTGTTATCTGCCTATCTAATTAAAAATCAGGGATATAATGGTCAAAGTAGGCACGGTTTAGTCTTATGCTAATTCTTAGTCTTAGTTTTAGAAATTTAGTATGATTAAGTCCTATTTGTTGAAATCTCCCCAATTCATTATGCTTGTAGTTACTTTTTACTGTCGGTCATTCACTTTTGGAAGTGTTTATTTACGACTTTGGAGATCAAAAGCATATTTAATTACTTTAACATTCCATGTTTCATTCTCCGTGCTATTATTAGCTACCGTTCTCTTTTAATCCGGGAGTAAAATACCCTTTATTCGAACTAACTTAGGATGTTTTTAGGGAATTTTTCGCAAATGATCCTAAAAGCCAAAATATTATCACTTTTTTTCACTTTCAAAGTTTTTTCAAAAATAGCTAAAAGCGGTGTTTGATTTCACAAATAGACCATTCGTACTATCTACGGTCCTACGGACAACTGAATTGCGGAAATGCCCTCTCCTTCCAAGCCAAGTTCACTATGCACGTATGGTTTCAATCATGATTCATGGCATCTTTATTCATAAACTAATATAAATTGCATGCAATTACTCATTGTTTATTTTTAAATTGGAAAAATGCAACAAGATATAAAGATATTAGGTGTGAAAACAATTAAAAAATAATAGAAGTCCAAAAACTAATAATGAATTTCATAACAAGCAAAAACTCAACATGATAAATAAAAACATCTCAAAAATGAATAAAAAATGCAAAAAAAAAGAAGTTTATAATTTAATTTTTAAAAATAAAACAAAAAGAATTTAAATTTAGAATATGAAAATTTTAAAAAAGTATCGGAAAATAGAAATTCCAAACTCAAAAATCAAATGTAGAAATTTAATAAGTCAAAAATGTGTTAAATTCTAAAAAATAAAAAAAAAGTACAGTTTTTAATGCAATTTTGAAAAATAGTTAATATAATTTTTAAAAAAATGTAAAAATTATCAAAGTTCGAAAGTTGTCTAGAAGAAAAAGACTTAAAAGAAAATATAAATATATAAATTAAATATTACAAAATTTTCATAAAATTTAAAAAATGAATTATATTGGAATAAAAAATCAATTGATGATATGAAAATTTTAGGAAAACTAAAAAAGGTGCAAAAAGACAATTCAAAAATAAAAAGGTAAAAAATAAAAAATGTTAAAAACTTCGAGAAAATGTAAAACAATACAAAACATGACTTTGTGCAATTAAACTTATTAAAAAAATAGCTAAAACATTTTATTTTTATTATCACTATATTATTTTTTTGTTGCATAATTTTTCTTAGTGTTGCTTTTTGTTTTTAAGACAACTTTTAATAACTTGTTTTTTATTGTTTATTTATGTTGCATGGTGTTGATTCCCATGGAGCAATTTTTTTATGAACGGCAAAGTTAAATTAATTGTCAAGATTGTAATTTACAATATCACAAAGGGGCATACCCCCACTTAATTAACAAAAGCATAAGAAGTCAATGCTTCAAGCACTAATATAATGCACTAAACAAACATAACAACCCCAAACAATCTGCCCAAATCGTATGCTGCCCAAAGGAACAAATAGCAGCATCATACCATTTGCATAGTTGAACCACACAGTCTGCCGAAAGCATCATACAGACATCGAGAAAATTCTGTTCAATGTCAAGTCCTTCATAAAAGCCATTGCTGCTGTTGTTACCTGTTGCAACTCCAAGCCCCTTGTCTATGGGAATAACAGTGGAGATGCTCCAAACTTCCTTCAATGCCCTTGCCTTGAGAGTTGTTGCTCCCCTGAGTGCTGAAACACAGAGTAGATATATGCTTATGATTAGGAAGAATAATTCATCAGATTAAGTGTTTTTCAAGAAAAAGCTTGCTGGGAAACAAGTTCTTTTGTGTATGCATAGCTTTATACGGTTTCCTATTATGCTGGCTAAATATTTTGCTTAGCTAAGAGAATAAGGCTAAAACTAGAGGGGGGTTTGGAAGGAAATAGTTGATGACAAACTAATTTTTTCTTATCCTGCAAACAAACAGTGTCTTAGTTCCAATTCCTCACATGTGGAAGCAGCAGCAGTGAGAGTTGATATATCCTCGTGAGAGCGGACGTTAATCGATGAGCTAACTGTTGACATGAGGCGATCACGGTCCGCTCCCATAGCTTCTGCAGCATCAGCACATTGTGCAGCCACCAGCATAGCAGCCGAAGCCACTTCCACGTCCGTCTTTGCTGCTGCTTCATCTTTCCCGGTTGAAGACGCTGCCGCAGTGCTGGCTGCCACTACTGCTGCCGAAGCAGCCAGTCCATCGACTGAATCCGCAACGTGGATCTAGGCGTTGCGTGCTCTGCTTTCTTCTTTTTCTTGTTCCTTCTTTGCTTCAGCCACTTCTTCACGGTGTTGTTATTCCCATCAATGAGAGTGTTGTTCCTACTGGCCGGTATTATTGTAATTCTTGATGTTTGTGAACAGTTGTATTATGACCATGCACTCCCTAACCTCTATCATCAAAGTACAAGGCAAATCACTACTCAATAATTTGCATACAAAACTCCCAAGGCAGCACCAGATAACCAGAAAAACTACTAAAGCACCACCATAAGATATCCTTGCATCTTCGTATTGTTTAAGGCAATTTTGATAACTGAGCGCGGTAGAAGTGTGCTTTTTATGTCTCAGCCAACAATGACCAAACTTCTGCTACACTTCCTATGAACATTTAAAGAAAAAGATATATCACTAAATCCATCTATACATTGCAAAAATAGCAATCGATGGTGTGTGCCTACACCCAGCCACATAGCAAATTACTATGTGCAAATATAATGGAATCATAAATAAAAATAAACAATAAAAAACAATAGCTGAAAAACGATAAACATGAAGCAACAAGATACAACAAAAAGAAACAAGATACAACAGAAAGCAACAATTAAAAAGCACCAAAAAGAAACAAAAGAAACAAAAAGAAACATAAGGAAACAAAAATAAGAACTCATGAATTGTGTTTGCAATAGTGGATAAAATGATAAATCAGTAACATGAAAGTAGGTAGTCACTTTTTTATTCAAAAAGGCTTATTTGGAGAGTTTCCAAAGAGTTTCCTAGAGTTTCCGAAACGGGAAACATACTCTTTCCCGAGAGTTTCCATGCTACAAAGGTCACAGACAACAACCTAAACAAGGTTAACCAATTTTTATGGAAATTAGAGCCTGAAATATGCATATAGAGTATAGAAAGTTCCAAGAGAGACTAATCCTTGAAAACCATATCTCAATTACTTATATCTTAATCTAGCCATGTAAAATTAAGCATATCTATAAATTTAGTTCAGTTTCACATATGAATTTAGAAGTTTAATTTCATCCCATTGATTAATTGTTGCTGGAACTTGAATGAATTTTAATTCGTGCTGAACCAAATTAGTTTGGTACTGGGGCGAAACAATGAATAAGATTTTGTGGAAGTTTATTATTCAATTCAATTTCGGTAAAACCTAATAAATGGAAATTTTCAGCTCAGAATGGCCATGTATAGCAGAGTTCGAATCAAGACAGTGAGATTAAGACAGACAAACAAAGAGGGCCGGAGGAATTACCTTTTGACAGAATATTTTCATATCCTGGGAGCTTAGGACTGGTGCGGTGAGCAGATAGGCTATCATGCTATGAGACAAAGAAGCGGCCAGAGAGTTGGGATCCCAGGTTGCGGCTACTGCGGCGAGTTGGCGAAGAGGTGGCCGGATATGACGCTTGATCCATCGAACTCGAAGCTAGAACCGTCACAGGCGTCCTCAGCGGTTCATCCTCTGCAACAGCATCCTCATGACATACTCCAGAAGTCTAGAACTTATATATGACCGCCTAGCCTTCTCCGCCTCCTGCAACTACAGAGTCAATCTCATCGACGGTGGAATCAATAGCGACTGATCTACCGATTATAGCTGTCGAAGCAACGATTACAACTGCCAGATCCAGAAATTCATTGAGTCTCAGTGCGTGAATGACGGCGATGCTGGAGATTTCGTCCCCAAGTTGTACCTCCTTCTCGATTGCTTCTGTGGCGGATGGGAGGCAAAGGACTGTGTTCGGTGGTGGAAGTTTGGAGGCCGATGGAGTTCACCACACTGGAATGCTTCGCAAAGCTGTAGAGGAGAAGTCGAAGATGAAAACCATGGCGGATGAGAAAGCAGATGAGAGTTGGAGAACATGAGCATGAGAGAGGGCAAGAGTTTAATCGTGTCATTCATTTTAAATTTAGAATTAGGCTACTTTTGAAATATTTTAAAAATAATTGAAAACTTGAAAGTTAAATTTGAAAAGTAAATCTTAAGGAGACATTAATGAAATTCCAGACCCAAAAGTGTCCCGCTCGGGATATTTCCACATGTTTTTACTTGGACTGTAATTTGCTGGTCTGGTCTGGTCTGGTCTGGTCTGATCTGGTCTGGTCTGAACTGGTCTGGTCTGGTCTGGTAAGGTCTGGTTTCTTTGTATTTTTATAACTATCCAAGTCTGGTCTGGTCTGGTCTGGTCTGAACTGGTCTGGTCTGGTCTGGACTGGTCTGGTCTAGTCTGGTCTGGGACAAATTACAGTCCAAGTAAAAACATCCTTACTACTTTATCCCAGATTGCGTTACTGCTTTGGCGTTGAGGTCAATGCAATTTATCTTTGTTATCTAATTTTTAGATTTGATTTTTATAATATTTGAATTCACCCTGTGCCCTTTATTAAGACATTTACTATATCTCGATGCGTAAAAAGATTAATTATTTACATAAATTTAGATATTATAAATTTATTATGTTAAAATTACATTTATCGACAATTAGTCTTAAGCCTATGTTGTAAAAATTGGACTCAACTGGCCGGGCCAATTCGGAGCCCAATCTGGTCCCTATTGTAAGGTGCCGCTTCTTGCCATTGTTGCTTTCTGTTTTATTTTGTCCTTCAAGGGTACTGAGATTTTGACTCTGAATGTTAGCAACTAATCGAGGTTGTTAAAGCATTGTATTGAGATAGTGGGTACTACTAAAGCTGTTATTTGAAGTTACGAGAGTATTGTTTGAATGAATTTTTGATTTTGCGCAAATATCCAATTTGTAGATCTGGTTCATGTCCATTAAATCTTGATAAATTTAAATTAAACTAATCACCAATTTCTAGGAAAGACATGACTAATTTAAAGCAATTTGATACAATGAAAAAGAAAGTAATTTTGTTATTTAATGGAGGGTTAGCCTACTTTTTTTAATTAGTATACCCTCTTTTAGTATTTCCAATTGGTGTATTATCACTCATACCTCATTTTATAGTGAACTAGTATCTCACTCGTACGTTGCACGAGATGTAATTTTCTGAATGACAAATGACTTATATAGATAGTACTTTCTCTTTTTTTAAATAAGTGTAACAATCAACTTTTCACATTGCCGAGACACAACTTTGACCATTAATATATACAATTCTTTATCAATAAAAAATTTAAAAAATCAGATTGTGAAAATATATAATGAGACAAATCTAATAATATTTTTTTCAAAAAAATATATTAATACATTAATAAATAAAACATGTGAATAGTGTACAATTAAACATGTTGCACATTTAATAAGTAAAACGTGTTCTCTTTTAATAAGGGTTAATTTTTGCGCTTATTGGCACGAAACGATTGAAGTCATCGACTTAGTTGCTTCTTAAACTACATCTGACCATAAGAAATGTTTTGGCTAGTCGTATTATCAGCATCCAGTATCCTTTTCAGATGATATATCCTATTTAATTATAGAGCTTTTTGTTTTTTCACTTCATGCATTTATCTCATATGGACAGTTGAAGATTTTCTTATGTACAACACACACAATTTTGCTGTTTCAGCAGCGCAGCACCCTACTTTAGCAGAAAAAAGATTGGGGTACACACTTTTTGTACACAAAAAGTGTACACTTGTCTGTCCCCCACAGACAAGTTGTCTGTCACGAGATGAGTTGTCTGTGGGGCACAGACAACTCATCTCGTGACAGACAACTTGTCTGTGGGGGACAGACAAGTGTACACTTTTTGTGTACAAAAAGTGTGTACCCCTAGCTCCACCCACTTCAGCAACACTGAAGCAGTTGAGTCTCACTACATGTAGGGCATTACCCAGAATCTTGCTAGCATTGAAACACTACATCAACCATGGTTAAATGGTATAGAAATGATAACACTACAAGAAATATTACATTTCTTGACACACATATTTGTTGACACATAAAAAAATGTTATGATAGGTAGTATATCTTGACACTTTTTTGACACTTTTTTGTGACATGAAATCTATTCTATTTCTATTTGAATTTATATAATAATATTTAAGTATAAACATAACACAGTATACTGTTCTTATTACTTAAAAGAAAAAGTATGCCGTATTTTTTTTAGTTGCTGCTTTCCCGACACACTTCATTTGCCCAAACTTTGATTTTTCCACACTTTTAAAGAGGAAGTTAACCATTTTCCTAAGTCCTTAGACGGTTTGTTCAAAATAATTCTTGACGGTTTGCCAAAAAACAAACTCCTTAGACGGCCAGACTTAAACGAGAATACAAAAAAGCAAAACGCAGCCAAAAAATGACCTAAGCTGTGCAGCCAACAAAATTGTTTTTCCGGACTTTTGGACGGACTTAGCTTTCATCAATCGGAGCTTTTGGCCGAACTATTCTGAATCGAAGCTTAGAACAGGCGCAGGCTCAATATCATCCATCATCATACGAAGTTTGGAGATCGTCCTCCACTCCTAGATTGTATGCGGATTTGCGGCAAAGTGGTATTACCTCTACTTTTCAATGATTGTTTAATTATTTGCTAGAGTGATCTTGTCATATGTCTAGAGTTGGTTTAATTGCTTTATATTTGAGGAATTTGAGATAGAAGATGTAGGAACTTGCTTCAATTTTTTTTAGTTTTATATTGTCTACAAACTGTTTGTAAAAATGTCTAAGTGAGATTTTCAAAAGAATGATATACGATCCTCGATAGAATCTAGAAATGCTAACATGATAAGTTTTCCAAGATAACAAATGATCTTTTTTCTCTTATAATGTTAGGATAATGATTATCAGTAAGATCATAAGAGTGACTACACATATATAATATGCATACATGTAGAGAAAGGGATAAGGAATGATACGGGCTTCAATATATGGTGTTTAAACGTGGATTTGAAGAGGTAATAACGTTCTAGAATATTTACTCATTTCTTAGTTGAAACTTCTAAAACCAACCATCATATGTTTTTTTACTTATTAATGAAAATAGAAAACACCTCATTATCTTATAGCATAGTAATATTACTAAAATCAGGGTACAAATAACTTACCAATAAATTTTGAATTTCTACGGTGCTTATGGAATCACATCTGCAAAGCTAAAAGGAGTGGCTTCCAAGGTACTTACAATCATGATTTACTTGGCACTATCTTAAAGGCTTGATCCCGTTGATTTATAATTTTGTACTACTGATTCTTGCTCTCTAAACATGTGACCTGCTCACACTATTCGTAAGAAAATAATTCTTTGCAGGCAATGATTGAAAAGACTAATTTGAATCCAAGTGAAGTTGGCGATGTATTTATGGGTACCTTACTCTCTTAGCACCACGCTCAAAAGAGTAAGTAAATGAAGGATTCTTTTTGTTGTTTTTCACAGTTGAAAGAATGGTGAAGGATCTTTGTATGTTGTTAAGAGGTGAGTGGATTTTTGTTTGAAGCATCAATATCATTTTGTTTACGCAGGTCGCCCTTCTCTCGATTCAAAAGGATATCTATTAGGATAGATTGTTTTAATAGAATGACAGCTTTTTGAAATACTAAATGAAGTATTAGCAGGAACAATCCATAAATACCTCTATGTAGTCCGTAGTTTATTATATATCATAACTTGGGTTGTATTATGTTGTTATGTTTCCTTTTTGTTATCTTTACCTACTTTACAGAAGTCCTACCAGCAGGAATGCTAAGTCTTGCAAAGCTAATGCTCTTCCAAATTATGGCTTCGGTTTAACATGTACTGAAAGAGCAGAGAAAATTAGAGAGGTTAGCTTTAAATATCACTACAAGTGAGTTAATGATTGATTTCACCTGGTGGTTATATGCTATATATCTCAAATTGAGTAAATTCATGTTTTTAAGTTCTTTTCTAAACTTGAGGAAAAGATACATGCAAAAGAAATGGATGTGTACTATGCAACAGAAGACTAAGGTGTGTATCTGAATCATATTTGTTGTGCAGAGATTTAGTCTATTAGGTTCTTGATAGTGTTATGGCTTGGTTTTTGTCACCAACATCATTTTAATTTCTGAATAGGAATCCCAGCAAGCTGAGATTAAAATGCTTAGAAAGGCCTTAGCTTTTAAAGCAACTCCTGTGCCAAGCTTCTATCAAGAATCTCCACCTCCTAAGGTGGAGCTCAAGAAGGTCATATCTGCTCATTTTGCATTGATATATCATGCAAGTGTGTTTCTGTGTTATGCAATTTTGAAAACAGAACAAAATTGTATTCAATTTTACTCAAGAAAACACTTCCAGTCAACATAAAGTATACTATCGCGCGTATATAGTTATATACCTTTTGTGAGACTTTTTTGAGACATATTGTGCTAGCTTAGTCATTAAATAAGGATACCAAGGTGCCTCTGGCTGCTCTATGGAGAGTATAAAAAGGTGTTTTAGTCACTAATAGAGAGTAAAAGCATAGTTGCACTTCAACATTCCCTTCAAATAGTGCTACTTATTTTATAAACGTACACAGATACACTCTAGCATTCTAGCATTCTAGCATGTGGTTATATAACTTAATTAACTAGTTATTGAATATTGTTTTAGACTTTTAGTCAGTTAATTTTCAGGTTCTAAAGTTTCAGAAATTCAATAGAGTATATCATTAACTAATTATTGTCTTAACTAGCTCTTACTGATTTAAATTGTTCTACTTGTTTAAATAAAATATTTAAAAGACTTAATTGGGGTTTATGACTGACTGAAATGTGTTTATGGTGTCGGCCTAATTCTTGGCAGCACACTTAAGAAATGTGTATCTGCTGTAAACATGGACGTGTAGCAGATGGACGTGTAGCAGATAGTAGGCTTTAGGAGGGCACATATAGAGTGTTTGTTTCCCTAAAAGACTCCTACATACATTGAGTTTTATGTAAAAATTGTATCATTAATGATGTTTTTGTATCATTGGCTGAAATGCATTTATGTTATTGCCCTGATTCTTGGCAGCACACTTGAGATGTGATTCTGCTGTAAATATGGACACAAAGAAAATAGTAGGCTTTAGGAGGGTTTGTAAAGAGCATTATTAACATCACTCGATATGCATGCGAGCAGGATTCTATAGTCATAGTAAACATGCACTGAAATATGGTATTGTATAACTGAATATTTGGAAAAACATGCTTTCTTGATGGAGTTGGAAAAAGCCTTTCATTTCACTAAGCTTTTTGTGTTTGAACTTATGATAAATCTGTTTCATTTAGAAAAACAAGGTAGTGTTGTAAGTTATTAGTCAAATGTCTTGTTTGACTCTAATTGTTCTAACAAAAGAGTACTAAATTTTTCCCTACCATATATTTTGTAGATGATTGGTGGTGAAGCTACTACAACAAATGATACATCATCAACCGGAAGCCATGAACCAGGAGGAGCTACATAGAGATTTAGTATATTGTTGCATTGGGACTTCTTATTCCGATTTGAATGTTTTTACCTACAAATTATTCTTGTAAACTTTGTGTTTAAATACTTTTGAATGACTTTTTAGTTTCAATATCAAGAGATTATCCGTTTAATACATTTTTATTATTAATACTAGCATGAAATAGATTTATTTATTACTTGTATATTATGCACTAAAATAAGGGGACATGAATTTCCTTGACACTTGTGTGTCACCAAAAACATTCCTTGACACATATAACGTTGAGGACTTGGTAAATTTCTTGACACACTTATGTGTCACTAAAAGTGTCAAGGGATTTACCAACACATGTGTTTGAGTGTGAAGAAAGGTTTTTCCTAACACCGTTCCTAGTGACACTTTTCGTTTGTGTTGGCAAATCCTCCAAAGGGTCTATCTTGACACTTTTACTGTTTTTCTTGACACTTTTTGTGTGTCATAGAATGTCACTTTGCTTGTAGTGTAAGTTCTGTTTGCAACAGCTTCTGCTTTTAAAAACATGCTTTTTTTTAATGAAATGAGGAGAAGTGATTAAATAAAAGTTGATAGTGTTTGAGAAAAAAGTGATTTTGAAAAGTAAAAGTGGGTAGTGTTTGGTAAAATAAGTGCTTTTTGTGTAATAGAAAAAGTAAAAGCACTTTTGACGCGGAAGCCGAGAAAAATAAAAGTTGTAGTGTTTGAGAAAATAAGTACTTTTTAAAGCCATAAGTTGAGAAGTGCTTTTTTAAAAGGAGTTGCAAACCAACCCTTAGATGATGTGCAACATAAACACATTCTATCTACGTGATGCGTACTATTTAGTAGTACATAAACACCACATTTTAGAATGGTTTTACATTATGTTTACTTAGCTTTTGTACAATTACGGTGTAATCTTTATCTTCTAAAATTAAAGAAGAATTAGAAGATATTAAGATATTTTGACATGTAAGCAAAAACATGATGAAAAGAAGAGGAAGGAGCTTGGGAGCATAAGGAAGGAGCATTAAAGACAAGATGAAGCTTCATGGAGGACAAAGATGTATGAAAAATCAGATATGATTCGACCCGGAGATCATAAGAGATCAAATAAAGCAAGTGAACATGGAAAATCAGATTATGTCTTAGACCCAACCACCTCACTTCTCCTATAAAAACACCTCTTTCCTTCCTATTTTAGATACCAATTTAATCCCCTCTTTCATATACACTTTATTCTTGCAATTTATGTAGTCTTTCCATCTTGGTTTTGCTACTTTGAAGCTTAATGAATTGTATGTTGTGAGTTATTTTCTTTAATCTTCTTGCTTGAATATTAATTAATTCCTATTCCTATTTCATATTAATATTTTGAGCATTACTTAAAGGATCAACTAGTTTTGTTTCATATATTGATTATTACTAGAATCGATCGACTAATACGCTTGTTATTAATTCGGTCCTTTCACGGTAGTAAACTTGGGTTATTAATGCATGCATCTCATGGTTAATAACCGAAGGTGAATTAATTATATTGATTAAACCGATAAACCGCTTGTGTTGAGGTTATCAATCTCAGTCGTTTTCATCTTGATTTTATTGCTACTATCGGGTTAATATACGGCGCGTGTTCTATATTGACTCGGTAGTAAGTTTTATTAATGAATGCGTCTCGTTATTAATAACTACCCTCGATGAATTGGATATACTCCTCGATTAAGTATTCGAGAGGAAGATAGTTAAAGATATAACCGGGATCGACGAACATTTCATTAAGTGGATAAAAGCAAAGCCAAATTTTCATATCTATTAAGTAAACCACATAAGTCATTAATCTTCGTGTTTAAATATAATTTAACTTCATCAAATCTTACTAAACCCCCCCTTGTTACTTATCTCTAGTTTTGTAAAAAGAGAAGTATTCCTTTCCCTGTGGATACGAACTCTACTTCACTATACTACGTATAAGTGCTAGTATCGAATATTATTTTGACGCACCATGACAAAGTGCTCGTCAAATTTGGCGCCGTTGCCGGGGAAAGGCTACACTTTTTAACTGTGTGTTTGTGTAATTTTGTTTTTAATTTTCTTTTATGTTTTTTCATTTACCTTGAATAAATTGAAAAGAGCGGGTACACACTTTGATCTTCTACTCCATCCCAAATCCATATTCCCAACTTAACTCCATTTGTCAGTGAGATGAAGAAAAAATGAGGAGCTAGGATGAAAACGCGAAAAGGACTCCTAGGCAAAATGAGAGAAAACGAGATAAATTTTAATTTTTGTAGGAGAAAATTTCGTGTGTAAGTTCAAACAACAAGATACCGGATCGAGTACAGGCCATACTCATTCAGGTGTTTTCAAAGAGCTTCTCGAAATATTTAAAGGAGGCTAGCACAAAAAGCTTAGCATGGGGGAGCATGAACAGATAAAACCTTGGGAGAAGAAACCGATTTTAAATGTGAGAAGAAACGTGACACTCCTAAGCATTGAACTTAATTGAATTGCACTTTACTCGAGGACGAGTAAAAGATTAAGCATGGGGGTATTTGATGCGTACTATTTAATAGTACATAAACACCACATCTTAGAATTGTTTTACATTATGTTTACTTAACTTTTGTACAATTACAGTGTAATCTTTATCTTCTAAAATTAAAGAAGAATTAGAAGATATTAAGATAATTTGACATGTAAGCAAAAACATGATGAAAAGAAGAGGAAGGAGCTTGGGAGCATAAGCAAGGAGCATTGTAGACAAGAGGAAGCTTCATGGAGGACAAAGATGTGTGAAAAATCGGATATGATTCGACCCGGAGATCATAAGAGATCAAATAAAACAAGTGAACATGGGAAAATCAGATTATGTCTTAGACCCAACCACCTCACTTCTCCTATAAAAACACCTCTTTCCTTCCTATTTTAGATATTAATTTAATCCCCTCTTTCATATACACTTTATTCTTGTAATTTAGGTAGTCTTTCCATCTTGGGTTTGCTACTTTGAAGCTTAATAAATTGTAAGTTGTGAGTTATTTTCTTTAATCTTCTTCCTTGAATATTAATTAATTCCTATTCCTATTTCATATTAATATTTTGAGCATTACTTAAAGGATCAACTAGTTTTGTTTCATATATTAATTATTACTAGAATCGATCGACTAATACGCTTGTTATTAATTCGGTCCTTTCACGGTAGTAAACTTGGGTTATTAATGCATGCGTCTCATGGTTAATAACCAAAGGTGAATTAATTATATTGATTAAACCGATAACCGCTTGTGTTGAGGTTATCAATCTCAATCGTTTTCATCTTGATTTTATTGCTACTATCGGGTTAATATACGGCGCGTGTTCCATATTGACTCGGTAGTAAGTTTTATTAATGAACGCGTCTCGTTATTAATAACTACCCTCGATGAATTGGATATACTCCTCGATTAAGTATTCGAGAGGAAGATAGTTAAAGATATAACCGGGATCGACGAACATTTCATTAAGTGGATAAAAGCAAAGCCAAATCTTCATCTCTATTAAGTAAACCACATAAGTCATTAATCTTCGTGTTTAAATATAATTTAACTTCATCAACTCAAACTAAACCCCCCCTTGTTACTTCTCTAGTTTTGTAAAAAGAGAAGTATTCCCTTTCCTGTGGATACGAACTCTACTTCACTATACTACGTATAAGTGCTAGTATCGAATATAGTGCTCGTCACTACGGGATGTTTGGCACATGAATTTCTTGTGTTGATATAATTTAATCTTTTTATATGCCACAAATTCACATTTCCCTAAATGCATATATGGTTTTACCCATCAGCATTGATGTGTTCCTTAAAGGTGGATTCAGGGGGCATCTCACTGAGCTAGTTGGACCATCATCGTCCGGTAAAACACAAGTGAGAATAAGATGTATTTTAACAAGGATACTTTTATTTTTATACTGAATAAATTGAACTCACATGCTTTTGCAAAATTTAGCATTAGTTCTTCGCGTACTTCAAGTATACGTCAAAGCATCAATGTGCAGCGATATAATGGTTTAACTTGGTTGTACACCGTGTCTACACCTTGCATACTGATAGATGATTATTGTTCCCAGTTAGTGTCTTGCTGAATTCCTTGATCCTAAGAATAACCCCGGAACTCCCAAACACATTGAGTCACTATTAGGTTGTTCCAATCTCTCAAAGAAAAGGGACTATTTTACCATTCACCGCTACCTTCACAAGTCCTTCTGATCAGTAGCTAATTTAATTGTGTGTGCTGGCATAACTTCAAGGATGTTGTGATTAATCTTTTCAGTATTCTAACCAGAGTACAAAGAGATAGTTTAGGAAAGAATTTTCCTGATTAAGGCTGTCTTTTATGTGAGTATCCCTCTAGCTAAGTGTGCATGCTGATATTCTCAATTTCGTGTGGTGATTGCTGTAAGTCCCGAAGTTTAGTTTGCTTGAGGAGAAACAAAAGCATAAGAGTTGAGATTGAGTTTTGTCACTTTTCCTAATTTATTTGCGTCACAAAGTGTTTATTTAGATCAAGTCACGGTTTACCGGGTTTGGTTTGCATTCATTGAAGAAAAGGAAGAATTTGGACCCGCCATCGGCGTTTGAGCTTAACTTGAGAAGATTCAGGATGCGTTTGAGAGGTAGCGAGAGGCATCGGAGGTCCACATGATGATTTAATTTAGAGACATGATTCGAGGCTTGGAAGTTCAAAGATTGAAGATGGGATCGATCTGGAGCAAACATGGAAGAAAAGAGCAAGAAATCGGTTCAAGAGCCATCCGATCGCCCCGCGGGTAAGTACCGCACACCCCGCGAGTGATTCTGAGAGCTAGAAGTTAAGAAGTCTGAATCGCATGCCCCGAGGTTGAAACCGCATGCCCCGCGGTCCAGAACAGCTCCCAGGAGTGCCCGCACGCCGTGCGGGCGGAGTAAAATGTCCGCGACGGAATTAACTTTCGCGCGAGCGCACGGTATGCCGCATGCCGTGTGAGCGACCGTGTGCTCGTGCGGTTTGCTCTTTTTTTCGAGTTTTTCTTTAAATAGGGCCCTTGTTAGCCCGTTTTTGATACATGAGCTTAGAGATTTTTGAGAGTTTTTCAAGCCTTGGATTGTCAAGATTTGTGGATTCTTTGTAAGTTTAATCTTTTTAATTAATGACAATTAATTCTTTTCATCCCAATTCTGTTGATTGCTCAATTATGAATTGTGAGTAGTTTTAATTAGGGATTTGAGATTGATGAAAGGGTTAATCATGATGTATGACAATTTTCTTGATGGTTTAAATTGCATGAATCTTTATTTAATATGTGTATGAATGGTTTAATTTGATTACTCACGCCAAATTTGAACCAAAACTTCAATCGGGAAGGCATTCAAATGAATTATATTCTTGAAGATAACTGCGCATTTAAAAGTGCAATTATCTTCAAGAATTTATTTGACTGACATCTCGATTAAAGTTTTAACTGAAATTTGGTATGAGTAAACGAGACTTAACGAATAAGATGCTCAAAAAATTTTCGTCCTACGTGACGTATGTGCCGTGTATATATATGGCTACCTAATTTGGGATTGTTGGATAGAGGAACAAAAAATACATATATACGCAGTAATAATGGTTTTCTGGTTTCGTTTAATAATGCTGTTGGTGGCGTTTTCATCATCAACAATGTTGTTTGCTGAGGAGCCGAATTCCACGTCAATAAACGGAGGAGGGTTTAAGGCGACTCTCCGGCGCGTTGACTCTGGCGGCAACTTTACTAGACTGGAACGGCTGCGACGCGCGATGAACCGTCAGCTGCCCCACCAGAGGCTGGCCGCAAGCAACGACGTGCAGTCAAAGGTTCTCCCCGTCTCCGGGGAGTTCTTAATTCAGCTAGGCATCGGGAGCCCGCCGGTGTTTTCGAATTATCTCATGGACTCCGGCAGTGACTTGATATGGTCGACGCAGTGTTCTGCGGCCAGGATTCAGGGTGCGACGATCCCCTGCGACCACCCCATCTGCGGTACGCCGAGGCCGCCGTTTTTGCCGTGTAACGTTCGCGGCCCATCTTGCTGGTTCGACGCCGGATATAAGGACGGATCAAAAAGTGCGCAAGGCACTATGGTCAACGCAAAAATTACATTCAGCGACGGCTCTTCGTTTGATAAAGTTCTTTTAGGGTGCGGTCAACTTTATCAGAGTTATGCTAATAATACTGTTTCCCCCATAGACCCACCGTCGGGATCCTCCGGTATAGTCGGTATCGGCCGCCGGCAGTTGTCTTTGGTTTCCCAGCTCAACATGAAGCAGTTCTGGTATTGCTTAACCGACATTGAAAGCCTTGCAGCGAGCACCCTTGTGTTGGGATCTCCTGCGGGTGTTGTCGCGGCGGCTGAATCATATTCAGCCGCCGTGACAAACACCCCTCTGTTACCACACAAAATGCTTTACTGCATCTCACTTAAGGGGATTAGTGTGGGCGGCGTACCGTTGCCTGTAGAGGAGGCGGAGTTCGAGGCTCACCCGGTGGGGGTCCCCGGGATGGTGATCGACTCCGGGGCCACCTTCACCGGCCTGTATCCCACCGTGTTCGGGGCGCTCCGGGATGAGCTTATTAGGCAGGTGGGGGATCATCTGCCGGTGGCGAGTGATCCCGCGGGGAAAACGGTTATGGAATTGTGTTTCGTTCTGCCGTCCGGCGGCGCCAATATCAACGACATCTTCCCCCAGCTGACCCTTCACTTGGACGGCGGCGATTTGGTTCTCCCTCAACAGAACTACATCGAGACCGTAGCTGGACTGGCGTGTTTGGCCATGGTAAGCACGGACATAGCCAGTCCATCCATATTTGGAAGTACCCAGCAGCAGAATATGATGGTGAAGTTTGATCTTGTCCAGAGTACTGTATCCTTTCAATCCACACAGTGTGATCAGATCCCATGATTTCACTCCTTCAATCCGATCTAGGGAGTGTTCTTTAATTTATTTTTGTTTGCCCATTTCGAATTACAAGTAATATTGCAGACATGAAGTGATTGTCAATCGTGGTTTTGTATTCGGTTGGGCATTAACCTTTAGTTTGCATCAAGAATATGTGTGGTTTTGTATTCAGTTGGGCATTAAACTTTAGTTTGCATCAAGAATATGTCTTTTAATTTCAAAATAGTACTACGTGCTAGCCAGTAATTACTCCGTATAGCCACGTATTTTTGTTACTCCCTTCGTCCCAAAATTAACTTCTCACTTTCCTTTTAGGGCAGTCCCGAAATTATCTTCACACTTCAAAATTTTCCTTATTTGGCAAATAATTTACATCAAAAAAGTGCCAAATAGTGTCCAAATAGTATCAAACAGTGTTTAAACAGTGCAAAACAGCGCACTCCACAGTAAAGTCAAATTTATTTTCTTAATCTGTGTGAATTCAAACTATAAACTTAATTACGGGACGGAGGGAGTATTTCTCTCAACTTTCAGTCTATTTAAATATTCTTTTCATTAGACGTTGCCTGCGTTGTTGCCTATATGGCCACGTAATTCACCGACGTGGCTCATGTTCTTTTAACTTCTCCATGCTTCACTTCAATTCACCGGCCCTTAATGCATCAAACTCCCTGTGATTTAGAAATTCGGCGCATTAGCCCCCTGTGATTTAAAAAATGCGTCAAACCCCCTTGTGTTTTAATTAATCATGCGCAAAATCCTCTTTATGAATAAATTTAACGATTTGAAAATCACTTTGCCTAATATTTTGATTGAATATACAAATAAATGTGTCAAAATCTCTGAATCATACAAAAATGTTAATCATTTTTCTTTTATTTGACAATTGAAATTGTTCACATAAGGGATTTGGCGCATGATTAATTAAAACACAGGGGGGTTTGACGCATTTTTTAAATCACAGGGAGCTAATGCGCCAAATTTCCAAATCACAGGGGGGTTTGGTGCATTAAACCCCTTTTTTTAATTAGTCTCATTCCCTAACCTTCATCATTCGCTTAACTTCACCATGCTTTCTCTTCATTTTTTTTACTATTTATAATTCTTAATTAAATCAAATTAATTCTTTTTTACTATGTATCATAACATGTTTATAATAAATTTTGTAATGTTACATCAATTCCCAATTAACGTAAACATTATGCTCATATTAGTATATAAAAAACTCATTTCATTCCATTGAGCGTTAGGAGCCTAACAATGAGCATCGCGACCTCTGCTTTATATTTTCTAATTCACTTTTTTTTTTCTTTTAGAAAAACATTTAAATTATATCTATGATCATTTTCCATGAACTTCAATATGTGATTCTAATGTAATTTGTACTTTTGAAATATGCATTGATATGACATTTTAAAAATGAGCATAACATAAGTATCGATTGAGCATACATAACTTACAAAATGACCATTGATATGAAAATCATAAATGTTTTTTTAGTTGAGCATCAAGACATTTTCATTGAGTACCAAATGTCCTCTGTTGAGTATTACAAACATGCAATTGAATATCATGGTCTGTGCACACGTATCTACAATCAACTCCTGCGTGAGTCTAATGTAATATGCTACTTTTGAAATATGTATTGATATAACATTTTAAAATGACCATAATACCAGTACAAAATGAGCATACATTACTTACCAAATGAGCAATGATATGAAAATCACAAGCTTTGTTAGTTGAGCACCAAGACATTTTTTATTGTACATCAAACCTCTTTTATTCAATATCAAAAGCATCCAACCGAGTATCATAATTTCCGCTCTCATGTATACAATCTCACTCTTATGCTAATCTAATATCATACTTTAAAAATATGCATTAATATAGCATTTTCAAATAAGCATAAAACCAGTACTAGATGAACGTATAGAACTTATAAATGAGCATTGAAAAATTAAAAAGCTTGTTTGAATACTCTAATGTGTTCAAATGTTCATTTGTGCACATATAATGACAAATATAATAATGACAAATATAGTAATGAAAAATATAGTAATTTAATATTAAAAATAATTTATATAAAAAGAAAATGGAAATAGGAGTTCAAAATTGGAGGAGCAGAGACAAAAGACATATATAAAAACAAAAACGGAAGCAGAAAAAAGAAAAAGAAAAATCAAAGTTAGAAAATTTAAAGTTCAAAATTAAAGGAAAAGAAAGAAAAAGAAAATTAATGTTAGGAAAATTGAATTTCAAAATAAAAAAAAAGACAAAAAAAAAAATAAAAGCAACACAAAGAAAAAGAAAAAAAACGAGAAACTAAACGAAGAGCAAATCGAGAAAAATACGAAGATCAACGGAAGACAAATAAAGAAAGCATATCTTCTTCTCCTTAATTAATAGCCTTTGGATTGTCACTAATTACAAAAATACCTGGCTGTACTGACACGGTACAACCGGGTGTACCTTATATTTTACGTACAACTAGTAAGTTTAGTTAGTTTTTTTTATTTTTTATTTTTTCATTTCTGATTTATTTTTATTTTTGAGTTTGGGCAACACATTGTACTATTTATTTTTGAGTTTTGAAAGTAGCGTTTCATTATAATTTTATATTCATGGTATAGTTAGATATTCTTTGTTTTTGATTTTTTCTTATTTTTATTTCTGATAAAAATTGATTTCAATATTTTCGTAGTTACATGATTAGTTAGACAACATGTTATAAGTCAACAAAACTGTTTTATTAAAAAGCCAACTCTCAAACCTTTTAAATCGTGCTTACATTTCACTATCATATATATGTAATTCATTTATTCATGTACCTGCTTACATTTTATCCACAATTATTAAAAAAAAAAATCAACCTTTCCAAGTACAAGCCCGAACACAAACCTTGAGATGATTTCGATTGCGTGTTCCAATCCATAGGTGTGAGCTTTCCACATTGAATTTAATATCTAATATTGTATTAGAGAGGAATTGGTGTCTTACCATTAAGGATTTAAATGGATTTTAATCTCATCCCTATGACGGACTTGTGCAATAAGTGTTGGGCTAAATTATTTTTAGTCAAGTTGTTTGCCAAAATATGTTGCGATCTTACAAACTCCAACGAAATTACATCGTTCATTCACTAGAACGTCAAAACAAGCCTTTGGCAATGCTTTCAAAATGTTGCATTAGATCATTAAAGTGTTACAGACGGCTAACACAACACATTTATGAGTGTTACTTCATAAATATGCAACACTTTTTTCTTTTATTATGCAACATTGAATGAAAGTGTTGCATATATCTCCAATATGCAACCCTTTTTTTTAAATCAAATGCAACACTTAAGATATGACTTTAGACAACACTTTTCATATATGTGTAACATATTTGCTATACTATTTTGCAACACTTATTACATTTCGTAATAGTTTAATGAATACTTTATGCAACATTTTATTCAAAATTGGCAACACTTCTCTAGAATTATAAGCAACACCCTTATCAATATTCATATTAACCATTTTGTAATTTTTTAAATAATTGTTGGAGTTATGGGACTAGGCCCAAAGCCTAATCGGCCCAAGCCCCGAACTTGGACCCGTGGATCCAGGTCCACAACGGGGAGCCTGCCTACCACCCCAATGGGGATCCTGCCAGTCCGGCCGACCTGCCAGCTAGGAAAAGTAACGGTCAAGAATTAATGCGTTGTTTAATTATGTATTTAATTCCGTATTAATGTTGTAATTAATTAGTCATTATTATCGGTAGCTGATATTCGTGTAATTTGCGATTGTATATTTGTATTTTTAACTAGTTTTTGTTAGTTCTAGTTGTGGAAATTACACACTTTTGGTGTAATACTTTATTTTCATTTTTTATTTGTAATTTGTTTAGATTAGGATTATTCTAAGCTAAACAGGTCAAAGATCATCCAAGGAATCAAGATTGGACCTTAAAAGATCAAGGAAAGTGCAAGGAGGCAAGAAAGATTTCGATATGGAAAAAATATTCATGTACCCGGTCGGGTATTGCCTATACCCGATCGGGTATTTGATTGATTCGATTGTCCAAATCAAATTCGGGAACAAATGATCATGTGAGCGAATTTTCGTGAAGATTTGTCGCATACCCGATCGGGTATGTCGACATACCCGATCGGGTATGCCCAGAAAAGTGACTTTCTGGGCAATTTCCTAAGATACCCGGTCGGGTATCCTATATACCCGATCGAGTATTAGACCCTGCAGCTCCCAAAAGCCTATAAGTACACTCCTTTCCTTCCCAATAAAATCACCAATTCACATGTACTTTTTAACTCAGTTTAGATTAGTGTTTTCTTTATATTTTCTATCATGTTTAGTCTCCAAATGAGGAGCTAAACTCTTCCATCTTGGTTTTGCTACTTTGAAGCTTAATGAATTGTAAGTTGTGAGTTATTTTCTTTAATCATCTTCCTTGAATATTAATTCTTCCTTTAATCTATCTATATATTAATGTTGGGGCCGGAGAGTTACTAAGATGACAATTAGTTAACATCTTGACAATAGTTATAGTAGTATTTATTTTCTTCCTCTATATATTGATGTTGGGGAGTGTTACTAAGATGACAATTAGTTATCATCTTGACATTAGTTATAGTAGGATTTATCATCTTTAATATTTTTCCTTGAATATTAATTAATTCCTATTCATATTTTATATTAATATTTTGAACATTACTTAAAGGATCAACTAGTTTTGTTTCATATGTTAATTATCACTAGAATCGATTGACGAGTACGCTTGTTAATCGTTCGGTCTTTTCATGGTAGTAAACTTGGATTATTAATGCATGCGTCTCTTGGTTTATAATCTAAGGGGAATTAATTATATTGATTTAACCAATAAACTGCTTGTGTTGAGGTTATCAATCTCAATCGTTTTCATCTTAAGTTTATTGCTACTATCGGGTTAATATACGGCGCATGTTCTATATTGACTCAGTAGTAAGTTTTATTAATGAACGCGTCTCGTTATTAAGAACCACCCTCGATGAACTGGATATACTCCTCGATTGAGTATTCGAGAGGAAGATAGTTAAAGATATAACCGGGATCGACGAACATTTCATTAAGTGGGTAAATGCAAAACCAAGTCTTCATCTCCATCAACTAAACCACATAAGTCGTTCATCTTAGTGTTAATTAAATCAAATCAAATCAAACTAAAATCCCCCCTTTGTTACTAATTATATAAAAGAAAAGTATTCCTTTCCCTGTGGATACGAACCTTACTTCAATATACTACATATATTTGTTGTATTGTTTATTTTTTTTGAGTGCACACCACGACAAAATGCACGTCAGTAGCGGTTACGAATTGTATACGCCTATAAAAGACACGTTGTAATTCAAACTAATGAAGCAAATTCTATACGCTACTTTCTGGCAACTAAATCCCCTGAGCACTTTCCAATTTCGTACTATCTATTTTCCTGTTGAGTGTTCTTTCGTAGCTTTCCTAAAAGCCTACGAGCGTCCTATTTTGGACCAACAATACTTTTGAACTACACGTATGGATATAAAACAACATGCTTGTGATATTAAATTGTATATAATATAATATTACAAGTATTAAATATTCAACGTATGCTAGAAACAATATGTATCATCAACTAAAAAGGTAACATGTCCAGTTTGAAAAAAAATCAAAATATCATAGAATACTTTTAATAACAACTAAAAAATTGTTTACTCGTTGGATTTCGAATAAACAAAAGACACGCAACTTCAAATTCTCTTGCCTTAGTAATGTCTTCTTTCTCATTTTTCACATTAGAGTGCTCAGAATTGCATATACATCATTTGATGTCATTGAATACGATTGTCCAGCCTCTTTTGCCTTAGCAATGTCTTCTTTCTCATTTTCTCTTCACGTTTGTCTGTATTTGTTGCCTTATAATCTTGCATTTAAACCTAAAATATAAAAAAAATACACCATATAAAGAGGGCATTGTGGCAGCTAGGGGAGAGCATAATCCGACCCGACCCTAACTACGCCGACCGGGTCGGATGACCCGAACTCGATAACCCAATCCGAATATGCCAGCCCATGATGTTTTAAGGGTAACATGTATCAGGTAGGTTATTTAAAATGGCTAGCCGACCCGCCCCAAAACCCAAATTACCCTAGCACACAGACTACTTATTCAACATTTCACTCTTCACTCAATACTCCCTCTCTCTAACCTAACCCTAACACTTCACTCTTCACTCACAACTCCCTCTCTCTAACCTGTAGTCCTTGTCGACTGTTGTCCATCCGCCGTTGCGTATTTGGCTCTCCCTATCTGTTAAACGTTGTCTGATACTTCAGTTGTCCCTCCGACTCCGAGGCTCTGACCTCTGTAGTCTATACGGATCCACCATTGCCTATCCGCCTCTCTGCCTCTACCTTGGTGGAAGCCGATTAACGCAAGACCCTTACAAATCTAGATATCTATTATGGATTTGTTGAAGCCTGCAACCCGTTCGACTATCTTAGTAAGATATAAACGTTAAAATGTATGATTGGATAAACCATTTAATTCATGTTCCGATCCGTAATATTGGCATTCAAATGTGCTATGGTGAATGTCTGGACCCTAAATCAGATGCGTTATCATTTTTGTATACGAATTATCTGTGTTGTTTCGATTCACTTATTTGTGTATGGTGGAAGCTTGAAACCCTAGATCTGGCTATTTTGAATTACATGTGAATCTGTGATGCCTCAGTGATGCATGTGATTATGAGATTTTTATATGAATTACATGTGATGCCCTGGTGATGCCTGTGATTATGAGACTTTGAAATAAACCACCCGTGATGCCTCGGTGATGCTTGTGATTATGAGATTTGGATATGAATTATCTTTGTTGCCTCAGTGATGCATGTCATTATGAAATTTTGATTCCTTGTTGCACATTTATGTGATATATGTGTAAATTGTAATGTGTAGACATATCAGAATTAGGATGCTTTCATATACATATTTTCTGAATACTGACGATTGGTTAATACAATTTGCTGAGTAAATATGATGGTTTATTTTTTCTGATAAGTGTTGAAGTTACCTTTTTGTACTCAAACACTAAAAAAAAAGTAGTTATAGTCAACTGATATCTTCTAAATCTGTAGAAAAGTGAATAAGCCTACTGCTTATATCCTTCTGTAGATTAGCTTGTTGATTTGTTGTTCTAGACTTTATTGTGAATGTATGATGTTGTGTTCAATGTGTTGATTGCTTTGAGGTTGTTGAACTGTCTATACTTATCAGTTATCAAAATGGAAGTTGAATGTATTGATACCATACCTGCATCTGACTCTCAACCTCCTCTGACTCCTATTTCCCAAGAATGAGCCTAACACTAGCACTCAACGGAGAAATCTATTATAATCTAAAAGCAAAATGTTTTTGGGGATGGGATTCCCGCTCAAAAATGTCACTATCAATACTTTTTTTTTTTTTTTGTGAAAATGAATACAAAACAATTATAGTGCAACGAGGTGTGTAGGCTCAAATAAATATGGTGTGTTCTTATGGGTTCATAACGGAGGTGGGGACTGTTTAGAATACTTTTTTCCTATGGGTGGTTGTGGGTGGTGTGAACAGTGAATATGATTTCATGAATATTTGTTCCTCACATACAGCTGGCGTAAGAATATAGTAATGGATCACACTGTTCCAATTTCAAATCTAAGGAGAACAGTGTTCCCGCCCAGTGCTGAATCTGTTTTGATTGGTAGCTTTGGAGGTGTGCACAGTGATGTAGGTGGGATGCCCATGCTGTTTAAACCTATAAAAGCATGACTAATGCTCTGCAGTCCCACATTCATTCGCATCTGCAAGCGGAAATAAAAAAGTGAATCAAATCTCATATTTGGGTATGTAGTCTCTCTAATCTCTATTACGTGAGATTGACAAGAGCAAAACAACCTGGGCAATGAAAGCCAGGCCACAAGGGTGTAGAGGGAGCCTGTTCACGATGCTTTCCTGCTAGAAATCATATTCCATGATGAGGAGGTCCAAAGTTTCTAACGTTATTTTTTTAATTACTTATTCAAATTTAATTTTATTCAAATTCCATGATGATATTCAAATTTTAATTGTATATTAATTCCATGATGATATTCAAATTTAAGTGTATATCACAAGAAGGATTTATTGGGTAGATGGTAGCAATGCATATAATGTATATGGATGCATATGATGTATATGAATTTCACATCACTTTTCCTGTGGATAAACCAAATAATAGATAATGATACAAGTATGTCAGTCTTGATAAAGATTGAACTATTTATTTCGATTCTTGCAAAAGACAGATAATCAGATTCTCTCCAACGCAGCCCTTAGGTTATCATATTATTTTATTCGGAGTAGATGGATAGCCATGTACATTTAAACACACATTTCAAAAGTTATCCATGTGTATGGTTTTTGGATAAGCATTCCAAACTGTGTATTTGTGCATTTATGCAGTGTAACAATTCCAAATCTTGATGTGTAAAATAGTTCTGTATGAATTATAGTCAACATGTTAAACGTTTGTTATTAATGAGTCTATGTTTCTACCATTTCTCTTGACTCTGTGTACAAACAATGATCAAGATGCACAGCAGGTGCATAGCAGTTCAATCAACAGTCTTTCCTAATTAGTAATTCATATTATTGAATCGGCTAAAAATTAAATTTCAAACTGAAACACAATTCAGTGGTCAAAGGTAATGCTTACCGCCTAATGCTTCAAATGTAGTGTTCTTTTGATTCTCCCCATAAGAACTTTTTGGGATGCTTCTTTGGAAGGCGCAATTGACGTGCACTTTGTCGTGATGTGCACTCAAAGTAATAATACAATACAACACAAATACGTAGTATAGTGAAGTAAGGTTCGTATCCACAGGGAAAGGAATACTTTTCTTCTTACAGAAATAGATAAGTAACAATAAGGGGGGGTTTATATTTGGTTGATGAACTTTAAATTATATTTAAATACGAAGATGAACGAGTTATGTGGTTTAATTAATGAGAAGAAGACTTGGCTTTGCTTTTATCCACTTAATGAAATGTTCGTCGATCCCGGTTATATCTTTTACTATCTTCCTCTCGAATACTCAATCGAGGAGTATATCCAATTCATCGAGGGTAGTTATTAATAACGAGACGCGTTCATTAATAAAACTTACTACCGAGTTAATATAGAACACGCGCCGTATATTCACTCGATAGTAGCAATAAAATCAAGATGAAAACGATTGAGATTGATAACCTCAACACAAGCGGTTTATTGGTTTAATCAATATAATTAATTCCCCTTGGTTTATTAACCATGAAACGCATGCATTAATAACCCAAGTTTACTGCCGCAAAAGGACCGAATTAATGACAAGCGTATTAATCGACCGATTCTAGTAATAATTAATATATGAAACAAAACTAGTTGATCCTTTAAGTAATGTTCAAAATATTAATATGAAATATGAATAGGAATTAATTAATACTCAAGGAAGAATATTAAAGAAGATGAATCCTACTCTAGTTAATATCAAGATGTTAACTAATTGTCATCTTAGTAACACTCCCCGATATTAACGTAGAGGAAGAAATAACTATTACTATAACTAATGTCAAGATGTTAACTAATTGTCATCTTAGTAACACTCCCCAACATTGATATAGAAATAGTATTTAAAGAAAGAATTAATATTCAAGGAAGAAGATTAAAGATAATAACTCACAACTTACAAATTCATTAAGCTTCAAAGTAGCAAAACCAAGATGGAAGGGTTTAGCTCCTCATTTGGAGACTAAACATGATAAAAATATAAAGAAAGAAATTGTCTAAACTGAGCTTAGAAGTATATGTGAATTGGTGGTCTTCTTGTGGAGGAAATGGGGTGTATTTATAGGCTTTTTAGGCCTGCAGGGTCGTGTACCCGATCGGGTTTTCAGCCCACTCGATCGGGTACCAGATGTGGCTTCGGCGAAGCTGGAAAATGGGGTCATACCCGATCGGGTCTGTCGGTCACCCGATCGGGTATGGACATCCGAACGTGTTAAAATCTTCCCGCATGATGCTTTGTTCCCGGATTTGATTTGATTCGAAATTTCAGAAGGGTACCCGACCGGGTATAGGTCATACCCGATCGGGTACAGACCAAAAACGAGATCTTCAATCTTTTTCTTGCATTCTTGCACCTTCCTTGCACTGGTGATGTTCACCAATGGTCTCCAAAGTGTATTTGGACCTGTTTGAGCTCAGAATAAACCTAATCTAAACATATTACAAATATTTTACAAACTAAACTATTTACACCAAAAGTGTGTAATTTCCAAAGTAACAATCACTCGAAACTAATTAAAAGCACAAATTTAAATATGGAAATTACATGAATGTCAACTCCCCCACACTTAGTTTATTTACTCGACCTCGAGTAAAACCAAATGTTTACATAATGTCCATCAAAAGACCATGAGTTCATAGATAAGAAGAAATAAGGAACTAAAACCACCAAGTATAGTAAATGAAGTTACAAAACAAATTTTTCCTTGGGTTTAATGGTCTTCTATGCTCCTCACTTCTTCTTCTTCCTTTCTTCTTCCTCCCCAAGAGATAGTGCCCTGCAAAACGCAAATGCTTCTCTCATATCTCTCATTTTGCCTAGGAGCCTTTTCAGGTTTTCATCCTAGCATCTCTTTCCTTTTTCTTTCTTACCACTCACTCATCATTTTTTTTTTGTAAGCCCTTGTTGCTTAGATTGCCCTTTTTGGGTTTTCAACCTAACTAGCATTTCATTTCTTTTTTTTTTCTTTTTTTTTTGAGCAATTTATTTGTAGAAAATAATGCTTAGTACAAGGTAAAAAAATAAAGGGATTGTGACATACCAAGAGATGATGCTTCCTCCCCCACACTTGAAACGTGGCACTATCCTTAGTGCCCACCTTCTCCGCCATAATAGCCGCCTCCGCCGGAAGTAGAGCCCCCAAAATGACCCCAATCCGAGGGGTTATACCAAGAAGGTGCCGGTGGTGGTGAAGACATAGATGCAAATCCGCCAATGTTGGACATGTATGAGTATGTAGGCCCATACATCCTCCGGTAGTCCTCTTCATACCGTTGCATGTCGGCCGCCCTTTGCTCCTCCATCCTTTGGAATGCCGATTGTTGTTCGGTCCGGAAGGCATCAAATTGGCGGTCCCTTGCTTGTTGCTCCACCCGGTATTGGCCTAACTCTTCTTGTAGTTGGGTAAATTGCCTACCCATCTTTGTGTAATCGAGGCTCATGGTTTGGAAACCGGCAAGGAGGGATTGTTGACCCGCCAAGAGTTGTTGGAAAAAATCTTGGGGTGGCGGGTTTTGAGGAGGGTCGGGGAGAGCATTGTGGACATCTTCATATCCTTGATTGTCGGCTTGATCGGGATGATGTTCGGGTTGGTCTTCGGGTGGGTTGGCTTGATCTTGTAGGTGGGGTGGAATGTTGTTTGGGAGGAGGTAATGGGGGATCTCAAAGGTGGCCATCCTATACCTAAGCTTAGGCAATTCATCACAAGGGAGGGGGAAATATTTGGTGGGTTCGGGGTACTTCATGTGCCACCTATAGCGTTGGTTGCCATTGTGGTCTTTGTTGCCCAAAGATATCAAACCCGCATTGGACAACCAACCAAGGTGCATTAAGCAATCGGGGTGAATTGGAGCATTGTCCGTATAGCCGAATTTGCTCACTAGGTGCATTATAACCCCCCCAACCACAATGTTTCCGGTCTTCTTACATGCTTCCTCCAAGTGATCCCACATTAAATTGCAAAGATTGTATTCCGTGGGTCTATGAAAAAGGGCTAGAGTGAGTACGGCCACGTCCCCCATCCGAGTATGGTGATTATTGGGGCGACCAAGCAAAGAATTGCACAAGAACTTTAGGAACATCCGGAGAAGAGGATGTTGAACGCGACTAATGGACAATTTAGATGCGTTCACCTTCCTTTCTCCGGTCATTTTGGCCCATAAAGTGTGCCCGTCAAGTGTGCTCTCCGGTATCCCCCTTTCATGGGGTGCGGGAATGCCGAAGTGTTCCGCAAACTCACGTCTCGTTATTGAGTATTCGTTGTTTAACCAACGAAACGTGAGCTTGTCGTAGAGGAACTCCGCCGGGTCATCATGTAGAACAACTTTAGCCGAACTCATCACCTCATAAATCACTTTGTCAACACAATTATACTTCATATTAAAAATCAAATTCATCTCCAACCTATCAAATAATTCCCTCATTCCATCCAACAAGCCTAGTTGTGTAAGAGCATTATGACATAGGAATCTAGAAGGAACTACTTGCCTTTTGATGATGGCCAAAAATCGTTTGCGGTGATCTCCCGGCCCAAAGCGGATGGTCTCATACCCCGGGATTGGTCCTCTAGCATTGGAGCTCTCCGGTTGGCTTCTTTTTGGTGCCATTTTGCCCAAATTTAAGGTTGGAATTCGGATTTGGGGGTTTTTGGGGTAGGGTTTCGGATTTTTGGGGAGAGAGGGAGATGTGGTGATTTTTGGGTATGAGGTTGGAGAGGGTGGTGAGAGGAGTGTTTTGGTGGTGGTATGAGAGGGTTTGGTTGAGTGTTGGGTGAGTTATGGAAGGTTGAAGGTTCGAAAATGGAGGTTTTGGGGAGAGTGGTTCGAGTTTTTGGAGGTTGGGGAAGGTGAAATGGCCGAGGATGAGGCTGTTCGTAGTTAAAAGTTCAAGTACCCGATCGGGTGGCCCGATATACCCGATCGGGTAATTTAATTCGAAGGATTTTTTAGCTTTTCTGATTAATTCACCCGACCGGGTGCCTCGAATACCCGATCGGGTAAATTAATTCGAACTGAATGCTGGTTTTCCAGAGTATCTTACCCGATCGGGTGACTTGAATACCCGACCGGGTATCACGTCGTTTTTTTTTAAAATTCGCTCCAGGGGTTCTCACCCGATCGAGTTTGGGGATACTCGATCGGGGAATTTAATTCGAAGAAAATATTTTAAATTTCCGTATTATACCCGATCGGGCTTTATGGGTACCCGATCGGGTACCCTTTTGAAAATTTTCTAGCTTCCCGATCGGGTCTTCTGAAGGCCCTTCCTTTCCATATGTACCCGATCGGGTATAGCAATGGTGCCCGATCGGGTACCCTACCCTGGGCTGTGTTTTTGTCCAGTTTTAACCTCTTTTTAGCGTGGATCCGATCGGTTAAGTGATGAAGACCGATCGGAGGTTTTCCCAGGCTTCCAAAACATGGTTTTCCTTCATTTTTTTTCTTGAGAATTTTCCCCCATTTTCTCAAAATTGACGTTCAAAAGCAAGAATTTGAAAAGAAAAGAAGAAAAATGCGTACCTTGACTTGGGTTGCCTCCCAAGAAGCGCCTTAGTTAACGTCGCGGCACGACGCCATAGTCATGTTCATCCTTCATAGGTTGGATCGAAGAGATCCATGCATTCAATGTTCTCTTTTTGGAAGCCCTCAAGGAATGGTTTGAGTTGATGTCCGTTAACCTTGAAGATTTTATCGGTGTCAAGGCTTTTGATCTCAACCGCTCCATGTGAGTAGACTTTTACCACCTCAAATGGTCCTTCCCATCGTGATCTCAGTTTACCGGGGAAAAGACGGAGGCGTGATCGGAATAGAAGGACTTTATCTCCAACTTGGAAGTCCTTCCTTATTATCATTTTATCATGCCATACCTTCGTCTTTTCCTTGTAGATGGCGGCATTCTCATAGGACTCAAGTCGAAGCTCCTCTAGCTCTTGGAGTTGTAGCTTTCTTTTCATCCCCGCTTGCTCCATATCAAGATTGAATGTTTTTACCGCCCAATAAGACTTGTGTTCGAGTTCGACCGGGAGGTGGCAGGCCTTCCCGAACACAAGTCTATAGGGAGACATTCCAATTGGTGTTTTGAAAGCGGTTCTATATGCCCACAAGGCATCATCTATCCGAAGGCTCCAATCCTTTCGGTTAGGGTTCACCGTCTTTTGGAGTATAGACTTCAACTCCCTGTTTGAGACCTCGGCTTGGCCGTTTGTTTGCGGGTGATAGGCGGTGGAGAGCTTGTGTGTGACGCCATATTTCTTCAACAAGGCACTCACAGTTTTGTTATGGAAGTGAGTGCCCCTATCACTTATTAGAATGCGCGGGACTCCAAACCTTGAGAAGATGCGGGTGTTGATGAAGTCCGCTACTACTTTGGCGTCATCGGTCTTTGTGGCTTTTGCTTCCACCCATTTTGAGACGTAGTCTACCGCCAAGAGGATGTATAGATTTCCGTGGGAGTTAGGAAAGGGTCCCATGAAATCTATTCCCCAAACATCAAAGATTTCTACATAGAGCATAGGAACTTGCGGCATCTCATGTTTTCGAGAGATGTTGCCCATGCGTTGGCAATTGTCACAAGATTGACAAAAGACATGGGCATCTCGAAATAAGCTTGGCCACCAAAAACCGCATTCAAGTACCTTCATGGCCGTTCGTTTTCCTCCAAAGTGGCCACCACATGCATGTGAGTGACAAAAAGCAAGAATGGATGCTATCTCTGTCTCGGGGATGCATCTTCTAATGACTTGATCTTTGCAATGTTTCCACAAGTATGGTTCATCCCATACGTATTGTTTTGCATCGTGTTGGAGCTTCTCTCTTTGAGCTTTAGAGAAGCTTGGCGGAAACCTGTTTAGAACAAGGAAATTAACAATGTGAGCGTACCAAGGGCGAATTTCCTTAAGAGAGAAAAGAGTCTCATCGGGAAATTCCCCTCGGATATCATCTTTGACATGATCATTTCCTTCATCAAGGACTAAACGGCTCAAGTGATCGGCCACCAAGTTCTCCATGCCCTTCTTGTCCTTGATTTCAACATCAAACTCGCTCAAGAGTAGTATCCACCGAATCAACCTCAGTTTGGCCTCCTTCTTTGTCATTAAAAATCTAAGAGCCGCATGATCGGTGTAAATGATCACTTTGGTTCCAAGTAAGTATGATCTGAATTTTTCAAGTGCGTAGACGACGGCCAACATTTCTTTTTCGGTGGTGGCATAGTTGCGTTGAGCATCATTGAGTGTGGTGGATGCATAGTAAATCACATGAGAAGCTCTTCCCACTTTTTGGCCCAAAACGGCCCCGACCGCATAGTCGCTAGCATCACACATGATCTCAAATGGAAGAGACCAATCGGGAGCTTGGATGATAGGTGCGGTCACTAGCTTTTCTTTCAACGTATTGAAGGCCTTCTTGCATTCTTCGGAGAAGATGAATTCCACCTCCTTTTGCAAAAGAGTGCATAAAGGAGATGCAATCTTTGAGAAATATTTGATGAATCTCCGGTAGAAACCTGCATGTCCAAGGAATGACCGTATTTCTCTAACAGTGGTAGGATAAGGGAGTGATTGGATGACTTCAACTTTGGCCTTGTCAACCTCTATCCCTTTGGATGAGATTACATGGCCTAGAACAATTCCTTCTTCCACCATGAAGTGGCATTTTTCAGAATTCAAAACAAGGTTTGATTCTAAACAACTTTTGAGCACAAGGGAGAGATGATATAAGCATGAATCAAATGAGTCCCCATGGATTGTGAAATCATCCATGAAAACTTCCATAAATAGCTCAACATACTCGGAGAATATGCTCATCATGCATCTTTGGAAGGTGGCGGGTGCGTTGCAAAGTCCGAATGGCATACGTCGATAGGCAAAAGTGCCAAATGGACAAGTGAATGTTGTCTTCTCTTGATCTTCAGGGGCTATGGGCACTTGAAAGTACCCGGAATAGCCATCAAGGAAGCAATAGAATTTATGCCCCGCAAGTCTCTCAAGCATTTGATCAATGAAGGGTAAAGGAAAGAAATCCTTTCTAGTTACCGCGTTGAGGCGACGGTAATCTATACATACCCTCCATCCATTTTGAATTCGGGTGGGCATAAGTTCTCCATGTTTGTTCTCCACCACCGTGACTCCGGTCTTCTTGGGAACAACTTGGGTTGGACTAACCCACTTGCTATCGGATATGGGGAAGATTATCCCCATTTGGAGAAGCTTGATGACCTCCTTTTTGACCACCTCCATCATAGGTGGGTTCAATCTCCGTTGTGGTTGGCGCACCGGTTTGGCTTCATCCTCCATCAAGATGCGGTGCATGCAAGTAGATGGACTAATGCCTTTAATGTCGGCTATAGTCCATCCGATTGCAAGTTTGTGCTCTTTAAGCACCGCAATTAGCTTCCTTTCTTGCTCTCCGGTCAGTTTGTTCGAGATTATGACCGGTAATGTTTCTTTTTCTCCCAAGTACACATATTTCAAATGTGTTGGGAGTGGTTTCATCTCAAATTCGGGGGCCTGCAAAATAGAAGGCAAAGGCTTTTCCTAGGGGATGGTTAGTGGGAATGCTCTTGACCCCGGTGGCATAAGTGGAAGTTGGAAATGGTTATCCAACTCCACCATCATGGCTTGCCTATTGGGGGTCAAAGCAAGTTCTAAAGAATTTTCCCCGAGGTCATTCTCAATTACACTTAGTAGGTCATCCTCCCCATTCATTTCAAAAGTATTTTGCACAATGGGATCTATAATATCAATGGCAAATAAAGAATGATTTTCATTTGGGTATTTCATGGAGTCGTAAATATTGAATTCAACTTTATCTCCATCAAATTCCAGAGTTAAAGATCCGCTAAAAACATCAATTTTAGCTCTAGCGGTCTTTAAAAATGGCCTTCCTAAAAGGATAGGAACCGCATTCTTGTCATTTTCCATTTCTAAAACATAAAAGTCGGCGGGAAAGATCAAATTGTCTACCATAACTAGTACGTCTTCGACAATACCTTTAGGGTAGGCGTTTGATCTATCCGCAAGTTGGATAACTACTCCGGTTTCGTTTAAAGGGCCAAGTTCAAGTGATTTGTACAAAGAATAAGGGATGACATTAATTGATGCCCCCAAATCTAACATGGCTTTTGAAAACGTAGTACCTCCCAACTTACAAGGTATAGTGAACATGCCCGGGTCATTGTATTTTTTTGGAAGTTTCTTTTGAAAAACCGCGGAGACACGTTCACTAACTTGAACTTTCTGTTTCCCATTGAGTCTATGCTTCCTTTTTATTGTGCATAACTCCTTAAAAAATTTTGCAAATCTAGGAACACCTTTTATTAAGTTGAGAAGAGGAATATTTACCTCACATTTGGAGAATGTCTCATAGATGTCCTTGTCTTTCTCCACCCTTTTCGTTTCCCTTAGAGCTTCGGGAAACGGTGCTTCCACTTCATGAATAACCGGGGGTGGAGTTGAAATGTGAGCTTCCTCCTCCTCCGGCTGAGCTTTCTCCACAAGCTCTTCTTCCTCTTCCTCGCCAATGTGGCTTTTGGCTTTCTCTTTGGCAATCACCAATTCTTTGCCACTCCTCAATGTAACAGCATGGGCTTGTTGCCTAGGATTCGGCTCCGTTTGAGATGGAAGCTTCGTTGAATCCTTGGCTTCAAGCCTACTCACCACACTTGAGATTTGGCTCATTTGGTTCTCAAGGTTTTGGATGCTTGATTTTGTCTCATGTTGGAATTGAACCATGTTTTGTTGCATGGTTGAGACATTTGAAGTGAGTGCTCGGATCATGTCTTCGGTGGACATAGTTGAGCCTTGGCCTTGGGGTTTAGAGTACGGTTGTTTATTTGGAGGAAATTGATTTGGTGGAGGGTTATTTTGTTGTGGGTTTCCTTGCGGATTCCCGTAACGAAGATTGGGGTGATCTCTAAACCCAGGGTGATAAGTGTTGCCGTAAGAATCATACCTCTTTTGGTTTGGGAATCCCAAAGCGTTGACTTGTTCGGGGTTTTCTTCTTGAAGGGTCGGGCACGCATCGGTGGGGTGACCTTGTTGTGTGCAGATGCCGCAGACCTTGACTTCTTGGGTCTTGGAATTTAAAAGAAAATCCTTAACCAAAGAAGTCAAGCCGGCAACTTGACTTTCTAGAGACGATGTTGATTCGGCCGCCATAACTCTTTTTGTTGATGTCCGCCCGTTGTGATATCTACAATTCTCGGCCAACTCCGAGATGAGATTCATAGCTTGAGAGGGAGTCTTGTTAACGATTCCCCCTCCACATGCGGCGTTGATCATTCGTCTATCATCATTGCAAAGACCATCATAGAAGTATAGAATGAGGTCTTGCTCCGAGTAGCCGTGGTATGGACAGCTTGCGCAAAGTTTCTTGAATCGTTCCCAATATTCGTAGAACGATTCATCGTCATTTTGCTCCACATTGCTGATTTGCTTTTTGAGAGATGAGAAGACAGAGGCGGGATAGTACCTTTCGAGGAAAGCCTTTTTCATTGCTGCCCATGTGTCTATACTTCCCGAAGGAAGATAGAATAGCCAATCCTTTGCGGTGTCCTTGAGTGAGAATGGGAAAGCCCGCAATTTGATTTGCTCCTCGGTGACTCCATTAGGGCACATGCTCGTGCATACAACATGGAACTCCGAGAGGTGTTTATTCGGATCCTCTCCTCGTAGGCCATGGAAAGATGGCAAAAGATGAATGAGCCCAGATTTTAGCTCAAATGTATTACCCTCGTTGAGTGTAGGGAAGGTAATACATAACGGTTGTTGATTCAAGTTCGGAGCTGTGAGCTCCCTCAAGGTTCTTGTTTCTTGAGCCATAGTGATTGGCTCTTCTGATTCGCTAGAACTGTAGCTAGCGTTTGAGGTTTCCTCCGAGGGTATGTGCGGAATTAAATTTCTCAACCTCTCGAAGGCTTGTTCTATTTCGGGGTTTGCTTGATAAGTGATTTCGTTTATAGAACGATATCGGACCATATACTTCACAAAGCTCAGAAATAGAAAAATAAGAACTCTTTATATTTTTGGTTAATTATTTTTTTTTTGATTTTTCTTGAAATAAAATAAAAAGAAAAATAATTGCCTTTCCCCGGCAACGGCGCCAAATTTGACGTGCACTTTGTCGTGATGTGCACTCAAAGTAATAATACAATACAACACAAATACGTAGTATAGTGAAGTAAGGTTCGTATCCACAGGGAAAGGAATACTTTTCTTCTTACAGAAATAGATAAGTAACAATAAGGGGGGGTTTAATTAATGAGAAGAAGACTTGGCTTTGCTTTTATCCACTTAATGAAATGTTCGTCGATCCCGGTTATATCTTTAACTATCTTCCTCTCGAATACTCAATCGAGGAGTATATCCAATTCATCGAGGGTAGTTATTAATAACGAGACGCGTTCATTAATAAAACTTACTACCGAGTTAATATAGAACACGCGCCGTATATTCACTCGATAGTAGCAATAAAATCAAGATGAAAACGATTGAGATTGATAACCTCAACACAAGCGGTTTATTGGTTTAATCAATATAATTAATTCCCCTTGGTTTATTAACCATGAAACGCATGCATTAATAACCCAAGTTTACTGCCGCGAAAGGACCGAATTAATGACAAGCGTATTAATCGACCGATTCTAGTAATAATTAATATATGAAACAAAACTAGTTGATCCTTTAAGTAATGTTCAAAATATTAATATGAAATATGAATAGGAATTAATTAATACTCAAGGAAGAATATTAAAGAAGATGAATCCTACTATAGTTAATATCAAGATGTTAACTAATTGTCATCTTAGTAACACTCCCCGATATTAACGTAGAGGAAGAAATAACTATTACTATAACTAATGTCAAGATGTTAACTAATTGTCATCTTAGTAACACTCCCCAACATTGATATAGAAATAGTATTTAAAGAAAGAATTAATATTCAAGGAAGAAGATTAAAGATAATAACTCACAACTTACAAATTTATTAAGCTTCAAAGTAGCAAAACCAAGATGGAAGGGTTTAGCTCCTCATTTGGAGACTAAACATGATAAAAATATAAAGAAAGAAATTGTCTAAACTGAGCTTAGAAGTATATGTGAATTGGTGGTCTTCTTGTGGAGGAAATGGGGTGTATTTATAGGCTTTTTAGGCCTGCAGGGTCGTGTACCCGATCGGGTTTTCAGCCCACTCGATCGGGTACCAGATGTGGCTTCGGCGAAGCTGGAAAATGGGGTCATACCCGATCGGGTCTGTCGGTCACCCGATCGGGTATGGACATCCGAACGTGTTAAAATCTTCCCGCATGATGCTTTGTTCCCGGATTTGATTTGATTCGAAATTTCAGAAGGGTACCCGACCGGGTATAGGTCATACCCGATCGGGTACAGACCAAAAACGAGATCTTCAATCTTTTTCTTGCATTCTTGCACCTTCCTTGCACTGGTGATGTTCACCAATGGTCTCCAAAGTGTATTTGGACCTGTTTGAGCTCAGAATAAACCTAATCTAAACATATTACAAATATTTTACAAACTAAACTATTTACACCAAAAGTGTGTAATTTCCAAAGTAACAATCACTCGAAACTAATTAAAAGCACAAATTTAAATATGGAAATTACATGAATGTCAGCAATACTACTACACACAGACAAGATCTTCCGCAGAGCCATAGCTTTTCCCTTAAAGCAGTCAACCTGCTCCATTCATAAATCCTAGCAATCGAAACCTCAGCCAAGTTTATGGTAGATCAGGATTACAATGAATTTCAAGTACAAACTAATTCCGAAAAACAGTAAAATTCATACAGAGAACGGAAAGAACTTCAGAATACCTCACCTCGGCAATAGAAAGCATCAAAATGCTAGGAGTCTCAAATAACCAGAGCTTCGTCATCCGTCACTGCGAGGCGAACCAGATAGCTCATTCCCTAGCCCAAGAAGGTCTCCAGCTGAGCGGACTGAATCAATGTGGCACCTCCAACCTCCCTTCGACGGCCAAAACAGCGTATTTACAAGGCCTTCATGGCTTCTACTTCTTCAGAGACGCAGGATAGCATCGTCCAACAAACAGAGACATTATAGCGACGAAAATTCTACTCTCTCAGAACACTCAATCGGCGGGACTCTCACTCTTCCGCACACCAAAGAAGCGTCTGGAAAATAGCAACCACTCTTCAGCGGCCCATGTTGCATTTCAATAAGTCAAAATTAATACTTCGTATTATAAATAATAAGTCAAAATGGCTTCAAAATTATTTCTTTTGAGAGAAATGGCCTCAATATTATTTTAAGCTATAATTGTTTTTATTATTAAGATTCATTAGTACAAAAAATTGTGCAAAAAACAACTTACTATCATATGTTACAAGAGATAAAAATGGAGATTTCAAAATGGTTAATAACTACATACTCCGTATTTTATATCTTTGTATAAAATTTACTTATATCTTTATAATTTTTGTTATAACTCATATCTAGATTATAAAATAACTCATAATATTCCAAAACTCATAAATAGCATGATTGGATTCATTCCAAAATCTCACATTCTCACCCACATGTTCAATATAGACATTAATACATATAAAAATAAGATAAATTAGTTTCTTAGATTATATCAATTATATTGAACATAGCCACTGATCTATTTTGGACATTATCAGGTTGTGTAGACAAAAGTTGTGCACAAGTGTACACAACTTCTTTTATTTAATTTGTGATTCTAAACAACAAGTTTTACAAATTGACTTCAATTCTTTTAATAAACTGATTTGGAAAATAATGAATTGTTGAATTCGTTTCTTTTAAACATATTTGTATAATTTAATCCCAAACAAATGTGATGATTACCTGTTTGTTGGATAGTTTAATCATCCCAACACAATTGCATATTCCAAGTGAATTTCCATAGAGGTAGGTTTCCCCCCAAAGCTTCCTGCAGCCAATATAATGTAATTAGATATTGCATCAAGCATAGCAACTTAATTATCAAAATTAATCACCAGTTAGATACCATATCATAAACACCTTCTTTCAGATCATAACAAAAGCCAATCGGTGAAGGATGATCTATTCTCAATGATTTCCGACTTAACAATAAAATGTACACACTAACATTTTAAAGATAAGTACGAGCATATGAAATATAAAGTTTATCATGCTAAAAACTGAAATAAACAAAAAACAGATCGTAAATACCTCATTTCAAATCCAAACAAATACCAAAAGGTGAATGATAGTGTGGTCTTGTTGGTCCCGATTATTATGGTAATCAGTCTAGAGGGGGGGTGAATAGACTGATTAGTTTTTCAAATTTTCTCTAAGTCCAAAATGACTTATCAGAGAAGGTCTGATTCTGGTGACAGAGAGAGGCTGGTTCTGATATCAGAACTGGCCTTGGCAGCGGATTCTGATCTGTCCGGGTAGCCTCAGAAATACTAAGGCAAATCCCTTTCTGATAACTCTGAAAACAAGATCTGCTGAACACAGATTCCAAGTCTTAGAGTTAATCAGTTAATATCCTAAGTGCAGAAATATAAATTGCAGTAAAGTAAATGACACCGGATATTTTATAGTGGTTCAAGGAACAACTCGTTCCTCTAGTCCACTGTTCCACTAGCTTTGAAGTAGATCGGTTACAAAGCTAATTCCCTAGCACTTAAGAAGCACTCCTCGTCTTCTTCAAGCCTAGATGCCACCCAGGATGCAGTTCCACGTCCTGATGGCTGGTCCTTTCACTCAGCTTCCCGGAAGTATCACCACTTCACTACTGCAGTTACTTGGACGCCCTTCTTTTCAGAAGATCCTTTGAAAAACAGAGTTTTTCCTCCAACTTGCTTCGTCACAAATGATGTTTGATGAAGTTCTTGAAGAGTTGAAGAACAGGATGAACTTTGCGTGCTTGTTTGTTGGGGATGAGAGATTTGGAGTTTTAATCTTCCCAACGTAAGCTTGTCTTGTTGAAGGTTGTGGAATTTGAATCTCAAGAGAGCTTGAATGATGATGAGCAAATGTTATATCAAAGTTGTTTTCCTGATCTTCGGTGTGTAGCTTATATACTGAGGTTGTCTGCCCGTTGGAGGAGGAGACAACTGCATTAAATGCGCGTACAGTTGACTTGACCGCCGTTTTTGGAAGGTTTCTATTTTTATAATATATCTTCCCGGATTCTTTGGTCAATCATTTGCAATCAATCCTTCAGCGTATCAGGCTCATTTAATGTGCATTGAATGTTTTCCTTTCATGCACAGTCTTCTAGCCGTTGGATGTTTTTACCCGTTGGATTCATAGCTGTTGGATGTTGCTTGAAATCTTCTAAGTGTTAGTCGGGCTCTGATCAGGTTCTTCTGATGTGTTGGATTCTGATGGCTTACTGATGAGTTGAGTTCTGATGGCTTACTGATGAGTTGAGTTCTGATGACTTTCTGATCTCTGACTGAACTCTAACTCTGACTCTGATAGGTCCGCTGATGAGTACCTCTGATCTGTAACTCTCATCGGTTATCAGATGTCCAGGCTTATCAGCAACTCTCATGATGCACCTCTGATGGACTTCTGGTAAGAGAACTCTGATGGAGCAGTTCTCATAGAGGAAGTCTGGTCGAGCAGTTCTGATGCACTTCTGATCTGATCCAAAATAGAGCAACTCTGATCGTCGACTACACTAATACTTACAATTAAAAAATCTAATACATAAAATCTAACTTGGGGGTACTCTAACTTTCTAATCCTATAGCATCATCAAAATCTAATTACATTTATTCCTTACAATTTCCCCCTTTTTGATGATGCCAAAAACCCTTAAACTATTTCCAGAGAAGTGCCTTTCACCATAAGAAAAAAAATAAACTTTCATTTAAAAACTTGGTGGGCACTTAGCATAGGAAAGTAGTAAGAGTGAGATACAATCAATCACGCAATAATCAAATGAGAAATAACATAAGGTATCAGAGCATAAAAAGTCAGAGTGCAAAAAGAGATAATTTGAAATTGCCATGCAAAATAGAGGCAAGCTGGTTATCTTATTAATGAAAGATATTTAAAGCAACAAGAGGATAGAGTTTAGATATCTTCCTCTTCTAGGTCAGCTTCCTTTGCTTCAATTTCTTTCAGATCAGCATTGACCCTAGCTCTGATTGTAGCAAGATTCCTGGGATTCTGATATTCTGACCAGGCAGGTTCAAGCTGGCAATCTAGATAGTTTCTGATGGCTTCAGATAGGTCCTTGCCAGGGATCACTTTCAATCGCCACCAGTCTTCTGCTTCTTGCATAGACCCACCATGGTTAATTATTATTAGTCCATCTTTATCCAGAATGAGATTCTCTTGTTGAGTAGGGGTCATATGCTTCTTCATCTCTCTGAATTGAGCAGCATCAGGAGTAGCTAAGTCACTGTTAAGCCATTGGGCCAAAGTGAAAGTGGAGGCTGTCTTCTTTCCTTTCTTGGACCGAGGAGGAGGAGGTCGTTGAATACCAGCAGCTAGCCTCTTTTGCCTTGCTCTTTCAAAGTACCTAGCAGGGTTAATGGCTCTGGAGCTAGTTCCTTCTGCAGCTCTGATGGCTCTAGCAGGTTCTCTGATTTCTTCCCCCTTTTTGGCATCAACAAGATCGCCAAGCAGGAGTCCAATTTTGGAGAACTCTGTAGCATTATTGTCTTTGATTGCTTCTAGGGCACCTGGGAGTGTCTGAGTCACCGAGGCCAGCCCTTCTATCAGCTCTTTCTGCTTATTAACTGCAGATTGAATGTCTTTTGTAGTAGCTTCAAGGAGAGTCAACTTGTGATCTCTGTCCTTTCCACTGTTGATCAGCTTAAGTCCAAACTCTTTGTTTGTCTTGCAGATTTCTTCCACATCAGTCAGATGTTCTGCATTCTTGTCATGAGACCACTGTAGAGTGTCTACAGCATCAGATAATTCTTGAATGGCCTTGTCCTGAGCAGATAGAGTCTGAGATTGTGAGAACAGGACTGTGTGCAGACTGGCAACCTCGGAAGCAATGCTATCAACCTTCTCATTGGATGTCTTCATGTAGCTAAAGAATGTAGTTGACAGTTGTGAGAGGGTATTGGCGATTTTCTCAAGTCCCGACTCAATGTTGTACTGCACCAAATCCAGATGAGCATCATGCTTCTGATTTAGGACAAGTAGCTTGTTCAGACCAGCCACCATCTGATCTCCAAAGTCTTCTGCTGATTCCACAAATTCCTGGAAGGGAATGAGGACAGCTTTGGGTGGTTCTGGCTGAGGTACTTGATTAATTTGAGGTTGAGGTTGAGTCTGAGGTTGATCAAGAGATACAGGAGGAGTAGGAGTCTTCCTCTTTGCAGATTGAAGATCACAAGCCAGAGAGGAAGTAAGGAATCCATCGTTATCCTCAGTTGAAGAAGGAATCCTTACAACCGGTTCTCTCTTTGGAGTGGAGGCTGCAGATTGTTGAGGAGATGGAGGTTTGGATGAAGGCTTCTGCTGAGGAGAGGCAGATTTGGATTTCTGATTGTTGGGGCTCTGATGAGGTGAGGTTTGAGGGGTAGGGGTTCTCTGATGTTGTGATGGAGGAGGAGGTGAGGGTGATCTGCTTCTGATGGGGGTTATCTGATGGCAGGGTGAGGATTGTTTTGGTGTGGAGGATTTCTTGGGTGTTGGAGAAGGGATTTGCTGAGGTTGAGGAGGAGATGGGGGTGGAGTTGTGGTTGGTGTGACTGGTTTGGGTGAAGGAGATTTGGGAGGTGATGGTAGGGGGGCAGGAGAGTTAGGAACTACCTCAATGGAAGTCTCCTCAGTCTGAGAGTTCCTCCACTCTCTGATCAGATGCTGCATTGCCAGAGGCAGATTGTTGACAATAGAAGATTCACCGTGAAAGTGAGGAAGGTAGGGATATTTTCTCAGAGATTCCCTCCTTTTCATCTCCACCAGCCATTCTTCAAAGACTGGGACCTCACTCTCTGATAGAGGTCTGACATGCTCTTCTGATGGTGGAGCAGTCATCTTCTCTTTTCCCTTGATGCTTTCCTTCTTCTTCTCCAAGACAGAATGTAAAAATTGAAGATCAAAGCATAGAGATACATCATCTGTACCTGCCCATTTGAGAACTTCTTCTTCCTCAGTTTCAAAAGTGGCAGCTTGGGCAAGAATTTGTTGCAGAGGTCCCATCCTCCACTTCCTCCATGTGAGTACCCTTTGAAACTGTCTGTCCAGAGCAGTAGAAGGGTTTAGCGGTTCTGGTGGAGGCATGATGACTGGCAGATCAGGTGCAGATAAAGGGTGGACCTCTGATTCAGGTTCCCCCTGAGCATCAGAGATAACCAGAGCAGCAGCCAACTCTGGTGCAGGTTCCCCCTGAGGTTCTGATTCCTTGGGAGGAGAGTTGGTCTGCTTCTTCTTCTTCTTCTGGATTCTGATGGGAGATTTGGAGCTATCAGAGTCACTCTGAATGACAGCTCTTCTTCTCCTCTTCTGTCTCATTTTCTTGACAGGGGCCTCTGTTGGTGCATCCTCCTCTGATGCATGTTTCTCTGGGTTGGTGTCAGACTTCTTCTGAACCTTCTTCTTCTTTTCTCTGGGTTGTTCATCATCAACCTCAGCTGTAGTAACTTGTTTCTCCCTTAGTTGCTCTTGCTTGTTGGTTTTCTTCAGTTCTGCAGCAATAGCTACATGCATCTTGGGAGATGAGGTGAGGAAGATGGTTTTGGAATGATCAACTGTTGATGGATTTCTGAGAACCACTCCTTGACTAGCAATAGCCTTGGAGAGAAGAAGACCATGGCCCATCTTTGTGGAGAATAGACCTGTTTTCTTGTCTTTCTTTTCCACTGTTTCAGTGAGGGATTTGTACAGAACCTTCCCCCAATTGATGTTCATCCCATGATGGACTGCATAGAGGGCCTTTGAGTTGGCGTTGTTCATCTGGTCAGTAGAGCTTGTTTTGCACCACAGACATCGGTGCATTATGCTCATCAAGCGCTCAAAGTCCTTCTTGAGCTGGTTCTTCTTCATGTAGAGTTTATCTACTCCGGTTGCATCATCCCGGCAGTAGGTATCAACGAATGTCTGCACAGAGACATCAACTGACTCCAGGTCGATGAGAGTTGGAGTATCTTCATCCTGTGAGTCGAGTTCAATGTTGAAGAACTCGTTGAGGGCATCCGCATCGATTTTCAGGCTTTTCCCTTGTACCTGAGAATGAATGGCGTCGCCGGTGATGTGCGCGTTGAGGTAGAACTCAGCCACATCAAGGGTACTGAAATGCTCATAAGGATGAGCCACAATTTTTGTCAGCTGGGAATCATTCATCCCTGCAATGACTGCCTTCATGGTTTTCTGGTTTTCTGCCAACGAGGGTAGTGAGGACATGTCGACCTTCATTCCGGTGGCAATGTTAGCCACAAGTGACTTAGCCTCAGCCTCTGAGAGATCTGAAATGTTGATGAACTTCATTTTTGTATTTTTGGAAAGATTTGAGAGGTTTGAAGGTTGGAGATTTGAAGAAATAAAGCTTGAAGTCGAAGAGTGAAATTGCAGTAGCGATTTAGGTTTTCAGAAACGGTATATATGAATTTGGGTTAGTGGACGTTTGATATAATTTGCGGTTTCGAGGTTGCATTAAATGGATTGTGGGCGGAAAGCCGTTTTCCAAATATGGTAATAACTACCGGGGGTAAAATGGTAACTTCCGGTTTATTGAACAGTCTCGCCCGAAATTTAGAAAATTTTGCTAAGTCCACATCCACTCTGATGAATAACAGTCCATATATCAGAGAAGGGGTACTCTGATATAGGGTTCTCTGATGGATAAGCGTATCAGAGGTGGAGAGTTCTGATTGATCCACGTCTGATGCTTCTGCAACTCTGATTCAAGCTTCTGATGGATAAGAGCTCAGGTATCAGAGATGGGGTGTTCTGATGAATCCACATCTGATACTTCTGCAACTCTGATTCAAGCTTCTGATGGATAAGAGCTCAGGTATCAGAGATGGGGTGTTCTGATGAATCCACATCTGATACTTCTGCAACTCTGATTCATGCATCTCTGGGAAGATCATCCATCATTCCCAATTCTTCTCTCAACTTGTTAAACCTTGCCTCAGAGAGAGGTTTGGTCAAGATATCTGCAAGCTGGTCTTCAGTTGGAACATGCTCAATTGAGATGTGCTTCTTCTCCACATGATCTCTGATGAAGTGATGTCTGATCTCGATATGCTTTGTCCTTGAATGCAGCACAGGATTCTGAGTGATTGCAATGGCACTGGTATTGTCACACAGCAACTTGATCTCCTTTGCTTGCACTCCATAATCCTTGAGTTGTTGCTTCATCCAGAGTAATTGAGCACAGCAACTTCCAGCAGCAATGTACTCAGCTTCAGCTGTACTTGTTGAGATTGAATTCTGCTTCTTGCTAAACCAGGAGACAAGTCTCCCACCTAGCAATTGACAGTGACCGGAAGTGCTCTTCCTGTCCAATCTACAACCTGCAAAATCTGAATCAGAATAACCAATTAGTTCAAAATTACCTCCCTTAGGATACCATAGTCCTGCATTTGGATTTCCTTTGATGTATCTGATAATCTTCTTAGCAGCAACTAGATGGCTCTCCTTGGGCTTTGATTGGTATCTGGCACAGATTCCTACTGCAAAAGCTATGTCTGGTCTGCTTGCAGTCAGATAGAGAAGAGATCCAATGATTCCTCTATAAGTTGTAGCATCAACATCCTTTCCTTCATCATCTGGTCCAATTCCTTGAGATGCATTCATAGGAATTTTGACTGAAGATTTTCCATCTACTCCAAACTTCTTGATGAGATCTCTGGTGTACTTTCCTTGGTTGATAAAGATGCCTTCTGGTACTTGTTTGACTTGTAATCCAAGAAAGTAACTGAGTTCTCCCATCATGCTCATTTCAAACTTCTTCTGCATAACTTGAGAAAATTTCTTGCATAATTCTGGATTAGTACTTCCAAATATAATGTCATCAACATAAATTTGCACTAACAGAATATGATTAGCAACAGAGATTTGAAATAGAGTTTTGTCCACCTTTCCTTTAGTAAACCCATGGTTTACTAAGAATAGGGACAATGTGTCATACCAAGCTCTGGGAGCTTGCTTAAGACCATAAAGGGCCTTTCTAAGCTTGTAGACACAAGAAGATTGAGTAGGAATGACAAAACCTGGAGGTTGTTCAACATAAACTTCCTCTTCAAGTTCTCCATTCAGAAATGCACTCTTGACATCCATTTGGTATACTTTGATGTCGTTGTAAGCAGCATAGGCTAGGAATATCCTGATTGCTTCCAGTCTTGCTACAGGTGCAAAGGTCTCATCAAAATCTATGCCTTCTTCTTGACAGTATCCCTTTGCAACAAGCCTTGCTTTATTCCTTACAATATTGCCTTCTTCATCTGCTTTGTTCTTGAATACCCATTTGGTTCCAATGACATTCTGATGCTTTGGTCTGGGAACAAGTTTCCACACTTCATTCCTTTCAAACTGTGTCAGCTCTTCTTGCATTGCATTGATCCAGTCTGAGTCTTCTAGAGCTTCTTCTACACACATTGGTTCCATCTGGGATATGCAGCAGGTGAACACGGCTTCTCTTCTAGATGCAGATCTGGTTCTAACACCACTGGTGATTTGACCTATCACTTGATTAGGAGGATGGTCTCTTAACCAAGTTAGATCAGGTTCTGACAGTTGCTGTCTAGGCAACTCTGATGGTTCATCTTCTGATACATCATCTTCATCTTCATTTTTGTCTATCAGAATTGGATTGGCAGGAGGAGTTGAGAATATAGGGTTGTTGATGACCTCTTCTGATAGTTCTGCAACCTTATCTTCAAGACTGATCTTCTGCAGAGTCTCTGATAATTCTTCTGCAGAGGTACCATCATCAAATTTGACATGAATGGATTCTTCAACTTGTAGAGATCTTCTGTTGAGTATTCTATAGGCTTTGCTTGAACTTGAGTAGCCTAAGAATACACCTTCATCAGCCTTTTCTTGAAATACCTTCAGATTATCCTTTCCATTGTTTAGAATGTAGCACTTACATCCAAACACATGGAAGTAGCTGATGTTAGGCTTTCTTCCTTTCCACAGCTCGTAGGGGGTCTTCTGATGATTCTTGTGGATCATGCTTCTATTTTGAGTGTAGCATGCAGTGTTGATAGCTTCAGCCCAGTATCTGATGGGCAATCCTGATTCTGCAATCATAGTTCTTGCAGCTTCCTTCAGTGTTCTGTTCCTTCTTTCTGCAACACCATTTTGTTGGGGTGTTCTGGCAGCAGAAAGTTGATGGAATGTACCATTCTGATCACAGAAGTCTTTGATTACTTTGTTGACAAATTCAGTTCCTCTGTCAGATCTGATTGTTCTGACCTTCATGTTCTTCTCAGTCTGAAGTTGCTTTAACAGAGATGGCAATTTTTGAAGTGTTTCATTCTTCTTAGTCAGAAACACAGTCCAAGTATATCTTGAGTAGTCATCAACCATAACAAGAGTATATCTTTTTCCACCAACACTGGGAGTTTCAACTGGTCCAAATAAATCCATGTGGATCAGATTTAGAGGACAAGTAGAAAGATCTCCAGCTATGGGTTTGAATGAGGTCTTCACTTGCTTGCCTTTCTGACAAGCACTGCAGAGAGTCTCCTTTTTGTACACAATGTCAGGCAGACCATCTACAATGTGTTCTCTTGCCAGTTTGTTGATGGTTTTGAAATTCAAGTGACTAAGCTTCTTGTGCCAGTCCCAGCTTAGCTTTGAATTGTCCTTTGCTATCAAGCAGGTTCCATCTTTTGCTGTTTGCCAGTCAACAACATAGATGTTCTTTCTTCTCTTGGCTGTAAGAATCACTTCCTTGGTTGTCTCATGCTTGACATAGCATAGGGTCTTGGTGAATTCAACAGTGTAGCCTTTGTCACAGAATTGGCTAGCACTTAGGAGGTTGAACTTCAGACCCTTGACATATGAGACATCTTCAATGATTATCTGGTTCTTGATCAGCTTCCCTCTTCCTTTTGTTTGCCCTTCCTTGTCATTTCCACCGAAAGTGACTCTGGGTCCATTGATTTTCTGGAACTCTGATAGGCAACTCTTGTCACCTGTCATGTGTCTGGAGCATCCACTATCTATAAACCATTCTTGTTCTGAGATAGCTCCAGCACACAGTTCCTGCAAGATTAAAAGGAAGATTTAGGTACCCAAGCAATGTTGGGTCCTGGGGGGTAATGCAGTCTTGGAAGTTGGTACCATTTTGGTCTCATCAACTGAAACCTTGGTGGATGGTACCCATTATCCACCTGGTAGTCGTAGTAAACAGATGTATGATTCACTTTGGGCAGATGCTTGTGAGGATCATGCTTTCTGTTTGCATACTTTTGCATAGCCTTCTTTGTTGGAAAGAAGTCCCATATACTATCAAGATCAGAGGAGCGCTTAACTTTAGGCTTCTGATGTTGACCAGACAACCTCTTCTGCCTATAGTTAATCTTCTCTTGATATCTGCCTCTCTGATAGCAGTTTCTGATACCATTGTCATGAGATTGTCTGATAGGATTAGGCCTTTGATTATTATTTTTCTGAAAACTCTTCCTTTTGTTAGAATTTCTGCCAGGTTCATTAGTTTTCAAACTGTGTTTTGGTTTGGCCTTTAGAGTTTGTTTCTCTGGTATGACCTTCTCATGAACAACTTTAGTACCAGAAGTACTAGCATGACAATTGGGGCTCAGAGTCTGTGGCACTATGACCTTTTTAACCTTAGCAACTTTGGTGCTAGGCCTTACAGAAGGCTCACCAGACTCTGGTTCAACATATCCAAGACCAGAGGTGAAGTTATGAGAGTCACCAATATTCTTCATGGAAGATTGCATCTTCAGAAGACTATTATATTTACTCTCAAGTTCCTCAATGTCTCTTATTCTTTTCAGAAGAGACTCATTTTCAGCTTTCAGTCTATCTCTTTCCTCAGTTAAGAGATTAAGTTTACACTCAGTCTCTTTCCTTAGATCAGAGATATCAACTTTCAGCCTACTGTTCTCATCTTTAACAAAAGAATGAGTGGCTTGGATAGTCTGGAATTCTTCCCAAAATGATGACATTGGATCATCATTTAAGGCTGTGCCTACCGAAGAGGAAATAGAGTCAGCTGTAGAACATACCTCATCATCTGATTGTGCCATGAGGCAAAGATCTTCAGTTTCTGCATCCAAGCAGCAGAAAGCTTCATCAGAGTCAGAGTCTGAACTGGACTCTGATTCAGAGAGTGGATCTCTCTCAGCTTGCTCTGAGACGAATGCTCTTCTTCTTCTGTGTTGATCTTCAGGCTTCTTTTCTTCTTCGTGTCCTTGCTTCTTGGACACTCTGGAATAGGGGCAGTTTGCTTTGAAATGCCCAGGTTGTCTGCAGTTGTAGCAGAGGTACTCTCCATTGCTTTCAGAAGACTTGGTCTTCTGATGTGGTCTTCTAATGGAAGATGGACTCCTTCCATCTTTCTTCATGAATTTTCTGAATTTTCTGGCAAAGGCAGCCATATATTCATCAGATAGAAGAGTTGAGGGATCAAAGTTTGTTGCCTTAGAAGTGCTGGCAGTAAGAGCAGTTGTGGTTCTCTCATCTGGCACTTCTTCTTTCTCATCATGCATCTCAAACTCATAAGCTTTGAGATCAGATATCAGTTTCTCTGTGGGATAGGTTTTGATGTCCTTGCTTTCTTGGACAGCAATAACCTTCATCTTCCAGACTGGGGGCAGTCCTCTGAGAATCTTCAGGTTGACTTCTTTAACTGTGAGCTCCTTTCCAAGCTCGGATATCTCACTGGTAAGAATCAGAAGTCTGGCATGCATCTCAGCTATGCATTCCTCAGGTAGAAGTTTGAAGTCATCAAACTTCTTCATAGCTATTGTCAGTTTGTTGTCTCTCTCTTGTTCATCACCTGCTCCTATGAGATCAAGTTTGTCCCATATTTCTTTGGCAGTTCGACACTTCTTGATTCTGTTGAAGTATCTGTTGTCAATGGCTTTGTAGAGGATATCTTTGGCAATATTGTCAAGATTGTACTGTCTCCTCTCTTCCTTTGTCCATTCTGATCTGGCTTTCTCAATCATCTCAGGCTGAGTCCTGTCAATAGTATGCTCAGTATTCACCTTCATAAATTTGGTGAAGGGTCCTTCTTCAAGGACTTCCCACATTTCATCATGCAGGGCACAGAGATGAGCTTTCATCCGAATCTTCCAGTCATCATATTTCTGATCTGAAAACATGAGGTGCTTTGCAAGAGAGTTATCCATAATAACAAATAAATAGAGGTTAAGAACAAGTGGATCTTTGTTCAGAGAGTAACCTAAAAGATTACAAGAACAAGGAGGCTCTGATACCACTTGTTGGTCCCGATTATTATGGTAATCAGTCTAGAGGGGGGGTGAATAGACTGATTAGTTTTTCAAATTTTCTCTAAGTCCAAAATGACTTATCAGAGAAGGTCTGATTCTGGTGACAGAGAGAGGCTGGTTCTGATATCAGAACTGGCCTTGGCAGCGGATTCTGATCTGTCCGGGTAGCCTCAGAAATACTAAGGCAAATCCCTTTCTGATAACTCTGAAAACAAGATCTGCTGAACACAGATTCCAAGTCTTAGAGTTAATCAGTTAATATCCTAAGTGCAGAAATATAAATTGCAGTAAAGTAAATGACACCGGATATTTTATAGTGGTTCAAGGAACAACTCGTTCCTCTAGTCCACTGTTCCACTAGCTTTGAAGTAGATCGGTTACAAAGCTAATTCCCTAGCACTTAAGAAGCACTCCTCGTCTTCTTCAAGCCTAGATGCCACCCAGGATGCAGTTCCACGTCCTGATGGCTGGTCCTTTCACTCAGCTTCCCGGAAGTATCACCACTTCACTACTGCAGTTACTTGGACGCCCTTCTTTTCAGAAGATCCTTTGAAAAACAGAGTTTTTCCTCCAACTTGCTTCGTCACAAATGATGTTTGATGAAGTTCTTGAAGAGTTGAAGAACAGGATGAACTTTGCGTGCTTGTTTGTTGGGGATGAGAGATTTGGAGTTTTAATCTTCCCAACGTAAGCTTGTCTTGTTGAAGGTTGTGGAATTTGAATCTCAAGAGAGCTTGAATGATGATGAGCAAATGTTATATCAAAGTTGTTTTCCTGATCTTCGGTGTGTAGCTTATATACTGAGGTTGTCTGCCCGTTGGAGGAGGAGACAACTGCATTAAATGCGCGTACAGTTGACTTGACCGCCGTTTTTGGAAGGTTTCTATTTTTATAATATATCTTCCCGGATTCTTTGGTCAATCATTTGCAATCAATCCTTCAGCGTATCAGGCTCATTTAATGTGCATTGAATGTTTTCCTTTCATGCACAGTCTTCTAGCCGTTGGATGTTTTTACCCGTTGGATTCATAGCTGTTGGATGTTGCTTGAAATCTTCTAAGTGTTAGTCGGGCTCTGATCAGGTTCTTCTGATGTGTTGGATTCTGATGGCTTACTGATGAGTTGAGTTCTGATGGCTTACTGATGAGTTGAGTTCTGATGACTTTCTGATCTCTGACTGAACTCTAACTCTGACTCTGATAGGTCCGCTGATGAGTACCTCTGATCTGTAACTCTCATCGGTTATCAGATGTCCAGGCTTATCAGCAACTCTCATGATGCACCTCTGATGGACTTCTGGTAAGAGAACTCTGATGGAGCAGTTCTCATAGAGGAAGTCTGGTCGAGCAGTTCTGATGCACTTCTGATCTGATCCAAAATAGAGCAACTCTGATCGTCGACTACACTAATACTTACAATTAAAAAATCTAATACATAAAATCTAACTTGGGGGTACTCTAACTTTCTAATCCTATAGCATCATCAAAATCTAATTACATTTATTCCTTACAGGTCTGTAGGATTTCTGACTCATATAATACAAGAACACAAATATAGGGTTTAGATTAGTGTTAGCATGTAGACATAAAAAAAAAGTATATAAAACTAAATCTTGAAGTCTATCTGCCAAATATTCCTTTCATATGGAGTAATACGTATAAAATACCCCCTTTCAAATCTATATATAAATGCAAATCGGTGTACATCTTTTTGTTCTCTACCAATTTCAAGCTCTGATATTAGATACAAAACTAAGTATTTGTAAAATCAGTTATGCATATGCTAGGACCTTAAGAATATGAAATAAAATGGAATGGAAAAGATAGATATATTTACCTACATCACCGTTGAAATAGATGTTGTATGTTTTCTCGCAGTCGCCGTTGGTGAACAACACCACTTGACGACCTGACCGATTTGAGTTCTGTGTTTGATGCTGTAGGAGGCTTCACTATGAACAGGCGGTGAATGTGTTTTGTGGTTGGATCAGAAATAGGACTCTAGCGGAATAGAGGCGGCAAACCTAGGAGTAGGAGAAGCTACACCGGTGGGTGGATTTTGGGGTGAGAGTTGGTGGGAACAGAGGGACGGTAGGGGACGTTGGAGTGGACTGTTGTGACAGGGTGATTGGAGGGACAGAGTAGGAGGAGTTGCGGAAGGAGGTGTCACATATGAAGAAGACGGACTGGAGTTGAAGCTTTCTTCGGGGAAGACAACGGAGACCTAAAGCAGATCCAACCACCGCAAGCGACCAACGAGTAATTGAGTAAATAAGGAAGTTAGGAAGTTACAACAAGCCATATCTTATCCTCAATACCCGAGACGAGATCTGCATAGAAAATGGGCAAATATCACTTCACAGACGGTAAACTTGTGCTGAACAATCTAGATCTGGCATACAAAAGTGGTGGCTTTCAGTAAGTATGTACTCCCTCCGTCCCATAATTATCTTCATTCTTTCCTTTTTGGTCCGTTCCAAATTTATCTCCTCTTTCCCTTTTTAGCAAAGGATTTGTGGTTCACAACCATTCTTACACATTTCTCTCTCCTCTGCACAACTCTCCACCACACATTTCCCACTTTCTTAATCTCCGTGCCCAGTCAAAACCGAAGTTAATTCTGGGACGGAGGGAGTACGAAGTATTGTTTTACTATAGTATATTCGTATTTGCTATTTGCTTTAAAAAATGTAGTGATTAGTAGTAAAAGTTAATATCGTTGGAGAAAAAATTATTTCAAAAAGTAAAAGTTGGTAGTGTTTATTGAAATATATGCTTTTTTCGTGATAGAAATACCAAAAAGCACTTTTCAGCAAAAACCAAGAAATAGGTTTTAAGTAGAAATTATCACCTGGAAACGCTAATTTTAGTTTTTTAAACCCAAAATCCGAGAAACGCTTATTTTAAGCTCTGGCATACAGATCCTTAGTCAATTCAATTGAAAACATGAAAATTTTGAATCTATTTCGTAACTTTATTTTTTATTTTATCGGCCTTATCAGTCAATATTTTCACTAAACACTTAAAATTTTAAATTTACGCGCTGTATTATATAATAATCAAAATATTTAAGGTTGGTTTTTTTCTAACTTTATTGACTGAACTTATTGTAGAGAATCATTTTAGGCATTTTTATAAAATTTTCTTTATTTTATTACTCATGTAATAAAAAGTATTTTAAATACAATTTTTCATAAATCAACAGAATCAACTGATTCATCCACTCCAACCAGAAGTTCATAAATTTCAGGAGAATCAATCAATTAAGCTAATTTCAGTATTATCAATCGAACTTTACCCATTTCTACATATTTGCACCCCCTGATTTGCCTGTTTATCCAAACAATTCGTTAAAACAGTGCAATTCGTGGCCCATGCTCACAAGTTGCCAAATATGGTTACCCATTTCTACATATTTGCACTACCTGATTTGCCTGTTTACCCCGGCAATTCGTTAAAACAGTGCAATTTGTATAACCTTAATAATTATTTATTTACATTCAATTAAATTACTTTTAAAAATGGAAAAGCTTCTGGCAAAATCATTCGTGTATCGTGCGAGTAAATTAGTAGCAATATGTTTACTTGAATAAATAATTTTAAAAGGGATTAATGTGAGATATAAAGTGTCAATTCTCAAACATTCATTAGCATTTCAGATGTTAGCTTATCATTCCAGTTTCGGAATCGACAATAGCCAAACATGACTATAAATAAAAATTAAGGAACAATCATTGTCACGTCTCCGTTTGTTATTGAAAAAACGTGTTTTTGTCATGATTAACTTATGTTGTTGTGTTTAAAGTAACCAATCACCGAGCATACAAAAATTACATTGCAAACGATGACAAAGAAATGAACATTTATATCAAGAATTTGGGTATAAAGTAGTGTTTCATAATGTTTTTGAATGGAATATAATGGGGTAGTTTTCATTCAACGTTTCATCCTCAACACGTAGCTTGGAACGTTTTAGTTGTTATAAGATGGGCGATTTGGCTAAACATCCAATAATCAAACGGTTTTCAAATTATTTTTATACTTCATTTTACTTATTCCGTACTATTTTGTAGGGTTATAAAAAATTGTGTACTACTTTGCAAGCATTGGAAAATTGTATTAAGTACTACCACTATCCCGTTGAAAGTTTCCTATGGCAAAATGACATCTATCTATTATAATCTAAAAGCAAAATGATTTGGGTGAAGAAGTTCCCGCTCAAAAGTGTCGCTGTCAAATGTGAGGCTATTATTGGATTAATTTTCTGTGTTAAAAAAATCCGTATAAAATCGGTAAAAGTTACTGAAAATGAGGTTGCGTGTGATAATAAATATGAGCCACTGTTGGCTTTTAAAAAATTACTGTGGAAATGTTTCAAAAGTAAAGGTTGCGTGTAATAACATATGTGAGCCACTGTTTGGATTTAAAATCCCATCAACCAGATTTCCCCACATGTGTTCAGAGTTTTCTATTGGTTGGTTTTTCGGTGGGATCAGTTTTTCATATAAATGTTCTCTATTTTAAAAACAACCTTTAAAACTGTTAGAACTTTTATTGTGGGTCAAGTTTGTCTGTAATGTCTTGTTTAAATAAAGTAGACTAGTTATACCATTTATGGTATTAGATTAGTATTTATTATGTAGCAAATAAGGTAAAGGGAATAAGGCCCAAAAAGGCCTTGGCCCAACTTCCAAGGTTTACCTAAATCGGTAACCTGTACAGCGCCTATAAATACGCGCCTTGTGTACAGGTACCAATATCGATCAATACACATTAGCCTTACGCTGCCAAATTTACTTCTCGATACTACAGAAAGAAGGTTTCACTGTTCTCGATAAATCTTATATCATTATATGAAATCCTTCTCTTCTGTCTATCGATGATGTTCATCTAGCTGATCGTTAGTCTGCAAAACTGGGACCAACAACTGGTATCAGAGCCTGCTCGAGTGTGATCGTCGAAGAAAAGTTTTCGAAGTTTCTCTGTTTTCATACTTTTCGATATATTTCTTTGTAATCATTGTAATCTTGTTTCTGATCGATAAACTGTAAAAGTTATATCATTGGATTCGCCATTCAGAAACGAACCAAGGGTATATCTTACTTTTCGATTTCAGTAGATTCGGTATTTTTGATTTCTCGATAGTATGAGTTCGAAAAGCAGGGTTCTCGACATTTAAGCAGGTTTTTCAGGACGATAACTATACAGGAAGACTCTCGAGATCGAAAACTTCACAGAAAAGTTGTTTAAACTGTTTTAATCTGAAATTTTGATTTGCAGGATTTCGATACTACGTTCTCGATACAGGTTCTCGAACTGAGTTCTCGAGATTGCTTTCTCGACACTCAGTTTTCGATACTAAATATCTAAAACTCTGTTTTTTTCGAATTGCAGGTTCTCGATACAGCTTCTCGACACTCAGTTCTCGAAACTAAGTTCTCGAACTTAGCTTCTCGATACTGAAGTTCTCGATACAGCTTCTCGACTCCTGCTTCTCGATAAACAGTTTCTCGATATTCACTATCGAAAACTGGTTCTCGATAGAACTTCTCGAACCCTAGTTTTCGAATTTCTTTCTTGAATTAGGTTTTCGACATTCTGCATCTTAAATTTTTTTCTGATCAAAACACTCGACCGATCTGTTAAGGCTCAATCAGCAAAGATGGATGCTTTATCACTTGGTAATGACAGTAGGCCCCCAATTCTGAGGAGAGGTGAATACCAGATGTGGAGAACAAGATTCTTAAATTTTCTAGAAAGTAAAGATAACTCTTCCGCTATGCTGGAATCCCTCACCCAAGGACCTGCTGAGATTTGGGCAAGTGTGAATGGCGTTGATGCAAACAACCCACCTGTTAATCAAGAACGAAGATTGAAGACAAAGGCTGAGTACACTGAAGAGGATAGACAGAGAATCAAAGCTGATCTTATGGCAAAGACATTCCTGCTACAAGCAATCCCAAATGACATCTACATTCTGATTGATAGCATGGAGACTGCTAAAGAAATGTGGGATGAAGTAAAAAAGCTGATGATTGGAACTGATCTTGGACTGAAGACGAAGAAAGCAAACATCTTAACTGCTTATGATGCGTTCAAGGCGGCACCAGGGGAGGCGCTCCATGAAACGTATAACAGATTTGTACAACTGATCAACGAGATGAGGAAGATCAAGGTTGTGAAATCAAACATGGAGATGAATATACGTTTCTTGTCGAGCCTGCCCCCTGAGTGGAAAAGAACTGTAAAGAACCTGAGACAACACTTGGACTTAGATGAACTAGATCTCTGCACACTTCATGAGCATCTTCAGCAGTTTGTGAATGACACTGCTGAGATGGAAGGAAGCTTTTCTGCTAATCCTTTAGCACTCATGATTGAAGCTAAACCAAAGAGTTCATCTAAGGTTCAGAAGAAGAAGAAGGCAGTTAAGGTGGAGACAGAAGAAGAAGACAGTGAAGAAGAAGTGGATGTTGAATCTGAATTGGCTGATCTGCAGAAAAAAATGGCTCTGCTCACCAATCAGTTCAACAAGAAATTCTCTAGGAAGGGAAACTCATCCAACAAGCTGCGAACCTCCTCTGCCAATTACAAAACAAAGAACAATGATCAGAACTCTTCCAGTAGAGCTGTTGCAGCAGAAGATCCCCCCAAATGCTTCAACTGTGGAAAGGCTGGACACGTTATCAAAGACTGTCGCCTACCAAGAAAAAGGGACTTTAACTATTACAAGCAGAAGATGCTGTGGAACAAACAGAAAATGTTCATGGCTAAACAAGATGATGATAGTGCTGCAACACTTACTGAGAATGACCCGTGGCAGGAGGAGAGTTCAGATGAAGAAGAAGAGGAGAATCTGGCCCTGATGGCGCTTGTAGAAGAAGAAGAAAAGGAAAAGGGTGATGCTGCGATCCCCGGAGGAAGTACAAGCTCAAGCTCAAACATCACTGTAAGTAACTCTGAAACCGTCTGTTCCTGCTCTTGTAAAGTTCACTCTTCACAAGTCAAAGACAATCTAATTATGGAGCTAAGAGACAAGGGAAACATCAACCATAAATATTTAATTGACAGTCTAGATAAAGTCAGATCTCTGAGCATACAGTTAGAAAATGAAAAAGAAATTGTCAAGAAGCGAACTTTAGAATTAGATCAACTCACCCAAAAGGTAGCTCTACTAACAAGGAAAGTTTCTGAGACTGAATTAGAACGAAACGTTGCAAAAGCCGAAAATGATTTTCTACATGAAAAAAGGTGTACTCTTTACACAAAAATCAAAGAATTAGAAGATCTACTTGCCAAGAGAGGACAAACAGAACAAACCATTTTTCTCAATCAGAACAAAGACACTCGCTTTTATAACTCTAAGGAGGGTCTCGGTCTTACTAACCCCAATAATCTGAAGAAAGTGGATTGTATTCAACTTTATGACATAAATTATATGGGGTTAGGGTTGACTAAGTTGATGGCTTTTACCTATGGAAAAGAAACGGCAGAAGAAGAAGAGGTAAAGCGATCAAACCCTTCCAGAACAGAAATTCCTTTCAACTATGACTCTCTGAATAAAAGTTATGAAAATGCTGAACCTGTTTTCTCAACTGATGAGAGTGTGAGTCCTTATCCTTCTGAGAAGGAAGCTGTGTCGGATCCAGAAACCCCTTCAACCTCAGGGTCAAATGAAGAAGAACCTTACATCCCTCCACTAATTAGAAAATTCGAAAATTTACATATCTCTTTGGAAAAACAAAGAAAAAGTTTTGAAGAAGAAAGAAAAAGCTTTGAAAGTGAGAGGGAGAGGTTATTAAGAGAACTGACCTCTTTAAAGGAAAGCTCTCAATCTGACACAACTTCCCAGTCAGCTAGTGATACAACTGATTCTCAAAGAAATCTTCAGAAAACTAATGTTTTCAAAAGATCGACCACTCACTCCACGACTCCCTTGAAAACAGGAAATACCGTGAGTAGGAGACTGGAAAGGAGAAGAGAATGGAGGTTGAAGAGAGAAGAGATAGCTGAAGGAAAGAAGAAAATGTTTTCTGAACATGAAAAACCCTGTTCTAGTGCTTTGTTCTACTCGAATAATAGTAGATCTAGATTTCAGTCACAACCATGTAGATCCAATTCAGTCTTGTGTCCCAAGCTGAATCCATCTGAATTTCCTTCTAATCAATTTTATTTCAATAATAAGTTGTATGCTCCTGGACTTGAAAATGATAGTGTTGATGTTTCTAATTTTGAATGTGCCATGAATTCTGTTCGTAAGGATCAACGGAGAGAACGCAAACAAAAGAAACAATCTGAGAATAGATCTGTAGAGGGAGTTTATAATTTTCCAAATTTAAAGTACCCTCTTAAGGTTCATTCAAAGAAACACTTACACCGTCTCTCTAAAGAAGAAATTCTCAAACCTTACCTCACGAACCAGCCATTCACACACAAAGACAATAACTCTGTCTCCTCTGCTCCTAAAATCAAACAAAAATGGATACCAAAAGCTGAACTTGAAAAACAAAGAACATTATCTGAAAAGGCTGTTGACCTTGGATCACAGCTGAAAGAAAAATTCAAAAAGATTTTCTCAATTGATAAGGAAGGACCCATCCTGAGGTGGGTACCTAAAAATCCTTAATCTGTTTTGCAGAACGGTCATGTGTGGCATTTAGATTCTGGCTGCTCAACCCACATGACCGGAATAAAGGACCTGTTGAGCAACTACACCAAATGCTACGGAGGAAATGTGAGATTTGGAAACAACGCGGCCTCTCCAATCCTAGGATATGGGGATGTCATCTGTGCAAGTGTCACCATCAAGGCTGTGTCATATGTGAAAGGACTGAAGCATAATCTGCTAAGTATTGGACAGTTCTGCGATAGTGGCATGGAAGTGAAGTTCATAGCCAGACAATGCTGTGTGCTGGACAGGTTTGGAAAGGTATTATTGACCTGCACAAGAACTTCCAACCTGTACACCATTGATCTGAAGAGCGTACAATTACCTTCTACCATCTGTCTGCTGTCCAAAGCTTCCACTGAACAAAACAGTCTATGGCACAGACGCCTGTCTCACCTCAACTTCAAATATCTCACTACCTTGTCCTCCAAGAAACTTGTGAAAGGGCTGCCTCCTCTGAAGACTTCCGCTGACACTCATTGTGATGCCTGCAGACTAGGCAAGATGAAAAGGAGCTCTCACAAGTTAAAACCTGTTCCATCCTCCTCCCGACTGCTGCAACTACTTCACATGGATCTGTGTGGACCAATGAGAGTCCAAAGCATCAATGGACGCAAATATACACTGGTCATTGTGGATGACTTCTCTCGGTACACATGGATCAAATTTCTGAGGACAAAGGATGAAACAGCTGCAACCATCATAACCTTCATCAGGACAATCCAAAATTTTCTACAAAAGAGTGTGGAGATCATCAGAACAGATAATGGTACCGAGTTCAAGAACCAGTCTCTTGCTGAGTTCTATGAAACTCAGGGTATCACGCAACAATTCTCTGCAGCAAAGACACCACAACAAAACGGGGTCGTTGAACGAAAGAATAGAACTCTTGTTGAAGCAGCACGCACCATGCTTATTCAGTCAAAGCTTCCCCATTTCATGTGGGCTGAAGCAATCAACACCGCGTGTTTTACTCAGAACAGAACATCAATTCACAAGCGCTTCAACAAGACCCCCTATGAAATACTCTTCAACAGAACACCTGACATCTCATTCTTCAGAGTGTTTGGCTGCAAGTGCTTTGTTCTAAATGACAGAAATGAAAGAAGCAAGATGGATCCGAAAGCCTTCGAAGGAGTATTCATTGGGTACTCCACGCAATCAAAGGCGTATCGGGTCTATCTACGTGATCGCAGAACAGTCATTGAGAGTGTCAACGTTGCATTCTATGAAATGGCTGACTTTGCTTCTGAACATTTCTTGATAGAAAACACACTTTCTGTTCAAAGGAAGCAACCTGATGAAGCTGAAGCAACAAAGCAAACAACGGTTGACAGTGCAATTCTCGACTCTCTCTTTGAACATTTCTATGAAAATGCAAGCACTGCCAACCAACAATTACCAACAGAAGCTGCTCAACCACCATTCATGCCTGACCTCAGTGAAGAAGAAGCTGACTCACCTCATACATCAGATCACGAAAATTCTGAGGATCATGGCACGGCAGCAACACAAGCAACTTCACCAGCACAAGTCTCAGAAATACCAGCTCAAGCAGACACAGAATCTGAATCGACCCCTGTGCACTCCACTCCTCAACAAACCACATCTACTACTTTTGAGGACCCGGACCACCCCATCATAACCCCAATCCCTCTAACTCATGAGCGGAAATGGACAAAGGCACATCCTGTAGAACAAATTATTGGAGATCCGAGTCGTGGAGTTTGCACAAGAACGGCTACAGCAAATGAATGTCTCTTCTCTTGCTTCATCAGCCAATCTGAACCAACCAAAGTTTCTGAAGCTCTAGCAGATTCAGATTGGGTGATAGCAATGCAGGAGGAGATCAAATAGTTTGAAAGATTGGATGTATGGACCCTGGTGCCAAGACCCCCAAAGAAAACAATAATTGGCACCAAGTGGGTCTTCAAGAACAAGAAAGATGAAGACGGTGTGATTATAAGGAACAAAGCCCGACTGGTTGCAAAAGGATACAATCAACAAGAAGGCATTGACTACGATGAAACCTTTGCACCAGTGGCCAGAATTGAAGCAATCAGGTTGTTCCTTGCTTATGCTGCTCATAAGAGTTTCACCGTCTATCAAATGGATGTCAAGACTGCATTTCTAAATGGAGCACTGAAAGAAGAAGTTTACGTCGCACAACCAGAAGGCTTTGTTGATCCTGAACGTCCACATTTTGTCTACAAGCTGAAGAAAGCTCTGTATGGACTAAAACAGGCACCGAGAGCCTGGTATGATGCACTATCTGACCTTCTTGTACAATCAGGCTACTCGAAGGGAAAGATAGATCCAACTCTTTTCATCAAGCGAGAGAACAGTGACATCATGTTGATACAAATCTATGTCGATGACATCATATTCGCCTCGTCCAACCCGAATTTCTGCGAAGAATTCAGCAACTTGATGCGCACTGAGTTCGAAATGAGCATGATGGGAGAGTTGAACTTCTTCCTAGGGCTACAGATCAAGCAACTACCAGACGGAATTTTCATCAGCCAGTCGAAGTACATCCATGAAATGCTCAAAAGATTCAAGATGGACAACAAGTCAACCATGAAAACCCCCATGTCTCCCTCACAAAAGCTCGACTCTGACCCTTCCGGGATATCAGTCGATGCTACCAATTATCGGGCTATCATCGGTTCCTTGCTGTACCTGACATCTAGTAGACCGGATATTGTCTTTGCAACTTGTCTGTGCGCTCGCTTTCAAGCAAATCCAAAGGAATCACATCTGAATGCAGTAAAGAGAATCCTGAGATACCTGAAAGGAACAGTCAACTTAGGACTTTGGTATCCCAAGGACACGGGTTTTGACCTTGTTGGTTACTCAGACGCTGATTTCGCAGGTTGCAAGTTAGATCGAAAAAGTACATCCGGTGGTGCTCAATTTCTGGGAGAGAAGCTAGTCTGTTGGTCCTCCAAGAAGCAGAATTGCGTGTCAACTTCTACAGCCGAGGCAGAATACGTTGCAGCAGCTAGTTGCTGTTCACAAACCCTATGGATGAGGACACAACTCAGAGATTATGGCTTCCTATTCAACCATATTCCCATCTACAGTGATTCCCAGAGTGCAATCGCCATAACCAGCAACCCCGTTCACCACTCGCGCACCAAGCACATCGATTTGCGCTATCACTTCATCAAGGACCATGTGGAGAAGGGAGATGTTGATCTGTACTTTGTAAGCACTGAGCTTCAACTGGCTGACATATTTACTAAGGCACTGGATGACAAGAGATTCCAGTTCCTAGTATCTAAGTTAGGCATGTTGAATCTCGATCCTATGTAATTGTGTTATCTCCATGGTCTGAATAAAATGTGTGAGTGTGCGTGGTGTGCGTTGCATGTGTTGAGGGGGAGAAAAAGGGAGAAAATAAAAGAGGGAAGAATACTTTGAGGGGGAGAAAATCAGAAAATCAGAAAAAGAGTGTGTGTGTAAGTGTGTGTAGAAAATCAGAAAATCAGAAAAAGAGTGTGTGTGTAAGTGTGTGTAGAAAATCAGAAAATCAGAAAAAGAGTGTGTGTGTAAGTGTGTGTAGAAAATCAGAAAAGAAAGAAAAAGAGTGTGTGTGTGTGAAAATAATAAAAAAAAAAAAAAAGTGAGTATGTGTGTTCATTTTTTTTTCCTCATGCACAATTTGAGGGGGAGTTTTTTTAAAAGTAAATCTTTGGGGACCAAAAACGAGTTTCAAAACAAAACCAGGTCCCATTTCAAACTTTTGGGCCCAGATTACTTTCTCGCAAGGCCCAAATGATTTTCTCGCGTATAAAAGAGACTTCGAGAACCAGAATACTCATCCTCTCGCAATCTCAGTTCTCGAAGTCCAAGAGCAAAAACCTTTTTCGCAATCTTTCTTCTCAACTCACCTCAAATCCATCAAGAGGTAGTAATATGGTTCTCGAATAAACCTCAAGAAAGTTTTCACACCTAATACAAGTTCTCGAATCCAAAACTTGAAGGAAACTTCTCGAAATGGAATATCAAGAACTATATGTTTCTCGAAAAACTGAAATCTTGAAAATCGAAAAGTTTTGGATATTATCATTATTGAAATGTGTATTTGCAGGTGGTTCTCGACATATTTTCTGAGTACGAACTCGAGAAACTCAATTTCTCGATGTTTGGAACTCGAGATCAACTTCTCGATATTTCAAAATTCGAGGTTCGGTTCTCAATATTAAACCTCGAAAAGAGTCTTTTCGATGATTAATACCGAGAACCTACTTCTCGAATCTTGAAATACCAAGAAGAGGTTCTCGATACTAAACCTCGAGAAAGGGTTTTCGATGTTTCGATATTGAGAAGGACTCTTCGATACTTCCATCTCGAGAACCAAGTTCTCGATATTTGAGTATCGAGAAGAGCTTCTCGGTACTTACACATCGAGAACTTACTTCTCGACATTCAAACCTCGAGAAGTTGGATCTCGTGGTTTACACCCAGAAACTTTCTCAAGGTCCCACCAATACACACCCAATCTGAAAATTGCAAAAACAGAACAAAAATAAAATTTTCAAATAAACAATTGTGCTGACCCATTTCTTTCAGTCAATCATGTCAGGAACAGACAGAACAGCACAATCTGGCAATGAACTGTACCCAAAAGAGAACTGGGTCCCACTGTACGACAACAACTTCCAACTGGACCTCAAGCTTTTCAAGTGTCAGGACCCAGTCATTCTCTCAATCCTGCAGAAACATTACCTTTGGACCGCATTCAACGAAGCCAAACCAGTACCAATGATATACCTGCAGCAATTCTGGGGCTGCATGCGAACTGAGAGCAAGAAAGATCGGTCTAAGATAATGACCAAGCTGAATGATGTAAGAGCGGTGCTGACACCCTCTACAATAAGGGAGACTCTGAATCTCCCGGTGCTCCAGAACTATGCACCGCTACCCACCAATGAAGATCTGATCACAGACATGAAGAAGCTAGGGTATGAAGGACCGTTACCCCTGATCTCAAACTTTACCATCTCAAACCTGCCCCACCCGTGGAAGAGTCTGTTCGGCCTGGTGAACAAGTGCCTATCTCCTAAGCACGCCGGACATGACAAATGCAACAAACAAATTCTCCAAATCTTCCACGGGATCGCCTTCAACGTCAAATATGACATGGCTCAGCTCTTCTGGACGGAGTTGATGGATCAAGTGAAGATGAAGGAGAACAACAAGGGGAGCACTATTCCCTACGCTCGGTGGCTGGCGCTGATGATCCACAATATGATGGAAGCCACCCCTACAATCCCTAAGCGTAAGGAAGACAAGCACTTCACTGCGCCAAAGCTCAAGTACTTTCAACGAGACAGTAACAAAGCTGAAGCACTGCCTATTCCGGACTCCCTGCTTGATCTAGCAAACCCGAGGGACAAGGCAGTCATTGATTACAAGAAGGAGCTTGAGAGGACGGTCCCTATGGTTCAGCAAAACCCAGCTGGACCTTCCCAAGGGACCAAGCCGAGTGAACGTGAGGGTAAGAAGAAGAGAGCCCCGCCACAGAAACCAGTGGCAACCTGGCCTAATGATGATCAGTCTGCTAACTCTTCCGAGAGGACCCAGACTGCTGAGGGCCACCCTAATGCTGAGGACACTGCCGATGAACCATCAAGCCAGGCCCCTTCTAATAAGGCTGGTGGTGAGGCCTCCGATAGCATGGCCAAAGGGAATAAAAGAAGAGATGATGATGATGATGCAGATGATGATGATGACATGGAGGGAGTCCTGATCAGCAACAGAAAGAGAGCTGGTAAACAGGCCATCCCGATAGACTCCGACTCCTCATCAGAAGATGTTGAGGCTGCACTCACACCCCGACCACTCAAAGGGATCATCATTAGTGAGCAGCGCTCCAAGAAACGCAATGAAAAGCCTGCATCATCACAGCCTATGAAGAGGCTTAGAAAGAAGAGTGCAGTGGAGGAGGAGCTGGCACTGTACGATGATTGTGACACCTTCGTCACTATAGACCGAACCACGCCCCTAGGAGCAGGAGCTGACCTTGTCAGTTCCCGGGTAGAAGTCGCAGCATCCGGTTCAACTGCGCATGCACAGCCATCTCCCATCCACTCTCCAGTCTCCCAACAGACTGGAGTTTCAATAACTCAAGGGGAACTTACACCGACCTCACTGATTCCTTCCGAATCTGCTGAGAGACTTAGTGGTCAACAGCCCCGGACCACTACCGCCATCCGTTCTATCACATCGAGTCTAGGTGTCACCATTCCTACATTTTCACATTTTTCTAGGACACCTACACTATTCACTGCACATACAGGTGCACTCACCCTGAATGCAACGACCGGAGTGCAAACTATGATGGTCGGAAGCCCTGCTACGCCAACAATGCCTCGATCATTGAACGCAGGCCACACATCAGCTGTCTTCACTGATGCTGTGACAACAGTTACAACCCCTGTAACTGGTACCATTATCCCCGAAGACATTCTCGTATATCTGAACAGCTTTCTAGAGTCTACCATTAAGCCATGGGTGCATGAAGCAATAACCGCTAATGCACAAGACTCTGGAAGTACCCCAGTTGTTCAGAATATACCATCCAAACCCCAGACAACACAGCCCCCAACCATTTCCATTCCTATTTCCAAATCCTTAGCCATAGAAAACCAACAACCATCCACATCAAGGGGAACCCAGGATACAGAACTAGTATTCTCCCCTAAAACGACCAAACCTAACCTAACAACCGTACCCTTCGAAGATCTTGTAGCTGAGATCTACGACCGTATACTAGACGTGGAAGAAGGCAACCTCACCCCTCTTCAAAAAGCCCTTCTCCATGCTCTAGATACACAGAACACTTGCCGTGACAGTCTCCGTGGCGCTAAACGTTCACATGAGGATCCTGATGATTCGGACTCTCATGAGGGGGAGAACAAGCGCCAGCGGATACTTGAGCATGTTGCTTCTACTAGCCAACCCTCAAAGCCAAACCAACCCTCTACCTCTACCAATGAGCAACCCACTACTTCAGCTAGCCATAAATCCCTAGCCACTCTCTCTAGCATGGTCGAGCTAGACATAACATCCCGAGGTGCATCTCCTATAGATGTTAACCAAGGACGGAATGGAAGTCCTGATGATGCTACCACGAGTACATCTTCTTACTCAGGCCATCAGCTAGAACCTAGTTCGAAACTGATGTCAACGGGCAATCCTGAGGATCCCGGTGTTTCACACGATGAGTCACCTTCGACACAGCAGCAAGCTCCCTCTGAACCCTCTGACAATCCAATACAAGATGAGCTTGAAGATCTTCTAGTTCATGATCAATGGCCTCCTAAATGGACAGAGTGGGATGACCTTAGAGTGGAAGCCGATCAGTACGAAATGTGTAGAAGCTGGCATCTCAGAGAGTTCCTCAATAAATACCATGCAATGATGATTGGACTCGATAAAGACGAACTCAAGGAAGAGGAGAATCAAAAAGAAAACCTCAAGGAACCAGAACCAGCTAAAGAAAAATGGGAAATCATAAGGATCAAAGCCCCCTTTCTTGAAGAAATTCGAGAGAAGATTTGGAGACAACCAGAAAAAGTCAAGCAGTTCAGTGAATTAAAAATGCGAGGAATCAATCACTTGAAAGGAAAATATAGAGGAGGAAATCTGTATATGCTAGGACATAGATCCACAGGGCAACGTCGACAAGTTCTAAATCACAACCTTGCAACAAGTGGATGTCCCATATTGAAAATTTTGGAGATTACAGAAGATCACCTGGAGACAATTAAGTTCATGATTTTTCGTCTACAACGTACTGATGGCTCGGAGTTCACCTGTCAAGAGAATGACTTCTTTCTACTGCACATGGATGACATTTATCAAATGTTCATGAGGTGCAGGGAGCTTCCAGTTCACAAAGACAGACTCGCTAAAGAAGGCTTCGAGGCGATAAAAAGATTCATGACAAGACAAGTTCGGTTCTACGCCTCTCATGACCTCCAGATGACCATAGAGCACAACTATTCAAAGGTGAATCTTACTAGACCGGACTTGAGTAGACCTGGCCTTGAATCCTTTGAAGCATATCATATCTTTGACAATCCAGTATCAGTCATCTATCTGAATCATAACAACGAGAAACGTCTAATGTTCGTGGATGAAATTAACAAGTATTGTGACGGAACGTTGAAGATCATCCAGGAGCAGCTCCGATCAAAGAAACAAGAACTTGGACAGAAATCGACTGAAGCCACTGAAGGAGAGCAGAAGGAACTGCACAGAATTAACAATATTCTACAAGCCATTGAAAAGCAACTTGATAGAAGAAACTCACTCAGAAACTATGAGCACGCACTTAATCTCAGAAAGAACTACTACAAAGCTCAGAAGTGAAGAAACCCAGCAAGACGGCACTTGACCACAAAGGGGGAGATTGTTAGAACTTTTATTGTGGGTCAAGTTTGTCTGTAATGTCTTGTTTAAATAAAGTAGACTAGTTATACCATTTATGGTATTAGATTAGTATTTATTATGTAGCAAATAAGGTAAAGGGAATAAGGCCCAAAAAGGCCTTGGCCCAACTTCCAAGGTTTACCTAAATCGGTAACCTGTACAGCGCCTATAAATACGCGCCTTGTGTACAGGTACCAATATCGATCAATACACATTAGCCTTACGCTGCCAAATTTACTTCTCGATACTACAGAAAGAAGGTTTCACTGTTCTCGATAAATCTTATATCATTATATGAAATCCTTCTCTTCTGTCTATCGATGATGTTCATCTAGCTGATCGTTAGTCTGCAAAACTGGGACCAACAAAAACAGTGTTCCCTCCATTTCTAAAGCTTTTTCTATTGGTGGAAATGGAGGTGCAAACAGTGTTTAGATGTAACGCCTGTTCTGTTTTCAGCTACAAATTCAAGAGTTACTGGTGCATTCTTCACAATCCTTGGCATCATCTAGATAACACAATACATAAGCAAATGTTCTTCAAAAATCTTTGGAGATAGTAGTCAATGATAAGAAGGTTTTCGATTTTTATAATTATTTATTTATTTTTTTATCTTTAACCGCAAATAATAACTTATAGTTTTTGGATTCCAGTTTTCAAAGATCCATGCATATTCAAGGAAGGTCGTGTTTTCAATGCCAAAAACTTCATGGTTGAGAAAGAATCGCAGGATTCCCTGCATATTTCAACACATGGATCTACATTAGAACTAAATAAGATTTCCATTAATAATTTAAGCATAATCATAATTTATTTTTGATAGGATCTCTATATCAAATGCAGAGTAATTTTGTGCTTTTTTTTATAATAAAATGTGAATCTGCGTATGCGGCAACTTAACGAATAATGAGGAATTCATGTGAATCATTAATGTCTAATCTGTAAAAAAAAATTTGGTAAAATCATAAGTGTGCACGTAAAAAACCAATTTTTAATCAGACAATACCATATATCACCCCCCTGATTGGCTGGCCTATCAAGGGCAATTAGTTTCACCTGGACAGTTCGTATAATGATTTTTATTAATCCCATATATCACCCCCCCCCCCCGATTGGCTGGCCTATCAAGGGCAATTAGTTTCACCCGGGCAGTTCGTATAATGATTTTTATTAATACCATATATCACCTTCCCCCTGATTGGTTGGCCTATCAAGGGAAATTAGTCTCACCTGGGCAGTTCCCATAATGATTTTTATTAATGCCGTATATCACCCCCCCCCCCCCCCCCCCCCGATTGGCTGGCCTATCAAGAGCAATTAGTTTCACCTGGGCAGTTTCTATAATGATTTTTTTTAAGAATACAAACATTTGTGGCCTGTCTAGACATATAATATTCACTTTGGCAGATATAAACTGAGTGGGTAAACTTTTATTTCTTTAAGTGTATTTGACAATTGAATGCATCAAATGATATTTATGATGTAGTTCTGACGTTTAGTTTGCATGTATAGCTTCAGTGCTTAATCTGTCAGGTCCTTGCCATTTGACACTGAACTTATTTCCACCCATGCCATTTTAGAAAAACAAGAATGGGTTAGAAAAGCTAATATAGAGTTGGGCTATTCTATAAAAACATATGAAAATATTTGCGTGCGTGTAAGCAGAAAGTTGGGGATGGTCCTTGCCATTTGACATTGAACTTATTTTATCCCATGCCATTTTAGAAAAACAAGAATGGGTTAGAACAGCTAATATAGAGTTGGGCTATTCTATAGACACATATGAAAACATTCTCCTGTGCAGGGTTATATGACAGGGTGCAATTATTTAGTTTTTAGTTTTGTTGTTGTATCAAAGTTGGTTGGTGGGAGTGACGTTCAAAATTATTTATGTTGGTTGGGTTTTTAAAAAATTTGAATTTAAAGTTTACATTTGTTCCAAATATGGGTTGGTGTTACGAAGGATTAAAATTAGGCGGGTGGGTGGTTCGAGATGATAAAGGAGTGCTGAGTGGTTGGGTGTTTGGCATATATAGATGTGGATGGGTGGTTTTAAATTTGAATATTTAATTATTGTGGGTGAGTGGTCAATCTTTTTTTAAATTGGGTGGGTACAATTGGCGTAGTTGTCAGTGGCCAGTGTTAGAATTTTCTTTAAGTCTCTAGACCCTTCTGCTATTAATAAAGGCATGCTACGAAAATAAAAAACACATTTTCAGTAAAATTGTAAATTTATTAGAAATCATTTTTATTTGTAAGGAAAAAAAAAGTTTTAAATTTCTATTATTAATTAGGTAAAAAGGTTTATCATACAGGTTAACAAAATTTAAATAAATACGATAGGACAAATTAATAACCTATGTTATGGGGTTTTAATTAAGTGCATAGCAACTAATGTGAGGTTACGTGATTTTACTTCTTTATGCAACTGTGTGTGTTTTATTCATTTGAATGAGTTAGTTATGTTATTTATTTAATTTATGCAAATGTATGACACAAATTTAATTGCACATATTTAAAGTTGTATATACACCCAAATATTCCTTAAAAAAATCTTCCAAAAAAATGATTAAAAATATGCCAGTAGTATGATTTAAGTTTTAATGAATGTAAAAATATACAGGGTATTAGATTCGAACGTTTGTATGAATAACCTCACGAAAAAAAATTAAACGAAGTGACATGATAATCTGTTTGGTGGAAAAATATTTTGTAATTTTTTTCTTCTATATGTGCGGCCAGGCTCTCTTGGTAGAACGTTTCACAAATCCAAAAAATAAAGGGTTAATGAAGCCCATATCTATTCTGTTTTTTTAATTAATATTGAATTCGTGTTGGTTTTTTAAATTAGAGTAGTGATGCCCTGTTAACGTAATGTTTTTTCTAAGAAACAATTAATAAAAAACTATCAGATCTGAAGGGTTTTGTGAGTTTTTTCAGGCAAAAAATATTTCTGTGTTGTTTGTTAGTTAAAGAAGGTTTGTAGAACAAGTCGTGTGGTGTCCGTGCATGTAAAAGATTGGGTAGTATTTGTTGTTTGGTGTGGTTGAGTACAAGGAGAGTTACATGTTTCTCTGGCGGTTACACGTGGGAGATCCATCGCCGTTGGTTATTTCTGAGGCAGCTTGAGTAGTCGTCGCAGCTATGCGTTGGAGTTTGTTGGTTGTGGCTAGGGGCGGACCCAGAAAGTTTATCTTGGGAGGGCGGTAACTTAAAAAAATATTTTTCGGGAGGGCGAAAATTATTTTTTGGTATATATATACACTAAATTTTGTTGTTGTTGAGGGGGCGACCGCCCTCCTGGGTCTGTACTACGGTCTGCCCCTGGTTGTGGCCGGATGGTTATTTCTGAGGTCTAAAGGTGGTTGTGTTGGGTGGTTTTCTGATCTACGGAGTTAGTTAGTGAGAGAGGGAGACCTCAAGTTGGGGAATGAGGATGTGCCGTAGTATATAAGGCTTAGGTTATATGGGTATTGGATTGTTCAGACGATGGGGTGGCTTATCTTAGTCTTTTGGTGTGTTGCCAGCCTTTATAATTTGGGCATAATTTTCCTAGGTATAAAAAACCCGGCCCGCAATGACCCGCCCTGGCCCGAGAGACTTGGGATGGGTCCGCCCAGCCCCGTCCTGCAAATGGGGCGGGTCTGTCCCCTCGATATAGTGGGACGGGTCAAGGTATTAGTATTGACCTGTGCCACCCCCCGCCCTGCTCAATATATAAGTATACATATTTTTTTTAATTATATTTCTACATACTCCCTCCGGTTTTTAATAAACTTCACACTTTCCTTTTTGGGACGGTCTAAAATAAACTTCACACTTCCTTATTTCCTTTTTTGGCAAAGAAATCTACATCAAAACAGTGCCAAACAGTGCCAAACAGTGTCAAACAGTGTCTCAACAGTGCCAAACAGTGTCTCAACAGTGCCAAACAGTGTACTCTACAGTAAAGTCAAATTTCTTTCCTTATTTTGTGTGAAGTCAAAGAGTGAAGTTTAATAAAAACCGGAGGGAGTACTTATGTGTGTATGATAAATAAAAAATTCTTTGGTCTTATAATCTTTTAATGTTTATATTTGAAAGAGATGAACGATGAATTATTAATGTTTTTTATATATAGCATTTTAATTTATATATTGTATTATTAATATAAACTAGATTAATGGTTCAAGTCTAAGTACCCTTTTCTTCATGTTTGATTTTTTTTTTGCGTATTTTGACTTTCATTTAATATATTGTCTTCTTTATAATTATTTTAAGATAAACGTTATGTAGATTCAAGTGGTAACAAACTCACACAAATAGAAATAATGCACAATAGCTAATACGGTTACTGCATGGTGGGTCCCACCCGCCCCGCATGGGGGCGGGGCATGGTCAACAATTTTGGAGCTGTGCGGGTCACGTGGTGGGGCGGGTCCACCAAGTAAGATCATGGGGTGGGTCCGAGTCTTGCAGTATCCGCCCCGCCCCGACCCATTGGCCATTGTCATGTCTAGATTTTCCAAAATCTTATTACAAGCATTAACTTTTAATAATTTGTGATATTGATTTTTTTTTCGATTATTATGAGTGGGAGTAAATAGCTTTGTGTATTTCATAATAAAAAAATAAATGGATTAAAAGATGTCGGTGTTGTTTAATGTCCGTATTAGTTAGTTCGATTTAGGTTATGAAAATGAGAAACTTAGGTTTTAAATTTAGGAAACATTATTATTGGTGATTTGGTTTAACCCCGAAATTCCTGTAATATGATTTAAGCATTTAACCAAAGTAATTTAAATCAATATAATCCAATATAAAATTTGAAAATAAAAGTCAATGTCAATCATTGTCCCGTGTGGGGTTGTTGAAGAAACATGTGTTTATACATGGACAACTCTATGTTGCGTTTTCAAGAGTGACCAATGGGTGTGGTTTGAAAATATTTTATGCAATGAAAGTGGCACGGCGACTAACACCACTCAAAATGTGGTTTATAAAGAAATGTTCAATAACATCTAACGTTGCATTGGATTCCGTCTAACGCATAGCTGGAGTTCTTTGCGCAACTATTTTGGTTTAGTTTGTTATTATATTTATATGTTTAATCTTTTGTAAATCGTGAATTGTGCACTTTCTTGGTGACTATATTCCAAAATGTTGTTTTTATTATCAACAAATATTTCTGGGCTTATGGTATTGAAATCATTTTTAAGGAAGCAAAAATGGGATAGAAATTCTCCGACCGTGCATCGCACGGGTGATTTACTAGTGTTACTGGAAATAAAAGAAAGGAGGTAGGTTAAGATAAAAAACAGTAATGGTGTCCTTCTAAAAGGAAAATGCATACATTGTGCCAAATCAAAGAAGCATGCATGTCAATTCCCCTCTTATAAATCACATATTCAACTGTCTCAAAATTAGGGTTGAGCAAAACCCGATCCGACCCAAAAAACCCGATATTTTTTTCGGATATTATCCGAACCGAAGTGGATATCCGACTCGAAAAACCCGAAACTGAAAATCCGATTAGTATTGGGCCTAGACCGGGTGGCGGGTAGGGTTTGTGAAATCCCAACCCGACCCGCCCGAATATCCGAAATATATGTTAGTGTGTACTTTGAATATTTAAATTAATACTTGTGTTCAATTATTTGTGTAATTATTTGTGCAATTTATATTAAATTATTTGTGTAAATTGAATGTGTAGTGCATAGTGTGTACAATTTTTGTCAAAGTGGCATTCCAACACTTTAATTATCCAATTATAATGTGTTTTAATATAACCAAAATATCCAAAATATATTAAATTATGTAGTGTGTACTTTGAATATGTTAAATTAATACTTGTGTTCAATTATTTGTGTAATTATTTGTGCAATTTATGTGAAACTATTTGTGTAATTTGGAAGTTTAGTGCACTAGTGTGAACAATTTTTGTCAAAGTGACATTTAAACACTTTAATTATCCAATTATAATTTTTTTAATATAACCGAAATATCCGAAACCCGACCCGATATCCGATAATATCCGACTTAAAAATATCTGGAATACCCGATTTGAAATATCAAAGGGTCGGGCCTAGCATTTAAATTAAAAAACCCGAACGGGTTTAGGGTTCGCAAACCCGACCCGCCCGAACCCGACCCGTGCACACCCCTACTCAAAATGCCTTGCTCAAAAGATGTTAGGCAACCCCTTCTCACTTTCCAACCAGTCTTGTTTCATCCAACAACTAAAATGATCGTCATTAATGAGTTTGCATTTAGATTTGTAGACAGACAAAGGTTTAAGAAGTTTATTTTTGTAGCTTGTCCAATGTTCCAAATTTCTTCTAGATGGATAATTGCTAGAGACATCTACCAAATCTATTTGGATGAGAAAGTCGATCTGAAAAGGTTGTTTAGGGAGCACACTCTGAGGGTCAGTATAACAACTGACACATGAACCTCCGTCAACGAATCAACTACATGTTTATAACCGCACATTTTATAAATCATGAGTGGAAGCTGAATAAAAAGATAATCTCCTTTGTTCCTGTGACTTCCCACAAAGGAGAGTACCTAGCCAAATCTCTAGTCTTGCTTGGTAGATTGGGGATTGAAATCTATCTTCATTGTGACTGTTGATAATGCTGACAGTAATGACACCGCAATAGGTTTTTTTAAGAAGATACTTTTATCTTAGGGTGTCACTTCTGTAAAAGTTAAGTACATTCATATGAGGTGTGTTCCTCATATCCTAAATTTGACTATGCAAGATGGTTTAAAAGAAGCTTATGGATTCCTGAAAAAATGAACATGCTTATTTTCTTTACAAATGTGTTAGACTCTAGAGATAAATATGAATACATGCCACGTCAATTGAATGTTCTGTATGGGGAAAAGATAGGTGTGACCTTCGTTGCACAGATAAAGTTGGGTTTGAATGAGTTGTATGGTGATTATGTTACAAACTATGATGTTTCTGTCACTGGAAGCTCCCATTTAACCCTAAATGTTGTTTCTTTGCGATCTGAGGCAACTGTATGTAGGCATGTCTCTAAGTTCAAAGCAAATAGAAAAAGCAAAAACAAGATAGTGGGCCCTTAGGGTTGAAAAAAATGAACTTAAAATATATTTAAGTGAGAACATTCTTGAGAGGATACTGAATTTGATATATTGTGATGGTTGAAGCTTAATGGTGAGAGGTTTCCTATCCTATCTAAGATGGCAGGAGACATTCTTGCTATTCCTATTTCCACAATTCTTTCTGATTCCACTTTTAGTACAAGTGGAAAAGTGCTTGACTATTTTAGGAGTTCATTGAGAGCCAAATTTATGGAAGCACTCATGTGTGCTCAAGACTGGTTGAGGATGTCAAACCAGCCTCTGTCAGTTGCAGAAAATATTGAGGAGGTAGAGAGGCTGGAAACAAGCACACAACACATTTAGAAATTTGGTATTCAATGTTTATCTTTCATATTTTCAACTTATTTTTAACTGCATGTTGTGCTTACAATGCAGAATTAACTGATGGCAATGATGGTGGAGGCCCATATCTTGAGTAGATAATAGTAAAACTATTCTCACTTTCTCTTCTCAATATGTAATGTGTTACTTGATTAATGAAATTTTGTGATTCTGTCAATGTTCTATGTTGTCAAAGCACGAGCCTACTACTACAATGGTAATTGGAAGTGTTGATGTTACATTGGTACAATTTCAGCTAATTAGTGTGTTTGTACAATGAGACATGGTAATCTCCTTTGTCTCTATACTAATTGATTATATATTCAATGCGTATATTTTGGCAATGATGATAGCTTCCACCAATAATTGAAATTGATGGGTTGGTGTTTATTCTATATAGTTTCGTATGGCCCCATTCACTATGAATTAAAAAAACATACCTGAGTCAAAATATTTATCTTGATGGTATATTGGTATACCTCTTTATTGTGAACTGAATTTCCAAATGTGTTTCAAAGTTCCTAGATTCAGTGTCTTTATATTTTGGTAATGATGACATCTTCCACCTATAACTGAAATGGATGGGTTGGTGTTGATTCTATATAGTTTCTTATGCCCCCATTCATTGTAAATTGAAAAACAAATCTGAGCCTAAATATATACGTTGATGGTATACCTTTAACCTTTGTATTGTGAGATCTTTTCCTTTACATTGGCAATGATGAATTCATGAAACAAAACTTGAGCCAAATGTACACTTATTAGTTACTTGCTGCTGCAATTTGCCAATGTGTTTCAAAGTTTCTAGATTCAAGGTTTGTATAATTTGGCAATGATGATAGCTTCCACCAATTACTACTATGGATGGGTGTTGTTGATTATTTATAGTTTTATATGCCCCATTCTTTGTGAATTGGAAAACATATCTGAGCCTAAATATTTATTTTGATGCTATATGGCCTACACCCATGTATTGTGATTAATTCATTAAACATATTTTTCTTTTATTTCATATGTGCATATGGTTGAGGCCTGAGGGGCTGCTGAAAGGTGGAAAGGCTGGAATTCTGGAAACTATAAAGACAAGGCAATGCATGTCGATAACTTGATATTGTTGAGTGCTCCAATTTTCATTTGTAATGTATTTTGTACTTTTCTTTACTATTTTGGAACTTGGAACAATTGGAAGTATTGATAGTTTGAAACTTCATTTGTAGTTTTGTACCAAAATTATTTTGAATGTTGTAGTTTTATGACTTTGAATAGTATTTTTACCAATTTCCATTTAAGTTATTACAATTTCAACAAAACTATATTAAAATCCGAATGAACTCGAAAACCAACCAAACCTGACCGAAATCCGAACTTCTTCAACCCGAAAGGTTCAAACAATTTATCTCACTGGGTAGGGTTTGAAATTTTAAACCCGTTTACCGAATGGGTTTAGCAAATCCCAACCCGTCCTACCCGAACTCGTCTGATGCTCTCCTCTAGTGGTAGCATCATAGAGATTTACAAGTCCTACAACATCCATCCCATTCTAGTTGTTACATTTTTTTTCCTAATTAACTTGTCACTTCATATAACCATTCTTTGTTCCAGTATGTTATCTTTCAAGGAAACTGACAGTTTTGGTTTAATGATTTGCAGGTGGGATGGAAATTGAATTCTCAAACAACATTCGCAAATAACAGATATACAACCTTGCACACTACTGTAATAAATATGCAATAGTACTTAATAAATTGAAATAAAGAAGCATCCATCTCTGCGCACTTAACAGAGGAAGGATAGCCAAACGAAATAAGGCAAAACTTGGGAACCCATGAAAGTGGAAAATAAAATATGACCAAGTACAAACTTCGGGACTAAATTGAGTACTGATTAGTCATGAACTATTTTTTCATTTCCCCGATACACCGATACACCGTGATATCCTCCATAATAATCATAATAAAAATCAAGGTTACCATCAATAAGCGAAAATGCGATCAGATAATATACTAGCAGATAATATCATTTATGCCTTCTCTTTTATCCTTGTTATTTTGTGCTTATGATCCTTCATTTCAACCTACAATAAAAAAAATCATTTGGAGAAAGATTACCTTGTGATAGAGTATATGGGCCTAGACCCCCTGGCCCACATACTCAAGTCAACGATGACCAAGAAGAACTTCCACGTGGCCCCCTTCGGCTCCGTAGGGTCCGCATCGGCCAGGAACCAAACCGACCCAGAATGCACACCTGGACTTCAGGGGCCGCGTCGGCCCATGGACCGCATTGGCCATGGGACCGCATCGGCCAAAAGGCACCGCATCGGCCAGACTTCGTCCGGGCAGAATACATCTCTCTACTTTATTTTATTAAGTATTGTACTCAGCCCATTAGTGGCCTTATTTCGCCCAAAGAAGGCATGATTATTGTAATGGGCCTCCTAAGCCCATGGCTAGGAGCCCAAGTCCACATTTTTACCTATAAATAGACCCCTTGGGGCTAGTTATAAGGGGTTGAGAAATATAATTACTCACTTTCTCTCTCTAGCTCTCACTTCTCTCTAGAATTAATACTCTGTCACCTTGAATAAGAGAAAAGGGGACCGGATAACCTCAATTCTTGTCGCTGTTAACACAAACAATATAACTTAGATTAGATGACAAACTAATGCATGAGTTTACTTTTTTGGCTAAAATGAAACAAAATGATACTTTCATCCTTATATTCAGGAATATTGTTAATATTTGAAAAATAATATTTTTCCTTTAATTGAATTACATCCAACGACTACAACTAAAATATCTGCCTTTTACCGAAATGGTAGAATCCATATTTCTAGAAGGGCAGTTTTTGTTTATAGTCTTGCATTCCAAGTTTTAGAGCCCGTTTGGAGAACTCTGTTTTCGGCTTATCAGGCTTATCAGCCAGCTTTTTCACCAAACACATAACTTTTACTTTCGCGCGCTGAATTGTGTAATAAGCCGAAAAAGTAAGGTTGGAGTTACTTTTCTGGCTGTATTGGCTGAAGTTACTGTAGAGGGCCATTTTAGCTATTTTTACATATAATTTTTTCTTTAATTTATTAATAAAATATATTTTTAAAATATTTTTTTCTTAAATCAGCAGAATCAGCCAAAACAGCCGATTTTGGTGCTACCAAACGGGCTCTTAAAGTACTAAAAGTCAAAGAACTTTATCAGAACTTTTACTTAAACATACTTAAAAAAACATTGATTAATTAAAAGAAGAGACTACTTATAAATCAAATTTCTGTACAATCAAGGAACTTTGCTTAAAAGAAGAAAGAAAAGATCGAAAAGTCAGAAAGGAACATACATTCCGTGGGCTGAAGAGTCTTCTACAAAAGTCAATAAATCCGAAAATCATGTTGTCCTTAAAACCAGCAAGGCTATACCCTTCACCATTCACATTTCTCACTAATCATTATTAATTATTCTTTTTGTTTCTTTTTTAATGTTTATTAATTACCTTCATTAATCTATTTAAACGAAGACATGGAATAGGATAAAGATCTATCACGATTACATATAGGCAGTGGCGGATCCAGGAAAAAAGTTTACCGGGGGCGGAGTTAGTAAAAGATACATCAAAATAACAAATCTTTATGACAAAATCAAAAGAAAAAAATTATAATTGTATTGTTAAACTATTAAAAGTTTGAACAAAATATATCACAATTGATCACACCGAGTTTTAATCTCTTGGAAGAGATCCACTATACTTTTAGTACATTAATACATTTTACTTAACTGTCTGCAATACCATACAAAGTAGTATTTAAAAAAATAGTCTTTACTAGATGTATATTTCAGTTGATATTTTTACTTGGAATGCTTTCATTCCCAAATAAGATCAGATCAGTTTAGAGTTCATACCAAACCACGCCAGATAAGACTAGATTTGGACAATTATAAATACACCGAGACCAGACATTTATCAAAGCAAACCAGATCAGAACTGACTAGAAAATTTTAATCCAATTAAAAACATCCACGTAATCAATTAAAATAAATCTAATGAATTTACATCAATAAATTTAACAAATATTAATAGCATTCCAATAAGTTTAATAACGTTATCTATCATTTATATTTAATTATATATATAAAGTAATACATGGCTTTAAAGTTTAAACAAATAAACAAAACAGGCACCATACAGAGGATTAACCCAACGACCAGCATAACTTATCAAAATGCTGAATGCAACACTCTAATATCAATTGATTAATTGATTGAAGATTTAAAAATAAAAGTGATCAAATGTGGCTGATCTCTTGGGTGATTCTGGAATCTGAATTTAAGCAATTCAGCCGTAAATCCTCAAATTTAAGCTTAGTCCGTTGTCAGGTGGGTTTGAGTGAATTCGGAATCAGATTTTCAGCTTTGGGTAACAACCAAACGGCTGGTTGGGGGCAATCAGTATTTTTATTGGGGGCAAATGCTTAAACTTTATTATTTACTAAATAATTATAGGGAAATTTCCTAGGATAAGACTAAAACTCATAGAGTTTCTCTAAATATGTCTTACCTAGTTTTTTGAGATTTGTATGACCAAAAATCCAAAAATAAAAGGAAATCACGTTTATATTTCAATACTCAATGACAAAAGTACCCTTAGTTAAAATATGTGCATTTTGCACTAATTACATCCAATTAAAGTTACTGCATTTACTGCACGACATTAATGCACAATATTACTGCACGACATTACTGCACATCCTGTAATATTTATTGCACTTCCGCCAAAATTAATTCTTTTCTCATTCACTTTATAAATTTATTTATAATTTTTATGTTTTTAGATCTAACTTTTTATTATTTTATGTCTAATTATATTAAGTACGAAGTATATTTCATATCATGGCGGCATTACTGCAATGTATTACTGCGTCCATAATCACTGCATTCAATTCACTATCGTGAATAATATTATTTATCGTCATATTCACCGATGTTCAATGCCAACAACAATGACACGTCCTTCAAATTAAAGTCCAAAATTCACTAATTCACATCAGAGTATGTAACAAATCATTTGGTAAAAAAAGAGCAAATTATTTTCTATTATAAATATTTAATAACTACCCCAATAATAATACGAGACTTTTCAAAAACAACCCAAATTAGCCATTGAATCTGAAAGTAGCTTCGGATAAAGAAAAGAAAACGATAGACGCAGGTCCATAGATTCCATCGTCTTCTTCAAGTGGATAATAAATCAAACGAGTTATGATGCAAATCCAAATCCATCAACGAAAACACTTTGATGGTCAGTGAAGATGGCAGATTAAAGTGGAGGTCGTCGATTCCGTTGGCGGCCGTGCGGCTGGGCGGTGGGCCCCGGGACAGCCATCGTGCGCGAGGTCTGCTCCTGGAGAGGAAGGCGTTGCTTCCAGATCGACGTTGATGACTCCTCCGAGCTTCTGTGACAGAGCGTTGCTTCCAGATCGGTGAAATATCTCTTGGACCTATAAAGGTCGACTACAATTAGGGTATTCCAAGCTTAGGGTTTTATAATAAACATCGAAGGACATATTAGTCCATAAAAATTGTTAATTTATTGAATTATTAATATATTAAATAATTCATACGAATTTTGGTGTTATTTTGGTAAAAAAAGTGATAAGGTCATAGATTGAGAAACTAGGGAAGTTTTAGTCACACTTGGGATAATTATCTCATAATTATATGGGTTTATTAGGATTTTGTTGGGGGCAGCTGCCCCCATACCTTCCTTATTAGATCCGCCCCTGCATATAGGGGCGTGAACTGGTTCAAAACCAGACCGGACTGTACCGGACCGAACCTGTTAGAAACCGGATTTGCAAAAATAAAAAAAAACAAAAACTGCCGAACCGTATGTATTCTGGTTTTGATCCCGAACAGAACTGGTTTAACTAGTTCAAAACCGGAACCGGACCGGAAGAACCGGTGTCCAAATTATCAATTTAGTTTACTTGCAAATACAACTAATTTGTTTAATAAAAATAGGGTATTTGTTACTAATAATATTAGTATTTCTATTATTATCTACTTATTTTAATTTTATTAGTCTTAGAGAGTAAGTATTGAAGCAATTTGAGTGTAGAATAGTAATGATTAGTTAATTCTCTTATAAAAAAAATGAATAAATAGATGAATATAATAAAACATTAGGACAATTATAGTGCATATTAAAAAGTTTACTATTTATATTTTTATGACTATTATCATTTTTATTATTCTATAACTATCTTAATTATTATTGACGACACTAAAGTCGCAGTGCCTCAAAACTTTAATGAAAAATGCAACAATTAACTGGTTTTATACTTTAATTAAAATATACAATTAACTAGTTGTACACTTTAATGAAAAATGCAACAATTAACTAGTTTTATACTTTAATTAAAATGCAACAATTAACTAGTTGTACACTTTAATGAAAAATGCAACAATTAACTAGTTTTATAATTTAATTAAAATGCAACAATTAACTAGTTTTATACTTTATTTAAAATGTAACAATTAACTAGTTGTACACTTTAATTAAAATATAACAATTAAATACTTGTACACTTTAATGAAAAATGCAACAATTAACTAGTTTTATACTTTAGTTAAAATGCAACAATTAACTAGTTGTACACTTTAATGAAAAATGCAACAATTAACTACTTTTATAATTTAATTAAAATGCAACAATTAACTAGTTTTATACTTTATTTAAAATGTAACAATTAACTAGTTGTACACTTTAATGAAAAATGCAACAATTAACTAGTTTTATACTTTAATTAAAATATAACAATTAACTAGTTGTACACTTTAATGAAAAATGTAACAATTAACTAGTTTTATACTTGAATTAAAATATAACAATTAAATACTTGTACACTTTAATGAAAAATGCAACAATTAACAAATGAACTAATAGCGAAATGACAAATGCAACAATTAATTACTTTTATACTTTAATTAAAATGTAACAATATTCTATTAACTACTTGTAGGTAATAGAATTGTATAAGTGTATTAATATATATAGTAATTCGAATATATCTATATAATGTTTTATATATATATATATATAAGTATATTTTATATATAATGTTTATAGTATATAATATATAAGTATACTACTATAAGATGAGTAACACACTTATATTGAATACTACTATAAGTATATATTAAGTAGATAATAAATATTAGTAAAGTACTATATGTATATATAAGTAGATAATAAATATATAAGTAGATATAATAATAAGTAGAGATTAAGTAGATAAGGAATATAAGTTATATAATATATATATATATATATATATATATGTAAATTAGATAATTAGAAGATAATAAATATATATTAAGTAGATAATAAATATTAGTAATGTAATATATGTATATATAAGTAGATAATAAATATATAAGTAGATATAATAATATTTATATAAATAATACATATGTAGAGATAATTGGAGAAGATGAAGATGGAGATAAATGAAGATTTTAGAGATTGAGATTTGAGAGAATTAGAGAGTAGAGAATTAGAGAGTAGACAATTAGAGAGTAGGATTGTATGAAGAAGGTGTAAAAAATGTATAGAAAATAGGAGTATAAATAGGTTTTTTTTTCTCCCCCCCACCCCCACCTCCCTCCAACGGCTATAGAGCCGTTGGGAGGCTCCCCAAACACCCCAACGGCTATTAGAGCCGTTTTAAAGCCCATTTTTTTTTTTAAAAAATAGATCCGTTAGGAACCGGACCGGGCCCGGCCCGGCCGGGCCGGTTCAAGATTACGAAGGCCCGAGCCCGGACCGCCCTATCCCCGGGCCGGGTAGGCCCGGACCGCCTGAGGCCCGCTCGACCGGGTCGGGCCGGTTGCTACAGTAGCCGGGTCGGGTCGGGCCCGGTTCGGTCCGCCCGGCCCGAGTCCAGCACTATCCCCATGTCTACACACACACAAATACACTATAATAGTAAATAAAATACTTTCATATACCTGTAATATTGATAAAATTTGTGTCTTCATAGTCAATTCCATCATTTCCATGCAACTAATCAAAACATTACAATGCAAAAATTTGCGCGATTTCAACTCATTTATTTAATTTTTTTTTAAAGATACAACAAATCAGACAATGAAACTTCGAACCCATTAAAGTATATAAATCCATCAATTTGCTCTCAATTTAGGTCCCTTGAAGTAGCACTTGGAGTATGCACAATTTCAGTAAAGGCCATCTAGCCGCTCCTGTACACAAATTTAAGAAGTGTAAGCTAAAAAATTAAATATACATAACTAAAAACTAAGTTATAATGATTAAAAAATATACATCAGATTAATAACTAAAAATAATGATTAAAAATTGATTATTTCTTGTCATTCCTGCAGAACACACAACAAAAAGGATTTCATGAAATGATTTTTATTAAAACATGGAAAATAATACAACCAACCTACAGAAGATATCAAGTGTCTCAAGCTGAGAATTTGACATGATTGCTTTGACAAACTTTACTTCCAATCTCAAACCAAGAAATGATCCCAACTTCACTGTTTTAAGCACTGTTGATCAATCAAGCCACACCCTGGATCTTCCCAATTCCTTGCAGTAGCTTTAATATCCTGCCTTGAGAAAAATAAAGCACAAGGGAAAGAATGCATTATCATGACTTGTGTATAGAAGGCAGCCTCGTACTAGCTAAATGTTTGAAGGGTTTTAAATGCTGGACTTTGCTAAAAACTGTATGGAAGGCAAAAAAGGTAAAGGGAATGTGATTAATCAGTCACATATGAAGTTGATACATATGCTAGCAGCAAAGCAGCCACACACACTATCAAATGTTTTCATAATAACCATAAATACTTTAAAACAATGATAATTGGAATGCAGCAAATACTAAGAAACATTGAAAGCGATGAAAATAGTAAGCTTAGTGAAGGTCTGTGGCCTAAAAATGTCTGAAAAAACAAAGGCACGGTAAGGTAAACTCATGCATCTTTGCTAATATGGTTATTCAACTTGAAAGTGTGAAATACTTCAAGCAAAATCCCAGCTTAAAGATGGACCCCCAGCTTTGGTGGACCATGTGCAATCACCAATTTTGCTCATTCTCATGGTCATCACTGTTCCCCGCGGATCATGTAAACGACTTCTTTGTCTGGTGAACAACTATTAATTAAAAGTTAAAACTACACACAACTGAGAAAAGACCACACCAGAGAAGAGCAGAGTAATGACACGCAAAAAGAATGAATTGTTAAGGTGTGTACCAGGTGAGGTGTCTTGGATCGAAAGTTCCATAAACTACATCATAGTGTCCATCCAAAGAATCAATCAACTCAAGGTCACCTGACAAAGCATCCCACCTTCACACATATACTACATAAATTGTAAGGTAAGCATGGAAGACAATCCTACGAAATATTGAAATCTACATACTCATATCGTTGGCGACGATCAAGATTTAACACCACCTCAAAAACAGTGTCGGCACTGGCTTCAACAACACCAACTGCCTTGACAAGAACACCCTTAAAACACTGAAAAATGAAAATGATAATGACAACTGTGTTAGGGGTACAAATAAGTAATGCTGTACAGAGAGCATACCTTACTGAACTATGAATACTTTCATGCAATTATTGGACATAAAATTCCACTCTCAAGGATGGTAAGAATCTCTATAACTGATTATTAAATAAGCTTAAAAATCAAAATAATTAGCTACGGAAAATGAACCATAGAAGGTAGTTATCAACTTATCATAAGGGACATAACTACATAAGTATAACTTTGTTGAACATTAATGATTAATCTCATCCTGAGTCTTATTATCATTTGGGTCAGAAGACAATATGACTATTTGTAAAATTCTGATAAAGTATAAAACAATTTCACTATACTATTGAACCCCTGATAGTGCCTTTTCGTATTTCTCTTCCCCAACCGCCCTCTGGTTTACTATAGTAAGTTATGATTTCCTCTACTGGACCATGCATAGGGGCTGGGGAACACCTTACCAATTTAGTAAAAGTTATTGAGAATCATACAAGGTACTTGAAACAAGTTACAAGATTAAATATGGACAGCAGCACAACTGATAGCGTCCAGGTATATGGCCCCTGTCACGAGACGTGGAAGCTCATTAATAGAAGAATAGCTTATTTTGGTGAGGATATGTTCATAAACTTGTGCCAATGTGAATGCCGCTGAATTGCATTCTTTGTGGGTCCAATGATATTTAGCACTAATGTTAACATTCAAAGGATAGAAAATGTGTTCAATTTATGCATTTGCAGCTTTACAAAAAGGACATCTAGATGGAAGCATTACTCTAAAACGGCAAAGATATTAACCAAAGGATAGCTGGCAGTTGAGATCAAATTTCTCTTTACTTTTTAGGCTGAACAACAAACTCATACTCACAAAATAAAACTCTCTCCAAATTTCACAAGCTACTGGAATAATAATGTCAAAATTGAAGACATGAGATACAAAATATACATAAACCCTAAAGGTTTGCAATTTTTAATTAAAGTATATCATAAACAATAATAATGAATTGAAGTTATACTTAAATTAAAACCAAAGCATACAAGGAATGAAAGAAATATCTAGAGTGCCTCTCACTTTTTGTATCACACCAGAATTTACTGAGATGATGAGCTGCTAAAAACGGGAGATCAAGCTTTTTGAATAGCCGATGTGTTCCATGTGCAGCAGCTCGACCCTGCTTCCAAGTTTCTTATATATTCAGTCTGTGTTGAGACATATTGAATTCTACTCGTTTAGAGAAAGGAGTAGAAAAGAGGAATATGAGCCATGGAAACAGTTTATTCAAAAATCTCTCGCAGAATAGGAACATATACGCTCACCGGCTCACGTACTTTGGCATTTCAAACTAATTATACACCAAATTTGCATTTCTTTGATCCATTATCCCATTAACATCTCAAAATCCATGACTACATTGGAAGATGATTTAACAGATGAAAAAAACATATTCAATGTCTCGAATTGCCTGTGTAGCTCAATCGCATAGACAATTGTTTTTCCTAGCTTGATTTACTAATTATCGAACGGAGAAGCTGAGAAGGAATATCATAGAGGAGAGGATGAACATACCGAAAAGTCGCGTCCTGGAATCAAATTACGCTTGAGCTTTGAGAGGAAATGAATTGAGAAGAAAAAACGTAGGAGGGGATCTCGGCACAATTTCAATCTCGGTATTTCTGGTTGAGACTTGAGACGGAAGAGGTTGAACCTGTTGTAAAAATTGGACAGGAGAGCGACCCGCAGCAATGGCCGGGTCAAGGGTCAACCCGGACCCGGCGGGTCAGCCCGGTCAACGACCGGAAAACCCGGTCAACACATATATTTATAATATTTAATATTTATGCATATATATGTATGCATATATATATATGTATATATATATATATATATATATATATATATATTATAATTTAAATTCATAGGTAGAAAATGTTATTTTAGAGTTGGTTTTAACAAAAATTAAAATAGATTTACATCCATTACATTATCTTAAAAATATAATCCAATAAAGAAACCATTATTTTAGAGTTGGTTTTAACAAAAATTAAAATAGATTTGACATCCATTACATTATCTTAAAAATATAATAGAAATATAATTTTACATATAAATGAAAGGGAAAAGGTGCAAATAGGCCCATGTACTAACAAAAAAAGGTCAAATAAGCCCTTATTTAGGAGTCTCCGTCCGACCGTCGTCATTTGGGGTGGTTCCCGGTGGAATTTTTTGATGAAATTTTTTGAGAATCTTATTCATCAAGTCTAGTTTACTCAGATCTCGGTATGACATTTCACCCATTCTCCGTATGACATTTCACCCATTCTCCCGGTTTTTGAAAAAATGTCGGGTTTGTGCGGTTTTCATCAGTTTAGCGGGCAGAGGGTTAACCGGACCGGATTGGGCTCCGGTTGACCGGGTCCCGGGTCGACCCACCCAGTCCGGTTCGGGTCTTACAACATAGGGTTGAACGGAAAAGGAATAGAGAATTAGCCCGGCCGCTTTTAATAGTTTAGCCCATTTTCTTAACTTGGGGCGACAAGTTTTGGAGTTTATTGCTGAATCTCATTCTAATGGGCAAGGAAATTTTAACTTTTGCAGCCCCAAGAGATTTGATGGGCGACGAATACCAAATTAGTAGTTAGAGGGTGCAACGAGATAACATATTTGTTGCCCATATACGATACATAAGCAACGATTAAATTTTTGTTGCACATAATCCTATCCATTTGCATCCAAAAATATTTTTGTTGCCTCTATAATACTAGTTTGTTGCCCAATATAATTTTTATTGTAGTGCTCACAAAGGGCCTTTGTTGATGGGAGACTTATGCTTGATAATGTGTTTCTGGCACAAGAACTTATTATGGGCTACTCCACAAAACATATATCTCCCAGATCCATGATCCAGGTGGATCTTAGAAAAGCCTATGATACTATTTCTTGGGATTTCTTATTGTTGGAGATATTTTATGGTGTCCAGTCTAGTTAAATATCTTTGTATTTGTGTAGCTATTTTGTCTAAATATTTCAGCTCATTGGCATCTTTGTTAGCTATTATTAGACTAGCCTTATTAGGAAATATCTTAGGTCACATCAACACATTCCCTAGGCCTATAAATAGTGCTTTAGAGGGAATGTGCAGTAGGGCTTTTATAGATTATTCAGCGCATATTATTGTAGTGAGAGAGAGCCGAGATCCTTTCTCGATACCTTGTTGTGTATTTTCAAGATCATTGTTTGGTATTGAATGAGATCATCGTTTCTTCTCTACTCTATCTATTTTGTTGTTTTGATTATTGAAACAAGGACAAACACTTATATAATGTCTTGTTAACCATTGGCTTCCCTAACAGATTTGTCCATTGGTTTATGGAATGTGTTTCTACACCTTCCTCCATCTCTATCAATGGGATCCTTCATGGGAATTTCAAAGGTAAGAGGGGGCTTCAACAAGGTGATCCCATGTCCCCTCTCCTTTTTGTTATTTACCTTGAATACTTCTCCAGGCTTCTTCACATTAGAACCCAAGGCTCCTCCTTTAAGTTCTACCCTAAATGTGGTAAACTTAAAATCTCTCATGTTGCCTAAGCTGATGACCTTATGCTTTTTTCTAGAGGCGATTATCCCTCTATTAAAGTCCTTGCTGATGCTCTGAACGACTTTGGAAGTGTTTCTGGCCTAAAAGTTAACTTTGACAAGTCAAATATCTTTCTTGGTGGCTTGGCCGATTATGAACTTACTTACATTCTAAATATGATTGACTTTAAAGAGGGTTCCTTCCCTTTTAGATACCTGGGCATTCCTTTGGCCCCTCTTAAGATCTCTGTGGCCCAATATGCTCCTTTGCTGGATTCCATTACCAGTTTTATCATTGCTTGGAATACCAGAACCCTCTCTTATGCTGGTAGGGTTGAGTTGATTAAGTCGGTTTTTCAAGGTGTCCATTTCTTCTGGCTACAAGCACTCCCAATTCCTAGAGCGGTACTTGATAGAATCACTTCTATTTGCCGTATCTTCCTTTGGGGGTGCAAGTATGCTAGAGTTGTGTGGGTTGATATTTGCCTCCCTAAAGAGGAAGGTGGGCTTGGTATTCATGATACTCTTGTTTGGAATTCTGCACTCCTCGCTAAAACTCTTTGGGATATCAATACAAAAAAGGATAATCTCTGGGTCAGGTGGATCCATGGTGTCTACCTTAATAGTAGAGGTGTTTGGGAGTTTACACCTCATAAAAGAGACTCCCAAGTGATTAAAAAGATTGAGTTGATCAGAGATCAAATTTTGTCTCATTTTGACAACACCCATGATGCCGTGACCTATCTTAACAATTGCCAAACAAATGGCAAGCTTTCCTCTTCGTTGGTGTACAACCTTCTTAGAGTATAGGGGGGAACTCACATGTGGATGTCTTTCATTTGGAAGAATTATATTCCCCCTAAATTTTCCTTCACGGTTTGGTTAGCCTTTCGTAACCGTTTTGCTACTCTTGATAACTTGCATAGATTAGATATTATTAATGTTTGCCCACTGTGTAAGGGTGGTCCGAAAACGGTACCACACCTATTTTTTACTTGTGCTTTTTCAGGAAACGTTTGGAAAATAGTTAGGACATGGCTGGACATTCCCTAATGGAGGACATGCTTTAGAAATAATGCACAATAGCTAATAAGGTTACTGCATGGTGGGTCCCACCCGCACAAACTAGTGGAGGACATGCAATGCTACTTGCTTTGATGGCCTTATTCCCAACGAAGAAGACGTTTTTGCTAGGATCAAATATACTACCTCTGTCCCGTTGGAATGTTCCCGTTCGGTTTACGATGCTTGACTGACGATAAAGCAACTCGATCCCTGTTCACACTCCGCTTATTTTTAGTAAATAAAATTTACATATTCAGAAACTACATTAATACCGCTACAAAGCCTGATCAAGAAAAGTTCAATTTGATAAAAATTTGATATATAAAGTAAAAGATTAAGAGTGACCTAAGTTGACCAATGAATAGTGAACGAGAACATTCCAACGGGACGGAGGGAGTATTGTTTATAAGATTTTGTTTAATCTTTATCCGCATGAACTTGTAAAGTTTTGAGGGATTTGTGCCTAACCACCTCTTTGTTTGGTTGGGTCGTTTGCTTTTGGATGTTTTTTGATATTTTGGCGTAAACTGTCTTTGCGCTAGTTTTGCTGCATTGGGTTTAATTTTCCTTGTCGGATAACCTACATTTTTGTTCCTTTTTTTTTTTTGTTTGTGCATTGTGAACCTCTGTCTTCTTGTGTGTTTCTTTTAATATAGTTACAGTGCATCCAAAAAATATATGAAATCTCTAAAAAGTGTAAATGAGTGTAGAGTATTCTAGAATAGCTAGGTCATCAATTCAGGATCCATCTAAGTGGTTGGTAGTAGTATATATAGAGAGTTAAGGAAATACACATTTTGTGTGAAACTCTGAATACTTAGAAGGGTAATATTGAAAGTCGAGTAGAGAGAAGTGAAATTTTAAATATTAACCGAGCATTTTGAGTTGATTAGACGTGTGAGTTCATAGAAAGGATGTAATAAGATAAGTTTGTATTGTGTGTGGCCTAATTAGCCAGCGAGCATTCATTAAGGGTAGGGAAGTATATAATTAAAGAAACTGTTCAAAATATGAATAAAATATACTTGAAGATTTGAAATTATATACGGAATATGTTTTTTGTTGTTGAAATAGGGTTTGTTTAGTCTTATAAAAGAATAAAAGATAAATAAATCCCCCCATAATCATTCCTTTTTATAGTGGATGGTCCAATTTCAAAAATGAATAATGGTTAGGCAGCCATATATGTGCATATGGCGACCCCATAAGGGAGTTGTATAGGGTTATATAGATAATTTTTAATATGTTTTATTCCTATTCAGGTATTTTCTCTATATATTTTCTAATTAATACTGTTATTGTGAGTTATTAGGACCTTCTCATTGTTCCGGCAACGTTGTTAGTGTATTAATTTATGCACCTTAATTAGGCTGTCGCATAAGTATTCAAAAACCCAATATTTCGATATGCATGTTAATTAATAGTGTGCGTGCTTGAAAACTAAGAACTTATGAACTTGACCACACACACACTTCATTGCATATGTACTCAAAACATACATTATTTATGAATGAGTTGGTCACATATCCAAGTCATGCAATATTGGTGTATTATTTGTATATATTATATGAATCTACTCATTGACATTGCAGATTATGATCGAAAGTCGAGCTATGAAATTCATATATACAGCTTCTTTGTTCGTTTTCTTCATTTTCACTCTTGGAATAAGTTGTGCAGCTCTTAAGGTACCACTCAATTTACTATAAAAAATTGGATAAAGCCGGGGCTTTTAAGTTGTAACTTATTTGCATATAATATATATAATGCATGTTTTGATCACATGGATTTTGGTCATCTGAATGGAACAGCAAGGAGAAACATGTGTATCGAATGAGAGGTGTGATACTGGTCTACATTGTGAGACATGCACTTCGGAAGGTGATTTTGTTCCAAGATGTACTCGCATTCAGCCACTTAATCCATTCCATAAGGTTCGTGCATGCATGTACTCGATGATATATAGTCAGAGGACACTTTTAATTACTTGGACAGTTTAATATGATCTAAATGTCATATCGGAAAATTCCAATCCAACTAAAACATCCTTAGAACGTTTTTAGGACACATATACTATTGTCTAAATGTGATCTAATATCGGAGAACACATTTACTGATTTACTATTGTCTAAATGTGTTCTAATATGATCTGGCCGGCTTGCTATTATCTAATCTGATCCGGTCTGATATGTTATGTTTAATAATTTATTTAATTTAACTCGATCATCAATATTTTGTCTATGTGTGCATGATACGAGGGTAATTTTAATTAGGTGAAAGGGTTGCCGTTTAATCGATATTCATGGTTGACAACACACAATTCATTTGCCCAAGTGGGGGTTAGGTCGAGCACAGGAAACGTCCTCGTGACTACAACAAACCAGCAAGACTCCATTACTCAACAACTCAATGTAAATCATATTTCCATCTTTCGGAATTCGGAATAATATTTCCAAAATCATTTTTCTTTTTTTTGTAATTTTCATTAAATTCAAAATTCTTTTGTGACTCTCACTAAATAATCTATGCTACTCAATCATGGCTCAAGTGCATACTCTCACTTACGTTTGAGGTTTGGTAAGACTAATGTGTAACCTATCTACTTAAGTACGTAGTATGTTTTTTGGAATGTAAGTGGTAACCAACTCGTACTTCACCCCAAAATGATTTGTAAAATCAATTTTTCTTATCAAAATTTAACTTTATTCACTTATTTAGCATATTGAACTTGTATTGTATTCTATTTTGGATTTTGTGACTTTATGGTCACAACAACTGAATATGTAAACTTTAAGCATCAAGACTGATTTAACTATCTGCAAAGATGACTTAATTTATCGCTTTTACGTCAAACTTAAAATCTGCAAAATGCAATTCAATTTGGTAGTGAGAAAGTAAATTACGTTCAACATTTAAAATGATCACATCAATTGAGACAATCAAGTATTCTCAAAATACAGGCTACAATTTTTTTGTTCAATATATAGTTGGTACGAAAATGTGTCAATGCAAGTATGCAATTAGCTATAATTATTATCTCCAATACCATTCGTTGCATATTTTTCCTCTTGAACATGTAAGTGATGGTACTCTAACCGTCTCATTTAAAGGTTCTCACACGGTTTACGATGTTTGAGTGACCATAAAGTTAACTGATCCCTATTATTAATAAGATTATTTTTAGTAAGTAAACTTTACATATTTAGAAACTACATTAAAAGTTTATAAAACCTGATCAAGAAAAATTAAATTTGATAAAAGTTGGATATATAGAGGCCGTTTCGCAACACTGTTTTTCGGCTTATTAGGCTTGTCAGTCAACTTTTTCACCACACACGTAATTTTTACTTGCGCGCGCTGAATTGTGTAATAAGCAGAAAAAGTAAGGTTAAAGTTACTTTTCTGGCTGTATTGGCTGAAGTTACTGTAGATGATCATTTTAGTTATTTTACATATAATTTTTCCTTTATTTTATTAATAAAATATATTTTAAAAATAATATTTTCTTAAATCAGCAGAATAAGCCAATGCAGCCAATTCAGCCAGAACTTCATAAATTTCAGCAGAATCAGCCAAAATAGCCGATTTTCGTGCTATCAAACGGGCTCATAAAGTAAAAGATTAAGAACAATTCACGTTGACCGGAGAATAGTGGACGGAAACCTTTAAATGGGACGAAGGGAGTACAAATATTGCAGAAGGCATGGTAATCGTGCCGTAGTTACTAATGCCATATTAATAAACACTACTTAAGTGTAAATGGTGCAGAATGGAGTGAGGGGTTTGATGCTTGATATGTATGATCTCAACAATGATATTTGGCTATGTCATTCATTTGGAGGAAAATGCTACAACTACACGGCTTTTGTAAGTATTTATGTGTCATATTTTCACAAAATTCTCTCCATCTCATTTTATCTGTCCTACTTTGTTTTTCGGGTTGTCCTAAAATAAGTGTCACATTTCTTTTTTTAGAAAGAAATATGCGATTTATAGCATTTCACTTTATTATACTCAATTCTCAGTCACACCTTTTAGTTTTTCAGACACTTTAATAATAGGACACACAAGTTTAGGACACGCAAGTTTAGGACTTGCGGGATTGTGTCAAACCAAATTAGGACACACAAAATTAAAATGGGACGGAGGTAGTAAGACTTATTATTGAAAATATGTGTCAATTATTGGGATGAATATGGCCAATGGATCATTAAATTAATTTGCATGTAGCAACCTGCTTTAAATGTGCTTAGAGAGGTGGAAGTCTTCCTTGAAGCAAATCCCGCAGAAATTGTGACCATTATAATTGAGGACTACGTTTCAACCCCAAATGGAATAACCAAAGTAGTGAATGCGGCTGGACTTGGGAAGTTCTTGTTTCCTGTTTCTCTAATGCCCACAGAAGGGGGAGAATGGCCAAACGTTGATGACATGATACTGCACAATCACCGCCTCCTGCTTTTCACTTCTAAGGAAGAATCTTCACAAGGCATTGCGGCTTACAAATGGACATATTTTGTTGAAAACCAATGTACGTATATGAATTTGGTTCAAATGAGAAAATGTTTTTTTAGAGAGAAATAAGAATAGATTTGGACCGTTAGATTGTATTATGTGAAATTGAACATGCATTTGGTGAAACCGAAATGTGCATTAGGTGAAATTCAAATGAGCACCACAAAATGTACATCACAAAGGCATTACGTGAAACTGAATCGTGTATTAGGTAAAACTGAAATATGCAGAATAAAAAGTACGGTGTCATGACATTTTTATACCTTTTACTAGGCACATTTCAATTTCACTTAATGCACATTTGAGTTTCTTGCACATTTCAATTTCACTCAATGCACATTTCAATATCATTATATGCACAATTCAGTTTCACATAATACAATCCAAAAGTCTTAATTCATTCTTATTTCATTCCGGAAGTCTTTTCACATAGGAACTTCTCCCGCACGTATACTATAATAATAATCATATGCATTTTGGGGTATACTATAATAATAATCATATGCATTTGGGACATATGATGAATCATAAATGCATGCATGTTCAAGTAAAAAAATGGAAAATGCATCTACCCCGTGCATATATATTATAATAATATGCATTTTGGGACATATTTGGTGCTTGAGGTAAGTAGATGGAGATGAAGGGATGTCAAATGAATCATCATGTAGCAAACGCGCAGAATCAGCTGCTCTAAATACAGAAGCAAGGTCCCTACTTCTCATGAACTATTTTCCTAGTGCGCCTGATCTTGCTCAAGCTTGCAAACTTAATTCAAGACCATTAAAGAGCATGATGTATACTTGCTTTGAAGCTGCTGGCAAAAGATGGCCCAATTTCATTGCCGTTGACTTTTATAAGGTGCTAACCTACCTGGCCATCCTACTATTTTGTTAATTAGAGTAACAGATAATGTGTTGTTGATGTGATGATCTGAAATTTTACAACCATTTCTCTTTATAATACTCCCTCCGTCCCGAAAAGGTTGACCAAATTTCATTTTCTGAATGACCCAAAAAGACTTTTCATTTCTATTTAAAGTAAGGAATATGTGGCTAAAGTTAAATCTTTCTCCTCTGCACAAATTTCAACCACACATTTTTTACTTTATTAATCCACGCGAAAGTCAACTTTGGTTAATCTTTTCGGAATGGAGGGAGCTGAGTAGTCATGGGTATGATTGTATGAGTAGTGAGATTATTCTAATTTTTATTTAGTTTCAATCACCCGAAACGTGTACGGGCTAGATCACCCAGTGAAGGCAGTGATTACTAATTTATTATCATTAATAATTAATGTCTCTTTAAGTCACTCATGTGTCCCCATGTCTTAGACTCTTAGATGGTCATTATAATCATATGACACATACAAAACATAGATGATCATGTTTTAGTTATATTTAGATTTTATTTTCTTATTACTAATAATGCATTGGCGAATATTTCATGCAGAGAAGTGACGGAGGGGGAGCCCCTGAAGCTGTTGATGAGGCCAATGGCCATCTCATCTGTGGTTGTGCAAACATTGGTTATTGTAAGGTCTAAAATCAAACTACTAGCTAGTCCATCTAAATATCTAATCTAACTATAAAACCAAATAATATATACGGTATACTACCACCGTTCTTAAATAAATGCAACGAGTTGAATTTTACACTATTCACATGTTCTTTTTGTACTACGTTTTATTTATTAATGTATTAATATATATTTTTGAAAAAAATATTGTTAAATTTGTCTCATGGTAAATTTTCATAATCTAGTTTTTTTTTTTTAATTTTTTATTAAAAGAGAATTATATATATTAATGGTCAAAGTTGTGTCACGGCAAATGTGAAATGTTGACCGTTGCATTTATATATCGAATTGCATCGGTCCGTTTTTTTAATCTGGCCGTAATTGTCATTTTTTATAATCGTGTCATCACGATTCATAAGGGGCCCCACACCATGGATCGATTTGGCTCTGATACCATGTTAAGACACGGGGTTCCATCCTAAAAGGTCAACGTGAAAGGAGTAGCTCATGTATTAATATAGCATTTTGTTCGTCCAAACTTTTCCGGTGTGGGACATTTAACAATTGACTAGGGTGCAATTCGATAGATCATTGCACACATGATTATACAATTACAACAATTATTGGTGTACATAAAATTTGTACATATTTGACACACATTTGTACGTAATTGTTTTTGCACACAGACAATTGCTGCATGAGCTGTCTGTGTACATAGGCAACAACGTAGTCTACACATTGTTTGTGTGCCTAGACAATTATATACAAATGTGTGGCAAGTGTGTACACATTTTGTGTACAAATAGAATTTTTCATATAATTGACCTCCCCAAATGCACAGGATAATATGAGTTTTGGAACTTGTGAGATGCCTCAACTGGGCGATGATAATAACTCTCCAGCAGCAGAAATGTCACCAGATGGAACAAGCCATTCTAATTCAGCACCAAGCTTTTCATCACCCTTTCCACTTTCATGGATTCTTGGAATATGGTGCTCATTCCCTCTTTTCTTCAGGTAATTATTATGTTTGCACCATCCCTAATTTTTGATAATCCTACTACGCTATTATATTTTTTCCATTTTGTTTTATTTTTATTTTTTTTCCATTTTATTTATTACTAGATATGCGCGTACATAATTTTCTTTTACATGAACTTCAATTGGTTCAGACATGAACTACCTCGACAACAAGCTTGCGGCGAACCCTTAAATAGGGTCTGGTGGCTATGAAGTGTAACAAGAAAAACTAAACATCTCTAACAATGAGAGGGGTTGTTATTGGTTTACATTTCCCCATTTTGAATTTCTGTAAGATGTTTTGAGCAAACTTAGCTTGATAGTGACAAATGCCTTCTGAATCTGAATAATGATTGATCAGACTTTCATGCCTAAGATGTAATTCATTAAACAAAGATCAATCAATTTAAGCCTTTTAATTTCTTCGTTGCATCCTTGTATGTGGCGATATCATATTTTAATTGTTTCTAGTGGCAAGAAAATAATTAACATTTAACGGCACAAGAAGTAAATTAATCATTCTTGTCCAATTTTTAGTACAAAATGTATGCTCATTCACACTTGTGTTAATTCTAGCTTACGAAAGGAAGAATCGATCTTGTTGAACCATAGTCGTGGAGCCTGTTTTATTTTGGCCAAGAAGGGTCTTTCAGTTTGTACACTTTCTCTCTTTGATGTACTACAACGAATTCGAGTGGTTTATCGATATATATCTCCTCCTCAAGCTCTCCATTGAGGAAGGCAAATCTTAGATCATGCTAAAGATTTGTTACTTGTCTTGTGCGGCCAAAGCATTTGTAGATTGACCCATCACAATTAGGCTTGTTTATAGAGACCCATTGTATGCATAATGCATTACAAACAAACTGTCATATAATAACACTACGAAAACCTTTGACATCATTTAGCTAGACCAACAAAAATATATGCAATTTCAACAAAAATCTAACTGTAGTTGGTAACGTTCCGTAGGTATAGACCAACACCAACGTAGTTTGCTACTGTGGGAAAAGCTCAATAACTTGTACCAAAAAAGTAATAACCGTTAGTAATTTAATATGACTTACAACAAACTATCATTTTAATAACTCTGACATGCTCATAACTTTCAAATACAATACTTATTTGAGGTCAATAATAAAAATATAATTTCAAACATCATTCAATTACTACTGCAAGGTCTTTTTACAAATTAAATTGACTAATATCCGTACTAAACAAAAAGTAATACCATTGATTTATTTTTCTTAATATAACACTTAATGTTTTCATATTGATGGAGTGTAAGGTATTGTTCCGTCTTCGGCTCAGGCCTCCAACCTCCACAATAGCTAAACTCTCACACACCACTAAGTATAGTCCACTCCACCTCTCACCAGCTCCACACTCGGATTGCCTGGTCTCACAAAGAAGAAGACAATTGTATCTCTCTATTACTCACACGAGGCTTATATCACAAAGAAGAAGGTGACTCAATGATATAGTAGGCTGCCTGCCTATTAGACACTCAAGATCACATGTGTGGTAAAGGACAGTCACGGGTAAGGCAAGACAAGAATAGGGTGCAGCGGACAACAAGCAATGGGTGCTCACTCCAGGCAAGTCAAACAGGCATATCATTGATTAGGAGGGATTTAGAAAACGGTATCAAAGTGGAGTAAAATATAGGGTGCAAGTCTCATAAAATGGAAGGGAGGCCTTGGTAGGATCAATACCTCCAACATTCTCCACCTTATTGGTCCTAAGTGGTGTAGAAGGTTGGGAGGTGACTCATCATCGTCGGGTCACCCGGAATATCAAAAAAGATAAAACGGGCAATCAATTAGTAAGCAACCCACAGTTATCCACAATCAAAGTTTAACACGCGTTTACGGGACAAATGTTTCTCAACAGAAAGACACTTGGTACCCAAATCTGCGGGATTAAACTCGGACGGTATCTTGCACAGCTTGACTCCACCTGCATTCACAATATCACGTACGAAATGGAACCTAACATCAATATGTTTAGTTCTATCCTGAAATACAAGATTTTTACAAAGATGGATAACCGATTAGCAATCCGAGAAAATAGTAACTCGCTGTTTGAAAACCCAATCTCGAAGACAAGGCGTTTGAGCCAAATGGCTTCCTTAAACGCTTCTGTGGCTGCAACATATTCAGATTCAGTTGTAGAAAGAGCCACAATAGGCTGCAATTGAGACTTCCAACTTATGCAAGAGCCACACACAAAGTAAAAACATAAGAAGTAGTTGACATATGTTAGGTACAACAAGAGTCAATCAACTTCAGGTCATTGAGCCTATGGTCCATGAGGATAAGGCTGCTCAGTACAAATCAATTTTAGGGTTTACTGATGTGATTTGCTCTTCTGTCAACAAAATATGGGTTTCTTGGAACAATGCATCTCTGAATTTATCTAATGTGATTTGGCACACACAGTTTGTACATTTTCAAGTCTCTGCTAGTTATTTTCAATGTTGGATGACTGCTATTTATGGTAAACATAGCTATATTATAAGAAGGGAACTTTGGAAGGGTTTGTGTGATATAGCTAATACTATGACTGATCCATGGCTTGTGGGTGGGGATTTTAATGCAATTCTTTCCTATAATGAGCACAGTGGTAACTCAGTGCCTAATCTGACAGGCTCAAATGATTTTGCTGATTGTATAGCAACTTGCAATCTCATTGATCTTCCTCACAAAGGGCCGCAATTCTCATGGGATGGTGTCAGGTCTAATGGTTGGGTATGGAGACGACTTGACAGATGCTTCATTAATAAAAAAAATTCTTGATACATTTGACTCAGTTCAGAGCTCTATGCTGAACACAAAACTCCCTCAGATCACAGCCCATTATTGATCTAGGCTGATAATAAAAACATTTCAGGTCCAAGATCCTTCCGATATCGTTCTATAAACGAAATCACTTATCAAGCAAACCCCGAAATAGAACAAGCCTTCGAGAGGTTGAGAAATTTAATTCCGCACATACCCTCGGAGGAATCCTCAAACGCTAGCTCTAGTTCTAGCGAATCTGAAGAGCCAAGCACTATGGCTCAAGAAACAAGAACTTTGAGGGAGCTCACAGCTCCGAACTTGAACCAACAACCGTTGTGTATTACCTTCCCTACACTCAACGAGGGTAATACATTTGAGCTCAAATCAGGGCTCATTCATCTTTTGCCATCCTTCCATGGCTTAAGAGGAGAAGACCCAAATAAACATCTCTCGGAATTCCATGTTGTTTGCACGAGCATGTGCCCTAATGGAGTCACCGAGGAACAGATAAAGTTGAGGGCCTTTCCATTCTCCCTCAAAGATACCGCAAAAGATTGGCTATTCTATCTTCCTTCGGGAAGTATAGATACATGGGCGGCCATGAAGAAAGCTTTCCTCGAAAGGTACTATCCAGCCTCTGTCTCCTCATCTCTAAAAAAGCAAATAAGCAATGTGGAGCAAAAAGATGATGAATCGTTCTATGAATATTGGGAACGATTCAAGAAACTTTGTGCAAGCTGTCCGTATCATGGCTATTCGGAGCAAGACCTCATCCTATACTTTTATGATGGTCTTTGCAATGATGATAGACGGATGATTAATGCCGCATGTGGAGGAGGGATCGTTAACAAGACTCCTTCTCAAGCTATGAATCTTATCTCGGAGTTGGCCGAGAATTGTAGATATCACAACGGGCGGTCATCCACAAAAAGAGTCATGGCGGCCGAATCAACATCATCTCTAGAAAGTCAAGTTGCCGGCTTGACTTCTTTGGTAAAGGATTTTCTTTTAAATTCCAAAACCCAAGAAGTCAAGGTCTGCGGCATCTGCACACAACAAGGCCATCCCACCGATGCATGCCCGAGCCTTCAAGAAGAAAACCCCGAGCAGGTCAACGCTTTGGGGTTCCCAAACCAAAAGAGGTATGACTCTTACGGCAACACTTATCATCCCGGGTTTAGAGATCATCCCAATTTGAGATATGGGAATCCGCAAGGAAACCCACCACAAAATAACCCTCCACAAAACCAATTTCCTCCAAAACAACCGTACTCTAAACCCCAAGGCCAAGGCTCAACTATGTCCACCGAAGACATGATCCGAGCACTCACCTCAAATGTCTCAACCATGCAACAAAACATGGTTCAATTCCAACATGAGACAAAATCAAGCATCCAAAACCTTGAGAATCAAATGAGCCAAATCTCAAGTGCGGTGAGTAGGCTTGAAGCCAAGGATTCAACAAAGCTTCCATCTCAAACAGAGCCGAATCCGAGGCAACAAGCCCATGCGGTGACATTAAGGAGTGGCAAAGAATTGGTGATTGCCAAGGAGAAAGCCAAAAGCCACATTGGCGAGGAAGAGGAAGAAGAGCTTGTGGAGAAAGCTCAACCGGAGGAAGAGGAAGCTCACATTTCAACTCCATCCCCGGTTATTCATGAAGTGGAGGCACCATTTCCCGAAGCTCTAAGGGAAACACGGAGGGTGGACAAAGACAAGGACATCTACGAGACATTCTCCAAGTGTGAGGTAAATATTCCTCTTCTTAATTTAATAAAGGGTGTTCCCAGATTTGCAAAATTTTTCAAAGAGCTTTGTACAATAAAAAGAAAACATAGACTCAATTGAAAACAAAAAGTCCAAGTTAGTGAACGTGTTTCTGCAGTCTTTCAAAAGAAACTCCCAAAGAAATACAATGACCCCGGAATGTTCACTATACCTTGTAAGTTGGGCGGCACTACGTTTTCAAAGGCCATGCTAGACTTAGGAGCATCAATCAATGTTATTCCTTATTCTTTGTATAAAGCACTTGAGCTTGGCCCTTTAAACGAAACCAGAGTGGTTATCCAACTTGCGGATAGATCAAACGCCTACCCTAAAGGTATTGTCGAAGACGTACTAGTTATGGTAGACAATTTGATCTTTCCCGCCGACTTTTATGTTTTAGAAATGGAAAATGACAAGAATGCGGTTCCTATCCTTTTAGGAAGGCCATTTTTAAAGACCGCTAGAGCTAAAATTGATGTTTTTAGCGGATCTTTAACTCTGGAATTTGATGGAGATAAAGTTGAATTCAATATTTACGACTCCATGAAATACCCAAATGAAAATCATTCTCTATTTGCCATTGATGTTATAGATCCCATTGTGCAAAATACTTTTGAAATGAATGGGGAGGATGACCTACTAAGTGTAATTGAGAATGACCTCGGGGAAAATTCTTTAGAACTTGCTTTGACCCCCAATAGGCAAGCCATGATGGTGGAGTTGGATAACCATTTCCAACTTCCACTTATGCCACCGGGGTCAAGAGCATTCCCACTAACCATCCCCGAGGAAAAGCCTTTGCCTTCTATTTTGCAGGCCCCCGAAGTTGAGATGAAACCACTCCCAACACATTTGAAATATGTGTACTTGGGAGAAAAAGAAACATTACCGGTCATAATCTCAAACAAACTGACCGGGGAGCAAGAAAGGAAGCTAATTGCGGTGCTTAAAGAGCACAAACTTGCAATCGGGTGGACTATAGCCGACATTAAAGGCATTAGTCCATCTACTTGCATGCACCGCATCTTGATGGAGGATGAAGCTAAACCGGTGCGCCAACCACAACGGAGATTGAACCCACCTATGATGGAGGTGGTCAAAAAGGAGGTCATCAAGCTTCTCCAAATGGGGATAATCTTCCCCATATCCGATAGCAAGTGGGTTAGTCCAACCCAAGTTGTTCCCAAGAAGACCGGAGTCACGGTGGTGGAGAACAAACATGGAGAACTTATGCCCACCCGAATTCAAAATGGATGGAGGGTATGTATAGATTACCGTCGCCTCAACGCGATAACTAGAAAGGATTTCTTTCCTTTACCCTTCATTGATCAAATGCTTGAGAGACTTGCGGGGCATAAATTCTATTGCTTCCTTGATGGCTATTCCGGGTACTTTCAAGTACCCATAGCCCCTGAAGATCAAGAGAAGACAACATTCACTTGTCCATTTGGCACTTTTGCCTATCGACGTATGCCATTCGGACTTTGCAACGCACCCACCACCTTCCAAAGATGCATGATGAGCATATTCTCCGAGTATGTTGAGCTATTTATGGAAGTTTTCATGGATGACTTCACAATCCATGGGGACTCATTTGATTCATGCTTATATCATCTCTCCCTTGTGCTCAAAAGTTGTTTAGAATCAAACCTTGTTTTGAATTCTGAAAAATGCCACTTCATGGTGGAAGAAGGAATTGTTCTAGGCCATGTAATCTCATCCAAAGGGATAGAGGTTGACAAGGCCAAAGTTGAAGTCATCCAATCACTCCCTTATCCTACCACCGTTAGAGAAATACGGTCATTCCTTGGACATGCAGGTTTCTACCGGAGATTCATCAAAGATTTCTCAAAGATTGCATCTCCTTTATGCACTCTTTTGCAAAAGGAGGTGGAATTCATCTTCTCCGAAGAATGCAAGAAGGCCTTCAATACGTTGAAAGAAAAGCTAGTAACCGCACCTATCATCCAAGCTCCCGATTGGTCTCTTCCATTTGAGATCATGTGTGATGCTAGCGACTATGCGGTCGGGGCCGTTTTGGGCCAAAAAGTGGGAAGAGCTTCTCATGTGATTTACTATGCATCCACCACACTCAATGATGCTCAACGCAACTACGCCACCACCGAGAAAGAAATGTTGGCCGTCGTCTACGCACTTGAAAAATTCAGATCATACTTACTTGGAACCAAAGTGATCATTTACACCGATCATGCGGCTCTTAGATTTTTAATGACAAAGAAGGAGGCCAAATCGAGGTTGATTCGGTGGATACTACTCTTGAGCGAGTTTGATGTTGAGATCAAGGACAAGAAGGGCATGGAGAACTTGGTGGCCGATCACTTGAGCCGTTTAGTCCTTGATGAAGGAGATGATCATGTCAAAGATGATATCCGAGGGGAATTTCCCGATGAGACTCTTTTCTCTCTTAAGGAAATTCGCCCTTGGTACGCTCACATTGTTAATTTCCTTGTTCTAAACAGGTTTCCGCCAAGCTTCTCGAAAGCTCAAAGAGAGAAGCTCCAACACGATGCAAAACAATACGTATGGGATGAACCATACTTGTGGAAACATTGCAAAGATCAAGTCATTAGAAGATGCATCCCCGAGACAGAGATAGCATCCATTCTTGCCTTTTGTCACTCACATGCATGTGGTGGCCACTTTGGAGGAAAGCGAACGGCCATGAAGGTACTTGAATGCGGTTTTTGGTGGCCAAGCTTATTTCGAGATGCCCATGTCTTTTGTCAATCTTGTGACAATTGCCAACGCATGGGCAACATCTCTCGAAAACATGAGATGCCGCAAGTTCCTATGCTCTATGTGGAGATATTTGATGTTTGGGGAATAGATTTCATGGGACCCTTTCCTAATTCCCACGGAAATCTATACATTCTCTTAGCGGTGGACTACGTTTCAAAATGGGTGGAAGCAAAAGCCACAAAGACCGATGATGCCAAAGTAGTTGCGGACTTTCTCAAAACCCGCATCTTCTCAAGGTTTGGAGTCCCACGCATCTTGATAAGCGATAGGGCACTACAATAAAATTAGTTTGTAGAGGCATACTAAATTTGCCTCTAAAAATAGTAAATTAGCCTCTAATGCTTTTTGGGGGCAACTTTGTGGTTGCCAACAAATACTCCGTCGCAAAATGATGGTTGCCTCTAAAAACACTCTTTAGAGGCAAAAATAGAACTACCTCTAAAAAGATATATTTAGAGGCAACCATACACATTCACTTCAAAATGCCATTAGAGGCAACTATTTATATTGTTTCAAAATGTTATTAGAGACAACCATATCCAATGACTCAAGATGTTATTAGAAACACTATTATATATGCTTTTAAAAACTTTTAGATGCAACTTTAAATGTGGTCTTGAATGCTTATCAGAGGCAACCATTTATTGGCACAAACCTAAACAATAGGTAATTATTGACAAATATTTTCTAATAGAAATTTTTATCTCATATAAAAATAATTGGTGCCAGATTTCATATATTTTCTAAAATGTCAAAATACAATAAAATTTATTATTAAAACTTGCAAAAGCAACGCTTCCTTTAAAGTATAACAAAAAATACAAATGAATTTTCATTTAACAAAATGTACAAATTACATAAATAACTCTAAAAGGAAACCCACTAGAGTTACTATAACAAATACATTATAATGTAATGGGATCAATCAAATGAAAACAGATTAATTTAGAGGACTAGAGATTCTTGTTCTTCTTCCCCATCATCATCATCATCATCATCATCATCATCATCATCATCTTGCATTCTGTTATGCTCCTTGTTAACCTACCATATTGTAAATTACATATAAGGATTTTTAACAACTTCAAAAGTATTAACAAATAAATAATGAACAAGTAAGAACATCATGCAATTTAAATTTCTTCATTTTTAGGGAAATGCGGGAATAAGTAATTGTTGACATAAAAAACTGATTTTTTGTATACTTGAAAGTGGCTTGCCTTCATCATTTCATATGAATAGCCTTAGGTATTTTGAAAACATAAGTATTGTAAAGGGCTTAAGACAACTAGATCAATAGAAAATGTAATTATAAATCACTATTAAACAGTCACTAAATTACTACAAATTGGAAAATATATTTCTTAGCAATTCAGAGTTATAATGCTCATGGCATCAAATTCACAATAACATAACAGAACAAACTGACATGGCTCAGCAGACACTTAGGAGAATCTGAAAATTACAACATTTAATTCTTCTCTCCCACCCATAAAGACTCCAAGGAGACAATGAACACAGTTTTCTGATAATCAACTTTTCTTACCCTCAGTGGAGGCTATTAATCATTTTTCTTTATTAAATTCATCATCTCAAAGTTATATATTTATCTTGTGCCCATGACAAAGATCAAGTAAGTAATAAGGTTGATTACCTTCAGAGAAAGGTTAGTGACGTAATCAAGACAAGATATAGTCCCTGTGACAAAAACAAATGACCAAGCTATTAATTATCTTGAAGGATCAATGACCAATGAAACTGTGAGTTAATAATTGCCAACCTGTATTAGTTGGATGAATTAAAACATGTGTATTCAGTTGTATAGATAAGTCATTTGTAATTGAGAAGGTAATTCTTCGAACTTTATATGTTTCTTCAATATACGCTTTCTCAAATGGTCATTCAGATCCTCAAATTTGATATTAAAAATAACTAAGCTAAAACAGCCATTTACAAGAAAACAAAGACAAGTAAACATGAGATTAAATATAATGGAGTCTGAGTGCATAAAATAATATGTATTATATACAAAAGATATGTAGAATGCACCACAAATTCTAAAAGTCCTACGCCTCAGTCTGCTTCAAGTCCTAAAAGACTTAAATAAGCCTCAACATTAGATGGTTCGTTGTACACCAACGCCTCCCCAAAGAATAAAAAAAGTTATTTCCATGCACCCCCAAAAAATGTCAACAGTCTACTACGTTAGCAACCAAAAAATAATCAAACATCACAACAGCATAAATCAACACTTGATACTTTGACATAATAAAAGTAATCTATTTCAAAATCAGTTGTAGGACACAGAGCTATACCAAACTTGAAACTCTGTACCGTCACTTTTACGAAAATATCAAACGTTGAAGTCATCATAGATTTATTAGAGAGCACCTAGCTCAGTCCTTGTCCAAGTCCTATTGTTCCCGGTTTAATGGATATATAGGCTTGTAGGCTTTGCAATTCCAAGCTTATTTATATTCATCCTCACTTGCAAAAGTATTAATCTTGATAACCTGTAACAATAGGCAATACAAAAAAAATAGAGAATACATCAAAAATACCAAAGGAATATAACAAAATATCGAAGTACACATGTTGGCAAAGAAGACCTTCACTATATGTATCCTTTTTTTACTGTTGTGCAGCACTTTCACTCTGGCGGATGTGTGCGTTTGCAATATAGAGCAGTCCTTACATTCCATTCTTCCCGGGTCCCCTAGTGCCTCCCATGTTTGCTCTTTTTTGTGAAATAAAGGGGAAAATAAACCTTGATTATAGTGAATAACTGAATTTTATTCCCTGATGAACTAAACAGATACAATTATAATTGGAGACAACATGTTTAAGCCATCAACGAAGGCATAAATTTCAAATAATCATTCTTCCATTCAAAATTGTAAATCAAGCAATTGAATAGAACTAAAATTTTACATCTACTCCAGCAACATAAACTTCCAAGTCCAATTGTTTAATTGCAAACCGTAAGGCTTTTGGTTTTCAGGCTATCATAAGACATCAAAATCAGAAACAAAATAATCAATCGAACTTCCCATACGAAAAACAAAACAAACCGTAATTAGAATAAAGAAGATTCGAAAATTTAATAATTAGAACTGTTTGCACCAGTTTTCATTAGGCTATTGATAATTAAATGATGGGAAAATTTGTTTACCTAGACAACTTGATGCAGCTTTCTTTTTTGAGGAGGGGCCAAGTGACTTTGCAGAGTGGCCTAGTAATCGTCTATTTTACCTGGGAGCAGTTCTCCGTTCAAGTGCAGAGCGGCCATGTAATCGTCGCAGGTAGATCTGCCGTTCGAGTTCTTCCATTCGCAGAGCGGCCAATGACGTTCGAGTCTTGTGGAATTAGAGTCGCGTCTGTCAATGAGTAGCGATGAGTCGATGACGGCGTGTACGAATGAAGGGTTTTCTCTGGAACAAAAGAAAGATGTGCGTTCAGGCCTTTTCTATTCCTGAAGGAAAAGAACACAACAAAAGTGGAAAATAAAATGTGAGCGCTAGGCGGTGCTTTTAATATTTTGGATTGACGCCATCTGCTAAAACAAAAATTTTAACCACATGATGTTTTTTGCACGAGGTTGTTAGGGTATTAATTAACGAAAGGATTACTTAAAAAACATTAACAAAAAGAAATTGAAAGAGGTTTTTCCTTACATATATTACTTAATTATACTCCCTCCGTCCTCTTTTATATTTTCTTAGTTCCTATTCACTTGGTCAACATAAATCACTCTTAATTTCTTACTTTATATATCAAAAATTTATCAAATTTGATTCAGGCTTTTGCGCCTGTGTAAAGCTTTTAATGTAGTTTCTAAATATGTAATTTGTTTTCCTAAAAATAATTTGAGTGCGGACAGGGATCCGTTTGCTTTATCGTCGGTCAAACATTGTAAACCGTAAAGGGACAATAAAAAGGGGACGAAGGTAGTAACTAATAGACAAAATATTACTATAGTGTTAGAATTGAACACAATCATGGTCATTAAAATTTCTATGATAGTCACTAAGTCATATTTTAGTCAACTACCTTTATTTCAGTCATATATAGAGTATTTGTCATTATTTTCATATTAAAATGGTCAGAAAAAACTAATCAACTTTATAAACATACAAAATGTGATTGTTATTAGTATATCTATATCTATATTTATATCTATATCTATATCTATATCTATATTGCGATCATTTTCAGAATCTGACATAGTCAATTTTCTTGTAGTGTTTATAAATGAAAAAAATATTTGACGTAAATTTATTTTGTTGTGTTGTTACACTATTTAGAATTTATATTTCAAACAACCCAAATCAATGAGTTGACATTTATGAGCATATGCTTTAAAAACAATTATAATAACATAATTAATTTTTACACACCATCATAAAAGTATGTCTCCATGTAACACATTTTAGAGACAGCCATTAAAATGTGCCTCCAATATCACTTTTTAGAGGCAACTATATAAATGTGTCTCTAAATAGCACTTTTTAGAGGCAAATAAAACAGGCTTGCCTCAAATAGCACTTTTTAGTGGCAAATAAAATAGGGTTGCCTCCAAATATCACTTTTTAGAGGCAAATAAAATAAGGTTGCCTCAAATAGCACTTTTTGAGGCAACCATGATCCATTTGATGCAAAAACAGGTTTTTAGAGACAACAATATATAAGTTGTCCCAATGAGTTGCCCCTATAAATGAATTTTCTTGTAGTGGGGGCACACACTTCTACAACAAAACTGTGAGTGCCTTGTTAAAGAAATATGGCGTCACCCACAAGCTCTCCACCGCCTACCACCCACAAACAAACGGCCAAGCCGAGGTCTCGAACAGGGAGTTGAAGTCTATACTCCAAAAGACGGTGAATCCTAACCGTAAAGATTGGAGTCTTCGCATGGATGATGCCTTGTGGGCATATAGAACCGCTTTCAAAACACCAATTGGAATGTGTCCCTATAGGCTTGTGTTCGGGAAGGCTTGCCACCTCCCGGTCGAACTCGAACATAAGTCTTATTGGGCGGTAAAAACATTCAATCTTGATATGGAGCAAGCGGGGATGAAAAGAAAGCTACAACTCCAAGAGCTAGAGGAGCTTCGACTTGAGTCCTACGAGAATGCCGCCATCTACAAAGAAAAGACGAAGGTATGGCATGATAAAATGATAATCAGGAAGGACTTCCAAGTTGGAGATAAAGTCCTTTTATTCCGATCACGCCTCCGTCTTTTCCCCGGTAAACTGAGATCACGATGGGAAGGACCATTCGAGGTGGTCAAAGTCTACTCACACGGAGCTGTTGAGATCAAAAGCCTTGACACCGATAAAATCTTCAAGGTTAACGGACATCAACTCAAACCATTCCTTGAGGGCTTCCAAAAAGAGAGCATTGAATGCATGGATCTCTTCGATCCAATCTATGAAGGATGAACATAACTATGGCGTCGTGCCACGACGTTAACTAAGGCGCTTCTTGGGAGGCAACCCAAGTCAAGGTACGCATTTTTCTTCTTTTCTTTTCAAATTCTTGCTTTTGAATGTCAACTTTGAGAAAATAGGGGAGAATTCTCAAGAGAAAAATGAGGGAAAACCATGTTTTGAAAGCCTGGAAAACCTCCGATCGGTCTTCATCACTTAACCGATCGGATCCACGCTAAAAAAGGATTAAAACTTGACAAAAACACTTCCCAGGGAAGGATACCCGATCGGGCACCATAACCATACCCGATCGGGTACATACGGAAAACAAGATCCTTCAGAAGACCCGATCGAGGAGCTGGAAAATTTTCAAGAGGGTACCCGATCGGGTACCCATAAGGCCCGATCGGGTACAATAAGGAAATTTAAAAAGTTTCCTTCGAATTAAATTCCCCGATCGAGTACCCCCAAACTCGATCGGGTGAGAACCCCTGGAGCTTATTTTAAAAAATCGACATGATACCCGTTCGGGTATTCAAGTCACCCGATCGGGTGAGATACTCTGAAAAACCAAAACTCAGTTCGAATTAATTTACCCGATCGGGTATTCGAGTCACCCGATCGGGTACTATACTCTGGAAAACAAAAGTTACTTTCGAATTAAAATACCCGATCGGGTATATCGGGCCACCCGATCGGGTACACGGGATTTTAATCAGATTTCACCCCATTTTCGGTCATTTCATCTTCCCCAAACTCCCAAATCGCGAACCCCTCTTCCCAAATCCCCCATTTTCGGACCTTCAAGCTCCCATAACTCACCCAACACTCCACCAAATCCTCTCATACCACCATCAAAACACTCCTCTCACCACCCTCTCCAACCTCATACCCAAAAATCGCCACATCTCCATCTCTCCCCAAAAATCCGAAACCCTACCCCAAAAACCCCCAAATCCGAATTCAAGCTTGAAATTTGGGCAAAATGGCACCAAAAAGAAGTCAACCAGAGAGCTCCAATGCTAGAGGACCAATTCCGGGGTATGAGACCATCCGCTTTGGGCCGGGAGATCACCGCAAACGATTTATGGCCATCATCAAAAGGCAAGTAGTTCCTTCTAGATTCCTATGTCATAAAGCTCTTACACAACTAGGCTTGTTGGATGGAATGAGGGAATTATTTGATAGGTTGGAGATGAATTTGATTTTTGATATGAAGTATAATTGTGTTGACAAAGTGATTTATGAGGTGATGAGTTCGGTCAAAATTGTCCTACATGATGACCCGGCGGAGTTCCTCTACGACAAGCTCACGTTTCGTTGGTTAAACAACGAATACTCAATTACGAGACGTGAGTTTGCGGAACACTTCGGCATCCCCGCACCCCATGAAAGGGGGATACCGGAGAGCACACTTGACGGGCACACCTTATGGGCCAAAATGACCGGAGAAAGGAAGGTGAACGCGTCTAAACTATCCATTAGTCACGTTCAACATCCTCTTCTCCGGATGTTCCTAAAGTTCTTGTGCAACTCCTTACTTGGTCGCCCCAACAATCACCATACTCGGATGGGGGACGTGGCCATACTCACTCTAGCCCTTTTTCATAGACCCACGGAATATAATCTTTGCAATTTGATGTGGGATCACTTGGAGGAAGCATGTAAGAAGACCGGGAATATTGTGGTTGGGGGGTTGTGATGCACTTAGTGAGCAAATTCGGTTATACAGACAATGCTCCAATTCACCCCGATTGCTTAATGCACATTGGTTGGTTGTCCAATGCGGGTTTGATCTCTTTGGGCAACAAGGACCACAATGGAAACCAACGCTATCGGTGGCACATGAAATACCCCGAACCCACCAAATATTTCCCCCTCCCTTGTGATGAATTGCCTAAGCTTAGGTATAGGATGGCCACATTCGAGATCCCCCATTACCTCCTCCCAAACAACATTCCACCCCACCTCCAAGATCAAGCCAACCCACCCGAAGAACAACCCGAGCATCATCCCGATCAAGCCGACAATCAAGGACATGAAGATGTCCACAATGCTCTTCCCGACCCTCCTCAAAACCCGCCACCCCAAGACTTTTTCCAACAACTCTTGGCGGGTCAACAATCCCTCCTTGCCGGGTTCCAAACCATGAGCCTCGATTACACAAAAATGGGTAGGCAATTTACCCAACTTCAAGAAGAGCTAGGCCAATACCGGGCGGAGCAACAAGCAAGGGACCGCCAATTTGATGCTTTCCGGACCGAGCAACAATCGGCATTCCAAAGGATGGAGGAGCAAAGGGCGGCCGATATGCAAAGGTATGAGGACGACTACCGGAGGATGTATGGGCCCACATACTCATACATGTCCCACATCGGCGGCTTTGCATCTATGTCCTCACCACCACCGGCACCCTCTTGGTATAACCCCTCCGATTGGGGTAATTTCGGCGGCTCCACTTCCGGCGGTGGTGGCTATGATGGCGGGGATACGACCATGGGCGAGGGAGGTGGCGATTATATGCAGGGAAACGGCTTTGGAGGCGGCTACTATGGCGGAGAAGGTGGGCACTAAGGATAGTGCCACGTTTCAAGTGTGGGGGAGGAAGCATCATCTCTTGGTATGTCACAATCCCTTTATTTTTTTACCTTGTACTAAGCATTAGTTTCTACAAATAAATTGTTCAAATGTAAAAAAGAGAAAAAAAAATGAAAAAAAAAAAAAAAAATGAAATGCTAGTTAGGTTGAAAACCCAAAAAGGGCAATCTAAGCAACAAGGGCTTAAAAAAAATGATGAGTGAGTGGTAAGAAAGAAAAAGAAAAGAGATGCTAGGATGAAAACCTGAAAAGGCTCCTAGGAAAAATGAGAGATATGAGAGAAGCATTTGCGTTTTGCAGGGCACTATCTCTTGGGGAGGAAGAAGAAAGGAAGAAGAAGAAGTGAGGAGCATAGAAGACCATTAAACCCAAGGAAAAATTTGTTTTGTAACTTCATTTACAATACTTGGTGGTTTTAGTTCCTTATTCCTTCTTATCTATGAACTCATGGTCTTTTGATGGACATTATGTAAACATTTGGTTTTACTCGAGGTCGAGTAAATAAACCAAGTGTGGGGGAGTTAACATTCATGTAATTTCCATATTTAAATTTGTGCTTTTAATTAGTTTCGAGTGATTGTTACTTTGGAAATTACACACTTTTGGTGTAAATAGTTTAGTTTGTAAAATATTTGTAATATGTTTAGATTATGTTTATTCTGAGCTCAAACAGGTCCAAATACACTTTGGAGACCATTGGTGAACATCACCAGTGCAAGGAAGGTGCAAGAATGCAAGAAAAAGATTGAAGATCTCGTTTTTTTGGTCTGTACCCGATCGGGTATGACCTATACCCGGTCGGGTACCCTTCTGAAATTTCGAATCAAATCAAATCCGGGAACAAGGCATCATGCGGGAAGATTTTAACACGTTCGGGTGTCCATACCCGATCGGGTGACCGACAGACCCGATCGGGTATGACCCCATTTTCCAGCTTCGCCGAAGCCACGTACATCTGGTACCCGATCGAGTGGGCTGAAAACCCGATCGGGTACACGACCCTGCAGGCCTAAAAAGCCTATAAATACACCCCATTTCCTCCACAAGAAGACCACCAATTCACATATACTTCTTAGCTCAGTTTAGACAAGTTCTTTCTTTATATTTTTCATCATGTTTAGTCTCCAAATGAGGAGCTAAACTCTCCCATCTTGGTTTTGCTACTTTGAAGCTTAATGAATTTGTAAGTTGTGAGTTATTATCTTTAATCTTCTTCCTTGAATATTAATTCTTTCTTTAAATACTATTTCTATATCAATGTTGGGGAGTGTTACTAAGATGACAATTAGTTAACATCTTGACATTAGTTATAGTAATAGTTATTTCTTCCTCTACGTTAATATCGGGGAGTGTTACTAAGATGACAATTAGTTAACATCTTGATATTAACTATAGTAGGATTCATCTTCTTTATTATTCTTCCTTGAGTATTAATTAATTCCTATTCATATTTCATATTAATATTTTGAACATTACTTAAAGGATCAACTAGTTTTGTTTCATATATTAATTATCACTAGAATCGGTCGATTAATACGCTTGTTATTAATTCGGTCCTTTCGCGGTAGTAAACTTGGTGTATTAATGCATGCGTTTCATGGTTAATAAACCAAGGGGAATTAATTATATTGATTAAACCAATAAACCGCTTGTGTTGAGGTTATCAATCTCAATCGTTTTCATCTTGATTTTATTGCTACTATCGAGTGAATATACGGCGCGTGTTCTATATTAACTCGGTAGTAAGTTTTATTAATGAACGCGTCTCGTTATTAATAACTACCCTCGATGAATTGGATATACTCCTCGTTTGAGTATTCGAGAGGAAGATAGTTAAAGATATAACCGGGATCGACGAACATTTCATTAAGTGGATAAAAGCAAAGCCAAGTCTTCTTCTCATTAATTAAACCACATAACTCGTTCATCTTCGTATTCAAATATAATTTAAAGTTCATCAACCAAATATAAACCCCCCCCCCTTATTGTTACTTATCTATCTCCGTAAGAAGAAAAGTATTCCTTTCCCTGTGGATACGAACCTTACTTCACTATACTACGTATTAGTGTCGTATTGTATTATTATTTTGAGTGCACACACGACAAAGTGCACGTCAACACAACCACATGGACAAACTTACAACATGCAAACCACAGGACTACACTAAGTAGTTCATACATTCACTCGTTTAGCAATATTTAACTAAACTTACATTCACTAATTCAGGCTTAACTTGCACCTTTATCCATTTTAATTTATGCTCAATATTTATTTTAAGTTACTCTTGAATAACATATATCAATTATGTGTTTGTTGTAATTTTTAATTCAGTTTTTATTTTTTTAATTGGATATATCAAATTATGTATTTATCATACGCGTATTCTTTTTTTTAATAAAATGTTATCATATTCTTTAATTATTTGAAGAACGAGATATATATTTATAAAGGAACGATTAATATATGAGTTAAGTTGGTACTCTTGTGCGCTTAAATATATAGTAGTATATGTTAAATATTTGCACAGGAGACTTTGTAACAAATGACTAGCGTAGTCCAGTTGTTCACATTGCATTTGTACTACCCTCTAGTTTTTAATTATAATATAAACTCCGTATAATTTCTTACACTTTATTTAAATTAATAATATAATTTGTTAAAATTTGGCGTGAGCTTGGGCACAACATGACACTTATTTAAATTTTTAAAATTTAGTTTTCAGTATATTTTTAATTGAATACCTGAAATTATTATGCTTTTATTATATTTTATAACTATTTGAGGAAGTAGTAATACATTTTTTAGAAACGAGTAATACATGAGTTAAGCTTGTACATTCATGTACATAGCATGTGTATAGTTAAAATGTTACTAAGGGCGAAATTATCACATGTGGATTAGTCAGCCCAGTAGTATGGAGCTTGTGCTGTGTTCACTAGGTCAAGCTAGGATTCAATTCTCCCTAGTAGCGTTTATTTTTTAACATTTTTTTAACATACAATTTGATGATCGATATGGAAGAGTCAAATGACGTGGAATATGTGATGTGGCCACTGCTGACAAGACATAGGTAGACATAGCGACATGGCAGATGACAAGGCAAAAGTATCCTTATTTGGGAAATAAGTTTAAAAATACCCCTATTTGGGAAATAAGATTGAAAACTACCCCTATTTGGGAAAAAACTCCACTTTACCTTCTTCCTTTTCTCATTGCTTTTGCCTTCATTAATAATCAATCAATCACTAAGTAAATCAAAAGCATAAAGATTAGATGAAAGTCCAAGAGAACGTGTTGAATTTTTGGACCACAAGGACTTAACTTCAACAATATGTTATTGTCTTATTATATGTATATCATTGCATATATGCATATGATTCGTCTAATAATATATATGCATACACACACATATTTAAACTTAGATTAATTAAATAATTGCTAAAAAGCATGATATATAAATACTTTGCATTCTTCTATTTAGTGACAGATGTTTGTGGCGGAAAATGCTCGTCAGCAATTAGTGACGACAAATCCGTCACAATAATCTGTCACTAAAGAGTGGGGGACTGAATCCGTCACTAATCAGTGACGGACAAAATCTGCCATGATCGAATTTGTGGTGGATAATAGGGTTCCGCCACCACTTCCTCCACTAATTAATGACAGATTCCGTCAGTAAATTCTGCCACTAAATTACGAATTTCTTGTGGTAAATGTAGAGTTCTACAAGAATAAATGAAGTATAAGAAACCAAATTTATTTTTATTAAAAAGAAAACTCAAAGTTTCGAGAATGCTCAACAATCTCGGTCTTTTATGACCAATTGTTATATTACACAACTCAATGAGTAAGAACATTAATCGTTACACTCATTGCTATATGTAGTACAAGCATAGGTGCAATCGGGCTTTTCTTCATAATAATTGTTTTATTTTCACTTTTAGCTTGTTGGATTTTGTATAATTATTTACGATCATATATTTATTAATTTGAAATTATATTTTTATGTGTTAGCAGTTTAATGATAACATGCAGTAATAGTTAAAATATTTTTTATCTTAATGCATGGTTATCGATTCTTATATTTGTTCTTGTAAAAACTTATAGAACCGAATCGATATGAGATTAACGGTTCTTCAAATGGTTCCTAATTTTCTGTGAAGAACTGAATCGATCTCACCCCTACATTTTTCTTCGTATGACGACCTCTCACTTTTTAATTTTTTAAGTGTATCTTGTGTATCAGTATAATGTAGAATCTTCTTGATCAACTTTATTTATCATAGGTTGATATAAAAAATCAAAATTTAATGTTCAAATCTTGCATATTGAGACCATTCGGGTAACCACCTCTTGACCAAACTGGTACTAGTCGAAGATTTATTGGCCGGTTTGTGATCCCAGGTAAATAATTAGTCAAATCTACAATTAGATCTATGTGTACTTGTGATGAGTAGAAGACAACTGGAAAAATCTACAAAAATCTTTGGTGATGAGAAAAGACAATTGCAGAGCATTACTAACGTACTAAGAATGAGTTAAAAAATTCCACGAGAATCCATGATTTTAGAAACCTATAAGAATGAAATGGAAGTATGAATACACCTATGTTTTTTATGGACTTTTAAAAGTCTACATTGAATACGCCTAGACTTTTGTAAAGTTTTAAAAGTTCACATTGAACACACTTAAACTTTTAAAATCAATTGACTTTTAAAATTTTGTCACTAATTCCTAATACAATACACCCCTATAAGTTTATTGCGGAGTATATCTTAAATTAAGGAGGTGTTTCTTAAAAATAAAAAAATAAAAACTTTTCATTTTTTACTTCAAAAGAGGTTGAAACAAATGTTTTCAAAGGACAACTTCTGTTTAAATTAAACACTTAAAAGATAAAAGTAGATTGCCAGAGAAGTGTTTCAAACTGTTTACCACATTTTCTATTACACAACAAACATTCTTTTATCAAACAATGTTAACTTTCACTTGTTACAACTGTTTTTTTTTTCCTCAAAAACTATCAACTTAGCAAACCAAAATATCCTGAAGGGATGTTTTGGGGTAGGGGTCAAGGAACACCCTACTTGTTTTTTAAAAACATAAAAGAAGAATACAAATAGTAGGAGGACCGGACCAAAACCTACTCAAGGATAGTTAGTAGCATCAAATTTAAGAATACCCATGAAATGGTTTAAATGGTGATTATGGGTTTTCAATTACAACAAAAAAATGTGTTCCTGTAAGCAAAAAACTCAGCAGCGCAGTTGATGCGAGGATGAGTGAGGGTAATCGAGCAATTATACTCTCTCAAGTGTCTTTTGATTTCTTGCATTTCCAGTGTTGGACAGAAAAAACCCATGATACCCAAAAAAAATATCTATATTATCAAATTCAAGAATAAAATTGGAGGTATTTATCTGATAATAGTGTCAATGATAGCGTTGTAGGTGGTAGTTTGGGTGTGACTAGTCCGATAATATGCCCAATGTAAGCCCACGAACTATCCCGATAAGGTGCAGTGGTAGGGGTAAGATTTATAGTGGCAATGTTTATATTATAGATAAATCCTTTGGGAGGCTTTTACCAATGGTTGAGGCAGATGTCGGGCTTGATTTTCTTGGGAGGAGTGGTACACATGTTTATCGGGGTACGTGGGCTCAAGGTAGAGAAAGGAATGACATTTGAAATGGATAAAATATCAGTTGTAATGACTTTTATTTTCTCAGCTAATTTACTTAAATGTCTCTCTACTTTATGAGAGAAATGACAAAATAACAAAGTCAAACTTAATTTGTTACCTTCTTAAATTTTTGTGTCAGCCATTTCTTACGAATCAAATTAGGAAGGAATTAGTATATCTTTTAGAGGCTCAAAGAGTTCTTAGTCTCTTACCTCAAAAGATTGTCTTAGAAATGAATTTGTGTTTGGAAGCAATTGTTTTAGAGGCAACTATACTTTTGCAACAAGTTTTTAGAGGCGGGCACAACAATGTTGCCCCAAATGATACTATTTAGAGGCACATAAGATATGGTTGCTTCAATGTACTTAGAATATATAAATTTAGAGGCAACAATGATTTATCTGATGCTAAAAATGACAAGCCCGTTTGGTAGCACGAAAATCGACTGGTTTGGCTGTTTTTGTTGGAATTTATGAAGTTCTGGCTGAAGTGGCTGCATTGCCTGATTGTGCTAATTTTTTTAAAAAATTTATTTTTAAAATATATTTTATTTATAAAATAAAGAAAAAATTACATGTAAAAATAGCTAAAATGGTCATCTACAGTAACACCAGCCAATACAGCCAGAAAAGTAACCCCAACATTACTTTTTCTGCTTATTACACAATCCAGCGCGCGAAAGCTAGCAAAAATTACGTGTTAGGTGAAAAGTTGGCTGATAAGCCTAATAAACTGAAAAACAGTGGTTCCAAACGGCCTCGACATTTAGAGGCAATAATATGTTAACTGCCTTAGGGAAAAGAAAGTGGGTGAAATTAAGGGAATTTGGGAAAAGAACAAAAAAACATACGTAGTACTCCCATTAGAAAGAAAAACGGTGTCGTATGTGGTACGAGCATACCATGTTCATGATATGCCGATACCACGGTATAATTTGCCGGAGTATTGGACCGTATAGGGCATACCGAAAAATAAAATATAATCAAATATAATACTCCGTATCTAAAAGTGTGAAATTGGAAATATGGTAATAATTAAAAAAGATGACATTATTCTGCGATAAAGGTAAGTAATCAAACAAATTTTGAGGGGACCCCACGAATTGCTACTTCCATCGATTTCTGGTCCTGTTTGTCTATGCTTTCATATAAAGATACTTTCCTGTTCTTAAATAAATGCAATGGTCAACATTTCACACTTGCCGAGACACAATTTTGACTATTAATATAAATGATTTTGTATTAGTAAAAAATTAAAAAAAAAATATATTATGAAAATTTACAATGAGACAAGTTTAACAATATTTTTTTCATAAAATAATATTATTACATTAATAAACAAAACCTAATCAAAGTAGAACGTGTGAATAATGTAAAAGTCAAAGTGTTGCATTTATTTAAGAAACGTAGTATTTCGGAAATAGCTTGGCTTGATTGTGAATTGTGATTGATTCGAGAAAGGAATAAAAAATATAATGGCTTCTTGGTGCAGGTGGCTAATGTTGTTGACACTGGTTTCTTCAATAAAACTGCTGCTAGCAATTCCGGTGAATTCCATGTCCAGAAACGGAGGAGGGTTTAAGGCGACTCTCCGGCGCGTTGACTTCAACGGAAACTTCACCACCCTAGAGCGTCTGCAACGCGCCATGACTCGCGGGCTGCCAGCTGATCAGAGACTGGCGGCCGGCAACGACGTGCGATCAGCGGTCATCCCCGTCCCCGGCGAGTTCTTGATTACGCTCGGCTTCGGCAGTCCGCAGGTGTGGTTGGATTACATTATGGACACCGGCAGTGACATGATCTGGACGCACTGTTTGGACAACAATTCTGGGAGTACAGATGATTACAACCCCCAGAATTCGTCTTCTTTCTCGGAGCTCCCCTGCTCCGACAACCACTGCAATTCAACGGCGCTGCCGTCTCTGTCGTGTGACAACAATAGTTCAGTATGTGCTTTCAACATCACATATGGGAGTGGAAGGACAAACGAGGGCAAATTAGGCAGAGACAGTATCACATTTGGGAACAACATTACCGCCCAAAGTGTCATTTTCGGTTGCGGCCATGTTCACGACAGGTGGGGGCAGTCGCAGCCCCCACCTGCCGGATCGTCCGGTATAGTCGGGCTAGGCCGCGGGAAGATGTCGCTGATTTCGCAAACAAAAATGCCGATCTTTTGGTATTGCTTGCCTGGCATGGCAAGTCTTACCCAGAGCACGCTTCAAGTGGGACTTCTTGGCGGCGGCGAGAGCAACGATCCTATGATCGCCGCCGCCTACTCACAAGAAGTTGTGAAAACTACCCCATTGTTACCAAATGATACACATTACAGTATTCGTCTTAAGGGGATAAGCGTCGGCCACAAGCGGTTGCATCTCCCAGAGGCGGAGTTCGAGTCGAACCCGGATGGGAGCAGCGGGATTGTGGTCGACTCTGGCACCCCCTTGACTTACTTGCAACCGAAAGTGTTTGCGGCGCTCAAGGAGGAGCTTATCAGTCAGTTGGTGGTGACGGAGTACGATGCCGGTGCCGCCATCACGGGGCTGGATTTGTGTTTCACGATGCCATTGCAGTCCGATGATAAAATTTTCCCGAAGCTGTCCTTCCATTTCGATGGCGACCTGGATTTGGAGCTTCCCAAAGAGAACTACTTTGTAGACTTGGAGACCCACAACATGTCATGCTTGGCGATGTTAAACACGAGCAAGACAGGCGGGATGACCATATTTGGAAACATTCAACAGCAGAATTTGAATGTGACTTATGATCTTACCCAGAATACTCTCTCCTTTAAGTCTGCACGATGCAATCAGCCATGACTTCATTCCTTTTGTCTTGCATTTGTCATGGACTCATGGCCGGCTAGGGGATCAAATGCATAAATCAAATCGGTATTGTTGCATTTTGGTACATTACCTTTTAAATGAATCAAAACATCACAAAATGTTTCAGTTGGATATTTTATTCAAACTTGCAAAAAATTACATATGACAGCCGAAATTTTATGCGCAAAGTTTACTTCACCTTATTTTTGCCCATATAATCAATAATTCAATATAGGGTGACTCTACATATGGAATTTTGATCATCATGAATGATTTTTTTGTCACAAATTTGAATAAAAGCTCAAGTTGAAACATTTATTTATATTTATGATACAGGTCTTATTTATTTAAGAGTTAAGATAACACAATCATTGTGATCATTAAAATTAATTATTCCAAAGGATTGTAATGATTATTCAATAAACATGCTCCGTACTTGGCTATTTAATTTCCTCTTCTCATCATATTGGGTATATATTACTTTTACTCCAATGCCAATATCCAACCAGGAAGAAGATAATGTTATTTTCTTGTGCTTGGTTTGTTGATTTTCGGGGAACTTGGTTGTTGTCTACGAGTTGTCCGGCTGAGTTCTAATCTGGTCTAGGGTTTGTCCGGCTCGTTTTTAGCTGCTCGAGGGTTTGATCATGAGTATCGTTGCTTAGCTTCTTTTTCTGTGTCTCCGATCCGGCAATCATTTTGTTGGCAAGGGAAGAAAAAACGGTTAGGCGACGGTCGACAGTGCTCCCGGAAGGCCAGAACAGCACCGCCTAAAATACTGAGATAAGACAAAAAATGGCAATGCGGCGGTGCTCCTCAATTTCTTACGGAGTATTTAATTTTATCCGCTCATACGTATATAATTAGGCTATTTGATTCTCTTTTATATATTATTTAATTCATGCATTTGGTTTTAAATTATTTATTCAATTTTTATATGTGTAGTGTACGTATATGTATACTCCGTATTATTTAACTTTTATATGTGTAGTGTACGTATATGTATATTCTTAAATTTTAAGAATAATTGTACTGTCCTAAAATGTTTAAGACTATGAGATGTTAATAAATTAGCTACCGCCAATTTAAAAGCCAAAATTGAACGGAAGGACTCGATTAATGTAGATTAAATAGATTATGGACTAAAAAATGATAGATTTAATAGTTCGAGAATCAAAATGATATGATGATGATAGTTCAGGGACCATTTAGTCATTGTACTCTTAAATTAATTAGTTTTGAATTATTTCTTGTCCAAACATTTTTATATTTTCAAATTGATCTTATACTAAAAATTAATTACTTATCAAACTTAATACTCCGTAGTTTTTTATTTACAGCAAGTTTTTTTTTTTCACGGGAAAAGTAAAAGGTAAAAACACGCATATGTTCCAGGCGGCGTAAATGTTTCTCCATTAATGCTCCTAACCTTTTTGACGATATTGCATACATTTCTTTCGGCGAAATCAATCATTAACGGTCTCTTTGTGACTTTGTTAGGTAGAAAACGCATATAATAAAAGAAAAATTACATAAATATTAGTACCTCCGTCCCATTAAGATTGGGACGAGAGAAGGTGGCACGCTTATTAAGAAAAGTATATTTGTGTGATTGATATTAAATTGATAAAGTAAGAATAAAGTTAGAATGATTTAGAGCCACACAATCTTTACCAAATATGGTATGAGACAATCTTAGTGAGACTTTCTGAAAAGGTAAAATGGGACAATCATAGTGAGACGGAGAGAGTAGTACTTTAATATTAGTACTTTAAATCAATCTAAAAAATATATGACTACAAATTTGTTAGGTAGAAAACGCATATTAGTACTTTAAATCAATCTAACAAATATATGACTACTAATTGAAAGAATAAGGTGATTTCCCCACAATTACTCCTAGATTGCTGTACGTGAGTGGTAGTTATGGCCACTTACTCACTTTTTTGTAAACCCAAACTATAATATTCACGTAAGAACTCAAAATAATCCAATAATTTATCAAGAGGAGGTTTTTGATAAACATGCGTCTGGTTAGTAATTTTTAATTGTTTTTTTTGAATTGATTGTTTGATATAGTTATATCCATGGAGTAAAAAAAAGTTATATCCATGGAGTATTTATTACTTTATTTGTACAATCCACCGTTATTTAAAAATTGCAATAGTTTGACTTTCCCTTTTATCATCGCACAACTTTAACTATAATTATATTTAACTACGTAATACAATCGTAAACATTAAAAAAAGTTAAAGGACTGTTTACTAATAGAGATATTTTCTTTTCTTTTTTTCTGTTTTCCATTCTCCAATTTTCTGTTTTCATTTTCTAGTTCTTCTATCTCTAATTTTATATTTTCATTTTCTAGTTTTCCATTTTGAAATCTGAAAACATGTTTATAAAAAAATTTCACCCGATTTTGTGACCGATAGAAAGTACGGTCCCAGTTCGAAACCGAACCTAATACAACCCACGTAAGGTATTTGGTCCTGGATATAGGAAAATCAAGGCAAAAACTGGCCGGTCCCAGTCGATCCCAACAGCCTTCATTGTTAGGAGCCCATGGCTGTCAAAAGGTTATTGCCAAATTTCCCCAATTTTCTCTTATAAGTTACATCTTTAACAACTTAATTTTTTGTAGAAATAAAAAGTTGGTGATTGATTCAATGATTCCATCCAAATTGATGACTAGAATCTCGGGTGAGAATTATGATGCATTGTGTTGGATAGTGCGATGACATTTACATTATTACCCACATTCGAAGAATTTTAAATCTGCAATCCATCTCCTTCGAAGTAATCAACATGGCAGTCAACCATGCAACACATTACATTACATTAGTGGAGGCAACAGCTCTCAACCTACTCAGTTTACCAACATCCTAAAATTTGATGCCATACGATTCTCTTATATTATTTTGTAATTTCCCGTCTTTTCCTTTAATTTGTTTTTCCGAGTAGGCATCGATTTGGTCCCCCCTACCCTTTGTAATTCCTTTGCATTTTAATAAATTGGCGGAATGTTCCCCCAACCCATCCCAAAACTCCTGTGGGTTTTGGACATTACCGGACATTAAAAAATAAATAATATAATATACACCAGTTCATTTTCTTTCTTCTTGAATTTGTTTAATTCATTTCTTCTTTTCAATACTATATTTTAATATGGTACTAGATCGAGTCAATTCAAACTCGGTCTAATTCTCCTAATTTTTTACTTCATTCACCATACTTGTAATCAAGATGGTGGATGGCCATGAAGACAACAACAATGGTCAAACACCAACTATTGATTGTGATGAACTCTTGATCTGGGGTGGGTGAAATCCGGGAAAATGGAGAGTCTGGAAAGTGTTAAGTCAGATCGAGTACAAAATTTGGCAGAGTAACAACAAAGCTCAAATTGGATCCCTTTCCACATGGTGGAAGGTGATATTTATACTAAGGAAAAATACATGGCCAACAAGCCAAACAATGTGGTGATATGAGGACACGTGTCCCACCTGTCTAAGAAGCATGAATGTACCAGTCTAATAGGACGGTGACACGTGTAATGGTGAATCGGTGATTGGAGAGATATCTTTGACAAATGGCTCATTGGTGTTGTATGTAACAGAATCCGTCCTTTGTGTGTCAGAACCCACTCGCATGCCACACGTGTGTAACCTGAAATATTCCTTGCGGTAACCGCCATGGTGACGTGGCCATAGTTTTGTGTGGTACTCAACTGCTGAAATGCACAAGTCCATAGTTGGTTAGCGGGGCCCCGAGCTCGGTAAGTGGGAGCAGAGCTCGGGTATGGTAAGCTTATGCTGGAGGATTCGATCCCTATCTTCCATTTGATCAGTAGTGATATTATCTACACTCTGTTGACTTTGGTTGACTTCGTAGTCATGCTTGAGGTAAGACTGGTACCGACCTTGCCGAGAATCGAGCTCGGCCTCGGGTTCGGTCTTATCGTGGTGATCTGGGAGTCGAATCTTCGGACCGACCTCGGGTGGGTCGAGGTCGGCCTCGGCGAAATATTTACTTAGTGTTCCGAAGACTTTCTTTGTCTGTGAATGTTGGTACCCCTGGGGTATATGGGAATATACTTCATCAGGTTGCATATCCCGGTCCATTTTTTATGCATTCCAACGATGAACCCGGAAAAATGTCTTTGTTACTTTACTTCTACGAGATGACTATTACGGTGATTGACCGGATAAGATGAGCAATATCATATATATGCCACATGTTAAGGCATTGACTTGTTCGGTGTTCTCTTCTTGTAGTGTCGGACATGCATCGGTAGGGTAGACTTCTTGCTTGGGAAGGGGTTTTGTTGACAATTTCCCCTCAGCATGCTACGTTCACCATTCATCTGTATTGATCAGCAAAACCGACATAGAATTGAAGTAGAGGATGAGGTCTACCTCCATATATACCCATGGTAGGGGAAACTAACACACAGCTTCCTCAATCGTTTTCAATATTCGTACGACGATTCATCATCTTTTTGTTCGATGTTACTGATTTGAGTTTTGATAGATGATGATATAGAGGCGGGGTAGTAACTTTCTAGGAAGCATTTCTTCAATACCACCCATGTTTTTATACTTCCTGAGGGAAGATAGAATAATCAATCCTTTGCGGTGACTTTGAGTGAGAATGAAAATGCCCTTAGCTTGATTTGTTCTTCAGTAACATTATTCGGTTTTAGACTAGTGAAAACTATATGAAACTTCAAAAGATGTTTGTTTGGGTCCTCTCCTCTTAGACCATGGAATGATGGGAGTAGATGAATGAGCCCCGATTTCAATTTAAAGGTACCACCTTCATCAAGAGTGGGGAAGGTGATACATAAAGGTTATTGATTTATATTTGGGGCTACGAGCTCCCTCAAGGTCTTTGTCTCTAGCGCCATATGGATGTGTTCTTCGGATTTGCTAGAGCCAGCGTTTGATGATTCTTCCGAGTTGGTATTTGAAAATTTACTTCTCAACCTCTCAAGGGCTTGTTCTATTTTTGGTTGTATTTGGTAGGTGATTTCGTTTATAGAACGAGTTTTTACTATATACTCTTGTATAACTCAAAAATAGAATAGTAAGAGATCTTTATACTATTATATACGGAGTATTTTTTGTTTTTCTGATTGTTTTTATAAAAAAAAATTCCTTTTCTCTAAAATTAAAACGACGCCAAATTTGATGTAACTAAATCCATTATGTGTGTCAAAATAAATTCAATACTAGCTAACACTAATACATAGTATAGTGAAGTAGAGTTAGTATCCACATGAAACTATGTATTTCTCTTTTATGAACTTGGAACAAATGGGTGTTTAAGATTGTTTCACTTGAGAATAATTAAACACTAAGATGAGCGATTTATGTGACTTCAATTATTGAGATAAAAGACTTGGTTTTGCTACTTTCCACTTGTTGATATGTTTGTCGACCCTGGTTATATCTTTTACTTTTCTCGTCTCGAATACTTAATCGTGGAGTATCTCCAATTCATTGATGGTAGTTATGAATAAGAGAGCGGTCGTTCATTAACAACTCTTACTATTAGCATTTAATCTCTTTATCTCATTGATGAAATCAATTGAGATTGATAATCTACACACAACGGTTGATAGGGTATTGAAATTGAAATTTTATTGATTAAAAATAATTTAAAGTTTAAAAAGAATTAACAGTTTTTGGAAAAATCAACCAAAACCAGGTTTTTCCAGGTTTGCCAGGTTTTTTTTTTCGTTTTTGACCACTTCTGGGATTTTTAACTAAGTGAATCGGGTTCTGGTTTAGGTCACCGAGTTTCGGGTCGACCCGACTGGTCCCGGTCGGTTTTTTAAACATAGTTTCTCGACTATCTTCCACACATCATCTGCACCCAAGGAGAGGCACCATTATAAGACTCCAATTGTCAAAGACTCATAGTTGCTATTTGTGAGCATATGGACTTGGAATGGAACACCGTACCGCTATTTCCCATATTTGTTAGGGTCTTCTTGCTCTGATACCACTTTGTTGGGAGAAAGTTTTGAATAGGTGGAGGAACTGTGTAAATATTTTTTGCTATAAAGTAGAGAGGTAAAATACTTCTTAATGAAAAGGAAAACTTGTATTTTGATTTGATACAAAAGTTTGGGATTACATGTGTATTTATAGTACTCTATGGAGAAATCTAGAAATACAAAATCTAGAGAGTTCTCTACCAATACTCTTCTAGATAGTACTACTACCTTAAGAAAAATATAGAGAATCAAACCATACAAGATCTTTCTAGAAACTTGACCCTAAACGGTTACATGATTAAGCTCAAAATATTTATGCCCAAAATAGCTAAAACTTCCTATCAAGACCCAAAATCAATTTATTTATTCAACATATCCTAGGTCTGGGTAGTCGGGATGAGAAGGGGGAGTTTATATTTGGCCGGATCAAATCACGGAAAGCGGATTGGACTCTAAAAGTGTCAGAAACTTTAGACATTTGAGAAGCGATTCAGTGGGCTAAGGAGAAAGGTTGGGTGAAGATTATTGTTAATATATTTCAAACTTGAAGTGACAGGGATCCAAGGAGAACTGGTTTACCTTACATTGATTTAGCTATTGATGATGTTAGGCTGCTTAGGCATATGATTATGGAAAATTTGACATTAATAAACCGACCTTTGTCTAGTCTTCTATAAAAGGTCCCTATTATGAATCATCTTAAAAAAAAAACAACCTTTATATGTCATTTCCCTTCAACGGTCCCTATTATGAATCATCTTTAAAAAAAACAACCTTTATATCTCATTTCCCTTCAACGGTCCGTGTGACTTAAAACCGGCTATCCATGTAATTGTTTTTACCTAACGTTTTTAACCTATCAAATTTTTACTGCAATTGGAAAGTTTCAGAGAGCGGGAAGAACACAGACGGAGGACGACAAAGCCAACAGGGTGGTATAGAAAAGTGATGACGGTAAAACCATACTGATACGCGTGTAATTTCCGTGTGTATTTTTATGTTTTTTACTAGTTTTGGTTGTTTGATATTTCGGAAATTGCACACTTTTGGTGTAATAGTTATGTTTGTAATTTAGTTGTAATTCATTTAGATTAGGATCATTCTGAGCTGAAACAGGTCCAAGATCAATCAAATGATCATTGGTGAAGAAGGGTGCAAGAGTACAAGACAAAAAGAAGGCAAATTCCTGATTTTTGACCTGTACCCGTCGAGTATACCATGTACTCGATCGGGTACCAACTTGAGTTTCAATCAGATGAATCAGCAAACAAAGGGACGTGCAGGGAAAGATTTGGCCACGATCAGTTGTCATACCCGATCGGGTACACCGACACACCCGATCGGGTATGCCTTTTATTTTTACCCTGGAATCGATCGAGTAAAGCTTGAATTTAACATTTCACATATACCCGATCGGGTATACAACAGTACTAGATCGGGTACCCGAGATGCACTCCCAAAAAGCCTATAAATACACCTCTTTCCCTTCACAATTGGACACCAATTCCTTTACACTTCTAAGCTCAGTTTAGAATAGCATTTCTTTATATTTTCTAGCATGTTTAGTCTCCAAATGAGGAGCAAAACTTCCATTTCTTGGTGTTGCTCTTGAAGCTTGTTGATTATTAAAGTTGTGAGTTATTTTCTTAACTTCTTTCCTTGAATATTAATTCTTCCTTTAAATACTATTTCTATATCAATGTTGGGGAGTGTTACTAAGATGACAATTAGTTAACATCTTTACATTAGTTATAGTAATAGTTATTTCTTCCTCTATGTTAATCTTCTTTAATATTCTTCCTTGAGTATTAATTAATTCCTATTCATATTTCATATTAATATTTTGAACATTACTTAAAAGATCAACTAGTTTTGTTTCATATATTAAGTATTACTAGAAACGATCAACGAACCGATGGTTAATCGTTGATGGTTTCACAAGTAAGTAACTTCGGTTTATTAATGCACGGTCGTGGTTAATAAACTTAAGAGGGATTAATTTTGTTGGTTAAACCGAAACCGTTGTGTTGAGGTTATCAATCTCAATTGATTTCATCAAGGAGTTAAGAGATTAAATGCTACTATCAAGTCGGTATATGATGGTGTTCTATACTCGACTAATAGTAAGGGTTATTAATGAACGGTGGTTTTTAATAACTACCCTCGATGAATTGGATATACTCCTCGATTGAGTATTCGAGAGGAGATAAGTTTTAGATATAACAATGATCTACTAAAATATATCAACAAGTGGAAAGTAGCAATGCCAAGTCCCTTTCATCTTTATTTACTTCTTTCATTAAAAAGATAATTATTCATTTCCCTGTAGATACGAACTCTACTTCACTATACTACGTATTAGTGCTGGTATTGTATTTATTTTGATGCACCGTGACAAAGTGCCCGTCACATACAGCGGCAAAAGGTAGAGCACGATGGTGCAGCCATAAGTTGATAACAAGTAAAATTTGAATTCCATACAAACTACAAAACAGTCCCGGATTGTTTGTGTTATCAAATATGCAGTCTTGTAGTGAGATAATTATATGAGTTCATAAACTGTGAAACTTAAGATACGGATTATATAGCTTCTTAGTCATTTGAGTTAATGAATCTGCTACCTATTGATATAATGTCCATTGAAATTTGAAACTAAAGTTGATATAAAGGTAAAAAATACCCTTTATTGAGTGTCCATAAGGTGTTTGATGAAATACCTGACTCATGTCATTTTTTTTCATAGAATCCGAAACCAATTCGTTTTATAAATCTGCTACCTTACGGCTTATACTCGATCACTAATATTGAATGTTTTATAAGTTTCATTGAAAAAGCTAAGAGCTGTGATACATGGTAATGCTAAATTTGTTTTTATTCTTGTGTAGATGGATGCAATGGATCAATTTAGTTTGAAGTTCTGGCATGGTGGTCTGTTTAGGAAGGAACGGGAAAATCTACTTGATTTGAATGGCAAGTGTAACACTTTTGATGTAGATACTGATGAATTGTGTTGGTTTTTGTTGGAGGAGTTGGCAAAGAAATGTGGTAGTTACACCATTATTGATGAAATATATTATTTGGTTCCTGATCTTAGCTTGTATAAAGGGTTAAGAGAGTATATAATGATCAAGAGGTACTACAAATGGTTGAGATAGTGCTGAAAGCTAGGTCCATCGAGATGTATGTGGTGCATGGAGTTGATCAACCAGAACAGGTGGTGATGTTACCATCAATTCCAAACACAGAAACTTCTACGGAATCTCCAAATGAAAATCAAATGTCCAGTTGCAATGTTGTAGATGATGTGGTACACACAGACTTTGATGGTGGCAGTGAAGCTGAGTTAGAAGATAAATTTGTTGAATTACAAGTTGAAGCTGAAAGTTGGTCCAATGACTTGTTTTGTATTGGGACAATGAAAATTGGAGTGATGAAGAAGAAGTTAGTGATGATGAATATAGAACTGCACAAGATAGGGTAAAAGAATGTAATATCAAGTTGTTTCAAATTGCCAAACCACTTGAATAAGAAGCAGCGGAAGGAAGTCTTCAAGGTCAAATAACCAAATCTGATTCTTTTGAAGAACACACTACATATTATAATGAGGTTGGTTGTTTAAGTGAGTATGAGGACAACGAAGAAGAAATCCACACTACGCCGGATAGTGCAGAAGTAGACCTGACAGAAAGGAGAAAGAACAAAAGAAGTGATAATTTGGTGAGTTCAAATGTTGACTTCTCAAATTTTAAGTGGCAGGTGGGGCAGAGATTCGCTACTCGTGAGGAATTTAAGAGAGTCGTAACTATGTTTGCTATTTTACAAGGTTGCAATTTGTGCTTTGCTCTGAGTAATAATAAAGACAGCAAAGGTTGGGGGTAAGATGTGAAGATGGTTGTCCATTTAGGTTATATTCATCATGGGATTCTAGAAAAGCGACATTTGTGGTAAAGACAGTCGTAGAGAAGCATAATTGCCACAGAAATATGAAAAGAAACAAGTAGTTGAAGTCTACATGGGTGACAACGCAGTTTCTGGATGTGTTTAAAGCAAGACCCCACTGGCCAGCTGAAGAGATTGTTGAGACGGTGAATAAAGCATACAAAGTAGTCATCACAAGGGACTTCGCATATAAGGTGAAGTATTGTTCCCATAAAATGCTCCATGGGTCAATTCATGATCACTACAAAAAAAATGGAAGATATTTAAGAGCTTTAAAGAATTCCAGTCCCGTGAGTGAATTAGTATTGGTTAGTAATGTTAACAACCAGCTTTCTATCCCAATTTTTCAAGGGTTATTCACATATCATGCTTTGAAGGGCTTCAAAAAAGATGGAAGGAAGGGTGTAGGAAGGTGATATGTGTGGATGCGTGTTTTCTAAAAACTTTTCTTGTTGGGCAGCTATTATGTGAAGTAGGTAGAGATGGTAACGATCAAATATATCCCATTGCATGGGCAGCGGTAGAAGGTGAAAACAATCAGTCATGCGAATGGTTTTTCAAATTACTCCAAAACTGTCTTGACTTGGAAGAAGGAGAAAATTTAGCTATTATTTACGACGAGCATGAGGTTAATTATTTCTGTGATTTGTCTTCATTAATATGAACAATTATTATTGAAGATTCTAAATTTAGTTTTAATTAACTTTGAGTACTTATGTATATTTGTATCAATATGGATGTTTTTTTTAAAGTTTAATTGTGTGTGAATACTAAAAACTTAAGGCAGTATGAATACTCTAACTTAATTGTTTGCATGCACGATAACTATTCCAGTGACTATTGATAGATTTTGGATTTTACAGGCCATTTTGAATGCGGTTTCCAGAGTTCTTCCTCTAGCTGAGCATAGACATTGTGCAAGGCATATTTATGCTTTATGGCATAAATCTAACGGGGGGTGATATGAAAATGAAGTTTTGGAAGATTGCTAAATCATATAACATGGCAGATTATAATGACGCATTTAATGAGTTGGCAGAAGTCAATCCGCAGGCAGCTGAGTCATTCAAAAGCTACAACCCCAAGTGTTTTTGTAGAGCATTTATGAAGACTAATATAAAATGTGATGTCATCACCAACAATATGGCTGAAACATTTAACGGGTACATCATAATGGCCAGGACCATGCACATCATTTACATGTTAGAAGATACAAGAGCAGCACTAATGCAAAGATTGGTCCTAAAAAGGCAAGAAATGGAGAATGCACAGTCATTGCTATGTCCAAGAATCCAAGCTAAATTGGAACTTGAGAAGGCTAAAGCTGTGTACTGTGATGTTTTTCCTTCCACTTTTCACACTTTCCAAGTAAATATGAATTTAGACAGTCTCAATGTGGATCTCCAAGCTAGGTCATGTACGTGCAGAAAATGGGATATGTCAGGTATACCATGTTGTCATGCTATAGCATGCATTTTTTTAACTACATCAAGAGGCGGAGGATTTTTTTTAGAGTTGTTATAAGAGAGAGAATTATTTGAGAGCATATGCGGGATCTATTCCCCCTTGTGAAGGTGAGAGGCATTGGCCACGTATAGATTGTCCATTATATTCCCATCCAATCAAAATTGGCCCTGGTAGACCGAGACGTAACAGGAAAAAAGATCCATTCGAAGACCCTAAAAAAAGTGGCAAACTTAGTCGACATGGTATGGAGATGACATGTAGTGTTTGTCAGATTAAAGGGCACAATAAGAGAAGATGTCCAAACAGAGATAAGGCTATGGTCCAAGAGCCTCAACCGAAGAGACTGAGGGTTCGACCAAGAAATGATGTACAAGCTGCCCAAACTTCTACCCCTACAACAGAACCTCTTAGCCATAATTCAGCCACACCTGAACCAACTAGACTGGGCAGGGGAGGGAGATTCATTAGAGGAGGAAGATGATCCAGAGGAGGAAGAGGAAGGGGATCTTGGGGAGGTAAAAGCAGATGGGAGGATAGAAATAAGGTATTATAGCTTGGCAGGGGAATTTTGATGGGGTGAAATGAGTTATTTGGTGTGTTATGAGTTTATGACACTAACCACATTTGTTGCAGGTGCCACAGGGATTCGGAGTATTCGTTGGGTCCACATACACACATGTAATATTGATTTATACCAATTTTTATTGTTTATGACTACTTTGTGTGTCTTATACCTTACCACTGTTTTGTTTCAGGCTCCGGGGCAGTATGGAAGACCAAAACTAGTGACAGAAGGGTCAACTTATGCATCAAGTATTTGTCAACTAAGTCAAACTTCATGTTTAGGCCAAAATTCCAGATTCTAGATCTCCTCACATTCCAACTTGTAATATTCAGTTAGAATTTGATAAGGTTGATGTTTGTAATCTGCAGTTACATGTTTAGATAGATGGTTTTGTGCTCAATGATTTTTGTGGATGATTTGGTACTAATACCAGTATACCAGTTATGTATTTTGGCCAATACTTTTGATTTTGACTTAATAGTAACATATTATGAATCTAATTACATTGGATATATACTGTTTCATTATAAACAATAGTGTTACTACAGGGGTTGTTGAAGCTAAGTGTCTTAAATTTGGCACTTCTTTAGAATTATTCACTATTTTAGTTAGTTTCAGAATATGAATACTGAAAAGTGGTTTCACTTGATATTTGCATTTAGGTGAATAAGCAGATTCACCTTTTTAATAACCCATTTGATATTATTAAACTAAGTTAAATAAGGTGAATTATTCAACCCGGTTCACCTCAATATAATCTGTTTTTGCTACTTCAAAGTTGGCTAGAATTTGAAATGAGAGTAATGTACTAATTTATGTATTAATCAGTTGAGATTATCAATCTATGTTGTTCTTTTAATTTAAACTCTTTACTATCCTATAAATATGTATTCTAGGATTAGTAGTTGGGAATAAAACTATAAATAAGTGTATCAATTGATTTGGCAGCAGTACATCAGGATGAATATTGAAATATATTTATAAAGTTCTAATGCTTAAGAGACAAAAACCTTATGAAAAACCCAGAAATCATTGCATTCCATGCCACGAGTATCTTCTCAAACCTTGACAGAACACCAATATATTACACCAATATTCAATCACATACATTGAAGCCTACATCAATATACTACTAGAACGCACAAAAATTAAACTAGCTACAACAATACATGTTTGAAGAATGCAAATACAATAGAAATATAAGCCATGACAGCGCTAGAGCGACACGGTATTTTCTCTGATTCCTTGATCACTTAAAGTTTTCATTCTCCGTGTCTCGAACTTCAATTTTCATCTGTTGCACTTCCTCCTTCAAATTTTTATTTTTCACTTGCAATTTCTTAACTTTTTCTTGCAGCAACCTATTCTGAAATTCTAGCTCACTTTGGATTGGTTGCTTCTGAGATACGCTGACCTCATCATCTTCAGCGGATGATTTTGACTCGGTTCCATCTTCCCACTTGAAGAAACCACAACTGTGAGCCTAATGCGCATACAGAAGTATAAAGTAAAGTTTAATTTTTTCGTCCAGGATTTCTGCTTGACAATACCAAATAAATAATAATATTGTTGAGATATATTATCTCGGTCCGTTATTGTTCAGGAGCCCAAGACTGTACGTAGTACGAAGCCCGATCAGCGAGGCCTATTTCCAGCCTATCGGGCCTATTTCGGCCTTTGGGCCCATTTTGGGCTTACTTGGCCCATTAGGGTAGACTTATCCCCCATCCCCTTTTCCCTATAAATATGGGGCTTTCCCACATGTTTAGGGATCTTTTTTTGGTTGGTCTCTTCTTTCCCACTTCTCCTCCTTCTCTCTAGAATAGATTAGCTAGCTTTATCCTCCATTAATGGAGCTTGAATATTGTACTATGTAATGGTGAGGAGAGACTAATGAGAATGAGAGGGCTTGGACATTAGCCTAAAAAGTCCCGTGGTTTTCTCCCTTTCGGGTTTCCACGTAAAAATAGTTTGTTCATACACATTTATACATATATTTACTATATCGTGTTGTATTAAACTCAATAAATATGAAATGCAAAAATAATCACCACCTGCAATATGAACCCTAGCTACTTCTAGACTCTTTCTGATAAGAGAAATGAAGAATAAAAGTGACACACTTACTGGCCATGTAGGACCGGGAAGACTTATAATTTATTGAACATAATAGCATTTGTACCATAGAGATGGCAATATAAAAACCAGCCATGGTTTAAAAAACACAAAATAAACTCTCGTTCAAGGAAAGAGATGTCAAAGAACATGAAAGTGTCAATGTCAACTACATGTGAGCACCACATCACTAATACCGGGAAAAAAATCCTTAATTTGTATTATGTGCTTCACCATATTAAGACAGTGATTTTTGTCCTAAACAACAGATAAATGGCTACAGAATCTACTGAAACCTGCTCATTTCGAAAATAAACCCACCTTATATTACACCTTAATTTTGTATATGTATCAATAGATTTAAGTGCTTCAACCAAAGATGCTTTTGTTATAATATATGATATTCATCTGCCAGCAGCACCATCAAACAGAAAACACACTTAAGAGACACAATGAATTCAAATGCCTGTAGAAAAGAAAGTACATCTTTACAACTTATACAAAGTTGTGTGCCCCCACCTTATTGCCATTAATCAACAGGCCCAACAAACTAAGACTAAAAAGAAGGACAGTGTATATTCCACTAATTCAGCATGTGTGACTTTCCTTATAATGAGTTGCACAACATACTGATCTTCCTTAAATACGGACCTCAACTTCGAAATAATCACCACCTGCAATATGAACCCTAGCTATTTCTAGACTCTTTCTGATAAGAGGAATGAAGAATAAAAGTGACACACTTGCTGGCCATAATGCGCAACCATGAAACTTCCTCCCAACTTTCGTTCCTTTTTTAACAATTCTCACAACGGAATTCATGTTGTGATGACATGTCATTCTTGAATTAACCCCTTTGCCTGATTTCGTCGAAGAAGACCCCCCACCATTTGAATTGTTGCTTTTTACAGACATTGATGGTCTGATTAAGTCTAAATTTTAAATCAAGAGGAAGGAGGAAATATGGTATGTGCCGCCGGGGGCTTAGAAAGTGAAAGGAGATGGGAGTGACGATGAATACAGATGAATACAGAGAGAAGAGGTGGTGGATGGTGGAGGCTAATTATTTAAAAACCCTAACCGGTTATTACATTTTAATAACTTTCAACAACCGATAATATAAGCTTGGGACTGCAGGACGAAGACCAGATACAAAGGTTGGATTTATTTGAAATTATCAATAATAGGGACCATTTATGGAAGACTACATAAAGTTGTGATTATTAGTATCAAATTTTCCTATGATTAATTAGTCTTATTTCTTATATTAGTGCCATTTGTTGTAAAGGATCCACAAATTGTGTGGCTCATGCGTTAACAATGGTAGCACTTTCTATGTGATTATTTCTTTGGCAATCCTCACAATTGTGTTTGAGGCCTTTGGCTAACGAAAATTTAAATATTTTTGCGGTCCCAAGTGAGGTAGAAGTCTAACAGGGTGAATTCCAATATCTTTTGAGAGATATTGAAACATACAACGGAAGTCTTGACCTCAAGAGTGTGTGGCATCATCAAAACTAAATACATTAATCATCAAAATCTAGGGGTCCTAACATATTTAATACTACGTATAGTATATAGTCGGTTCTTTTCTTACAAAAAAATATATATATTGTATGACTTTCCAAAATACTCCTATCTTATGTTAAATAATATTTTGATATTTGCTTATTGATAAGTCTTTTTTGTGAAAATGAAAAGTTTATTTTAGGAGAAGTTGCATTGGAGAAGTATGGAGGTGTATGTATACCCTTGCATTTCTAAAAGATGCAAAAGTACCCTTAATGTTCCTAGTAAATTTACTCTCATTGACTTTAAATAAATAAAGTAAAGAAATACTCCCTTCGTCCCAAAAAATTGTCCCCAGTTTCCTTTTTGGGTCGTCCCAAGAAATTGTTCCACTTCCCCTTTTGGAAAGTTTTTTGTGGTTACAATTCATTTACCTTTTTCTTACTCAACCACAACCATACATTTTCACTTTATTCCCACTTTCTTAAACTCCGTTCCAAGTCAATGCGGGTACAATTTTTTGGGACGGAGGGAGTAACTGCAAATATAAATCTAAAATAAAATTAGTGAACAAAATTGTGATCCTAGCAACTTTAGTTACTATAATTGTATTCAAATGTTACATCATAGTGACTATAAAACTTACACAAAACTTACACATAGTAACTTTTGGTCACATTTGTGTCATTAGATTTTTTATTAGTAACACTTTAGGAAACACCTCATAAATAATTTTTTAAAAAACAATTAAGAATCATAAATATATAGTAAAGTTTGAAAACAATTCTTTATACGAACAATGTTAAATTGTGATATAAAATAACAAGGGGAATTATACAGAAGTAGATTCTTAAATTGTGATTTTAAATTTAAAATTTAAAATTTATAAATTATTTTTGGTGTTTTTTAAAATTTAATTTATTTGTTTAACATAAATAATGGTAAATTTATTCCTTTATAGGAACATAAGGATATATGTACACAGTTCTAATTAGGAAAATGTCAAAATAGTCGTATAATGATCAGGTCAAATTAGGAAAAACACATTTATGACCTTTGTATGCTTCTACAGTTCTACTAATATACCCTCAATTAAGGCCTTAATCTTCCACTTCGATAATCTCATTTCACACCTTAATTATTTATGCCCACATACACTAATAAGTGATCATACGTCGACCGGCCATGAAAGCTTTAGAACGCCTACTAGTGTGTTTCTCCCCCGCCTCCACCGACATATGTCCCAGCACCGCCCATTCGGGTACCGATCGCCGCCGCCGTGTGCACCGCCTTGGCCACCCGCTACCCAAGAGCAGACATAGCACCTCCAAATCTTCGCCGCTAGCTAATCGGCCCTTCGAGTCACGCCGGAAAAGCTCCTCCGACGTCCCCGACAACCGCCGGTCTACCGCTACTACGACTACTCCAGCCTCTGGGTCTCCCTTCATTGACTTGTTGGCCGAACATTCTAGTAATGCTCGAACAGCCTTGCTCAAGCGGCACAACTCAGCTGATCACTCTACCGCTTATTCCGGTTCCTGGCCGTCGAGAACCCGGCCGGATGAATCTCCGGGAGAAAAACCTTTATCTTTAGCTAATTATCTTGATGGGCATTCCACTCATAATTATTATACTTCGTCAACGACCACCCCCTACCGTAATCATCAGGTTTATTACTTCTATGCCATTATTCTATTATTACTTGCTATCATAAAATTAAAAAAACGTACTTAGTCTTCCCATATATTTTTTGTCCAATATATATGGAAATATCCTTCCCTTTTTTTCAATTATAAAAGCGAAAAGGTCTTTTTCGTATCATAGGTTATTTCCGCGTTTTTGTTCAAAGATTTTCGATTATATTACGGAGGGAGTATATACCACGGAGTATAATTTAATAAAGATTAAACAATCAATCCATATATAACTAAATTATAGAGAGTGTACAATTTTATATGTCTATTGAAGTTTGATTGATGTGGTTTTGTGTGGTAGATGTTTGACTTATGTGTATTTTAACTATCAAGATGGAGGGAGTATATACTATGGAGTATAATTTTAATAAAGATTAAAGTATCGATCCAAATATAACTAAATTATACGGAGTAGAAGTGTACGCGATTTTATATTGTCGTGGTCTGATTTGTTGAAGTTTGATTAATGTGATTTTGTGTGGTAGATGTTTGGTCTATGCGTATTTTATCACTATGAAAATCTAATATGATGTGGTATTTGATTTAAACCTAGTCCAGTTTGGTGTGCTTTTGTTAAATGTCCCACACCGGAAAATTGAGAAGCACTAGAGTGATATATTAAGCTTCGGGCTACTTCTCCTATCAGGTTGACCTTTTAGGATGGAACCCCGAGTCTTAATAGCTTTGTTCAGATCTGAGTTGTTCTCGTCTTCAACTAAAATAAGTAAAAACATTCCTAACCCAGTTATGCTTTGCTTAATTGTTTTACTGCCTCTATAATTTTGGCTGGACCCTTTAGATGGTTTTTCCAATTTATCCACCTTTAAAGATGTAGAGATATGTTTAAAATGAGAAGGCGAATTAATTTATTTGTCACAGTTCACAGTACACGTTTTTATACCCATCAGTACACGCATAAGTCTGTGAGAGTTATTTTTTGTCTGTGAAGCGCAGTCCACAGACAAAAGCTAGCTTGTTTTGTCTGTGGAAAATTTCACAGACAAAACAAGCCAACTTATGTCTGTGGACTGCGCTTCACAGACAAAAAAATATTCTCACAAACGCAAGCGTGTACTGATGAGTATAAAAATGTGTACAAAAGGAAATTTTGAAATTTAAATAATCATCCAACAAGGCAAAACTTATGAAACCTGAAGAAGTAATTATCTTACTGTTTGTTGTTTTCAACCTTGTACAGGTTGTCGAATTGAGGGTGTCACTTCATTGTAAGGGTTGTGAAAGGAAAGTAAGGAAGCATCTCTCCACAATGGAAGGCAAGCTAGCATTATATTATCATACTGTTTTACGTAGTATATATATATTCCATATTTTTTTAATTTTAGTATGTATAGATATGAACCAAATTTAGAATATTTCTTACAAGGTAATCACCAATACTCTTTCCTAGCTTAGAGCATCACCATTCCTAATCCCGTAAAAATCACACTTTCTAGCATTCTTGCCTTTTAAATATTCTTACATAACTAATTTTTAAATAATCTCAAAATCCATTTATGCCTCCCAACCATCATCTTAAAATAATCCGCTTTTTTCTCCGTCCGACATTAACGTATTACACATACTTTTCAAATAATCTTAAGATAATCCGGATTCATATTTTGATCCCGGATTATTCTAGCAAATAATCTCATTAAGAGCATCTCCAATGGTAAAATGTGCACGGTGCACATGTGGCATGAGAAATAACCACATAAATATTAGTAAATAAATTCTATCTCTCCTTATTTGAATGATTTTATATAGTTTTGGTAAGTTTTTCTCCACAATATCAAGGAGACCGTCTAGATGTTGACATTGTTGTTGACATTGCAGGGAAAAACTTACCAAAATTGTATAAAATCATTCAAATAAGAAGAAAGATTATTTATTTGCTAATATTTATGTGGCTACGATGCATGCCACATGTGCACCGTTCACGTTATAGCATTGAAGATGCTCTAATTGCGAGGTTACCCGCCTAGTGGGATTTCTCGAGTTCGAATCCCACTAGGCACATAAGGGATTGAAACTCAATGAAATGAGTTTCAGTCCTGATTACTTCAGGCTCCCCCAGCCTCATCCTCCAGCCCCCCCGAAGTCAAAGAAAATAAAAAACTAACTTTTGAAAAATGTTTCTCCTATTAAATTTGTCTCATTTTAGATTTTCAAAATCCCATTTCTATAAATAGTTTTTTTTACTTATAAGGATGGAATATATTATGCTCTAAGTTGTACGTTTACAAATGTAAAAATGAAAATGTTGCAATAAAAAAAAGAACGAATGCATTGTATCACTAGTGTAGATATATGTAAAATACCGGACTATATGTGTGTACTCCATAATATTAAAAAACAAGACAATTCAATAAATCCAATGCACTATATTTTCTAAACGAAAAAAAAATATGGAAATTCTAATAAGAGAGATTAAGAAATCAACATGACAACCTATTAGAGTCATATTATCAGAATATAATATTGTTAAAAATATTCGTGAACCAATAATGATATTATTAAATCAAATCTACAAATAATATGTACGTATTAAAAATAAAGTACACTGTATATATTGGAACAGTTTACTGACTACTAGACCAAATTTTATTTGTCTTTGTGTACTGTGTTGAATTTTGATTGGTGTTTTTATTGCGGTATCCTTCCGATCGAGTTCCAAGGACTAATGAATGGTACAAGTAAAATATGATTGATATGTGATAATTGATACGGAGTATATAAACTTTATTTGTTATTAACTACATTATGTGATTCTGACGTTTTGCAATTACATTATTTGCAATTTTAGTTTATTGTTATAAATCGTGTAATTTAATCACTTGCAAATTTGGTCATGTAATTAATACGGAGTAAATATTTGCAATTTAAGGATTTTTCCAACAGAAAGTACACTTTTCAGCAGAAAAAATCGACGTCGGCCACATCTGTTTAATTAGTACACTATCGACAGAAAATGTACTCTTCAGAGAGAGTCCTAAAATCACTAATATTTTTTGTTACGAGACCAAATTTGCAAGTGACTAAAGGTACATGATGAAAACTACTAATTATCCTTATTAATTTCAAGTGTATAATCCTGGTGGGAAGAGGCCATTATAGTGTCTGAAATTAGTACTATCACTTAAAATCACTTTTTCATTTGGTATCATGTGATGATGTCAATATTTTTCTTGAGGGTGGCATGGTCTGAGACGTTTTAGTATTTTATGGAACTTGTACTTCTACCATGACTATTGAGACTGTACAATTTGGTTTGATTTTAGAACCAAAACTATTAGATGTCGTTTCCCTTTTAAATAGTGCAATACTCCCTCCGTCCCAAAAACAACTTCCCACTTTCCTTAAATGGATGTCTCAAAATTAACTTCACACTTCAATACTTTCCTTATTTGGCAAATTATCTACATCAAAAAAGTGATAAACAGTGTCAAATAGTGTTTAAACAGTGCCAAACAGTGTTTAAACAGTGCAAAACAGTGCACTCTACAGTAAAGTCAAATTTATTTTCTAAAAGTGTGTGAAAGTCAAACCGAGATGTTGTTTTCGGGATGGAGGGAGTATATTAAAGAAAAATGCTTAGTGTACATAACTTGTACACAAATTGTACACAAAACCCTCATAGTTGCCTGTGTACACAGGCAATTCGTTTAAAAGATGCATAATTTCATGTCAAATTGTCTGTGTGCACAGACAGTGTACACATTTTGTGTACAAGTTGTGTACACCAAGAATGATCCTTTCTTCATCCCTCTTCTCCTCTCTCGCTTCTCTCTTCCTTCTCTCTTCTTCCTCTCCCCCTTCTCTCTTTCCTCTTTACCCAATCTCTTATAAAATTCTCAACAACAAAAAAATTATCTTCTTCATCCTCCTCTTTCCTTCTTCATCCTCTTTTTCTCTACCTCTACTTAACAATTTTTTTTCATTATTTGCACAAAATCAACTTATTCATCTTATTTCATATATTTTTATTATGTTTCTAATTTTATTGAAATTAATGTAAATTGATTACACATCCAACTACATCCTTCATTTGGATGTATATAGAAAATTGAGTTTTTGTTCACCCAGACAATTAAAATTGATCACACAGACAACTAAAGTTGATCACACAGACAACTATTGTCTATGGAACGCACAACTATTGTCTATGTGGTAAAAGTTGTCTGTGCACACAGACAAATAATTGTTTGTGCAACATGAAAATATTGTCTGTGCACACAGGCACTGCACATATATTGATTGATTTGCAAGCTGATGTCAGTGTTAGGCAGCTGTCAGCGTACTTTTTACAAAAAGTAAATGTTTGTGGACACAAACAAAAGTTGTTTGTGTACACAGACAACTCTTGTCTGTGACCACAGACAATTCCGTACCAATTGTCTGTGACCGACATTTTGTGTACAAGTTGTGTACAACTTGTGTACCCCTAGCATGGTTGATGAAGAAATGAGATTTTTTTTTTTTGCTTTTATTCCATGTACAACTTGTGTACATGGTGTGTATACACGGCTTAAATTTAAGATGCTAAACGGCCTAAACCCTACACGGCTACACCACATGGTAGTCTCCTTTATCCTACTCGGGTTAGTTAAAAATCATAATGTTAAATAAAAGAATTTTAGAACACACAAACAATGTCATAAAATTAGAATTCATGTAATCAAGTTGCAATTCTTAGTAGTACGTGGAAGCTGTAATACTAGAAAGAGTATTGTTGGTGCAATTTACGGAGTACTTCGTATTAATTAGAGATATCTTCTTCAGTCTTCATCTCTATTCGTAGTTAAGCTTTCAAATTTTGCATTTTTTCCTTTTTCATTATATTTTGTGAAGACCAATCATGTAATGGTTTGGAACCGGTAAAGTTCAGTTGTGGATACAATATTTACAGATTCATTAGATCGAAACCCTATTTTTCTGTTTGGTACCATGGTTATCCGGTACCCTTGTTTTGTTGTGTTAAGAACAATACTTTTAGAGGTAAGACGACACTGTTTTAGTTTTCTACTACTTCTCTACTATATTATGAGTAAAATATATGTCGTAGTACTAGACAAACTATTTTTCATGCACTACTTTTAATAATTCTCTGTATATAAATAACATATGCATAAAACAGGAGTGAAATCATTCAGTATCGATTCGGTCTCAAAGAAAGTGATAGTGATCGGAGACGTGAGTCCCTTGGGAGTACTGGCAAGCATTTCTAAGGTTAAGAGTGCAGAATTGTGGCGGTAGTTATGATATATAGACGACATCTTCATCTTCGCATCATCTGTTTCTTTTTCTTTTTTTCTTTTACTGTTTTTTTTTTTTTGCATCTGTTAGCTAGGATTAGCTTAACTAAATCATTAGATGTTTCCATAAAATATTTGTGTTTCTCAAACCGATTGTATACTTGGTGTCAAAACAAGACCTATTGTATACTTCTTTGAGTTCTTTACTACTTACAATAGTGTTATGTTTATACTATTCACATATTCCGTTTTAAATATGAATCTCTTACTCCATTCAAATTTTTTTCTATATCAAGAGAGTCCAATTATACGTATGTTGACCAATATACTGATTCATGGTGGTGCATACGGGTGGACCTAGTCCGGCATTCTTGACTGATTCAGAACAGAGTCCCGCACTGTGCGGGACCGGATCGGGCCCGTTTGTACGATTCTGGTCGAAGATCGGGTACACGACCGGATGTATATATAGCCTGGGTACCCGGTCCCAAATCTTAAACTTGGGGACCGAACCGGTCGGTCCCAGTCCCGAATTTGGTCCCGACCGATTAAAATTTAATTATATTTAGCCTTGGAACAAGACAAACATTTAAAAGAAAAATAGCGGGACCAGACCGCCCAAGTACCCGGAACTCACCCAAAACAAGATTTAGGGGGTGTTTGGATCTGATTCTCAAAACTGATTTTGCTTCTTCAGGGAGCAGAAGCAGAAGCTGGAGTGTAAAAAAAGCAAAAGCTGGGTGAAAACTGAATTTGATTTTACTTCTACTTTAAAAAAGAAGCAGAAGCACAATCAGTTTCAAACACCCCTTATACAAGTCAGGCATGGTTTGCAAAAATGGAGGATGGGCGGCCTCGGCCCAGAACTAGGACCGGGCCAACCTGCCGGGTCCATCCCTAGTGGTGCATATTTCTCTTGAACATAAAGCATAATTCGCAATGGTAAAATATACGTAGTACTACGTAGTATACTTATCAAAAGTCACTATGGTCACTCCTTTCTTTTTTTGAATTCTTTTCTTCTTTTCCATCAAAATATTAAAATTTTAATTACAATTTTACTTTTTATAACTTCAACTTAAATTACAACTGAACGTATTTTTTCTTTAATATTTTTTTAAATCCACACTTTTTTTGTAATATATTTTTTCATAATCATACTCTTTTTTCTAAAATATATTTCTAAAATAAAATATATTTTATATTTTTATTTCTTTTATACTTCCTCCGTCCCCCTTATATTGTCCCGTTTTACCTTTTCGGGAAATCTCACTAAAATTGTTTCATACCATATTTGGTAAAGTTTGCGTGGCTCTAAAACATTCTTATTTTATTCTTACTTTATCAATTAATATGAATCACACAAACTTACTTTTCTCAATAATCGTGTCATCTTCTTCCGTCTTAATATAAGAGGGAGTGAGGGACGGAGGTAGTATGTTTTAGTGGTTTGTATGGCATTGAGTTTGTTTATTTCAATCTTCATTTGATAAAACATGATATTACATTATCATATGTTCAATTTACATTTTTATGTGTGCGATTTACAATTATACACGATTTGTAGAGTTACATTTCATAACATATGAAGTTACATCTTTCTATACGTGATTGACATCTTCATATGTGCGGGCTACGACACTTTCTTAAGCGCAGTTTACATTTTCATTTGCGCGAGTTACTTTTTTGTATATATGCGCGAGTTACTTTTTGCCTTGCTTCAACAACTTACATTTTGCATACACGCGATTTACATTTTGACTTGTCTAAAATTATATTTTGCATTCATGCGATTTACATTTCATTCATGAAAGGCGACAGAATGACCACGGTAGTGAGTAACGAGAGTTACACTTCAGTGAACGATTTACATTTATTGCTAACTGAGATTACATTTCATTATATTGCATTGCAAGTTACCTTTCAACACACGAGATTTACAGTTCACGCGCGTTTTTAAGCAGAGTTGAAAGCTAAATGACATTGTTTAGATGTGGGAGTATGGTGATCAACATGAGACGTTGTTTCCACAATATAACAATTGTTTTAGCAGTAGCTAGATAGATTACTAGCCCGTTGCTATTACTCAAATCATATTGGCCGATTCTACTGAAATTGATGAAAAACTGGATGAAGTGGCAAGATTAGCTGATTCTGCTCATTTATGCAAAATTTATATTTAAAATATATTTTATCAATAAAATAAAGAAAAAGTTATATGACAAACAGCTAAAATGATCCTCTACAATAATTTTAGCCAATACAACCAGAAAAGTAAGTTCGTCCTCACTTTTTCTTATTATTGTATTACACAATTCAGCGCGTGAAATCAAAAGTTATGTGTTTGGTGAAAAAGATGGCTGATAAGCTTGGATAAGCCAAAAAAATAGGGTAATAATTTGCACGCTGATTTGTGTAATAATAACTAAAATAAGTAAGTCAAAGTTACTTTTTTGACAACATTGACTGAAGTTACTGTAGATGGTCAGCTTAGTTAATTTGTTTCATTTTTTTCTTTATTTTATTAATAAAATATATTTTAAGTGTAACTTTTTCATAAAATTAACAAAATCATCCAATCCCGCTAATTCAGTTAGAACTTCACAAATTTAAACATAATCAACCGATTCAATCAACTCCAGTGTTACCAAAGAGATTCTAACTATTAGTAAGTAGTAAATTACGGAGTAATTATAAACACTTCGATTAACCCATCGAATCTAAACACCTTGAATCCTTGATTATATTGAGCAAGGTATTTCATATTTGCTGATCCCAAAGCGTTGCTCCTCTCTTCTTTGTCGTGGGATTTGCGCCATGCCAAGGACTCTGTCGTGCCGCAGAGGATCCGTTTCCCTATTTTTTCCAAAAGAATGAAATACTACCTTCATCTCTTAAAACTTTACAAGTTTGACCGACACAGAGAATAATAAAGTAAAAATGTGTGGTTGACGTTTGTGCAGAGGAGAGAGAAATAATAGGAAGCACAAAATAATTAATTCAAAGGAAAAGTGACAGTTTTTTGGGACATTCTAAAAAGTAAAGATGACAAAGTTTTAAGAGATGGAGGTATACACACTAAAAGCATATCCGGCGGACTTTGCGCACCTCCAAAAGTGCTGGGCGCACCACACTTTCTTCAATACTAGACATATTTGGCCTCTTCCTTTTAATTTGCTCTCGTGACTGTGCCTTTTAATTTTATCTTTTTTTGACAAGGCCTTTAAATTTTATCTACTCCGTATTTATTATGTTATTATGTACTCCGTATGCTTTCAAAAAAAACACTAGACATGGTTTGCTTTTACTATCAGTCCAATTTGTAATCTAACAATGATGCATAATGATGATAATACTTAAAAAAATATAATTTTTTGTCAGTACTATTTATAATACTTTAATATTACAAATTATAATTATAGTTATATGAATACATAGTTTTTAAATTAGTAAAGTAATTTAAAATTGCTTACTTCTAAATTTGTACAAGACAATTTATAACTACTTAATTATCTTATTCCAAAAACTATTTTGTTTTTAACGATTTAGTTTAGTTAGTTATACAAATAATAATTATTAATTATAGTAATATCTTTTGGGAACTTTTTATTTCAAATTATCTTGAGAGAATGACGACTATGTATATTTTTTATAATAATAAAAATTGCCACGTAACAAGAAATTGTATGCGATGTCAATTGTAATTGAAAATCATACTGCCGTGTTAACTTATACGCGTATTAAACTAAACGATTTTAATAGAAAACTCCGTAAATGAAAAAGTCAAAATAATCATAGTGTGGTTACATAAAGTGATATCAAGGGTGCGCCTAGCAACCCCCAAAGCATATTGTCTTGCACTGTAATTAATTGTGATCAGTGATCACAAGTCACAACCTCTAGTCTATTACGTACGGAGATGTAAAAAACAACAAGGGTCTTTTGATTTTAGAACACCTACTTTTTGAAAAGGGAAAAGGGGTAAATAAGCCCTCGAACTAACCAAAAAAGTGCAAATAAGCCCTTACATAGGAGACTCTGTCCGGCCGTCGTCATTTGGGGAGGTTTTCGGTGGAAATTTTTTATGGAATTTTGTGAGCATCTTCTTCATTAAGTCTAGTTTAGTCATACCAAATTTCAGCTTAAAAGTCAATCAGGAACGCAGTCAAATGAATTTTAGAAGATAACAACGCAATTAAACAGCGTAGTATATTTCAGAAAATCATTTGACATACTTCCCGGATGAATTTTTAGTTGAAATTTGGTATGACTAAACTAGACTTAATCAATAAGATGCTCAAAAAATTTCATTAAAAAATTCCACCGGAAACCTCCCCAAATGGCGACGGCCGGACAGAACCTCCGATATAAGGGCTTATTTGCACTTTTTTGGTTAGTTGGGGGCTTATTTGCCCCTTTTCCCTTTTAAAAAACTATAGTAACAACTTTACAGCTAAGCCTTAATTCTTTGACAATCGTCGCCTGTTTCATAATGCAATGATGAAATAACTCAATAATAATCGACCTTCATTCTTTTATTTTCTACTCGGAAAATAATTATGTATTTCTTATAGTGACGTGATTTTTTGTTTTACGGGCTAAATTTTGAAATAATAAGAAAAAGTAAGGTTGAGCTATTTTTCTGACTGTATTGGCTGAAGTTACTGTAGAATGTCATTTTAGCTATTTTTCATATAATTTTTTCTTTATTTTATTAATAAAATGTAATTTAAATTAATATTTTTCACAAATCAGCAAAATCAGCCACATCAGTCAGAATTTCATCAATTTCAGCAGAATCAGTCAATACAGCCAATTTGGCTATTACCAAACGGGCTCTAATAATACTCCGTATTATTGTTATTAAAGCATTGATTAAATGGATTCTTAGTTAATAAATGGTGACAAAATAAAAGTAAACACCTACTTAAAAACGAATACTATATGAATATTTTTTGTTAAATAGCAGCTAGAGTTTAAATATGCGTATATATGTTCTAAAAGTTATCTTTTGAAATCTTTTCACTGTTAGTTTATGGTATCGTATTAGGCTGTCATATAGTCAAAATATTAAGAGATCTTAATTCTATCTTAATTTATCTTGTCGCCGAACTAGGGAATCCTTTGTAATCTTCTTTTCGGATTCTCCACCATAATAATTCAAATCCTTTCTTTAATTTAGACAAGAGGATTTCACACCATTCGATCTTAGCTTGTATGGTATTATGGATGAGAAAATTTTACAAATAGGACCAAAACGGCAAATTATACTGTGGGATCGGTCCACCATGAGCATGGTGTGCCGATCCCAAATGACACAGTTTTATTACTTGTGCGATTGATAAGTGGTGCTGTGCATTTTAAAAAAGCAATCAACTCTGGTTCGGGATGAATAACTGGTGCGGCGGTGCGGCCGACTTAGGTATTACGCAATAGATTAGCAGAGGCGTGAAGCTTGTGCTCGTGCGATTTGAACTACTCCAAGTGAACCCTACGTACCACAAGAATAATCTGAAGACTATTCAATTTTTGAACATTTACGTCTATCTACTGCACTTGGGGAGTACCAATGATATAAAAGTATAAAACTGGAAATTGATTTCAAGTTGCTGAAGCAAGAAAAGAAGAAAATCAAGTTTTGATATGGTTCAAGTTACATATGAAAATACGATTACATCTTTTTATTCGCGAGTTACATCTTTTTATCCGTGATTTACATCATTCATGTGCATGAATTACATTTGGACTTATCTTATCAAGTTACATTTTATATAAATATGAGTTATATTTTCTATTAACGTGAGTTACATCTTCCATACCACGAGTTACATTACAAAATAAACCTCTTTTATTAAAAAAACATTTGGTAAAATCAATTTTTCTTTTTTTGCAAAAAAAGTGTTTTGGGGGAAAATATTATTTCTTTAAAACATCTTAATGTTAAAAACAAAACATATTCACTATTTAGCTAAAGCAATTAAGCAATTACATTTCTTTTTTATAGTTTACATTGAAAACAGTGTTTTAGACAAGTTACATTTTAACTTTTTTGGAGTAACATTTCTTATATACGTAAGTTACATTTCTTTACACACGAGTTACATCATTCTGCTATTCGAACAAGAAAAAAATAAAAAAAATTACTGTACACGCGTGTACTGTTCACGCAAGATTTTTTTAAGTGCAAAACTGCGTCGTTTTGAGTTTGGAGCACGATGCTCACCGTAGGATGATCCCACGGTATACGAACTCGACCAAAACTCATCAAATTTCCAAAAATAAGACATCTGGAACTAGTATGACCTAAATTAAAATGGAGTGACAAAAATGACCTCAATAAAAAGCTACACGACAACCATTCCATCCACGTGCCCTCTTTCACCTATTTCCAAAAAAATGTTTCCTACCCAGCCCTTTTCGGCTTTCCATTAACATTTCAAAATTTAAGCTTCTTCCTGATGGTGAATGCTTCACCGTGTACGAACTACAAAAAAAAGGGCCAAGAGGAAAAACGTCGAGTTTTGTGTGTAATCGAAGCACAATTCAAGCACAGTAGACTGAAGCGGCGAAGAAACAGAAGCACAACAAGCATGGTCAAGCGAAAGAAGAAGTCGAACGAGAAAAATGAAGAAAACCAATCAACCGATAATGAAGTTTCATACACTGATTTTGAGACGAAGTAGAAAAATGAAACAACCAACGAAGAAAAAAAATAGAAGGATGAAGACAAAGAAGAGGTTCTTCCATCTTGCAAAGGTAATCTATGTACTTACTCTTTTGTTTAGTTTTCTGAAAATTTGAAATGATGACTACAATTGAAACGGGATATGAATTTCATGTAGTTTGATATGTTTGAGGCGTAACTACTGGCTTGGAACTAGAATCAGAAATGCATTACTGACTTGCACTTTGATTGTAGTTTTCATATATTGTTCATTGTCATATTTATACTCTCGATCAGTTTAGCATGTTTGAGACGGAATACTGGCTTGAAATTAGAATGAGAAATGCATTAGTGACTTGCAATTTGATTGTAGTTTTCATATATTGTTCATTGTCATCTTTATACTCTCGGTCAGTTTAGTACGTTTGTTACAGAATTAGTGATTTGAAATTAGAATAAAAAATGCATTACTACTTGCAATTTGATTGTGGTTTTCATATATTGTTCATTGTCAGTTTATTATGTTTCGGATGGAGTTTCTGACTTGAAATTGAACTTTGTAAATGCCACAAAATGTAAACTTATCTATTGTTCACATCACATTATAAAGCATATAAAGGTTTGATCAGATTGTATTGAAAAGAAATGATAAAAAGCAGAATACTAACATTATACCATGTATCATTGCATTTGTGTATATAGCAGGTCATTGTAAGATCACGTACAAGAGAATTGCTTGACAATAAAAGAATTAAAGGTTAACTGCTTCTCGAATGTGCACAATGGCATGCAAAAAAATAAATGCATTGCTAAATAAGGAACAACTTGAGACATTCAAAAATACAGCATTTGGATAAATGGTAGACATTGGAAATGTGCAATGGATGACTGGGAAGCTGCTCATTCTAATAGTATAAATTCATGTGAAAAAGATGAACAATAAATAGAGCTTGCTTTTATGAGATTTTCTTCAATTGTCTATGTGTCGTATAAATGTTGTCTGCGTACCCTCCTATATGTTGTTTACTGTTTGCAAGATATGATAGCTTCTTCAATTGTTTGTGCATAGTATAAACGCGCGGTACAAAGGTTGTTTGTGTACGTACCTTCATATCTGGTGTTTATTGTTTATGAGATATGACATGTTCCTCAATTTGTCTATGCGTACTGCATAGTATAAATGTTGTATGTGTACCCTCCTATCGGTTGTTTATTGTTTGTGAGATATGAGAGGTCTTTAATTGGGTAAAAAATATCATTCTAGGGGGCTTGAATTGAGAATTCCCCTTGATCAGCATTCCCATGCACAGTATTCATTGTGCTCGTTCTTTAAGGATGCGACTAACACATTTGGTGAAAACCTATCTTTGAAGCAGATAACGGTGTTCCGTAAAACACCATGGGGCCATTTGCTTAAAGCCCCCGAGATACAATTCTCTACGAAATTTGTTCACATGTTGTTGTTACGCCTAGTGCGGAATAAACCGCATGATGAGTTATGGTTCTACGTGGGAGGGAGATCGCTGAAGTTCACTTATGCGGATTTTTACAGAATTACTGGACTACCACCAGGCAGTGAGAAGCCCTTGTTCACTACGAATGAGGATGGAGATGATGTTCCATGGCTTGCGGCTAGAACGGCTTGCGGCTAAGTATTTTAATGGAACAACTAACATTACCTTTCAGATGTTAAGAGACACAATGGAAGAATTGAGGCCGACATGGAGAGATGATCAAATGAACGTGGTGAAGCTTGCCTCATTATACTTTGTGTACTATGCAATGTTCTAAAAGGCGCTAGGCACTAGTCGGGCGCCAGCCCAGCGCCTAGCGCCTAGGCGGCTAGGCGGGCGCCTAGGCGGGGACTAGTCGGAGACATAGAAATTGCATTTTTATCTATATTTTTGCATAAATATTGTCACGCCCCGGACCTCCCCGGACACGTCAACAACCCGCCGTACAATACGAATAGTCAACCGCAGTCCAACACATTCATATTATACAAGGCGTCTTGAATATCATTCACACATATAACATCCATAAACAAACATAATAAGTAATTCATAACGCAGCGGAAAACATTGTTTAAAACAAAAGGGCCACACAGGGCTATTCATGAGCACGCAGGCTCTAAAGTAAAATATCCATGAGCATGTTTAATATTGTTCAAAACAGAATGGAGAAAGCACGAACCACGTCTTCTCTCCAAAGGATTACCCGAGCAACGGGCACAGGAAGCAAGCTCTAGCCTCAACCTGAAAAATGGTGGTGGGACGCCCCCGAAGGGGTCAACACTCTATAGGGCTATAAAGTGCTGGTGTGGATGGCATCTAAGGGATATACAACAAGTATTTCAACCACAAGACCCTCACATAGGGTGATAATACAATATAGTGGTAACCCCAAGTTACCTCGTTTGAAAATATACTTACTTTATATAAAAGTCAAGTAGTCGGCCCGTGGGCCCATGTTCATTTAGAAATCGCCATTCCCATTCCCCGTGACTATGAGCCACGACAATTCATAGAGTTCATTACATTACCATTGCATAGCAAGGGCTCGGCCCAACTACATTTCTATGCAATCCTTTATGTCAAGTTCGTTATATTACATTTGCGTCCTATCACATTTGCATAGCAAGGTCTCGGACCAACTACATTTCTATGCAAATTACAATTTACATCCTTTCACATTTGCATAGCAAGGTCTCAGACCAACTACATTTCTATGCAAATCACAATTTACATGGCAAGGTCTCGGACCAACTACATTTCCATGCAAATCACAATTACATCCTATCACATTTGCATAGCAAGGTCTCGGACCAACTACATTTCTATGCAAATCACAATTTACATGGCAAGGTCTCGGACCAACTACATTTCCATGCAAATCACAAAGTCCGGCTCTAATTCTTCATTATAGTCCAATTCCTAAGCAACCCTATGCCTAGAATTGACATCTCAATAATCTACCTCGGGTCATTCTCAATGACCGCCCATAACATGCCCTTAGTTTCATACTAAGTCATTTTATACACTTGAAGTACATTCAAGTTCATTCCATACAATCCAATACTTAGGATCAATTCTATCAACAATTTCAAATAATCACTAACTAGTATTTTCAATACTATTAAGATTATTGCCATTATACAAATATCTTCATTTTGTAATTCTCTACATATTTATAAGTATGTAGCATCAACTTAAATATTCCACTTCAATACATAATATCCATTTATGTATCCACATGTTTAATACATGAGTAAAATTCCTATTTCACAAAATAGTTCATTTATAACTCATTTAATCTCATATTATACATACATCCTCAAATCATTTCCAATTTCATTCTTTGGGAACCATATCAATATTTCATCAATATTTAATCATCATAATCCATGAAAAAATTATGATTTAGGCATTTAGGTAATCTCATGCTTAACCTACAAGTTGTAAGCAATTAGATGTCGATCCTCACCTCAAATGAGCTTTAAACTATTCCTTCTTGATCCAATGACCAAAGCCTCGGCCAAGGAAGTTTGAGAACTGATTCCTTGCTTAAAAATGAGTGTTAAACAGCCTCCTCGAGGTGCTTGCTCAACTCCTAACCGAAGACACGAAAACAGTCCCTAGAACGGGTGTTTTCCGACAAATTCGTCCCCTAACCTTTCAAGGTTTTGTCTAGGTTAGTATCTAACATTTCCAACAATTAAAGTCACTATATAATAGCATCTTATACCATTCAACCAGTTTATAATAGCTCTTAGATCATTCATACGATTTAGACAATAGAGAGGAAGGTTTTGGATTCAAACTTACTTTGAATACAAAAACGTATTCTGCAAGGTTGCGTTTTGTTCGGACGATTTGGAGGCCTTAAACTGCTCCGTTTCCTTCAAACCGCATGTCTATGGATTCCTCTTCTTGAGAGCTTTCAGTGGACACCTCACACGCCCCTTTTGGATGAGTATTTCTCAAGATACGAACCAAACAGTGAGCTCCACGAACTGGAGATTAACCCTGCGGCCAGCTCCCTTATCTCTTTCTCTTTTGAGTGTGAGGCTCTCCCTTCTTTCTTATCCCTTTCAGTTCGAATGGGGGGTGAGGGGGAGGTGTTTAGGAGCTCTCAAAATGATATCTAAGCATGTGGTTCACAAAAAGAAAGGGTAGGGTGTTTGATTGCAATTAAACATGGTGTGGACCTCCTCTTTTATTTCTTTTTTGTAATGTTGTAGCTCTCAAGTCAAATGTCCGCCCCACATAGTTGTCTCACCCATTTTTCTTTGTCTTGCAGGTACCAAGGTCATGTGGGATGGTTCCCAAATGACCCCATTCAATTTGGGGTCCAAAATACCTACCAATACTTCCAAAATGAAAAGATGGACCCTATTGTTTTATCCTTGTCATGAGATGTCTTTTTGTACTCCTTATAATTTATGTAGGCCAAGTCAACTTCATAAATCATATTATTGATTCCCAACATGTGTAGGATCATCCCAATAACTTACATGTTGAATATTATAGAAGGAAAATCATACTCCCATTATTTAGCTCAAAAATGTCGAAGATGGGACCATAGGCATTTGTATTCTTCTCTAATCATACTATCACTTATTTTGACATTGTCATTCATATATTGGACTACTAGCCGTGTGGGTCACTCCCGAGTGGGCCTACGATGCCATTCTTGAATACTTGCTATTTTTAGCAGGTTGGGCCCAAAATAATGTTTGGGCCGCCCGACCTTCCTCAAATTGTTTTGAAAGATTATGTAACATTATTTAGATAATGTTGGGCTCTTATGTTCATTAATAAGGCCCAAATAAGTATTTGCAAACCCGACACTAACATACGAGTTTGAACAATACAAAAATCAATCATGCGCTACGTAAAACATTAATTGTTTTACAATTGTTTGGAAATCGAAAATTCAATACATAGAAATTAATTTTTTTTTTTTTTTTGAATTTTCGAAGGCATTCGGGTGCGGTGTCACAAGTCCACCCCCCCTTAACAGGAATTTCGTCCCCGAAATTCTCACTCTATTCAAATATGATAGCATAGTGCTTCCTCATCGTCTCCCCTACGGAAATCCTCCACCGGTCCCGCTTACATGTGTTCCCGGACCTTCATAAGTTCTTCGTCAGTTTCTTGACCCTTCTTGATCTCATCAAGCAAGGTCGGTCTCCCCTCAAGTCATGCCAATAAGGCACCATTGCTAGATACCTCTAATTGGGCTCTCAATGCCCTCAAACTAGTCAGCAATGCCCCAGACGAACTCTTCTGACTGAGGGCATTTGCTACAACGTTTTCCTTACCTGGATGGTACTTAATAACTTGATGGTAGTCCTTTATCAACTCCATCCACCGTCTCTGTCTCATGTTTAACTCTTTATGAGTAAATACACACTTCAAGCTCTTATTATCAGTGTATATGTGACACGTCTCCCCGTAGAGATAGTGTCCCCATATCTTCAATGCAAACACCACTGCTCCCAGCCCTAAATCATGAGTAGGGTAGTTTACCTCATGCCTCTTCAACTGTCGTGAAGCATAGGCAATTACCCCTCCCATCTGCATCAACACACATCCAACCCCTTGGATGCTCGCATCACTATAGACATCGTGCCCCATACCCTGTTTGGGTAGTGCAAGTACCGGTGCCTCGGTTAACCTCTTCTTCATTTCTAAGAACCCCTTATCACATTTGTCCTCCCACACGAACTTAGCTCCTTTACGAGTGAGCTTCGTCAATGATGATGCCAGAACAGAGGACTTCTCCACAAACTTTCTGTAGTAGCCTGCCAATCCAAGGAAACTACGAATTTCCTTGACGTTCTTTGGCCTCTCCCATTCGGTAATGGCTTCTATCTTCTTGTTATCAACTGCAATTCCCGATCCTGAAACCACGTGCCCGAGAAAGCCAATCTCCTTAAGCCAAAATTCACATTTAGAAAATTTGGCATAGAGTTGCTTCTCCCGTAGTGTCTCAAGAACAAGTATCAAGTGCTCCTCATGCTCTTCCTCACTCTTTGAGTAGATCAAGATGTCATCAATGAACACAATCACGAATCGGTCCAAGTATTTGTGAAATACTCGGTTCATTAAGTCCATGAATGCCGCCGGGGCGTTTGTTAACCCAAACGACATAACAAGGAACTCAAAATGCCCATATCTCGTGCGGAAAGCACTCTTCGGTATGTCATCCTCCTTAATCTTCAATTGATGGTACCCCGACCTCAAGTCAATCTTTGAAAACACGGTTGCTCCTTGTAGTTGATCAAACAAGTCATCAATCCTAGGCAAGGGATACCTATTCTTGATTGTGACCTTGTTCAGTTGACGATAGTCAATGCACATTCGAAGTGTTCCATCCTTCTTTTTCACAAAAAGGACCGGTGCTCCCCATGGGGAGTGGCTTGGTCTGATGAAACCGTTATCCAAAAGCTCTTGCAATTGGGTTTTTAACTCGTTAAGTTCAGCGGGTGCCATACGGTATGGCGGTATGGAGATTGGTTTGGTGCCGGGCTCGACCTCAATCACGAACTCAATCTCCCTATCGGGTGGAAGTCCCGGTAAGTCTTTAGGAAAGACGTCCGGATACTTGCATACTACCCTCACATCATCAATACTCGTCTCTTCTTTGGTTTTGTCCACTACATATGCTAGATATGCATGACACCCCTTCCTCATCATGTTCTTAGCTCTCACAGCGGATATGACGCAACTATTGGATTTTGCCCTATCCCCCTCGAAGCGTAAGGTTACCCCTTCATTGACTTCGAGTTCAAGTACTTTCGTGTAACAATCGACCCTAGCATGATGCTTCTCAAACCAATCCATACCCAGGATTGCATCGAACTCAATCATACTCAGCGGCACGAAATCACACGACAAGTTTTGGCCCTCCACTTCCACCTCACACGATGGATAGTGGCAAGTTCTTTCCACGTCATCCCCCAGTGGTGTTGACACCACTAAGGTTTGCATCAATGGTGCGGATTGCACTCCCAACCTCTTGGCGAACGCTTCATTCACAAATGAACGTTGCGCCCCGGTATCGATAAGGATTCGCGCATCCTTCCCATTAATCTTTAGTGTTCCTACATTTATAAGTCATCTAAGATACCTTTCCTACCATTCTTACACATTTAGAGAGGTTTATTATGTTCACACATGTGTTAGGGATCAAGAAAAGGTCTTAATGTCGCAAAACGGTGCGAAAAAAAAAATCGGGTTTCGGCATTCTGGGTGCCAGGCACGGCGTGCCTGGGGTAGGCACGGTCGTGCCTGGCTTGGGAAAAAGCCCTGGGCGCTACTGCCTCCCAGGCACGACGCCAGGCACGGCGTGCCTGAGGCCGTGCCTGGCCCAAAATTTTTTTTTTTTTTTTTCTTCTCTTCGGGTGCCACTACCTTCCAGGCACGATTCCAGGCACGGCGTGCCTTCGGGCGTGCCTGGCCAGCAGTGGCTGTTTCCAGCCCGATTCGGCCTAACTCACCCAGTTTGACCCCGGGGTGGCCCGTACTTAATCCCAACGACGTATATGATCAAAATAAGCCTAGAAATGACCCGAACAAGTGTATTACCTGCGACGGAGTCGGGATTAGCCCGAGCATCAGCCTCGGTCATTGCGTAGACTCTAGCTTGCGTCCTTCCTTGATTCACGGACGGCGCGTTACTCGCGCTTGCTCCCCCTTGCCCCCTGGTTACTTGGGAACCCCCGGCTTGGTTTCTACTTCCCGTAGCCCCGCTACTTGGTCCCGATGACCTTGCCCCACCCAATTGTGGGCAATTCATCTTCAAATGCCCGGCATCCCCACATTGGAAGCATCTAGGAGGGTCACGACACTTACCAAAGTGGCTCCTTTTGCAATTATTGCACCGAGCTACCCCCGAGGTCCGTGATCCTTGTCCATTCGGGCCTTGGTTCCCCCTAGGTGGGGGCGGTGGTGTTCGGAAAGATCCTCCTCCATGGTTTCCCTTTTTATTGGAACCTTGAGGGCCATGACTCTCCCCCTTTCTCTTTTTCGCCTCTTCGGCATCTCTCCTCTTCCTCTCCTCCCATTGTTTCTCCCCTTTCAACCCTTGCTCGACCACTTGGCTAAAGGTCATGTTAGGCAACTGTGTTGCCCTCTCACGTACCTCCAAGTCCAAGGCATCCCAGAAGTGATTTACCATCCGGTTCTCGTCACAAACATACTCCGGTATGAACTCCGCGAGCCCCCTGAATTTGTGTTCAAGTTGCCTCACCGTCATTTTGCCACCTTGGGTCAGGAGGGTATACTCTCTCCTCTTGACGTTCACCTCAAAATCAGAATAGTACTGGGCAAAGAACTCCTGTCGGAAATTCTCCCAAGTCACGGTATTGCCATACTTTCCCTTGGCTCCGTCCCACCATGTGGATGCCATCCCTTCGAGCAGTCTCACCGCCACCCTTAGTTTAAATTCGGGGGTGAGTTGCATGTCAAGAGCTGCCTCATTCAACCTCTTGATCCATTGAGCGGCAATCGAGATGTCTCCCGTCCCATCGAACGGTTTGCACCCCAAGTCCCTTGCCTCCTTAATGTACTTGGAGATCCTTATGGTTGGACCCCCATCACCTCGGCCCCCATGTGGTTCGATGTGGGTCCTAGAGTCGGCATGGCTTCTCACTCCAGAAGCCCCACCCGAAGGTTGACCAGCTCGGCGCCTTCGGCGTTCCCTCCTTTCCTCACGCTCACGGTGATACTGTTGGAGTAACGCTTCGATTCGTGCTAAGGAGTTATTTTCCTCCTCGTCATCACTTACATCATCGTCATCCCCTTCGTAAGGGGTCTCAACCGGCTCGGTTTCCGGTTGGTAAGTCGAGTCCTCATAGGACCAATAGGTTTCATCCTCGGTGTCCACATGACCGCCGCTCACAGTGTGCGATCGGCCTCCACGGCTCGCCCCTCTAGATACTCTAGAGGCCCCACGGCTTCCCTGCCCGGTCGCTACCGGTGCACGGCCCATCAGGTTCTTTCTCGTAACCCTGCCACCACCGTCCATTTCTGAAAGAAATTTTGGAAAGAGTCGTTAGACTCGTATCAAATGTCAATTGACGGATAGGTACTTAAGACACATTTTGGCTCGAGTCACCGCCATACCAATTGCTAAGGGTACCATCTTAACAATTAGAGACCTTGCAACCCAAGTACCAAAAGCTCTCCAAGTACAAAACTTCTATGCTCATGGTTTTCAAAATCTTTTCAAAAAGAGAATTTTGAGACTTCATTATGAAGTTTATGGACTAAGGCTCTGATACCAACTTAATTGTCACGCCCCGGACCTCCCCGGACACGTCAACAACCCGCCGTACAATACGAATAGTCAACCGCAGTCCAACACATTCATATTATACAAGGCGTCTTGAATATCATTCACACATATAACATCCATAAACATGAGTTATATTTTCTATTAACGTGAGTTACATCTTCCATACCACGAGTTACATTACAAAATAAACCTCTTTTATTAAAAAAACATTTGGTAAAATCAATTTTTCTTTTTTTGCAAAAAAAGTGTTTTGGGGGAAAATATTATTTCTTTAAAACATCTTAATGTTAAAAACAAAACATATTCACTATTTAGCTAAAGCAATTAAGCAATTACATTTCTTTTTTATAGTTTACATTGAAAACAGTGTTTTAGACAAGTTACATTTTAACTTTTTTGGAGTAACATTTCTTATATACGTAAGTTACATTTCTTTACACACGAGTTACATCATTCTGCTATTCGAACAAGAAAAAAATAAAAAAAATTACTGTACACGCGTGTACTGTTCACGCAAGATTTTTTTAAGTGCAAAACTGCGTCGTTTTGAGTTTGGAGCACGATGCTCACCGTAGGATGATCCCACGGTATACGAACTCGACCAAAACTCATCAAATTTCCAAAAATAAGACATCTGGAACTAGTATGACCTAAATTAAAATGGAGTGACAAAAATGACCTCAATAAAAAGCTACACGACAACCATTCCATCCACGTGCCCTCTTTCACCTATTTCCAAAAAAATGTTTCCTACCCAGCCCTTTTCGGCTTTCCATTAACATTTCAAAATTTAAGCTTCTTCCTGATGGTGAATGCTTCACCGTGTACGAACTACAAAAAAAAGGGCCAAGAGGAAAAACGTCGAGTTTTGTGTGTAATCGAAGCACAATTCAAGCACAGTAGACTGAAGCGGCGAAGAAACAGAAGCACAACAAGCATGGTCAAGCGAAAGAAGAAGTCGAACGAGAAAAATGAAGAAAACCAATCAACCGATAATGAAGTTTCATACACTGATTTTGAGACGAAGTAGAAAAATGAAACAACCAACGAAGAAAAAAAATAGAAGGATGAAGACAAAGAAGAGGTTCTTCCATCTTGCAAAGGTAATCTATGTACTTACTCTTTTGTTTAGTTTTCTGAAAATTTGAAATGATGACTACAATTGAAACGGGATATGAATTTCATGTAGTTTGATATGTTTGAGGCGTAACTACTGGCTTGGAACTAGAATCAGAAATGCATTACTGACTTGCACTTTGATTGTAGTTTTCATATATTGTTCATTGTCATATTTATACTCTCGATCAGTTTAGCATGTTTGAGACGGAATACTGGCTTGAAATTAGAATGAGAAATGCATTAGTGACTTGCAATTTGATTGTAGTTTTCATATATTGTTCATTGTCATCTTTATACTCTCGGTCAGTTTAGTACGTTTGTTACAGAATTAGTGATTTGAAATTAGAATAAAAAATGCATTACTACTTGCAATTTGATTGTGGTTTTCATATATTGTTCATTGTCAGTTTATTATGTTTCGGATGGAGTTTCTGACTTGAAATTGAACTTTGTAAATGCCACAAAATGTAAACTTATCTATTGTTCACATCACATTATAAAGCATATAAAGGTTTGATCAGATTGTATTGAAAAGAAATGATAAAAAGCAGAATACTAACATTATACCATGTATCATTGCATTTGTGTATATAGCAGGTCATTGTAAGATCACGTACAAGAGAATTGCTTGACAATAAAAGAATTAAAGGTTAACTGCTTCTCGAATGTGCACAATGGCATGCAAAAAAATAAATGCATTGCTAAATAAGGAACAACTTGAGACATTCAAAAATACAGCATTTGGATAAATGGTAGACATTGGAAATGTGCAATGGATGACTGGGAAGCTGCTCATTCTAATAGTATAAATTCATGTGAAAAAGATGAACAATAAATAGAGCTTGCTTTTATGAGATTTTCTTCAATTGTCTATGTGTCGTATAAATGTTGTCTGCGTACCCTCCTATATGTTGTTTACTGTTTGCAAGATATGATAGCTTCTTCAATTGTTTGTGCATAGTATAAACGCGCGGTACAAAGGTTGTTTGTGTACGTACCTTCATATCTGGTGTTTATTGTTTATGAGATATGACATGTTCCTCAATTTGTCTATGCGTACTGCATAGTATAAATGTTGTATGTGTACCCTCCTATCGGTTGTTTATTGTTTGTGAGATATGAGAGGTCTTTAATTGGGTAAAAAATATCATTCTAGGGGGCTTGAATTGAGAATTCCCCTTGATCAGCATTCCCATGCACAGTATTCATTGTGCTCGTTCTTTAAGGATGCGACTAACACATTTGGTGAAAACCTATCTTTGAAGCAGATAACGGTGTTCCGTAAAACACCATGGGGCCATTTGCTTAAAGCCCCCGAGATACAATTCTCTACGAAATTTGTTCACATGTTGTTGTTACGCCTAGTGCGGAATAAACCGCATGATGAGTTATGGTTCTACGTGGGAGGGAGATCGCTGAAGTTCACTTATGCGGATTTTTACAGAATTACTGGACTACCACCAGGCAGTGAGAAGCCCTTGTTCACTACGAATGAGGATGGAGATGATGTTCCATGGCTTGCGGCTAGAACGGCTTGCGGCTAAGTATTTTAATGGAACAACTAACATTACCTTTCAGATGTTAAGAGACACAATGGAAGAATTGAGGCCGACATGGAGAGATGATCAAATGAACGTGGTGAAGCTTGCCTCATTATACTTTGTGTACTATGCAATGTTCTAAAAGGCGCTAGGCACTAGTCGGGCGCCAGCCCAGCGCCTAGCGCCTAGGCGGCTAGGCGGGCGCCTAGGCGGGGACTAGTCGGAGACATAGAAATTGCATTTTTATCTATATTTTTGCATAAATATTGTCACGCCCCGGACCTCCCCGGACACGTCAACAACCCGCCGTACAATACGAATAGTCAACCGCAGTCCAACACATTCATATTATACAAGGCGTCTTGAATATCATTCACACATATAACATCCATAAACAAACATAATAAGTAATTCATAACGCAGCGGAAAACATTGTTTAAAACAAAAGGGCCACACAGGGCTATTCATGAGCACGCAGGCTCTAAAGTAAAATATCCATGAGCATGTTTAATATTGTTCAAAACAGAATGGAGAAAGCACGAACCACGTCTTCTCTCCAAAGGATTACCCGAGCAACGGGCACAGGAAGCAAGCTCTAGCCTCAACCTGAAAAATGGTGGTGGGACGCCCCCGAAGGGGTCAGCACTCTATAGGGCTATAAAGTGCTGGTGTGGATGGCATCTAAGGGATATACAACAAGTATTTCAACCACAAGACCCTCACATAGGGTGATAATACAATATAGTGGTAACCCCAAGTTACCTCGTTTGAAAATATACTTACTTTATATAAAAGTCAAGTAGTCGGCCCGTGGGCCCATGTTCATTTAGAAATCGCCATTCCCATTCCCCGTGACTATGAGCCACGACAATTCATAGAGTTCATTACATTACCATTGCATAGCAAGGGCTCGGCCCAACTACATTTCTATGCAATCCTTTATGTCAAGTTCGTTATATTACATTTGCGTCCTATCACATTTGCATAGCAAGGTCTCGGACCAACTACATTTCTATGCAAATTACAATTTACATCCTTTCACATTTGCATAGCAAGGTCTCAGACCAACTACATTTCTATGCAAATCACAATTTACATGGCAAGGTCTCGGACCAACTACATTTCCATGCAAATCACAATTACATCCTATCACATTTGCATAGCAAGGTCTCGGACCAACTACATTTCTATGCAAATCACAATTTACATGGCAAGGTCTCGGACCAACTACATTTCCATGCAAATCACAAAGTCCGGCTCTAATTCTTCATTATAGTCCAATTCCTAAGCAACCCTATGCCTAGAATTGACATCTCAATAATCTACCTCGGGTCATTCTCAATGACCGCCCATAACATGCCCTTAGTTTCATACTAAGTCATTTTATACACTTGAAGTACATTCAAGTTCATTCCATACAATCCAATACTTAGGATCAATTCTATCAACAATTTCAAATAATCACTAACTAGTATTTTCAATACTATTAAGATTATTGCCATTATACAAATATCTTCATTTTGTAATTCTCTACATATTTATAAGTATGTAGCATCAACTTAAATATTCCACTTCAATACATAATATCCATTTATGTATCCACATGTTTAATACATGAGTAAAATTCCTATTTCACAAAATAGTTCATTTATAACTCATTTAATCTCATATTATACATACATCCTCAAATCATTTCCAATTTCATTCTTTGGGAACCATATCAATATTTCATCAATATTTAATCATCATAATCCATGAAAAAATTATGATTTAGGCATTTAGGTAATCTCATGCTTAACCTACAAGTTGTAAGCAATTAGATGTCGATCCTCACCTCAAATGAGCTTTAAACTATTCCTTCTTGATCCAATGACCAAAGCCTCGGCCAAGGAAGTTTGAGAACTGATTCCTTGCTTAAAAATGAGTGTTAAACAGCCTCCTCGAGGTGCTTGCTCAACTCCTAACCGAAGACACGAAAACAGTCCCTAGAACGGGTGTTTTCCGACAAATTCGTCCCCTAACCTTTCAAGGTTTTGTCTAGGTTAGTATCTAACATTTCCAACAATTAAAGTCACTATATAATAGCATCTTATACCATTCAACCAGTTTATAATAGCTCTTAGATCATTCATACGATTTAGACAATAGAGAGGAAGGTTTTGGATTCAAACTTACTTTGAATACAAAAACGTATTCTGCAAGGTTGCGTTTTGTTCGGACGATTTGGAGGCCTTAAACTGCTCCGTTTCCTTCAAACCGCATGTCTATGGATTCCTCTTCTTGAGAGCTTTCAGTGGACACCTCACACGCCCCTTTTGGATGAGTATTTCTCAAGATACGAACCAAACAGTGAGCTCCACGAACTGGAGATTAACCCTGCGGCCAGCTCCCTTATCTCTTTCTCTTTTGAGTGTGAGGCTCTCCCTTCTTTCTTATCCCTTTCAGTTCGAATGGGGGGTGAGGGGGAGGTGTTTAGGAGCTCTCAAAATGATATCTAAGCATGTGGTTCACAAAAAGAAAGGGTAGGGTGTTTGATTGCAATTAAACATGGTGTGGACCTCCTCTTTTATTTCTTTTTTGTAATGTTGTAGCTCTCAAGTCAAATGTCCGCCCCACATAGTTGTCTCACCCATTTTTCTTTGTCTTGCAGGTACCAAGGTCATGTGGGATGGTTCCCAAATGACCCCATTCAATTTGGGGTCCAAAATACCTACCAATACTTCCAAAATGAAAAGATGGACCCTATTGTTTTATCCTTGTCATGAGATGTCTTTTTGTACTCCTTATAATTTATGTAGGCCAAGTCAACTTCATAAATCATATTATTGATTCCCAACATGTGTAGGATCATCCCAATAACTTACATGTTGAATATTATAGAAGGAAAATCATACTCCCATTATTTAGCTCAAAAATGTCGAAGATGGGACCATAGGCATTTGTATTCTTCTCTAATCATACTATCACTTATTTTGACATTGTCATTCATATATTGGACTACTAGCCGTGTGGGTCACTCCCGAGTGGGCCTACGATGCCATTCTTGAATACTTGCTATTTTTAGCAGGTTGGGCCCAAAATAATGTTTGGGCCGCCCGACCTTCCTCAAATTGTTTTGAAAGATTATGTAACATTATTTAGATAATGTTGGGCTCTTATGTTCATTAATAAGGCCCAAATAAGTATTTGCAAACCCGACACTAACATACGAGTTTGAACAATACAAAAATCAATCATGCGCTACGTAAAACATTAATTGTTTTACAATTGTTTGGAAATCGAAAATTCAATACATAGAAATTAATTTTTTTTTTTTTTTGAATTTTCGAAGGCATTCGGGTGCGGTGTCACAAATATGATAAGTAATATTGTATTTTTGTGTGTATAAAATCCATATAAACATATACATTAACAAACATGAAAGATAGAATTATCACATTTAGTCATACGTAGTATATGATAACTGATCACTCAATTTTATTATGTTATAAATGTAAATAATGATAAATTTTAGATATATATACAAACATGTATAATTTTATCTTAATTATGTAAAGTAATGTTCAACGAATCTAGACGGCCTAGGTGGCCGATTAGGCGCTCTAGGCGGGCAACTAGGCGCCATAGGCGGCCGACTAATTCACCTAGACGTCAAACCAATTAGTCGGAGCGCCTAGACGAAAATCGGGGCGCCCGGCCACCGCCTAGCACCTAGGCGGGGACTAGTCGAGCGCCTAGAACGATTTTTAGAACAGAGGTACTATGTGTTGCTTGCAAGAGATAAGACGACTAAGATTAATTCTGATGCCATAAAGAGGGTTGATCAGTTTGAGAGTTTCAATGCCTACCTATGAGCATTGGAATGCTACACTTTGACGATAAATCACAGGAAGACCCTTATAGTTGAGTTTCCGACTAAGTTCATGGACAAAAGGTTAAGTTGAGCTTTTATGGCTTTTTGTATGTGTTAATGGAATATCATTAGTACAATTGATGTACAACATTTATTACCATGTTACCATTAATACTTTTTTAAAAACTGATAATTGTAAAAAAAATAAGGTTTGGGCTTATGAGTTAATCCCTCGGCTTGGGAAAGAGTTTGCAGAACGTGTTTGCAGGACTTGTTTTTCCATTGCAAATGTACAAACACATGGAATCATTTTTGTAAATGACTTTGCATCAGGCTGAATTTCTTTTTCCACATTAAACCACAATGCCTGGCCATATTGGTCAATGAACTGTATAAGATTTGTTTTCAAATTAACATAAACATAAAAAAGACATTCATGCTCTAACTACGTTGTGTGGTAGACATGCCCGTCTAAAATGTTGGCTTCAGAAAACAAGGGACTTAACGATGTATTTCATTGTACATTGTTGTAAGCCATTCATTGTGTTGTAGAGAAAACTTGTATAGTATATATGATGTTTAGAAATTTGGTTGTGTATTGCACAAACAATACTTGTCTGTGCAATAGTAATATGTGCATGTTTGTTGTGTGTATATGGAAGAAGGTCCCAGGCATAGAATACACTACATTGACATTTTTTTCTGTGCAATGGACCAAGTGTCGTTGTGTAACACCGTCCCCAATTATATTTACTTTTAAGAAAATAATGCATTGAACCTTGTGGAATGATTAATGAATTTACGAATTGTAAATTTTTATTAAATTTTTTCGCGTAAATAGTAAATTTGCACGTGAGGCCCACACCAGGAGCAGGGGCCGCCCGATATTCCCGAGACCAAGGTTGTTAAAATCACGAGTTGAATCGTAAAATCGTACAATTTAACTTCATACAAACGATCTAAATCGTATAAAACATCGGAAATATTCAAAATCGCATAAAATCGCCTTTGAATCGGATTAAATCGTTTAAAATCCTGATTTCTTCCAACATTACGATTTTACAAACTCATGTTGAGATACTTCCAAACACGGCCCGCTTGAGCTAGTAACAAACTGAAGTTGTTACTTGCCTTATAAGCTGAATACCCGAGGAATATAGAGTGGAAGGGAAGGAGAAATTTCTTTGGTGTGTCCGGTGTGGGAAACTTGTAAATGAGAGGTAAGAATATTTCTTTAAAAAGAAAACTGCAGCAAGGATTCATCCTGCATCGCCCCACTGGCATTTGACGTGGTCTACCAACTTAGCAATACGAACTTTGTTAACTACTACCACTTTGAGCTTAACATACCTGTAATATTCACTTTAGAAAAAATGTATTTCAACTAATGCTTAATTGCTATTACTATATTCATACATTTATTGTGAAATTTCATTATATCGTTGTATTTTTATTTTTTAAATGACTTTTTCTTGGATTACATAATATTTTTATGCTACTAATTATTTTTTGCACTTTAATGAACACACAATTGTAAGACTTAAACATGTAATGATTCTATTTATAGACTTAAATTTGTACTTCTTAAATGTTAAATTGTAAGTTTCATTTTATATATTATTTTTAGTAATTGTATTTAATTGTTTCATAAAATCTTACGATTTACGATTCGATTTTACGATTCGATTTTTAAATACTCATTCCGATTCGATTCAAAAATTCGATTTTGACAACCTTGCCCGAGACCATATATTTTATTCATCTTGGTCTAGGTAATATTTATATAGTGGTGCATATTTCATTTGGGCCATGGAAAGGCCCAGAATTGACCGATTGGTCAAAAGAGACCCAATTACCAGTATTGGTAATTTAACAGATAACAGTCTGAACCTAATTTCGGAGGCTTATAAATTAAATTTGGAGAATGTATTTTCATTCTAAATTTAATAATGATTAAGAACACATAATATATTTTATTTGACCCGATAAAATAAAATATATTTAAAACAGTCCGAAAAATACAACTTTCGGAACCGATTGTACACATCGGGACACAAAGGAATGACCTCCCACATGAGTGGGAGCCATCCCATGTTTTTGTGTGCTAGAGTAGACAAATAGGAGGCTGTTTGACTTGGAAGAAGAGAGGTGAGGTGATGAGCATCAAAGGTACACCCATCACCCATGGACCCCATTTGCCTCACTCATTGGTTCAAACAAGACAAAAGTCACCCATCTACTCTCACCACCTTCATTCACTCGACCACCACCCCTCAAGCAAGAGAAAACCTTCCAGAAATTTCCATTCTCCATAGCCAAACTCGTGCTCCAACTCAAACAACAAAGAAGAAAGAAGTTTAAGGAAGAAAAAGGGAGGGAAAGACGTGTTGATTAAGGTAATGACCTTATATTAGTTTTTCCTCTATTCTTTAACTACCATATGACTTGTATAGCATATGAGGAACCCTTATAGTAGCTCTAAATTTTTATAAATGTAGAAGGAAGGGTTGAGAGGGGGTTCCAAGTCCAAGAACAGACTTAGGAGCCAAAATAAGCGGTTCGCCGGAAAATAACCTTTTAGAGGTTATTTGTATTGATATGGGTTTTATGATTATAAAACCTTGTTAAGAACTTGTATAAGGTATTTCAAGGGCTTTCACGGAGTTGAAAGAGTCGCTGGAGTTCGTCAAAAGTCGTCGGAGTTTCGCCGGAGTTCAACCAAGAGTGGTAGAACTTCATAGCGCTAATTCGGGGTGAGGATGAATGGCTATATTGCTTATAATTATTGGGTTAATTTCATAACATTTCCTAAGTAAATTAAATGTGATTTACATGGATTATTAATGATTAATAATGCTTAAATGAAATTACTATTGTTTATAAATAAAGAATGCATAATATACAAATTTATGAATAAATTGTGTATGATTATGTGTTATAAATATGATGGCATGATGGTTGTTTTAACCATAAATTTTATTGTGATTAATGTACTTTTACTTCACGTAAAGAAGTCATGAAAGGATAAAAGTGACATTTTGATATTAAAGTCAAATTATACTTGGATGAGGAATTAAATTGAGATGAACAAATGACTATGAATTAAGAATTTGGTTGTATTTAGGTCAAATGACTAGTATTGAAATACTAGTCGGAAGGATAGTTCAAATAATCGTTTGAACTAATCCTAAGATATTAAATTGTGGTGAGTACGCCCTAAGTGACCTTAAGGGATAAATTTAAAGATGGACTTTATGAGCTTCAAATTACATTAGGAGTAGGCCTTAAGGGTTACTCAAAATGAATGGAGTCTAGACTAAGAGATTACTTAGAGATTAGATAATGTGACTATGAGCGGGGCTCTAGCACGTAGTAGTATGACTATGAGCCGAGCTCTAGCAAAATGTAATATGACTATGAGCCGAGCTCTAGCAAAATGTAATATGACTATGAGCCGAGCTCTAGCTTTATGTAGTATACGAGCCGAGCTCTAGTTTTATGTAGGATGACTATGAGTCGAGCTCTAGCTTTATAAGGTATGACTATGTGCTGAGTTCTAGCTTTATGTAGTATGACTATGAGCCGATCTCTAGCTTTATGTAGTATGACTATGAGCCGAGCTCTAGCATGAAAGAACATGGGTTAACTATAATATAAGAACACCCTAGATTGAGGGTCTTAGAAGTTGAAACATTGATTATACTTAGTATAGTTGTCATTGTACTTTCAAATGCTTCAAAGTACTGACCTCCCCTTCACGGGGGAGGCAACCTCACAGTTTCAGGTAGAACTTAAAGGTTGCTACCATTGTCGTTGATTCGTAGAGATTCAAGGAGAGAAGACGCCGTTCGTGTTACCTCCGTTTCTGTTTTAAAAAACAATTACATTTAATGCTCATGGATATTATTTTCCGAATAACTATTTGAGGGCTTGCATGCCCATGTTTGCCAAGTGTTGCTTAAACACTTTTAATTTTATTTCTGTTGCTTTAAACAATGATTTGCATTATGCTTGTTTATGGATGTACTAAGTGTGAATGATATTCCAGACGCCTTGTATAGTATGAATGTGTTGGACTGCAGTTGACTATTCGTACTGTACGGCGGGTTGTTGATGTGACCGGTAGGTCCGGGGCGTGACACGTTGTGCTATGTGTATATGACAGAAGGTCCCAGGCATAGAATACACTACATCGACATTTTTTGTCTGTGCAATGAACTAAGTGTCTTTGTGTTATGTGTATATGACAGAAGGTCGCAAGTAGAGAATACACTACACTAACATTCTTTGTTGGTGCAATGAACTAAGTGTCTGTGTTGTTATGTGTATATGGCAGAAGGTCCCAAGCACAGAATACACTACACTGACACTTTTTTGCCCCACTAGTTTTGGTGGTCTTCCCAAAAGACATTACACAACCATGACTCTTCATCCAAGTCAATCGTAAAGAAACAACTTGGACATTGAGCTTTCATTTTAATAAAAAAACCTTGGATGGTCATTGCATCCCCATCTCCTAATCTAAGTTGTCGAACTTTTTCTATGTAGTTCCTACTGTCCTTTTCAATGAAATGAAGTTGCTCATGTCCTCCGGCTTCTACAACCGCTGAGTTGAAAGTTTTATGGAGTGGTATTCCAACAATGTCATTTATTTCGAGTTGGTGCCTCATTTGCATGGTCAAGTTCCTATTACAACGGAAAAATACGGATGATACGTTTGTAATTTCCGTATGTTTATTTACGTTTTTAGTTAGTTTTGATTGTTTAATATTTCGGAAATTACACACTTTCGGTGTAATAGTTTAGTTTGTTAAATTCTTGTAATTTGTTTAGATTAGGTTTATTCTGAGCTTAACCAGGTCCAAGATCAATCAAATGATCAATGGTGAAGGAAGGTGCAAGAGTACAAGACAAAAAGAAGGAAAGTTCCTGATTTTGACCTATACTCGATCGAGTACACCTTATACTCGATCGAGTACCAATACTGATTTTCAAGGATCCGATCCGGGAACAAATGAACATGCAAGGAAAGATTTGGCCACGTTCTATTGTCATACCCGATCGAGTACACCGACATACTCGATCGGGTATAGCTATAAAATATACCCGAATATCGATCGAGTATGGATCGAATTCAAAGTTTTACACATACTCGATCGAGTATATGTACATACTCGATCGAGTACTCGGCCTGCACCTCAAAAAGCCTATAAATACACCTCCTTTCCTTCACTTTAGAAAATCATCAATTCCTATATACTCTTAAGCTCAGTTTAGAATAGCATTTCTCTATACTTCTTTTAGCATGTTTAGTCTCCAAATGAGGAGCTAAACTTCCATTTCTTGGTATTTCTCTTGAAGCTTGTTGATTATTAAAGTTGTGAGTTATTTTTCTTAACTTCTCTCCTTGAATATTAATTCTTCCTTTGAATACTATTTCTATATCAATGTTGTAACACCGCCCCCAAGTATTTGTAATTTATCAAATTATGTATTGAACCCAAGAAATGAATAAAAGCATTTTACGTGATTGTGAATTTTTATCATTTCTTTTACGTGAATAGTAAAATTCACGTGGGGCCCACACCGGAAGTGGGGGCCGCCCGATAATATCGGGACCACATATTATATTCATTTGGGTCAAGATAATATGTGTATAATGGTGGGTATCCTTGTTGGACCATATAAATTAGGTGAGTAACCGATAGGGCATATGAAGCTCATTTATCGGTACCGGCGTACTGACAGATAGAAGCCATAATAAATTATGGAGACCACCAGATTGAAAGTTGGGGAATATACATTCATTCTTATAGCCAATAATAATTGGAAGAATGAGAGATATTTCATTTTACCCTATAAAACGAAATATAATTCAAACAGTCCGGAAAATACAACTTTCGGGACCAAATATACACTTGGGGACGCAAAGGGATGACCTCCCACATATGTGGGGGCCACCCCACGAAATTATATGAGACAATTAGAGGTGGTGGGCGGCTGGAGTGATGGGAGGAGTGAAGGGAAGGGTTGACTTGAGTGGTAAAGCATCAAAAGGACAATGAGGGGCCATGTTGGTGTGATTATTGAGGGTTAAGCCAAAATAAGGCCATATCCTCCCCCCTTGCCCATTCATGCACGACCCCATCATCCATTTTTGAGAGAGAAGCTCTGCAAATTATCATTTCCACCATCTCCATTCGGACCTAAGCTAAGGAAGAAGAAAGAGGGAAAAGAGAAGAGAAAGAAGGAGGAAAACTTGAGGATTAACAAGGTAATAACTCCATTAATCCCATTCCTTTTCTTTAATCTTCCAACATGATTATGTAATCATATTTCATACCCATAGAACTGTTCTTCACATTAGATGTGAAGAATGAGGGGTTGGAAGGGGGGTTCATATCCAAAACGAACTTTGAGAGCAAAGTTGACGGGTTCGTCGGAAAATAACCTTTTAGGGGTTATTTGTGGTGATATGGGTTCTATGATGATAAAACCTTGTTGTTAACTTGTATAAGGTACTTCAAGGACTTTCACGGAGTTGAAAGGGTCGCCGGAGTTGTCGCCGGAGTTAGTCGAAGTTCACCGGAGTTACACCGGAGCTCAATAAGAGAGGCTAGAACTTCATAAGCTTCTTTTAAGGTGAGAAGACGGCTATATGCTTTATAACTTTTGATTGAGGCATGAGATTACCTAAAGTAATCAAGTATATGTTTTACGGAATGATTAAAGTTAATCAAGTATTGGCTTATGCCATGATTATATATAAAACAAAGTTGAAAAGCATGTTTTGTATGTTTGGTGATTAAAAATGTGATAACTTATTATGTACAATGATCCAGGGGTCAAAAATGGTATTTTTGGATCAAGGACTTCAAGTAGATTATGCATGTAAAATTTCAAGTTAATCGGACTCTGTTTGGGCGGTCAAACGGGCGTTGACCGCCAAGTCAACTACAATACCCGACCGGGTGTCTGCTGAGAAATTGGCCCCAAAGGCCGCTGTCTCCTATACCCGATCGAGTATGTATAGATACTCGACCGAGTATGCCTTGAAAATTAGCCTTATGGGCTCCTGTCTCCTGTACTCGACCGAGTATTGATGGGTACTCGATCGAGTATTGGGTTATACTCAAAACGGGTAGTTTTTGAGTGGGTTAACGTGGATCGATCAGGTGGGACCCGTCCACGTTGGTTACTAAGGATTATTATATGACTATAGGACTAGGTATTGTCCATAGTTAAGTGAATGCAAGGTTAGCCATATCCGGGTTAGGGTTTGGTTAGAAATAAGGTTGAGGTTGAGTATCCTCGGGACGGTAAATGATCCTAAAACTCGGTTGAGGTTGAGCATCCTCGGGACGGTAAATGATCCTAAAACTCGGTTGAGGTTGAGCATCCTCGGGACGGTAAATGATCCTAAAACTCGGTTGAGGTTGAGCATCCTCGGGACGGTAAATGATCCCAAAACTCGGTTGGGGTTGAGTATCCCCGGGAGGGTTAACACTCCTGAAACTCGGTAGGATATTATGAAGGTAGAATGTAGCTCTTAAGCTAGGCATTCAGGAATGAAAGGGGAAAGGTTGAGTGAATACCTTGTCTCTAAAAGACTCTTTTGTGAGAAAATGACCTACGGGTCAAGTATTTTACAAGTATATACACTATGTATTATCTTGGGAATGGGGTGACAATGGTTACACCTATAAATATATGTATCATCCTATTTTTGGGTCTCGTGTCTGAGACATTAGTTATTCCTCATATAGCCTGCTTGTCACTAGTACTTCTATGGAGTACTGACCCCTTCGGGGGCCCTCACATTTTTCAGGTTGAGGCTAGAGTCCTGCTACCTGCACCTTTGCCCAGGGTGAACTCAAATAAGGAAGACGTGGTTCGTGCTTCCATTCTTATTTGAAATTATGAAATTGCTCATGGATATTTGAACGATGTTTTCTATTAAACTATTGAAGGGCCTGCGTGCTCATGTTTGCCACGTGTGGCTAAATGTCAAACATATTTTATTTCCGCATTTGTTTGATTTATATATTGATGTTGATTGTATGGGTTTACTAATCGGTTTGGCAATAGAGTCTATCGGACGCCTTGTATGATTTGATAAGAATGAACTACGTTGTTCTTATTGGGTTGTACGGCGGTTGTCTACGTGGCACGGATGCGGTCCGGGGCGTGACAAATGTTGGGGAGTGTTACTAAGATGACAATTAGTTGACATCTTGACATTGGTCTTAGTAATAGCTATTCCTTCCTCTATGTTAATATCGGGGAGTGTTACTAAGATGACAATTAGTTAGCATCTTGATATTAACTATAGTAGGATTCATTTTCTTTAATATTCTTCCTTGAGTATTAATTGATTCCTATTCATATTTCATATTAATATTTTGAACATTACTGAAAGGATCAACTAGTTTTGTTTCATATATTAATTATTACTAGAAACGATCAACGAACCGATGGTTAATCGTTGATAGTTTCACAAGTAAGTAACTTCGGTTTATTAATGCACGGTCGTGGTTAATAAACTTAAGAGGGATTAATTTTGTTGGTTAAACCGAAACCGTTGTGTTGATGTTATCAATCTCAATTGATTTCATCAAGGAGTTAAGAAATTAAATGCTACTATCAAGTCGGTATATGGCGTTGTTCTATACTTGGCTAATAGTAAGGGTTATTAATGAACGGTCGTTGTTAATAACTTTCCTCGATGAATTGGATATACTCCTCGATTGAGTATTCGAGAGGAGATAAGTTATAGATATAACAATGATCGACTGAAATATATCAACAAGTGGAAAGTAGCAATACCAAGTCCTTTTTATCTTTGAATTAAACCACATAACTCGTTCATCTTCGTGTTTAATTTTAATCAAATCACTCGATCAAAACCCCCCTTTTATTTACTAGTTACATAAAAAGAAGAGTTATTCCTTTCCCTGTGGATACGAACTCTACTACGCTATACTACGTATAAGTGTTAGTATTGAATTTATTTTGAGTGCACTCACGACAAAGTGCACGTCAACGGACATTGTCAGACTCATAGGAAGACTATGGTTTAAAAACACTTGTGATATTACCCATGATCCCGCATAATCTTTCTTTACTCTTATTCTCCGCTTGAGCACTCAACTACAAACGCGATCTAGCTCCCTTCTTTATCCTTCCTTGAAGTCCGAACTCTAACAAGAAAGCCAACACTCTTGGCATACTTTTTGTATAAATCATAAACTGCATCTTTACTAGGAAACTTCATGCCTATCTTTGGAATGCTTTCACATTCATCACCATTGTTATCTCCATCTGTTTACATAATTAATTAATTATGTTATGCTCAAGTAATATTATAACACCCATCTTTAAAAAACTAAGATAGGGGTAAACGTTTTATAGCGACTAGCTCCACCACTTTCAAGACCCCTTACCCCAGAAATCCAACTTTGGCTTGGCCCTACGGGTTAGTATACACCGTTTGGCCCTACCACTTGAAGGGTTTTTTGGAGGAGCATAGTTCCACTGGTCCTAGTGGGTTTCGAACATGAGACCTCTCCTATGGAAGGGTAACCTCACAACTAGCGAGGCTGGAATGCTCGGTTGCGACAAGGTCTGTAACGACCATCCCCAAAACGGTCATTACAATACTCAAACTAAAAAGGGACTCGATACGTAAAGCAGAAAAAAAGATACAAAGCCTCGAGAGGAGACTTTATTCCTTATAGACATAATCAAACCTTACAACCATACGAAAGGTATCCAAAAGAAAACGTCTTTAAAACGGAGAAAACGTCTTCTCCGTTAGCCCATCCGAAACCTTGTCACCGGCTCTATACATTCTCTCAGGATTTTGTACTTCGTTTATTACCTATACATGAGAACATAAGACAATAGAATTCTTGTAAGCAATAATGCTTAGTAAGTCACCATTTCATCCACTAAAATATATAAGACTCTTAGCTAATCATAAACAGATACACATGCTGAATACACCACACATGTATCATATCACACATAAGATGCACATAACCTCACATAGGTGTTCATGTATCAAACCCAAGAGGTTTTGTTGTTCATCATTCTTTCTTCTCATCTTGTTCCTTGAATTTATGGGCCCGTAGCTCGTGTCCTAGTCTCTCGCAGATGACCTCATCAGGTAGCTAACCCGCAGCCCATCAGAAGCAACCTCGGGACTCCCCGCGGAAGGATATCCCGCTATGTTCAGTGCTCAGCTCAGGTAGTTACTTGGGGGCACCACTACCTTGTAACATTACTTATCTTTTATTACTTTCATTATCATCATAACTTCCTTTCATTGTTGGTCCATATGAACCCAACCCAAATCAAACATAGAACTTGAATACCTTGCCTTTGATAGTTTAACAACTCCACAATTAATACCACTTTTCAATGGATACATATAACTTGAAATTCACATGTCTCATGCCATACGATTTCAAATGTCCAAGAACATATGTCAAATTCACAATTAGCTAATCTTCCATACTTTATTTAGAACTATCATGTATAGGTGGTGGTGACTTACCTGTTTCCTGTGGAGTATTTACTCTTATGTGTGCATGTCAAGCATCCATGAGCAACGGTTCTTCGGTGAGCATCTATATATATTTACACTTGATCAACATAATTTCACATTTACTCAAACTTAAATCCATGTCTTTAGAAAAATCCCTAGACTTAAAAAAATCCCTATATGTCTTAAAAAAATTTGTGAGAAAACTCCCAAATTCCTAAAACAAATCGAGTATAGCTTTGTCACTTTCGGTCACATCTCCATCGACCATCAAATATGCTAGGAAACCATCCATAATAATATTTGAAGAAAAAATATAACAAATACAAATATGTGGTATTAGCTAACTTTGTCATAAGATAAATGTATGAAATAAATGTGTAAAAGTTAAAATGGTATATGCTAAATTTGTATTTTTCATGTCTAAATTATTTATTTATATCCTAAATATGAAGAGTGAAGAAAAATACAAAGTATTTATATATATCACAAGTTGTTCGGTCTTCGGTTCTACTTACGGTTTTTCGGGTATAAACCAAACTAAACCATTTGGTTTGAGCAAATTGTTTCCAAACGGTTTACTTAAGTAAATCCAAGCCAAACCAAACCAAACCATCAATTTTCAGTGCGATTCGGTTCGGTCAAATCAAACCATTTTGCCCAGCCTTAGTGTACACCCTGGGTTAAACTCTGAGGTACACCATATATAAACCCTTTTTTACTGCTTTCTTTACCCTCCTCTCGCACAACCCTCCCCTCCCAACACACGTTTCTTTCTCTAACACATCCCTCCCCTCTCTTCGTTTATCTTCTCCCCGCCTTTGACTTTTTTGTACTCTACCTTTATGAAAAGATATTTGGCAATAACAATAGCAAATTGCATTTATATTTTTTACATGATTCATTTGAATAAAATTGTAAATATTACAACATTTGTACCACTAACTCATTTAGTTTTGTTTGAATATTTTATGTTATATTAAAAATGCTAATCAACTATAAAAATTTTTGTTGTGAGAAGTGAATATGTTTTCTAGTGATCGAAAAGATATTAGAAGTTTTAATATTTTAGCGCTAGTTGTTGGCTTTGGTCTATCCTTCGTTTAAGCTATTGAGTGTTGGGCCTGCCTTGGCTTGACCAGCCCTTAGGTAGTGTTTGCAAGTTGCAACTGCTTTTGCTTAAAAAAAAAGCACTTTTGGAGATGTAAGGAAAAAGTGATTAGTAGTAAAAGTTGATAGTGTTTGAGAAAAAAGTGATTTTGAAATGTAAAATTTGGTAGTGTTTGGTAACATAGTGCTTTTTGTGTAATATAAAACGGAAAAACACTTTTCACACTCAAACCGAGAAAAAGTAAAAATTGGTAGTGTTTGGTAAATAAGTGTTTTTTAAGTTGAAAGCTGAGAAATGCTTTTTTTAAGCTGTTGCAAACACTCACTTAGTTTTTTCCTTGAATTCAAACGAAGTTCTTTGACTTAAAAAAAAAAATAACTGTTGCGCTTTTCCTCAACCAATCGTCCTTGTCCAGCGGCTATCCTCCAGAGTCCATAAGCAAAAACGGCCGTCCAAGCTCGCCAGAAATAATGAAATGGACCAGTCTGACTGCTACCTAATAAGGATGTAATTTGTCCCAAATCAAAACTATCGGAGACCAATTCATATCAGAGCAGGCCAGACATAGATAGTTATAAAAAAACAAAGCGACCAGACATTGTCAGATCAGACCAAACCAATTAAGACTAGATCAGACATGATCAGTAAATTACAGTCCAATTAAAAGCATCCTAATTTTCACTATGGTAAACCGAACCAAAATCGAACCAAAACCAAACTGAAACACAAATTATTTTTGTTTGGTATAAATTCTCTCAAAGTGAACAAAGTGAAATCAAACCGAAACCGTAAAGGAAACCGAATTATCAACCCAAACTTTTTATTATTTCCGGTTGCTGACTTGTCATTTAAGCAAAGTTGGTGAAACATTTTAACCGCAATTATTTCTTGACCTCTTGCTCTGATCTGGTATTTACTACCCTACTTCATCACCCCTTCATTTTTTCCTGGAAATTTTGAAGAAGAAAATATACGGAGTATGCATGAAGATTGAATTACAAAAAGATCACACCTTACCTATTATTGTAGCTTTTAGCCTTTTGATTTTCAAATCATTTATTGTTATTCTAATACATTTGAGTTTATAATAAATTGCACACCTAGCTTGTTCCTTACATCACGTTCTTAGCAATTCCACTACCGGAGCCAAATTTACAGGCTGTTTTCTTCATCAACAGCTATGAGGATTGATGGGCCATGTGAATATTAATGGCAATTAGCAGGAGTTCGGAGCTTCTCCACCATGTCCAGGTGAGACCGTAAAAGCCATCCTTTTTCTCGCATTGGTTAATTTACATTCCCAATCTTTTTTTCTTGGTATCCACGATGATGACGGAAAATTAAACATTCTTTTTGAGGCGTATTTTTAATTTCTTTTGTACCCAATGGGGATAGATCAGAAATGTTTCTGACTCGATTGTGAATTTTATAAAATCTAAAAAAGATTGCATTGATGGAATTTGGGATTTTGTATTACATGTATACTCCATGTTTTCATGATCCTTTGAGATAATAATTATTTGTGTTTATTGTCTCCCTTTTGTAGAAAATTGCATTTGTTGATTTGGGTTTTTGAGGGGAGAAAGAAGAGATTTTTGCATTATTAGATCTTATAGATAGCAAAATAAAAGACTCTAAAGAAGGAAAGGGAGAAAATTCCGGCAGGATGGAGATGCCCTTGGTGGCTCCCCGGAAGAAGATGACGAAACAGCTGACCGGGAAACGTGAGGATACAGTATTGCATTCTTCAGCGAGAGCCGGAAACATTGGGGCAATAAGAGAGACGATTGGAAAGACAGGAGGAGGGATAGAATTGGAAGAGTTGCTAATAAAGCAAAACTCAGCAGGAGAAACAGCACTTTATGTGGCTGCAGAATATGGGTATGTTGATTTGGTTAGAGAACTGATCACATATTATGACCTTGCGGCTGCTGGGATCAAGGCGAAAAATGGCTTTGATGCCCTCCACATTGCTGCCAAACAAGGCGATTTAGGTACTCCAATACTCTTCACTATTTAATGACTTGATTAGATCCTTAGCTTTATAGTTGGGATTAAGGGGTTGTATCTGGTGTGCGTGTGTACTGTGTACACACTCTTAGATATTTGTAATCCATAAAGAATACGTCATATGCAAAATTGGCCCCTACAATATAATTTTTGAAGCGCTGACCCTCTAATACCACATTTCTGGTTTCACCAATGCTTATTCTTCTTAAGAGTACACAAATTCTTTTTAGGGGAAGGTAGGTTGGATTTGGATTCAAATGAAAGTTGGTTATTTTCCTTACATGAATGAATGGGTAACTTTATGAAGTACAGGGGTATAATAATAATTCCACATGAGGTGTGTTATCCATGGGATGACTGGTGGTGTTCCCTCTTGCATTACTGACAGTAGTAATATGTGCCAATTTTTGTTGAAGAGATGGTGAAGGTACTAATGGAGGCTCACCCGGAGCTTTCAATGACGGTTGATATGGCAAACACAACCGCTTTACACACGGCAGCAACTCAAGGGCATATAGAGGTGGTGAATTATTTGTTAGAGATAGAGAGCAGCCTTGCTGCCATAGCTAAAAGCAATGGCAAAACTGCTTTGCATTCGGCTGCTAGGAACGGGCATGTCCATGTTGTAATGGCCATCTTGAGTAAGGAACCAAGTCTAGTTACTCGGGTGGACAAGAAAGGTCAAACTGCCCTTCACATGGCGGTCAAAGGGCAGAATCTCAAGGTTGTTGAAGTACTGATTCACGCCGATCCTTTATCGGTCAACATGGTTGATACCAAGGGCAACACAACTTTGCATGTAGCCGCTAGAAAGGGCAGAGCCCAGGTTTATTATCCATTCTATATTCTCTTATACTCTTATCCAATAAATGTATGTGTATGCTTGTGTGTGTGACTGTCTGTCTATATGGTATACTCTTTGAAATATGCCCTCCATATTCCATTGTTTACTACAATAGGGTTTGACACAACATTTAAGGGAAATGAATAGTAGGGGTAGTGAATAGTATAGAAAAAATAAAAGAAGAGGTGGAAATGTATGAAAGAGAATATGAAAAATAGAAAAATCAAGGGTGATGAGTATATTTAAAGGGAAACCTTACCAAAAATGGAAAGTACAGCAAAAAAAAGTATTTCACGAAAACAAAAGTGTAGCAAACAGAAAAAAAAGGAAGGAGCATATGTTTTATTATTTGACGGGTGAAAAAAGTTCAAAAAATATCTATGCCGCTGTAGCACAGAAGCGACTTTTCCAGGTAAAATTGTAGAGTTAAAGAGAACAGACACTATTCCCGCTGTATTGTAGCTAGTATTTGATTTGATGTTATCATTGAATATAGACTTCTTCAAATATGTTTTAAAGTAGATTAGAAGATTCAGTCATTTCATTTAAATTATTTGCCACCAGCTAGTTGTTATGAATATTTGTTGAGACCAATTACTTAGTTGGGGCAATGCATGCAGATTGTGAAGATGTTATTGGGACAGAACCAAATGGACACAAGAGCAGTGAACAGGTCAGGCGAGACTGCACTTGACACAGCAGGCAAAATGGGGCACGCTGACATAGAAGGATTGCTGAGAGAGCACGGGGTAGAGAGTGCCCGGGCCCTGAAGCCATCATCAACGGCCACAAACCCTGCTAGGGAACTGAAGCAAACGGTGAGTGACATAAAGCACGAGGTCCACTACCAGTTAGAGCACAGCCGGCAGACAAGGAGGCGGATACAAGGGATTGCAAAGCGCCTTAACAAGATGCACGCGGAGGGACTAAACAACGCGATAAACTCGACGACGGTGGTGGCAGTGCTCATAGCCACAGTGGCCTTTGCTGCCATATTCACGGTGCCCGGGCAATACGTGGATGACCCAGATGACATCCCGCCAGGCCACTCGCTTGGGGAGGCCAACATAGCACCCCAGGCACCATTCATGATCTTCTTTGTCTTCGACTCTGTAGCGCTATTCATCTCGCTCGCGGTGGTGGTTGTGCAGACGTCTGTTGTGGTGATAGAGAGCAAAGCAAAGAAGAAGATGATGGCCATCATAAACAAGCTGATGTGGCTGGCATGTGTCCTCATCTCGGTTGCTTTCCTGGCGCTCTCCTTTGTGGTCGTTGGGGAGCACGAGAGGTGGTTGGCCGTTGTGGTCACCATCATAGGGACAACCATATTGGCCACCACTTTGGGGACGATGTGTTATTGGGTGATCATGCATAGGATTGAATCGTCGTCCATCAAGAGGAATATCAGCTCTGTGCAGGCCAGCAGGTCCAAGTCTTTCTCGGGCTCTGTCTCCGACTCTGAGCTTCTCCACAATGATTTCAAGAAGATGTATGCTATTTAGTGCCACTGTGCAAGCAATCAACAATAACATGTCTATATTTCCTTAATGATGTGGAGCAGTGACAAGGTAGAATATTGAGACTACTTGAACACTGTATAAGGTTGCAGGCGCAAACATCTTGTGAATCATTTGGAACTTTGATACATACATATATAGAGAGACTTTGTTGTTGAAACTAAAAACGTAGGATTGAACAATTTAAACCAAAATTAAAACTAAATATTCACCAGCACTGGTGTAAAGCAGTTACCGGACTTACCGCAGAGAGGAAAGTGATCCAAATGGGAGTTCTGATTCAACTTTTCGAAATAAAAATAGAACAAAAAACGGTCCATCTGATTCTACTTGGAGGAACTACAACCAGTTAGGGCCAGTTTCATATACCAATTCTAGCCCAGGACTAAAAAAACAAGCACCACTTCAGTTTCTTTACCTGACTGATTCCAGTCTAGTTCCAAAATTGGAACTGTATTCGGCTATGTAATTGGAGTTGGGATCTATGTACCTTTTCTGCTTGGCATTGTTTAGACACTGTTGACACTGATGACATGCAGTGTTTTGTTTACGAAATAAGGAAAGGGGGCATTTTTATTAGATGGACCGAAAAAGAAAGTGAGATGTTTATTTTGGGACGGGGGTAGTATTATATTACTACAAGGTGTTTGAAATGTAGGTATGTAAAAATATATTAGACCAATTAGTTTATATATTAATCAAATCACTCCACAAAGTGAAGAGAAAGATATTAGGCGGGTTGCCCAGCCATACCGAATTTTAATTTTATCAAATATCGATCTCATCAAAGATCAGCAACAGGCTCACCGAAGCCGATGATGATCGACTGTCAAGAGTAAAGATGTTGGACTTAACTGAAATGGTTTATGAATTATAGCGCCTTATTATAAATATTGTTTTATATGTGGTTATTTCAATAATCTTCTATTGTTTTATGAAAGCTACTAAAGACACTCAAGCAGAAATCAAGAAAGAAATACAAAAATAGAAAGTGCCAAGGGAATTCGTTGCTAGAAATAGCTACTCCATAATTTGAATTACCTGTTGCCTTTTATAGGCGCTTACAAATGATAACTGTCAAATATAATAATGATTGATAAATTACAAAACTAATACGAAGTTAAATACATAACTAATCAGTGCATTGATTGTCTGGTGTTACTGAGTCCAGGTTGACAGATCAGATGCTTGAGCTCCCTTCTGCTAAACTGGACAGCAAGCTCCCCGCTGAGCTGGAGGCAGGCTCCTGGCCGGACTGGAAGGTTGGCTCCCCGCTGGACTGGAGGCAGACTTCCCTTTAGGCTAGAAGGTTGAGGATGTTTTTACTTAGACTGTTTTCAGTCCCAGACCAGACCAGACTAGATTTAAATAGACCAGACCAGAACACAGTTAAACAGACCACACCAGACCTCTGTATTTATAAAATACAAAGAGACCGGACATTTACCAGACCATATCATACCAGTTCAGATCCGACCAAACCTAAATAGACCAGACCAGACCAGACTTAAACAGATCAGACCAGACTAGCATATTACAGTCTAGGCAAAAACATCCTGACAAGACGTCTAAGGGCTAATACCGTAGTATAGCGTAGTAGAGTTCGTATCCACAGGGAAATGAGCTTTTCGCGTATGTGTAAGCGTAATAAATAAAAGTAAACGGAAGAGGGAATTAGATATTTTGATAATTGAGAAAGCAAATAAAATACTTAAATGAGTGAAATAAAATATCAAAGGTAATTAGTCTTGGTTTTGCTTTTATCCACTTAATGAAATGTTCGTCGATCCCGATTATATCTTTAACTATCTTCCTCTCGAATACTCTATCGAGGAGTATATCCAGTTCATTGAGGGTAGTTATTAATAACGAGACACGTTCATTAATAAAACTTACTACCGAATTAATATAAAACACACGCCGTATATTTACTCGATAGTAGCAATAAATTCAAGATGAAAACGATTGAAATTGATAACCTCAACACAAGCGGTTTATTGGTTTAATCAATATAATTAATTCCCCTTAGATTATTAACCATGAGACGCATGCATTAATAATCCAAGTTTACTACCGTGAAAAGATCGAACGATTAACAAGCGTATTCGTCGATCGATTCTAGTAATAATTAATATATGAGACAAAACTAGTTGATCCTTTAAGTAATGCTCAAAATATTAAAATGAAATATGAATAAGAATTAATTAATATTCAAGGAAGAATATTAAAGAAGATATAAATCCTACTATAACTAAAGTCAAGATGTTAACTAATTGTCATTTTAGTAACACTCCCCAACATTAATATAGAGGAAGAAAATAAATACTACTCTAACTAATGTCGAGATGTTAACTAATTGTCATTTTAGTAACACTCCCCAACATTAATATAGAGATATTATTAATGGAAAAATTAATATTCAAGGAAGAAGATTAAAGAAAATAACTCACAACATACAATTCATTAAGCTTCAAAGTAGCAAAACCAAGATGAGACTACCTAAATTACAAAAATAATAAAGTGTATATGAAAGAGGGGATTAAATTGGTATCTAAAATAGGAAGGAAAGAGGTGTTTTTATAGGAGAAGTGAGGTGGTTGGGTCTAAGACATAATCTGATTTTCCCATGTTCACTTGCTTTATTTGATCTCTTATGATCTCCGGGTCAAATCATATCCGATTTTCACATTTCTTTGTTCTCCATGAAGCTTTCTCTTGTCTCCAATGCTCCTTCCTTATGCTCCCAACCTTCTTCCTCTTCTTTTCATCATGTTTTTGCTTACATATCAAAATATCTTAATATCTTCTAATTCTACTTTAATTTTAGAAGATAAAGATTACACCGTAATTGTACAAAAGCTAAGTAAACATAATGTAAAACCATTCTAAAATGTGGTGTTTATGCACTACTAAATAGTACACATCACTTTCACTCTGGTGGACTTCCACTCAGATGGGCCTCCGCCCCTTGATGGGCTTGATCGGTCGGGTCGGGCTGAACTCTTAGCTATCCGGCCCACTTGTCGCTCTGGCTTGGTGAGTTAGTGGACCCGAGCTTGGGCCTGTTAGTCCAGGTTTTGAGTTCGGACTCGCGGGTCCAACTTTGGGGCCTGGTTCGATTAGGCTCTAGGCCTAGGGGTAGTATAAATAGAAGTTGAAGCCTAAAATGTCATTTGTGTAATTCATTCTTCCCTACTGCAACCCAAAAGCATTCTACAAACTCTTCTCTTCACTTTAATTTAATAGATAGTACCATTCATCTTCTTCAACTACCTTCTTGATAATTAAATCTCAATATGGTATCGGTTTAGCCTAAATTCGATCTGCTCATCTAAATATTTCCGCACTCTGGCCTCAGGATAATATATGAAACCTTCAAATGCGACAACTTCAATATCCGGAAGAAATCAATGGTCATGGCGTTCACGGTCAAGAACAATATGGCTTTCTTGGATGGCCCAATCTCACATCCTTCCAATGATGACAATGTTCAATACTCAGCATGGTATCAATGCTCTCCTTTTGTCCTGGCTGGTATACTTGATTTCTCCTGCAATTCATATTACTTTCCTGTATTTTACAGGTGTTAAAGACCTGTAGGATGGAATTAGTCTTCGCTCTATAAAAAGTTATGGATCGGACCTCTTGTCTTTCACCTTTAGAAACACTCAGTAATATTTTTCAAAGATCTACGTTCATCACTGCCTACTACAATATGTTCAAAGGTTTTTGGGATGAGTATTGTGACTATAGATTCATCGCTTCATTTACTTGTGGTAATTGTACTTGCAATATAAATGAAACTTATCACAAATTCATTCAGACAGAATTGGTCCATTAACACATCCATTATATATGGGACGAAAATGGTTTAAGTTTTCAACATTTTCCTCCTTCAATTTACCCATTGAAAGAAAAAATAGAGGGGAGCTACAGTTCGAAAAGTAGAGGGAAGCTACGGTACGTAATTTTAAATTATATACAGTTTTCACCTACAAATACACCATTCATTACAAAACAACTCTACATTAATTACTCAATTTTGCACCTTCATCTTCATTAATGCCTATCGATCCAAATACACATCCACAATGAAACAGGATACCAAATGAGAAAAGTAAGCGGATCAAAGATTTTTTATGAAAACATTGAAGGTGCAGGCTGACTACAGCGTGGGGAGATAAAAAAACTGCACTAAAGCTCAAAGTATCGACACGAGCTATTTACAGAATTTGGATTATTGTAAAGACTGTGACACAGTGGGGACCGAGGATGTCATCAATGTCAGTCACAAATTAACTGGAAATGTGGGAAGAAAAAGAGTGTAAGTCTCACTTCAATCTTTCAAGGACATACCTTTAAGCAAAAGGACAAATATCATGTCTTCCTTTCATGCTCTAGCAATTTTAAGAAATAATTTTCACATAATCAACCAGAGGGGGCAAATAAAAGCACATACAAGAACCATTAAACCTTTCTTGAGAGAACACAACAACTAACAAGGTGTGTTTTTTGCTTGAACTATCGTATCCCATCTTCTGTACCAGAATATCCCACTTTTCAAGGTTTTGGTCCATACATTCATATAGATGAAAATGGTTTAGTTTGAGTAAAGTTATGACTATATGGTATTTGCATGGAGAGGAACCCCAGATAAGCATGCAAAATCAAAGGTAATGTTCTTGTGTGCATTCGGAAAGCCAATATTCGGTGGTTTGGGGGGAAGTGATATTTGATGGCAAGATTGGGATTTGGCCATTTGTGGAACAAGTACTGGCCAAATAATACAATGCAAACTAAACCAATCCTGTCAGTCACAAAAAGTGCTTACAAGGACACCTTAGTAACACATGTTATTCTAGCAATCAAATTAAAGCAAAGTGGTCAATACAATTAAGAAGGCATGTGATCATCTAACAAGATAATGTTAAAACACACAAGATGAATGATTTGTTCATCCAGTTACAAAAGATGGTTGGGATATTAAACTGGTCATGTAACCTGTAACACCGCCCCCAAGTATTTGTACTTTATTAATTTGTTTATTGAACCTTGAGAAATGAATGAACACATTTTACGTGGTTGTAAATTTTTATCATTTCTTTTACGTGAATAGTAAAATTCACATGGGGCCCACACCAGAAGTGGGGGCCACCCGACATTCTCAAGACCACATATTATATTCATCTATGTTGAGATAATATTTATATGATGGTGGATATCCATGTTGGGCCATAGAAATTATGTGAGTTAACAGTTGTACATATAAAGCCCATTTATCGGTATTGGAATACTAATAGATAAAAGCCATAATAAATTATGGAGACCACTAAATTAAAAGTGGGGAACTTATATTCATTTGATTAGCCAATAATAATTGGAAGAATGATGAATATTTCATTTGGCCCGATAAAATGAAATTTAATTCAAACAGTCTGGAAAATACAACTTTCGGAATCGAATGTACATTCGGGGACACAAAGCGATGACCACCCAAATAAGTGGGGGCAATCCCACATTTTTAGGCTTACACTCTGCAAAAACTCCATTTTTATCCACCATGCACGCACCAAGCTAAGGGAGGAAGAAGGAAGGAAAAAGAGAAGAGAAAAGAGGAGTTTAGGTGGGAAAACTTGTGGTTAACAAGGTAATGACGTCATTAATTCCATTTCTTCTATTTAATCATATTTCATACTCCTAGGGTAGTTCTACACATTTAAAAGTGTAGAACGGGGTTTGAAAGGAAGTTCTAAGTCCAAGAACGGACTTAGAGAACAAAGTTGACGGGTTCGTCGGAAAATAACATTTTAGAGGTTATTTGTGTTGATATGGGTTTTATGATGATAAAACCTTGATATTAACTTGTATAATGTATTTCAAGAACTTTCACGGAGTGGAAATAGTCGCCGGAATTGTCGTCGGAGCTTGTTAAAGTTCGCCGGAGTTTCGCCGGAGCTCAATAAGGAAGGCTAGTTATTCATAAGCTTCAGTAAGGTGAGAAGACGGCTATATGCCTCATAACTTTTGCGTGAGGCATGAGATTACCTAAATTAATCAAGAATATGTTTTATGAATTGATTAATGTTATCAAAGCATGTGATATGTCATATTAGAGAATATAACATTATTGAAAAGCATGATAAGTAAGTTTAATTAGTGAAAATATTATAAATTGATGTGCATGATGTTCCAAGAACCCAAATAGGTATTTTTGGATTAAGGACGTCAAGAAGTACATGCATGTAAAGTTTCACGGTAATCGGACTTCGTTTGGGCGGTAAAACGGGCGTCGACCGCCAAGTCAACTGTTGTACCCGACCGGGTAGTGGCAAATACCCGACCGGGTATTAACTGAAAATAGCCTCAGGGGATACTGCCTTCTATACTCGACTGGGTATAGGTGGGTACTCGACCGAGTACTGGGTTTTACACCCAACGGTCAGATTTGAACGAATATAACGTGGGTCGTTCGGGTGGGACTCGTCCACGTTGATTATTAAGGATTATTTTATGGCTAGATATTGTGCATAGTTAAAGGAATGAAAGGTTATCCATATCCAGGTTAGGGTTTGGTAAGGAATAAGGTTGGGGTTGAGTATCCCCGGGACGGTAAATGATCTTGAAACTCGGTTGGGGTTGAGTATCCCCGGGACGGTAAATGATCTTTAAACTCGGTTGGGGTTGAGTATCCCCAGGACGGTAAATGATCTTGAAACTCGGTTGGGGTTGAGTATCCTCGGGACAGTAAATGATTCTGAAACTCGGTTGGGGTTGAGTATCCCCGGGACGGTAAATGATCCTAAAACTCAGTAGGATATTATGAATGTAAAATGTAGCTTGTGAGCTAGGCATTCGGGAATGGATGGGAAAGGTCGGGTAAGTACCTTATCTCTGAAAGACTCTTTAAATGAAGGAAACATACGGGTCAAGTATTTTACAAGTATATACGGTATGTATCATCTTGTGGATGGGGTAACAATGGTTACACATACATATATGTAGCACCCTATTTTTGGGTCTCATGTCTGAAACATTAGTTATTCCTCATATAGCCTGCTTGTCACTAGTACTTTCTATGGAGTACTGACCCCTTCGAGGGCCTCACATTTTTCAGGTTAAGGCTAGAGTCCTATTCCTACACCTTTGCCTAAGGTGATCATCAAATAAGGAAGACGTGATTCGTGCTTCATTCTTATTTGAAACTATGTAATTGCTCATGGATATTTAAACAATGTTTTCTATTAGACTATTGAAGGGTCTGCGTGCTCATGTTTGCCACGTGTGGCTAATTATCAAGGGAGGACCCAAACACGGGTGTATGCAATGACCAAGGCAGATGCTCGGGCCAACCCAGACTCCATTGCAGGTAACCCCTTGATTACACATGCATTATTCATTTACTTAAGAGTAAAATGTGCATAAAACATGTAACACCCGATCGGGTACCCCTATAGACCCGACCAGGTATGGGCGATTTTTTTCGGTTTCGAAGTGTGTACTCGTTCGGGCGAGTTTGGCAGAACCTTTCACTTTTGGCACCTCCAGCAATACCTGATCGGGTATGGTTATATACCAGATCGGGTATGAGTAATTTTTTCGTTTTCGAATTGTGTACTCGATCGAACGTTCATGGCAGAAAATTTTGATATTTTCGGCCATACCCGACCGGGTATAGGGTCTTACCCGACCGGGTATAGGTAGTTTGTTCGAGTTCTAGGAGTGTACTCGACCGGGCAAAATTGGCAGGAAGTTTTTCCTTAAGGGCTCGGGTAATACCCGACCGGGTATAGGGTCTTACCCGACCGGGTATAGGGTAACGTAATATTAGGCTGGAACTTTTTTGTTCAGTCCTTTTCAGTCGGGACATTGGGTAGTGTGTCTTACATGGCTTATATATAGAAACGCTAAAGATCAACGGTAGACGTGCAAGAATTCTCATCGACACCGGGGCACAACGTTCATTTATGAGCGAAGCGTTTGCCGAGGGATTGGACGTGCCTTTAGTAGCAATGGTGCAACCTTTGTTGGTCTCTACACCGTTGGGAGATGATGTGGAAAGGAAACACTATTATCCTTCATGTAATGTGGAGATAGGGGAGCACCGTCTAACGGGTGACTTTGTGCCATTAGATATGCTCGAGTTTGATGCTATACTTGGCATGGATTGGCTTGAAAAACATCATGCAAAAGTAGATTTCTACACTAAGGTGTTAGAACTAGAAAATGGTAAGGGAAATACTCTATGCTTCGAGGGAGATAGAAGGAAATTCAATCCTTGTATCATATCGGCCATAAGAGCGAGGCATATGATGAAGAAAGGATATCAGGCTTACTTATCCTATGGCATAGGCAAGGAAGGCAAAGGAAAGAGTCTCACAAAAGTGAGGGTGGTGAGCGAGTATCCAGAAGTTTTCCCTGAAGAACTCCCGGGACTCCCACCAGATCGGGAAATTGAGTTTGCAATTGCAGTAGAACCAGGCACAAAACCCATCTCGATTCCTCCATATCGGATGGCACTGGCTGAACTTCAAGAGTTGAAGGTTTAATTAGAAGAGTTACTAGATAATGGGTTCATTAGGCCGAGTCATTCGCCATGGGGGGCACCAGTTCTTTTTGTAAAGAAGAAGGATGACACCAGTGGGAAAGATGAAGAGAGAGAATCTCCTCCATCTCTCTAAAAATCCCGAAAAATCTTAAAAACACTCATGGAATTCCGGCAACCCTCACGCCGCCGGAACAGTCATCTTCCATTTTATGACAACTACTACCATCAAGAGATGGACACACAACGCTACAGTGACGGGAGGAGCGACCAGTATTACCAACGTCATTGCTATCCACACTCCCATTCGGACAACATCGGCTCCAACCATGCTAGGACAGGTACACGCTACCCTGTAACTCAGTCCAGGTCAAATGCCAGATTTTGCCCATCTTGCAGGAATCGGGATCCTGCCAATTACCTAAGCCATCACACGGCAAAGAAATTCAGGCCCCCAATCCCATACCCGACTGAACGTCAAACAATATATGCTCCAAACATTGGGTCAAGGTTAGTTCAACGAAAGAGCGCAGCTCATCAGAATCCTCAGACTCGACCAACCCAACCACACCCAATATGCAGCCCTGGTTCAGCGGAACCGGATGACGGATGGCGCAAGGTTAAGATCAGGGGACGACGACGCTTCATTCATCCCAACCAACGACACCCAGGCACCAATCGTTCTAACTTCGACCACATTCAGATTACTGGTAATGCAAATCGTTACCAACACCTACAAATTGTAGACGAAACTCCAGACCCAACCCAACCCTTCGAATTTGAATTCGAATCACATATCAGGCCAAAATTCAACAATAATCTAAGAATCAGAGATAAAAACAACAAAAATGGAGGACGAGTCCCAAGCGACCGTCGAAATCAGAGATTTGGGAAGCCGCCGTCTGCTACAGATCTTAACGGCCCAGGACGACGGCCGGCCACCTCCTCGCCGAAAGAGTCATCCACCTCAGCGCCAGCACACGTGACCGACAAGCCCACCATCGCCAATCAACTTGATATCGTCGTTGAGACAGTTCAGCCTGGCAGAGTACAAGCCATCACATGGGCTGACCTGCTAAAGTCGAATACGGACAGCGTATGTGATAAGCCTCCAAATGGACACGATAGAGACATGCCAATTTTAGATTCAGAGGCACATTCAGTCAGTGACCCGGCTGGAATAATACAGCTATTTACCTCTCCGGATTCACTAGTTGACCTGTTGGAGCTCTCAGAAAAATTCCAATTCTTTGGCGAGGAGGGCTTCGATTCTATAAAAATTGGAGCTAAATCCTATAGATTTGCCGTTACACACGATGAGATTGTCATTTTTGAAATTCATAAATCCTCACTACACAGGATTAATTTCAAATCAGAGTTGGCACCCCATATCTTCCGTTTTATTATCCAACTCACCAAATCAGTGAGTATTAATTTTAGGCAGACTAGAAGCTTTGGTCCGATCACAATTACTGCGGAAAGCAACAAATCAGGTAGCTACTTGAAGATGGCTAAGGAAAAAGGGAGCTTCATCACAATCCCCATGGACCCACACAAATCCAGCCTTAAGAATTTTATGGCAATATTCTCTAATTTTGTGGGACTAACTAATTTAATGCAGGAGCCACCAATAATGCATTTGCAGATCGACACTTCGGCAGACACAGAGGAAATCACATCCATTTCGAAGCTCATATTTAATTTCGAAATTCGGAAAGCATTTGATGAGAACCAGCAGTCTCAATTTTCAGAGAAGCAACCCAAGTTATTACTTTTACAGTCATACTCTGATGCCTCAGATAGTTATGACCCATCAGATGACTCATACTTCTCAGACGATTTTTTAGGACACGCCACGGAATCCGACCGTCGGCCACCTATTTCGGAACAGGTTGATATTCGGGACTCAAAATTCAACAGAGAAATTTGCTACAAATCAAATTTCATTACCTCGAATAACTGCATTCCGACAGACAACTTGAACACCCAATTAAAGATTTACAAGAAATCTCAGAAGAACAAAAGGCGTCACAGCATGAAGACTCGATCACAATCCAAACAATTTCCGTGGGCCTAGTTTTTCTGTACTTGTGTTTTCTTTCATTCTCTGCACCTTTATTTTCGCATTGTACACTTCTTTTATCAATAAAATTTCCCTTTTCTAAAAAAAAAAAAAAAAAAAGAAGGATGACACCAGTTCTTTCGGAACCGAATGTACACTCGGGGACACAAAGCGATGACCACCCAAATAAGTGGGGGCGATCCCACGTTTTTAGGCTTGCAAATGGAGAGGGGAGCCGCACCTTTAGGCTGCTGAAAGGGAGTGAAAAGGATTGGAGACAAAGTGTGAAAGAAAAGGGGTCCCTCCCGCCCCATATGGCCATATTATTGATGAATAAGCCAAAAAGAGCATTCTCAATCACCCCAGCCCATACACTGCGTCCCAGCCATCATCCTTGAGGAGAGAATCTCTACAAAAACTCCATTTTTATCCACCATGCACGCACCAAGCTAAGGGAGGAAGAAGGAAGGAAAAAGAGAAGAGAAAGAGGAGTTTAGGTGGGAAAACTTGTGGTTAACAAGGTAATGACGTCATTAATTCCATTTCTTCTCTTTAATCATATTTCATACTCCTAGGGTACGGTAGTTCTACAAAGTTGACGGGTTCGTCGGAAAATAACCTTTTAGAGGTTATTTGTGTTGATATGGGTTTTATGATGACAAAACCTTGATATTAACTTGTATAAGGTATTTCAAGAACTTTCACGGAGTGGAAATAGTCGCCGGAATTGTCGTCGGAGCTTGTTAAAGTTCGCTGGAGTTTCGCCGGAGCTCAATAAGGAAGGCTAGTTATTCATAAGCTTCAGTAAGGTGAGAAGACGACTATATGCCTCATAACTTTTGCGTGAGGCATGAGATTACCTAAATTAATCAAGAATATGTTTTATGAATTGATTAATGTTATCAAAGCATGTGATATGTCATACTCCCTCCGTCCCAGAAAATTCTTCCAACTTTCCTTTTTGGGACGTCCCAGAAAATTCTTCTAACTTCACCTTTTTTATTATTTGTGTGGCTCACATTCATTTCACCTTTTTCTTACACAACTACAACCACACATTTTCACTTTATTCCCACTTTCTTAAACTCCGATCCAGGTCAAACTAGGAAGAATTTTCTGGGACGGAGGGAGTATTAGAGAATATAACATTATTGAAAAGCATGATATGTAAGTTTAATTAGTGAAAATATTATAAATTGATGTGCATGATGTTCCAAGAACCCAAATAGGTATTTTTGGATTAAGGACGTCAAGAAGTACATGCATGTAAAATTTCACGGTAATCGGACTTCGTTTGGGCGGTCAAACGGGCGTTGACCGCCAAGTCAACTGTTGTACCCGATCGGGTATTGGCAAATACCCGACCGGGTATTAACTGAAAATAGCCCCAGGGGCTACTGACTTCTATACCCGACCGGGTAAATGTGGGTACTCGACCGGGTACTGGGTTTTACATCCAACGGTCAGATTTGAACGAATATAACGTGGGTCGTTCAGGTGGGACCCATCCACGTTGATTATTAAGGATTATTATATGACTATATGGCTAGGTATTGTCCATAGTTAAAGGAATGAAAGGTTAGCCATATCCAGGTTAGGGTTTGGTAAGGAATAAAGTTGGGGTTGAGTATCCCAGGACGGTAAATGATCCTGAAACTCGGTTGGGGTTGAGTATCCCCAGGACGGTAAATGATCCTGAAACTCGGTTGGGGTTGAGTATCCCTGGGACGGTAAATGATCCTGAAACTCGTTTGGGGTTGAGTATCCCCGGGACGGTAAATGATCCTAAAACTCGGTAGGATATTATGAATGTAGAATGTAGCTTGTGAGCTAGGCATTCAGGAATGGATGGGAAAGGTCGGGTAAGTACTTTATCTCTAAAAGACTCTTTAAATGAAAAAGACCTACGGGTCAAGTATTTTACAAGTATATACGGTATGTATCATCTTGTGGATGGGGTAACAGTGGTTACACATATACATATATGTAGCACCCTATTTTTGGGTCTCGTGTCTGAAACATTAGTTATTCCTCATATAGCCTGCTTGTCACTAGTACTTTCTATGGAGTACTGACCCCTTCGAGGGCCTCACATTTTTCAGGTTAAGGCAAGAGTCCTATTCCTGCACCTTTGCCTAGGGTGATCATCAAATAAGGAAGACGTAATTCGTGCTTCATTCTTATTTGAAACTATGTAATTGCTCATGGATATTTAAACAATGTTTTCTATTAGACAATTGAAGGGCCCGCGTGCTCATGTTTGCCACGTGTGGCTAATTATCAAACATATTTTATTTCCGCATTTGTTTGATTAATATATTGATGTTGATTGTATGGATTTACTAATCGATTTGGCAATAGAATCTATCGGACGCCTTATATGATTTAAATAAGAATGAACTATGTTGTTCTTATTGGGTTGTACAGCGGTTGTCTACGTGGCGTAGATGCGGTCTGGGGCGTGACATAACCATCTAATAGTCCATATATGAATATCCTACATTTGAGTTTTTAAACCCCATTCAATCATTGCAGTACCAAACTTGTAGTAAATCAGTGGATGAGTTGATAGTAAATGTGCAAGATGTTTTTGCTAACTTATTACCAAAGACACTCAACGATGTTTGGCTAACACTTAAGCTTACAATGGCTGAAGTTCTAAAAGTTAAGGGTGGAAATAACTACAAGCTTCCGCATATAGGAAAACACAGGCTTGAAAGACTATGTATAGTAACCTACTACAGCCATTCAAGTGGACAACAAAGTTGTACAAGATGCAATTGCACATGCCACTCACATGCCTACAACCTGAATTCAGTTATTATGAACACGTAAGTTTTTTTGTCATCTAATCTCTTAGTTAACTCTTTTATCATCATAGAATGGTCATTGACAAACTCTTGGATAAGTGAGTTATCTTCATAGAGTATTGGAGTTATGTTATTCTATTTTGGTATACCGAGTAAGCAATAGTTGTGTAGTAGGCAATTTGTTTTTGTATTTTTGGAACTCTGCGTCACAAATGTGCACAAATAGGCAATTTGTGTTTCACTCACTATCTCAAATACACAAGTCACATAAAGTCCTCTCGGACAGTGAAGTTATCATCATAGAGTTACTTTGAGGTTACTTGAACCACATATAACCCAAACACATTTTAAATTTATCATTGATGCATCACATAACACATAAGTACAGAGGTGGCAGCTAATTAGTCATATAACCTCCAACATGTTGCTGAACAAATAAACTCCTCTCAGACAGTCATATTATCATCATTGAGTTAATTTGAGGTTACTTGAACCTCAACAAACCCTCATGCATTTAACTTTTCATCATTGAGGCATCACTGAACACATGAGTGTTATTAACATATAAGGGTGGCTCTCAATACAATCATATAACCTCCAATATGTATCTGAACATATAAAGTCTTCTCAAACAATCATATTCTCATCACTAAGTTAATTTGAGGTTATTTGAACCTCAACAAACCCTCTGACATTTAAATTTTCATCATTGAGGCATCACATAACACATAAGTACCATCAACATACAAGGGCGACAATCGAAACAATCATATAACCTCCAACATGTAACTAAGCACAAAAATCCTCTAAAATCTCGTATTATCATCATTGAACACTTAAGTTTCATTAGCATTCAAGGTTGACTCTCAATACAATCATATAACCTCCAATATGTATTTCCAAAAAAAAACTCCAACATGTAGTTGAACATATAAACACCTCTCAAACAGTTTGTAAGCTTCATAGAGGTCATATAATAGTCTCTGACATGAATATCATTACCAAACAAGGGGGCGATCAATTTAATCATATCGCCTCCAACAACATATCTAAACACATTAAAACAACCACATATTTCGTACAACAAATCATAGCATGTATAACCCCACAGTTGGCATCATCAGTTAAACCAAATAGGGAAATAAAGAGGGAGTAAGGTATACAGACACAACTTTCATACTAGAAACCACCATCATGAATATTAGGGCCTAGCACATACATATCCTCGATTTAGAAATCGTGATGGCAAAGCAAATTCGGGTCTCCATATGTGCTTGAGCCACAATCCTCAAGGTGATAAAATAAAAAATCTTGGCTTTCTGCCATATTCGGATTCACCCTTTGGCTTTTCATCATCATCACCGTCATGTTCGCTTTCCATCTGCGTCTCCTCCACAACTAATTGAAACAACGCCTCTGCATGGCAATCACATTGCATATCTAGAGACACAAATTTTGGAAACACTTCATCAACATCGATGGTGGTTTCAATGGGCTCAAGGCTATGATTCAATGGCATTTGTAGAGTTTTAGGATGAAGGACGAAGACAAAGATCGGGCGGACATATGATATGACAATGAAGATTAAAAGACATGGACGGAGAAGGGAGGAGCAGATTACACACAGAGATAATGGGGGGTAAAAGGAAGAAAAATAAAGTTGTATAAAGTACATGACACAACTTGGAGAAGACATGACACACAGAGAGGAGCAGAAGGGAAAAGACATGCATAGAAGAAAAATAAGGGCCTGTTAGAAAGTACATGACTATCAAATTGGGACGTAGGGAGCAAATGTTTTGTAGTGTAAATTTCATATTGAAAGTTTTCATAAATGATTGTGGTCAAGTCTTTTTTGCTCCTTTTAAGGAAAAGTTTCCAAAATAGGACTAAATATATTTTAAAATTACATTCTGAAATATGACTTTTATGTTTTTCTTCCCAAAATAGGAGTAATATGTCAGTATTTGGTGTCATTTTATAGTGTTTACTGTCAAATCGTCAATACTTAGTATCATTACTGTCAGTATTTTTTAATTATGGCAGTAACGACTCTTGTTTTGGGAAAAAACATAGCAGTCATATTGTGTAAATCTTGTTTTGGCAGTACACAATTTGTTTACTTCTCTTTAGGACATTTTCACTCCTAGACATGATGGGACCACTATATGCATTTTTTCAATATTATATTCTTATACACGGAATTTACTCAAACTGTATTTCACTTAACTATGTTAGTGTGTACTTCCTCAATCCCTTAGAACTTCGTCAAATTTGACCGACAATGAGAATAGTAAAGTAAAGACTATTTGATTATAGTTTGTACATATAAGAAAGAAATAACAAAAACTACAGATTAATTGAGTAAAAGCGAAAGTGACGAAACTAGCTTGCAGGGACAATAAAAAAAGAAAAGGTATACTCCCTCCATCCCGAAATAACTTTCCTGCTTTCTTTTTCGTTCCGTCCCAAAATAATTGTCATGTTTCCTCTTTTGGCGTGTGACTCATATCAATTTACCTATTTAAATCTCAACCACAACTTTAACTTTTTCGATCACTTTCTTAAAGCTTGTGTTAAGACAAACAAGAGGTTTACTTCGGGATGGAGGGAGTAACATTTTAATGGACGGATGAAGCATACAATTATACGCTAATACACCTAAAGTAGGACACCTTTTAATCGGACTATGAAGTCTAAATTAAGAGGCCGTTTGGTAACACTGTTTTTCAGTTTATCAGGCTTATCAGCCATCTTTTTCACCAAACACGTAACTTTTGTTTTCGCACGTTGAATTGTGTAATAATAAGAAAAAGTAAGGTTGAAGTTACTTTTCTAGATGTATTGGCTAAAGTTACTCTAGATAATCATTTTAGCTATTTTTACATATAATTTTTGCTTTATTTTATTAATAAAATATATTTTAAAAATAATTTTTTCTTAAATAAGAAGAATCAGCCAATGCAGTCATTTCAACCGAACTTCATAAATTTCAGTAGAATCAACCGAACAAGTCCATTTTAGTGTTATGAAACGGCCTCTAAGCTATAATTTTTTTGTCTCTCTCACCGCGTTTCCTAATTTTTCAGCAGATTACTAAAAAGGTCAGCCAGCAAGTCATTATAGTTCTGTGAATATTTCTTGAATCTGATATTATAATTTGGATACTTTAATATTTTGGATTTTTGGGCAAACAATTTATTTATTACGGAGTATTCATTTATTTATTAAAAATCATGCCATTAGTTGTCAACATTTTGTCGCGATTTTTTCCGGTTCCGACCCAGCCAAGGCTTTGCTAGATTTGTGCCGTGATGCTCTGCCCCCAAAGATCTCTACTGATCTGTATTTCGCACTCTCTCCATCAGCTTCTATGATTATAAAGGTGCGATTGTTTCCAAATTGTTTAAATTTCAGTGCAAATAGTTGATAACCCGATGTGTTTAAGATAAAAGATTTCAACTTTACCTTCCCAGATCCATTTATTTTAGTTCTCTGTGATGAAGAACTGTTGGAGGTTTGAATTGCAAATCGGGGTTTTGTCCGTACTATTCTTCTGGGGGCAGTTAGGTTCTGATTTTGTTCCTTCAGATAATTACTTGATAAACTGTGGATCATCCAGTGATGCCAAAGTTGGTAACAGGGTTTTCAAGTCTGATAGTTCAGCTTCAAAATCGCTTTCAACCCCAGAAAACATATTGGCCAATTCTCCTCCTTCAACCCCAATTGCTGCCTCTGATGACTCCCCTCTTTATCAGACAGCTAGAATCTTCACTGGAGCATCTAGCTACAAGTTCTCGATCGGCCAGCCCGGGCGCCACTGGATCCGTCTCTATTTTTACCCATTTGTTTACAATAACTACAACATGAGCTCAGCTAGTTTCTCGGTTTCCGCCCAAAGCAGTGTCCTCCTCTCTGATTTCAATCCGAAAAGCCTGTCTTTCAAGGAGTTTTCAGTGAATGTGGCTTCTAAAGAGATTGTGATAACATTCACTCCTTCGAGCAATTCGTTTGCTTATGTGAGTGCTGTCGAAGTTGTCTCCGCTCCGGCTGACCTTATTACAGGTGATGTCAACACCATTGATCCGGTTGGAACCTTCCGTGATCTTGATGCCCAGTCACTTGAGACGGTTGTGAGGGTAAACATGGGTGGATCTCCATTGACTTCAAGTAATGACACATTGGGGAGAAATTGGGTCAACGATCAAGGCTTCTTGTTGAAATCTGACCTTGCCATGAATCTCTCCAAAGTCAAATCCGTAATTTATCCTGATCAGGGAGCAACTCCAGAGTCCGCACCCTCAACTGTGTACGGTACTTGCACTAAGATGAGGGTCGATGATGGGGACACCACATCTAATTTCAACGTCACTTGGGAGTTCAATGTGGAAACCGGCTTCCAGTATCTTCTCAGGTTACACTTTTGCGACATAGTTAGTCCGTCCCCTAATCAGCTTCTGTTTAACATTTACATCGGTTCGTCAAATATTGCTCCCGATTTTGACCCCGGAGCTAAAGTCGGGAACATTCTGGCAACCGCATATTACATTGATTACGTCACTCCGTCAGCCATTAAAGACAAGATCCGTATCAGTGTGGGGCCATCTCCTCGCAGTGCTTTTTCTGATGCATTTATAAACGGTTTGGAGATCATGAAGATGAACAACTCAAAAGGCAGTCTTGGAATTTCAGACCAAGTGCTCGGTTCCGCCAGTTCAAGTTCCAAGAATATTGGGCTGATAGTTGGAGTTAGTGTGGGAGTACCTTTTGCTTTAGCAATGATTTGCTTTCTGTTTTGCATCCACAGGAGGAGGAAACAGGAAAGGCTGGGCCAGTCAAAAACGTGGATCCCGTTATCTATCAGTGGGTCACACACAATGGGTAGCAAATATTCCAACGGGACTACTGTTAGCGCGGCTTCCAACCTGAGCTACAGGGTCCCATTTGCAGCCGTTCAAGAAGCAACAAACAACTTTGATGAAAGTTGGGTCATCGGAGTGGGCGGGTTCGGCAAGGTCTACAAGGGAGAGTTGAGTGATGGGACGAAGGTTGCGGTCAAACGGGGCAACCCAAAGTCCCAACAAGGCCTGGCGGAGTTCAGAACGGAGATCGAGATGCTAACCCAATTCCGCCACCGCCATTTAGTTTCCTTGATCGGATATTGCGATGAAAAGAACGAAATGATTCTTGTTTACGAGTACATGGAGAACGGGACCCTCAAGAGTCACCTCTACGGCTCTGACCTTCCAAGCATGAGTTGGAAGCAACGACTGGAGATATGTATTGGCTCGGCCCGCGGGTTGCACTACCTCCACACTGGGTACGCTAAGGCTGTCATACATCGGGACGTCAAGTCTGCCAACATATTACTAGATGAGAATTTCATGGCTAAGGTCGCCGACTTTGGTCTATCCAAGACGGGGCCCGAGATTGACCAGACTCACGTCAGCACGGCTGTGAAAGGGAGCTTTGGGTACCTTGACCCAGAATACTTCAGACGGCAGCAGCTCACGGAAAAATCCGACGTATACTCCTTCGGTGTTGTTTTGTTTGAGGTGTTATGTGCTAGGCCGGTGATAGACCCTTCCCTGCCAAGGGAAATGGTCAACTTGGCTGAATGGGCTATGAAGTGGCAAAAGAAGGGTCAACTTGAACAAATCATTGATCCGAGGCTCGTGGGCAATATACGGCCTGACTCTCTAAGGAAGTTTGGGGAGACAGGTGAAAAATGTTTGGCTGATTTTGGGGTGGACAGACCGTCCATGGGAGACGTGCTTTGGAACTTGGAGTATGCACTTCAACTGCAAGAAGCAGTCGTCCCAAACGATCCGGATGAGAACAGTACAAATCTCATTGGCAGCCTCTCTCTGTCCCCACAAGTGAACGACTTCAGCCATACTCAGCTTGACACTACTGCAAACTTGGATGATATTTCGGGTGTTTCCATGAGCAGAGTTTTCTCACAACTGGTTAAGTCTGAGGGCAGATGAAACCAAATGAACCATTGCTGGTCTCCTTTTGGCTTATGACACTTCGTAGGTTTGTTCATTGAACCATGAAAAACAGCGAGTTATAGTTGTTTTTATGAAAAACTTTGTGAATTGCTGAATCTCTCACTAAATTATTTGTGATTGCATACCTTTCTAGAGATCTGCCCTTCGTTTAATTGATTTATTTTTCCTTTGTCTCTAATGTAAAGGGCTCGTTGTATCATCAAATCTATACACAACAATTGGCGTTTTTTTTGGACTGCATTTTCAGTACATATTGCCCAGTTGTTATATCGTGGTACCGGCCCACTATGAGCACCGTGCTCCTAGGAGGTAAAATAGGCATGAACAGTGACGCGGGTGAACAATGATTTTTTTGTGTGTGTTTCAGTAGCAGGTGGTGTAACTCCCGTTTAACATAATGTAACTCACTTTGATAAAAATGTAACTTTAGTCAAGTTGAAATGTAAATTGTCTAAAACGAAATATAAGGAAAAAACATTGATTTCAATGAAAAATTGATCGTAATTGCTCAATCACTTTTTGTAATTAGTGAATGTGTTTTATTTTTAATATTAGGATTATAAAAATGATGTAGTTAAAAAATCATTATTTAATCATTAGTAGGCTGAGGTTTATTTAGTGGTGTAACTCGCGTACATTAAGATGTAACTTGTGTACAGTAAAATGCAAATCTAGAAAAGTTGAAATGTGAACTATCTTTTATTTATATATATACATGTTATAAAAATTAATTTCAATGCAAATAATGAAAATGATCTTAATTACCCATTACTTTTTGTAAATAGTGAATATATTTTTTTAATATTAGGGCTATACAAAAAGATGTAGTTAAAAAAATCATTTTTGGTCATTATAATGGGTTTATTTCGTGGTGTAACTCACATACATTAAGATGTAACTCATGCATAAACAGATGTAACTCACGAATAAGAAAATGTAACTCCATATAATATCAAATGTAAACAATGAAAATACAGACTTTAATTCTGCAATTAATTTACATAAATGGTGAATATGTTTTGTTTTTAATATTAAGGTCATAAATATGTTTTAACGAAAAATCATTTTTAAAGTTTATTTTATTTGAGCACTAAATGAATCTATGTTAATTTTTTGGATTGATGAAATTTTGTTCCGAATTGAATGCAAAGATGGATTACATGACAATTGGGGAGGAGTGTGTTGCGTCAGAAGTGTGATGGAGGAGGAGGAGTGTGTGCGTCAGAAGTGTGATGGAGAAAGAAAAAAAAAAGACGAAGCACTAGCAGCGGAGAAGAGCAGCGACTGGCTAAGGGAGAAGAAAATTTCTCGGTTGCTTTTAATAAGAAAAAAACGGTGCCGTATTAGTACCGGTATACCATGCTCATGGTATACCGGTTGTACGGTATAATTTGCCCATATTGCCCGTTTTATGCATTTTAATACCATTAGTCTATTTGGTAAACCATTAGTCTATTTGGTAAGAAACACTGTTGATATGATTGAATATGCTGAAATATCTATATAAAGAATAATAACATTTAATAAAGTTCATTTTCAACAAAATAAGTCAAAAAAATCTTGCAATTATTATTCTCGTGATAAACAAAATAAACAGGTTTATATACGAAAAGAAGGCTTAAAAAGCTTATTTAATGAGCTTCGTGCCTAATTTAATGAGTTTCGTGCACAATATGGCAACACACCCCCTCCCCTGACACACACGTCTTCATCTAAAGGAAAATCACTTTTTAAATATGCTTTTTGCAATCTTATGAAAAAACCTAAAACAACTCACACTACTGAACAAAGCGCACTTAATGCGATTGCTTTGTATATAAATTATGAGGTAGAATTTGACGAAAATGAGGAGTTTGACGTTCTAAAGTGGTGGAAGTCAAAAGAAAGAATGTTCCCGATTTTGGCACGGATGGCTAAGCAAGTGCTATCAATGCCGGTTTCAACAGTTGTTGTGGAACAAGAATTTAGTTCGGCCGGCAACGTTCTAACGGCGTCTAGAACGAGTTTGAGCGCTGAGTCTCTTGATACGCTTATATGCTACCACGAAATCTTGCAATTATTATTCTCGTGATAAACAAAATAAACAGGTTTATATACGAAAAGAAGGCTTAAAAAGCTTGTTGTCTTGTATATTATCTAAGATAACGTGGAGCCTATTAGTTAGTGATGTTGGAGAGAGGTAGAAAAGGAGAAAGGTAGAAAGGCAATGAAGCCAGGCAAGCCATGGTAACATTTTTTATACATTCATTCTACCAAGTTTTATTTCGACTAGCTTTCTTCCATTTTCAGCTTATATGTAGGATTGGTTACATAAGTATCCCAATCTACATCATTGCTATCAGAGCAGTTACCGGTTCCTGAAATTGTCCATATCCGTTATTGTTGAATCCTTATATCTTATCACTAATTCTGCAAATTGGCCCCAACAAATACTCGACCTTGATGGCACCTACTGTAAAGGATCTGAGATGACTCCATGAGCAAAAAGCTTAATGATGCAAATGGCCAATTCAAAAATCTCAATGACAGAATAAGAAATCTAGAGCAGATCATTTCAAACGTGGTGGGTGGTAATGATGCAGAAACACCAAACTCCAAGCTCCAGAGTGCATTACATTGGTTTAACCATGAGTGTTCTCACGTTAAGCATCGCTCTCATTAGAACGTCACCTTATAGAATGATGCGGCTTAACTGTGAGAACATGACAACACTAACTTTTAAACCAATTTAATGCACTATGGGGCTCGTCTGTTGCACTTTCTGACTTTTGGAAAACTTGTCAATTTCACATAATGCGGTGACAGTTTCATAAATATTCCGCAAATGTGAAAAAGTGCAAGGTACAAAACTAGTAGTGCATCACATGGGCATAAAAGTGTTGTTCAAATCGTTCTCACGTTAAGCATTATTTTCATTTAATCTTGAGTATATATATATAAAAATTATATATATAATCATGTTTAGGCAAAAAAAATATCCGTAATCATGTTTAGGCACAAAGCACTCAATACTAAACAAAAAAATAGGTCTGATTTGTTTAGAGGAAAGTATGGCTTGTCTGGCCCGGGTGCATATTTGAATTAAAAATTTCAGACAAACTCATAGTTCAAACTCATTTGTTGTCGTCTCACCAAACACTTTTGGTTTTCATTTGGACTTTATGTATGAGCTGGGAGAATCTCAAATGACCACATACACAATTGAACAAAAAGGTAATGGCAAGTTGAAATAAGTGTGTATATGGGTCCTCACAAAATCACTCACAGAGCTATTGCGCTTCGAAATTATTCGTGTCATGATGGTCTTTCCATTAAGATTTTCGTTGATTATACGTGGTACATAGAACATTAGGACATGCTTTAGGCGTGAGAATCATGCATGACATTATTATTATTAATATCTTTGGAGAGAATTTCCTAAATAAGAGTAAAAACGTTTTGAAATTCCAAAATAGGAGTATCATGTTTTGTATTCCCTGAATAGAAGTAAATTCCTGCCAAGTTTGGCATTACAAGGCTTTTAAACATGGCATTTTTTTTCCAAACTTGGCAGATTACTCTTATTCAGGGAATAAAAAATATGTTACTCCTATTTTCGAATTTCAAAACGTTTTTACTCTTATTTAGGGCAATTTCTGATATCTTTATTTTTATCTTTATATAATATAAAGTAACAGTCATCGCAAAACAATTGGAGGGAAAAATCCCGCCCAAATTAAGGATATATTGGGAAATTATTTTAGAACGTATAATATGTACTCCCTCCGTCCCAGAAAATTCTTCCAACTTTCCTTTTTGGGACGTCCCAGAAAATTCTTCCAACTTCACCTTTTTGATTATTTGTGTGGCTCGCATTCATTTCACATTTTTCTTATACAACTACAACCATACATTTCTACTTTATTTCACTACCTAAATATGCGATCCAACTCAAAGTTGGAAGAATTTTATGGTAAGATGGAATTGCTTAGCATTTAATACATTTATTAAGAATCTTTAACAACCGAACGAGGTATATATAATATATTAGAAATTTGGAACAATTAAACTCCAAGTCTCCAACAGTCCGACCTGCTATATATAAAAAGTTTATACAACAAATTAAACTAAAAATAAAAACGTGTAAATTTGCAACTGACATATTAGATCTTCAAACCTGCCATAAAAATTCCCGAAAAATACCAAAAAGGAAGTTATGAATTTTGTTATATTTTTTTTAACGATCGGTGTTCAAATAAAAAAGTTGCACCACTTTAAAAAACTAAAGTTGCACCACTTTAATTATTTTTTATTTTATATGCAATCTTAGTGTCATATGAAAGAAAATAAAAAACTTACAACACTGTCAAAAACTGAAGTCTTTTTAAAGTTCTTAATTATTTTTTATTTATATATATGTATATTCGTGTTATATGAAAGATAATAAAAGTTATGAGTTTTGATATACTTTCTGTAACAATCAGAATATAAATATAAAAGTTGTGCCACTTTAAACAAAATAGGTGTTGTTAATTTGGTGTAACCACATTACTTATGCTCATGTTGGTCAAGTTGTTATAACATTTGCCTAAACCGCCAGTTCAAGCAGTGGTTTCCTTAACTCAAGTTTGTCCCAATAGTATTTTCAAAAATACTTTTAACCCAACACTAATTTAGAAATTATTTTTTTATTTAACATTATTTTCGGAAAAATATGTTATATTATCCAATTCTATGTTACAGAAAATACAAATAAAAATACCAATGAATATAATGATTTACTTAGTATTTTCTTAACACCGCTACCAAAAACAATCATTATATAGTATGGATGTTTTTCAATTCATTTGAGTTTTTAAATCTCAAATCAAGCTAAATTAGATTTAAATAATAGACCATATTAGAACATACACAAGACCATATTTAAATGGGCCAGATCAAACCGGAAAATATATCATTCAAATAAAAAAACATCATACCTTTAAAACTCCAATCCAATCAAATACATCCAACAATAAAAAAAATATTTATTAGAGATTATATATTTAACTACCCATTATAATAAGCTATTTTTAATAATATCTATAACATATAGAGCCTTTTTTGATAGAATGATGCAACAATAACAATAACAACAATAACAATAATGCTAATAAAGGAAAAGTATAAAAATTTATCATATAGTTTGGTGCTTACAAGCAGTAATTGACCATTATCGACTTTATTTGTATATTTTATGTTAACATTAATAAGCTTATCTTCAATTGTTGCTAGCACTTCTCCGTCACTTTTGAGGAATAACTAATCATCATATTTTTAGCAATATTTAACATTAAATTATTTTTTATTTAACATTATTTTGGGAAAAAATATGTTATGTTATCCAATTCTAAATTACAGAAAATACAAATAAAACTACCAATGAATATTATGAGTTACGTAGTATTTTCTAACATATATGTCAATACAATATATCACCATTACCAAAATTAATCATTATATAGTAAGGATGCTTTTCATTGAAATTTTTAAATCTCATATCAGGCTAAATTAGACTTTAATAGACCATATTACAACATACTTAATAAAATTACACAAGATCATATTTAAGTGGGCCAAATCAAACCGGAAAATATATCAATCAAATAAAAAACATCATACCTAAAAAATTCCAATCCAATTAAATACATCCTAACAATAAAAATCACATTTATTAAGAGATTATATATTTAACCCCATTATAATAAGCTATTTTTAATAGCGTCTATAACAAATAAAGTTTTTTTGATAGAATGATACAACAACGACAACAACAACAATAACAATAAGTATAGTAAAGGAAAAGTATAAAAATTTAGGCTAAAGGGTCAAATAGACCCTTGAACACTTAAAATGTTCAATTAGCCCCTTATATAGGAGGTTATGCCCGGCTGTCGCTAATTGGGGCGGTTCTCGCTGAAATTTTTTGATGAAATTTTTTGAGCATCTTCTTCATTAAGTCTAGTTTACCCATACCAAATTTTAGCTAAACATTCAACCGGGAAAGCAGTTAAATGATTTTCCGAAATGTACTGCGCTGTTTAACTTCGCAGTTATCTTCAAAAAATCATTTGACTGTCTTCCCGGTTGGATTTTTAGCTGAAATTTGGTATGAGTAAACTCGACTTAATGAAGAAGATGCTCAAAAAATTTCATCAAAAAATTCCACCGGGAACCGCCCCAATTGGCGATGGCCGGGCAGAACCTCCTATATAAGGGACTAATTGAACACTTTAAGTTAGTACAAGGACCTATTTGATCCTTTAGCCAAAATTTTATCATATAGTTTGGTGCCTACAAGCAGTACTTGACCATTACCGACTTTCTTTGTATATTTTATGTTAATCTTAAGCTTATCTTCAATTGTTGCTAGCACTTATCCGTCATTTTTGTGGAATGACTGATAGTCATATTTTTAGCAAAGAGCTATTTTGACACACACAAATTATGTTGTAGAGCTTATCAATAGTTGTATGCTTTCATGTATGCCTGGATAAATGAAGACATATTTGCGTTTTCACAACCCACTTTCACTCTAAGACGACATTGGCGCGGACTCAGATGAAATGCATACTCAAGAGATTTTAAAAACCATCATTGCATGAGAAGCATTGACCAGTACCATTACTTATGTAATGAGACTTGCCTGATTATTACTCGGTTGAGTAAATGCGTTTTGGAGGCAAACGTTATATCTGACAAAAGTATTAGTCAAGAAGTTTTGAATTGATTCCATGATTATCATTGGTCCTGTTAGATAGCATGATCTCTTTCAAATATCAATACAGGTAAACCCCAATGGTTATTTCATTTAATTGTCATGATGATAAAAAAAAAAAGTAAGGACAATCTCTGCGCCAAATGTACATACATCTTCTAGAGTATGTCTTTACGCAAAGTCAATTACATGTAACCATGTCAAGGGTTATGAAGTGAGTTGAAGAATCAAATATGTGATGATGAGAGTCATGTTATCAACATCACTAATAATGTGGTCTATAAAGAAGTTTATAGACATTTTAATACTTTATGATACTTTTTGTATGTGTTTGAAATTGATTATGCTTCTACTTCTTTTCTAAAAGAAGCCATAAAATTGATTTAATTTTTGAGAAGTTGGTTTTCCCGAATTTCTAAAAAATCATTTCTAGGAGTAATTTGGACCATTTAGAAGCTAAGTACTTCTACCCCTTCACTCAAACACTCCAATATTCATTTCTGCACCCTCAGAGAACATAAACAGTTTTAAGAAGTAGATCCAAACACCCTCTATAAACATTTATGGTTCTTCTGTTTTATAGTTTAATGAGACCTACTAATCATTTTTTTAATATCATTAATTCCATTATCAGTTCTGTGAGGCCTCAAAGATGAAGTGTCATCATTTATTAATTCTAATATCACATGAAATTTATTGTTACACCTTATCGTTTATTTTAATTTTTAATTGCAATTTTTAGTACAAAACAATTTTTTATTTTTTTATAGGTGCTATTACATAATCAAAGATAGAATATACTACATAAAACTATTGTCACTCTATTGTCTTTCGCATTTGACAAAAATAAACATTATATACCAACATAAAAAAATACTAGATACAGTTTTAAATGAATTTTTATTTTATTCTAGATACACCCGTGCACCGCACGGGTACTACGTCTAGTAATTATTTTTATTGTTATTGTACTACTACTGATACTACTACAATTATTATTGTTAGGGGAAAGGTCCAAAAATGACATTAATGTTTTTAATGAAGTTCGAATTGGACACTAAAGTTTTAAATGGATCAAATAAACACAAATTTAATCCTTTTGAATCCATTTGAGCCACCCTTTTAACATGTCCGTTAGATAACCCTCCTTTCCGTTAATCAACGCAACCTAAAAAATAGAGTTTATGTGGAAAACTGACGCGCCGCCAGCAAGCTCTCTTGGGAGTCCTCATATGGATTTGTTTCGGTTTCTTCTGTGATTAGTTTATGATTTCTTAATCGTTATCCACCTCTAAATTTAGGTCCGACCTTGATGGAGGCTGAAAGGATGGTTTTGAGGCCAGAAAAGCAAGAAAATTGGAGATACTGTTCATAGATCTACAGTTCACGTTCGATGTGCATTTGGAATCAGGTCCCTATTTCAGACGAGTGTTACTGGAATTGGTGAGTGGTTTGGGAGTCCTCATATCGGCGCGCAGCTACCCAGGCGTTCATCCAGGGTGTGGGAGTCGGTTAGCCGGAATACCGCTTATGCGGATTGAGCGGTTTGCTGCTCATCTGCGATTTCTCTTCCCAGGATTTCTTCTTGCGTACTTCTCCGTTCCTGTTTGTAAGGGTGGTTTGGAAATAGCCACAATCAGACGGGCTTGGGTCTACGTCAAGTGGTGTTTGCTGCACTTGCATTGGGAGAAAAAGAGCCGACCTATTGTGACTTCTGATGGGAGGATTGAAGCAAGAAGTGATGAGGCGAAATCCATAGCTAATGGAACTGTTCTGACTTGTGACTTCCGGCGTTGCTTCTGGCATTCTGACTTTTGGCTTCGGCGTTGCTCCCGGCGTTCTGACTTCTGACTTTCGGCGTTGTTTTCTAGTGGCATAGAATGGAACAAAATAACGGAGCAGTTAAATGGGTGGTTGAAATGGAATCAAAAGGTTTAAATTTGTGTTTATTTGGTCCACTAAAAACTTTAGTGTCTAATGCGAACTTCATTAAAAACCTTAGTGTCATTTTTGAGCCTTTTCCCTTATTGTTATGTTTATTGTTGTTATTATACAATCATTTTTTTAATTTACTACTACATATGTTTTGAAATAATATATTTATTTGTAACATGAAATTTTTTCTGGCAACTAGCTTAGTAGCCACTATTTTGTAGGATTACCAAAAAAACATGCCTTGGATTTTAAATACTAAGGATGTTTTCTTTTGGACTGTTTTCAGTCCCAGACCAGATCAGATTTCCGTAGTTATAAAGTACACAGAGACCAGACGTCTAATAGATCAGACCAGACCAGACCAGACCAGCAAATTTCAGTCCAAAAGAAAACATCCTAACAACTATGCATTCATTTTTAAATATTTTATGTCTCCATATGAGATTTTGTTTAGGTTTTTTCTTGAATATGACTTTGTTAAAGTTCTAAAATATTCTCTATATCCCTTAAGACTTTGCCAACTTTCCTATTTGGTTGACCCATTAACTTTCCACTTTCCGTTTAAGTAAAGAATTTGTGGTTCCAGTTAATTATCCCTCCTCTGCACAAACATCTAACACACAGTTTTTCCTTATTAGGATATTTTCTTTGGGACTGTTATCAGTCCCAGACCAGACAAGACAAAACTAGATCAGATCACACCACACCAGATCAGACCAGACCAAACAAGACTTCTGAGTTATAAAATACACAGAGACCAGACGTTTACCAGACCAGTTCAGACCAGACCAGACCAGACCAGACTTCCGTAGTTATAAAATACACATAGACCAGACGTTTACCAGACTAGTTCAGACCAGACAGACCAGACCAGACCAGCAAATTTCAGTCCAAAAGAAAATATCCTTAATCCCCGTGCCGGTCAAACTTGGCAAAGTTTTAAGGGACAAAATAGTATGACTAAATTGTAACTCATTTCCAAAAAAAGTGATCGACTACTTCACATATGCACTGATGGACAAAAAATGTGATTAATAAGTTAATAAATTTGGAAGAATATGATATCAGTGTCAGATGTTTATGTCATTGTCAAACTTTTATGTCACTATAAATTTTCAAAAAAAAATGAAGAAAAAAAGTTTAAAGAAACTTTATAAAAAAAATCAAGACAAAGTTTTTTGCATTAATATTTAAAAAAAGTGGATTGATCATGGCAAGTATTGCACCCATCCCTGCCTCCGCCTATCGAACTAATGCTACACACCAGCTCACTCTTGCCACCACAGTGAACACGTCAGCATACACATGTGAAGCCTGAAGCCTAGCATGCATTGTGATGGAATATAATTCCAGCGAAGAGAGCTAAATCAATCAAATATTCATTGATCGTGAGAAAGTAATAAGAATATTATTCACGTGAAGAGAGACCCCTTTTATTCATGCCCAAGCCGCGGCCTCCAAGAGGTCCATGTCGCGGCATCAAAAAGATCCATGCCATGGCCTTCTACTCAAAATTTAATCAAGTCATGTGGGTATATAGTGAAGAGTATCTTATATACCACATGTTTGATTTTTGCAATGACCTCTTCCTTTGCATCTCCACCATATAAGATACCACAGTATCTTATATACCACATGTTGTCTTTTTAATAAAATCTGGTAAGAAATGCCCAACTCTTACACCACCGATTTTCGTGGTTTGCCTTCTAGGTTAATAAAAAGTGGTTTCAGCTAATAATCAAAATTTACATTTTATGTTCTCTTTAAAAATCAGTTGCTTGACCTAACATTAAGGCAATGAGTATTTACTTCATAGTCTAGATCTATTATTATTAGAGTCCGTTTGATAACACTAAAATTGACTGAATCGGCTGATTTCGTTGAAACTTAGGAAGTTCTAACTGAAGTGGCTTGTTTGGCTAATTCTACTGAATTATGAAAAAAAATTAAAATACATTTTATTAATATAATAAAGAAAAATATATAAGTAAATAGCTAAAATTGTCCAGTCAATAACTCAAGCCAATTCAATCGAAAAAGTAATTTCAAACTTGCTTATTTTGATTATAAAAAAACTCAACGCGTGAAATCAAAAGTTACATATTTGATGAAAAAGTTGACTGATAAGACTACTAACCTGATAAGCCGGGAAAAAAGGTCACCGACACTTAATATAGTTAAGAAGTTATGTAAATTATGAATAGGATTTATATAAAATATTATATATATATAATTATATATAAAGTGGAACTGTCTATTTAATAAAATCTAGTAAGAAGTGAGTTTGCCTTCTTGTTATTTGCCTTCTAATTTTTGTGATTTACAAAACACCCACTGATTTTCGTGATTTGCCTTCTAGATAAAAAAAATGTGAGAATCTTTTGTGTCCAGCCCTTCCGGACAGCTTTTCTATGCAGCCAAAACATAATGCCCCCGTTTGTTTTTCGGCGGTTCAGTACCTCCACGCAGCTAAAAGCAGCGTTTGTAGTTCAATAAAAAATCAACATTTTGTTGAAAACGCCATTACCCAAAAAGGGCGAATAACTATCAGATTATATAAAGGGTGCAATGACTTCTTTATTATGGAGTAAAATAAAGGAAAATAACTCTAAATAGGAGTAAACTAATCCCTAAACACAAATACGACCATGTTGTTTATCTTCCCAAAATAGAACTAATAATAATAAAAAATTTAAAAAATTAATGCTCCTAATAATAATAAAAATTAACACTTTTTAAATATATAAAAACTTAAAAAAGATATAGATACAACCTACAAAAAATACATAAAACAATTATGTTGGGCATAAAAAATTAACACACAATTCTTTGTGTGAAGCTTTTTTTACCTTTTTCATTTATTCAATTTTTTTTGTAAACTATCCGAACAAATCCTTGGTTTAATATGCACATGAGTTGATAAAAAAGTTATACTTTTTCATTTTTTGAGTGGGTGGGTAACTGTTTGTTAGGGCATCCCCATTCATGAGTTTATTTTGGGATTATTTTGATGATGTGGATGATATTTTTGAAGATCATGATTGAGAAGGTAAGATTATTTGGAGAGATTATTTGAAAGAAAAATCTGGTATCAAATATTAAAACCCGGATTATTAGAGATTATTTAGCTTGTTTTTAATGTAAGACTCTTGAGTTTCGCGAACATGCGTTTTAAAACTAGAGAGCTGCACACCTTAAAAATTATCTTTATCTACCACTAAAACTATATACTACTCCGTACGTGTTTTTTTGAAGGAATATACACCACGTGTTGAGAATAGAAAAGTTGCTTCTGCTACACACATTCATTAAAATAAAATAAAATAATGTATATATTATAGTAATTGTGATTGAGTGTATATTAAAAAAACGTGTGTGTAATTTATTTATGTATATATACATGTATGCGTACATGCATATTATATACTTCGTGTAGTGTGTCGTAAGAGTATTGTGTGTACGAAGTGGGTGCATGTGAGTGCATTTAATTAGGAGATTTTGAGTTTAAGTGTATGTCTCATAAAATTTTGAATATATAGAGATCATAGTTGAGGAGAAGTTGATAAATTTTGAGATCTTTTAAGTGGCAATGACATGGCAATAAACCGTAATTTTTGGGAGCATGAATGGAGATGCTCTTACATGCTTTAGGATAGGATTGCAGACTTGCAGTGAGTTGATCGAGTCCATATTTTATGGTTGTTTTAATGTGAACATTTGTTATTAGAAATAATTACATAAATATGATCAAAATAAAGATGATTTATAAAAGTATGACTAATTACTAAAGTAGTAACGAAATCATAGTAATTCATGTTCAAGTTTTGAACTTAAGTTAACACAAAACTATGTTATAGTAATGAATAATCATATTAATGTAAAGAGATAATTCCCTGTCTAGGAGTAAAACTTGTACAAAATGCAAGAATAGGACTCAAATGTTTTATAGTGTTCCGTAGGAGTAAAAAGAAGTGACTTGACACTATTACCCTTAATGAATAAATCAATTCATTTATTGATTAACAATACAAAGTAAAATAATACGAAGTAAAACAAATTGTGTGGCCCAGCACTATCCTCACTGTCGCTTTGGATGCAACCTTCACTGCCACCACTGGCTTTGGTGCCGCCGCCGCCGGCGTCGACGCCACCACCACCGGCGTATGAGCCGCGACCACCACCGGCGTTTGAGCCGCCGCCGCCACCGGCGTATGAGCCGCCCCCACCGGCATATGAGCCGCGACCACCACCGGCGTCGGAGCCGTCGCCACCGGCGTCTGACCTTATCTAGTCTTTTCGTGACCGCCGCCACCATACCGGCAACTTCGCCGCTTCATCTGCGACCTCCGGCATCGCCGTTGCCAGCCTCCAGTGTTCAGACCACTGTAGATCTTAGATCTGGTGAAAAATTATTTAATGCCATGTTAAAATAATAATGCCATTTTGTTAAAAAGACATGTCATTAATAGTTATACAATATGGCATTATTTGCCTAATTTATTCAAGTAATGCCATTATTGAAAATGACACTATTTACCAAAATGGCATTCATAAATAATGCCATAAAAGTGACATTAAATGTCAAAATAATATATTCACGTAGAAAAACATGTCATTACTAGTAATGTATTTGCAAAGGAGAAATTTCAATTTTAATGCCGTAATGTTAGCAACGATTATGAAAATTTGGAATTCAAATCATAAATTTAATTTGTAGCAGTAAAAAAATCATTGACATGAATGTAAAAAAATACTCCGTATTAGCTTAAAGTAAGAGATAACATAAAAAAGTTAGAAAAAACAAAAAAGTGAGAAAAATTGAAAGAGAAAAGGAAGATTGAAAAAACCATCATACAGATCTCACAGTAAAAAAATGCGGATCTCAGAGGAAAAATAAATTTTTTATATATGAAAAAACATGGCATTATAGGTAATGTTTTTTCCATGTGAAAGGAAATAATGTCATAAAAATGGCATTAATGTCAAAAATAATATTCATATGGAAAAGCAGAAAATTATGGCATTAATAGTATTGTTTTTGCAAAGGAGTAATATTTTCATTTCAAGTACTAAAATGGCATTATTTACCAAACATATTGAAAAACATGTCAATTTTAAAATAATTTTTTGATCTTAATAAATGTAATATTATGATAACAGCATTGTTTTCAAATAAGGTTTCAAAAAATAAATATTAGATATAGATTTTTTAGATCCAAAATTATTAAATTGAAAATTTCAAAATAAATAAATTAAAATTAATAAATAAAAACTAGATTCAATATTTTTAAATCACTGGACTTTTTGTATTTTAATACTCTGTAATACAAAATTTAGATCTGAAATTTCCATATGCACAACTTGTGGAGCCTCAGATACTCCAAAACCCCCAAACCTATATTTAAAAAATTCCATGTTGAATCTGAAAAAGTAAAAAAAAAAAACCAGAGATCCAGGTGAAGAAGAAAAGTAGAAAAGAGGAGGACGAAAGGTTGAAGAGAAAGAATAGATGGAAGATACTTACCGGAGAAAGGATTCGCACCACTTCGCCGGAGTCGCACCACGTCGCCGGAGTGGAACCACGTCGCCGTAGTAGCACCATGTTGCCGTAGTCGCACGTTGCCGGAGTCGTCCATGCTGCCGGAGTAGAAGATCCGATATTGTTTGAGGGATTGGGGTTGGAGAAGAGATGAGAGGGAGAAGATAGAGAAGATAGAGAAAAGAGAGAGAAAAAATGTTGGGGTGCGTAAGAAATGAGAAGGGAGGGAGAGAAATATGGAGGAGAGAGAAGGTTGTGGGAAGATGTGATAAGTGAAATAGAAAATGAATACGGAAAGTTCAAAATAAAGAGGGGTATAATTGGAATAGTCAATTAATTGATCCTATTGAGGGAAAAAATTATTAGGAACTCCTAATTTGGAACTTTCTCATTATTTTACTCCTATTTACGGTAATACTTCTAATGTAAATAAGTTTTATTTTAATAATATTCTTGTAAAAAACTCTTGTTATTATCTAAAACATTCCCCACTTTAGTTTTAGTTATAAATAATTATGGGTAAAATTTAAAAGAAATATTCCCCACTTTATAGTTATAAATAATTATGGATAAAATCTAAAAGAAATCAATTTTAATGATTGGACTCAATTGCAATTTAAACACAAATCAATTTCAATTGAGATGACTCTACTTTATTAGTACTTCGTACTAAAGTAGATGGAATTACATGCCTTTCAATTTCTCAGTTCCTAATTTTTCAATTTCTCAATCAAGTGTTCTACTCCATAAACCCGCAACAGTGATGCGGGTTTATCGATCTGAAATTACATGCCTTTCAATTTCTCAGTTCCTATTCACTTGGTCAACACAAATCATTCTTAATCTCATACTTTATATATCAAATTTTTATTAAATTTGATTCTGGTTTTTGCGACTTTGTAAAGTTTTTAATGTAGTTTTTGAATATCTATTTTTTTCTAAAAATAATTTGAGTGTGAACAAGGATCTGTTTGCTTTATCGTCGGTCAAACATCGTAAACCGTAACGAGACTATCATTATGGGACGTTATTTTTATCAATAATTAGATTTGTTCCTTTCAAAAAATTTACCACAGGTCCACAACTCCACTGCTCCACACTTGTCTATAAAAGTCTACTTATGTGTGTAAGGGGGTGTGAATGTTACTCCGTGTGTTCTAAGTTCTAACTAACTATGAGGCCGTTTGGTAACTAACCATCTTTTTCACCAAACACGCAGGGGCGGATCCAGGAATGAAGGGAGGGGTGGGCTAAGCAGAAAAAAAAATTGTTATTGCAAACAAAAGGTTTTGTTTAGGCAGGGGCGGAGCTAGAGGGGTGGCCAACCGGGCCACGGCCCGCCCCAAATTTGAAAATTCTTTGTATTTTTAATCTAAAAATTTATGTGAAAAAAAAATATCTGAAAAATTCTTTGTACCGGCCCCAGCCCAACCTTCAATCCTAGCTACGCCCCTATGGTTTGTTATCGAATCAAGATTTTTCAAACTACTAGAGTTCGAGGGTGATTTCGAATACTCCCTCCTCCGTCCCCGAAAGAAGTTCACCATTTGACTTTCACACACTTTTATGCAAGTAAACTTACCAGGGGGTAAAGTTTACTGTTTTGACATTGTTTCGACACTGTTTGACACTGTTTTGCACTGTTTGGCATTGTTTTGATGTAGATAACTTTCCATTTAAGGAAATGAGAACTTAAATTAGGGACATCCAAATAAGGAAAGTGGGAACTTCATTCGGGGACGGAGGGAGTATAATTTAACGACCAGAGCTTAAATAACTTTTTTGAACTTGAACACATGCTAGATTTTGAGTTCGAATGGTTATTCAAGTCAAGTTTGAGCATAGTGGTATTTGGTTCGATGTGACTCAAGCTTGTCGATAACTCATAAATTATAAGAATAAATTTTATCCTAACATTTAAACATTTTTAGTGTAATTTTATAAATCTATTAAAACACTAAAAAAGAGAATTAATGCATCAGTTTTATTCAAGTCGGGTTTGAGAATAAATGAATAAACACTATTTTATTATCTACTCAAAAATTCAATTAATAATCAAATAGAGTTATAACACTAAAAAGAGTAATGCACAAAATATTAGATTAAAAGAGTATTAGTTATATGGATGGTTGGACAACTGGACTCGGCTAGAGGCAGCTAGACGGACTATATAGGATTGTATAATAATACTTCGTACGCGAGGTTTTGCTCTCATCATTTTTCCCACACCGGTTTCATGGAATGTTTACCCTCTGGAGTGCCTTATAAATATATCACTCCTTGCTTCAATTCCATCCAGCAACGACTGATTGAGTTGTGCCCACAGCTCTGTATAAATTTTTTGGACCACCTTTTATCATTAGATTTCTCCTGACGCCGCCGTACTTAACCTACGCGGTGCCTTTAGAGCTTCTTAGACTTTGGGATGGGCTCAAAACTAAATCCATTTCTATTCTAATAAAAAAAATTGGGCTGGGCTGGAGCCCACCCCTGCCCCAACATACATCCGCCCATGCAAACATGTAACATTTGTTGCTTTCGCGTGCCGAATTGTGTAATAAGCAGAAAAATTAAGGTTGAAGTTACTTTTCTGGCTGTATTGGTGCGTAAGATACTGTACATGACCATTTTAGCTATTTTTACATATAATTTTTTCTTTATTTTATTAACAAAATATATTTTAAAAATAATTTTGTCTTAAATCAACAGAATCAGCCAATGCAGCCACTTCAACCAGAACTTCATAAATTTCAGCAGAATCAGCCAAAACATCCGATTTTCATGTTACCAAACGAGCTCTATGTTTGAAATGCATACTAACTATTTTATCACTTTCTCTATTGAGTTATATTTGGTATACTCCATTTTGGGTACCCCATTTGTACCCTTACTTGTGTGTTTCAGAAAAGACCATTTTTTAAATTCATTGTTCCATTTTTACTAATTATTTTTATGAACCACACAAGTAAGAAGTAAAAATGGAGTATTCTAAAATGGGTACCTATAGTATTTTTCTTCTCTTAGCTCTAAGTTTTTCTTTCTACAGCCTGACTTTCTTGAAATCTCATTTGTTGTTTATATTATTCTATCACATTGGCTAATATGGAGTATCTTTTTATACCATGAACTAATCATATTCTAAATTTTTATATTTTATTTTGATGGTGTGACATAGGTGTATAAGTGTATTATATAAGTGAACGTCATCAACTATATACATGTCAAGTTTACTTGCACTTGTAGTGCGTTTCCAAACATCAACACATTCCATCATTGATTAAATAGAACCCGAATTCCAATTTTAATGGCTAAACTTAAAAAGAAACATCAGCCCGTTTAAAACGAGCATTCGTTCAAAATGAGCTTTCATAAATTGTGGCTCAAAATAAATTTAAGGAAATGAGTCACCAATCTGACCTAGCTGCCTCATCAGTGCGTATACGCTGCAACCGGCGCATCATGAGCATCATGCTCCTGTGTCCAAAACAGCGTCGTTTGAAGCATGTTACTTCAACCTGAAAAATTCGCGTGTTACTGTTCACGCGCGTGAACAGTAACTTTTTTTCATTGTCCAGGAGCAGAAATGTAACCCGTGTGTAGTAAAATGTAACTCATGTTGCTCAGAAATGTAAATTAAATCAAATTGAAATGTAAGTTGTCTAAAATAGAATATAAGATGTACAACATTAATTTTAATGTAAATAATTAAAAAAATTAGTCTAATTGTTCAATTATTTTAAGTAAATAGTGAATGTGTGATGTTTTTAATATTACAAACATTAAAATTGATTTTAAGAAAATGATTTTTTTTTGTTTCAATAGAAGGGTTTATTTTGTGATGTAACTCGCTTTATGGCAAATGTAACTGTCGTTTATACAAAATGTAATTCAAGTGTATACAAAGTGTAACTTACTAAAATAAATCTAAATGTAACTCATGCACGTAGATATGTAAATCGTGCATAAGAACGATGTAACTCCATGTATTATGAAATGTAACTCGACAAGTTGAATTTAAAGACTCCATTCTTATCCCTTCCACTTCTGCCAGTAAAGAAGACAAGCCGAAACAATTTTGTCTTCTCATATCTCTAGAGTCAACAATTTGATATGAATTTAAAGAAAATCATGATCGAGCACCAGCTGGTTAACGATCTATTTCCTTCTCTCGTTCAACAAGGAGCACCGTTGCATGCTTTCTCGTTCACTGGAATAATGGAACAATAGCTGAATCTTTTTGCCGGCTTGTCTTGCCTGCTTCTTGCGTTGCTGCGTAATAACAAAGTCGGCGGCCGTCGGTGAACTATCGGGAACAAGGGCTCCCCTCTTTAATTAATTAAACGGTGCCGTATTATGACCGGGCATACCATGCTCATGGTATGCCGGTCATACGGTATAATTTGCGCTGCCTCATAGTACCCGTTTAGGCTGTCCGCAATCAAAGACATGAAAATCCCAAATTTGAATAGACAGCACTCTTATTCGAGAGAGGAAATGCTTTGGCCAGCGAGTCCAATAAAAAAAATCCCAACCTTCTTTAATCTCCTATTTCAATTTTTATAAAAGAAATACTCCGTATAACATTTTATTATTTTTATATGACATTAATATTGCATATATAAAATATAAAATATAAAATTTCAACCACAGAGGATTTTAGGATTGTTCCAAATTTATTTATTTTTATATCAGAATGTTTGTCTTTTTAAATCATAACTATTGCAAAATTAATTTGGAAAAATATTGGTGTAAAATAATATAAGTAAGACTTAAATAAAAAAACTTTGCTGAATGAATATGTTGGCGGAGCTGAATTGTAGGGGGAACTGAATTGACTCGGCGTATACATAAAAACTGGTAGAGAATTTGATTTATTGACGGAGAGGATTGATGTTAACCTTAGACGAACTTTTTTAAAATATACGAGCACCTTTTGCTGTATTTGAATAGTATTTTATTTCAAGTGTTTTGTTACAACTTTTTTATATTCCGAGTCATAGATTGAAATTTCAAGTGGCGTTCCACAGTTAGATTTTTTTCATTATTGTTGTTACAAAAAAAAAAAAAAAGTGAAAGGTAGAGGTTTCAAAGCGTGTCACGGGTCACCGGACATTGGCCAGTTTAAGAATGAACCATGGGCATGGCAAGGTTTGTGGGCTACTTTGTATTCGGCCCGCTAAAAATCACTAATGACTATTAACTTCTACTATTGTAAATTTGTAATGTATATGACTAATTTTTATCATATTGTCTTGTATGCTTTGCAAATTGATTAATCCGTAATATGGTTTTAGTTTTAGTTCTCACGGTGCAACTATGAATTAGAATTAATATTCAGCCTAAAACAACGGTGAAGAATAATGAGTTTTTCTATTATATTCAACATTGTAATGATATTCTTTTTATGTTTTTAGGTATCATCATTTTGCTATATTTTTTGATTATATTGTGTTGCACAATTTGCTTATTTTCAAGATTTAAAACTAAAAAATTAAACCTCTTAAATTTTACCTAGCATTTTGTATGTTGGATCTTTCTTTTGGTTTTTATGAACATTTCATGTGAACTTGTGGGTTTGATGGTAATTACTAATTGTAAGATTTTTCCAAATTTTTTAACATTATTTTGGCATTGTACCGCACCACTTTGTATTGTTTCTAAATGACATGATACCGAATGGTTCCAACCTTAAAACTTGATTAATCACTGTTAATTGGAAACCTCATTGATACATTACATGGTTCGCTAATTTGCCAAACCATTCTGAACCGCGCTCGACCATGTGTTTTACAAGTGTCCAAGTTTGATATAGACTATATTTAAATCTAGTCTGATATGATCGTCTCAAAATAAAAGCATTCTTGTAATTGTAAACTAAAAGCAATCCAAATTTAAGTAAAAAAAACATCCGTACCCATATACTCCGTAATACATAGGTCATGAATTCAAGAATTACAGGAATAATACTGCTTATATTTTGTACCAAGTAATCAAGTATCCATTAATAATCAACGACTACGTCAACCGTGGCGGTGCAAGATAGCAACCTCCGAAAGAATGAAACCACAGCCTTTCGAAACCTCAAACTTTTAGATTTCCTCCTCCAGCAAAGGCGGCGGCGTCCGGCGGCAGCACATTGGGACTTCACCTTTCCGGTGGTTTCCTCCTCCTTCCGGTTATCCTCATCGTCGCTGTCTTCCCTCGAGAAGGTGTAGCTTCTCAAATACAACTGCCGGCATGATACACTGTCCACCACCCGAGGGTGGCGGCCAGCGCTCACCGAGCGGATGAACTCGGCGTCGGACTCCGGCCATTTATAGAGGTTCACGTAGGTCGCTCTCACGACGGGGACTTTCACATCTTTTTCACAACTTGGTGAGCAAACAGAAGCCATTATTTTTTATTGCTATATATAGTTTGCTTATTATGTTTTTTATTTCATTGGTCGTCCTTATATAAGTGTGTGAATATATAATGCTGAATATATAATGCTCCGTATTTTATACTACGTATATACACTCCGTAACGTAGCACAATTGGAAGTAGAGGAAAAAAGAGTGTCTACTTTGTATATAGAGTAGAAAATTAGGACTTTGGGATGGTGGTGTTATTTGGTGAGGGTTGCAATGATTTGGCATAATGTGGTTATTAGGTTGGTAACGTAAGAATTGGTTCTACACTTATTGCCCCTCTAATTATTAAGAGTGTAAATGCATACACATGCTCGTTTGCTAAAAAACTACTACAATGTGAAAGCTAAATATTATAGAGTAGTAAGAGAATTCTCTAAAGAAGATTAAAATCTATCCCATATAAAAAGAAGTGCATAAGTAGGACTATCTTTGACTCTTTGTTTTGTTTCTTTTTTTTGAACTCCAGCTGACATATACTCCCTCCGTCCCGAAAACAACTTCCCACTTTCCTTAAATGGATGTCCCAAAATTAACTTCACACTTCAATACTTTCCTTATTTGGCAAATTATCTACATCAAAAAAGTGATAAACAGTGCCAAACAGTGTTTAAACAGTGCCAAACAGTGTTTAAACAGTGCCAAACAGTGTTTAAATAGTGCAAAACAGTGCATTCTACAGTCAAGTCAAATTTATTTCCTAAAAGTGTGTGAAAGTCCAACCGGGAAGTTGTTTTCGGGACGGAGGGAGTATATTAATTCACCAAGTCATGTGCCAACAAGTTTACAATAGAGTCAGGAATACTATCATACCAACAGATCTGATCCAAGATGGACACATGTGCTCTTGCTAATGCATGGGCAACACGATTCACGGATCGTTTACAATAAGAGACTTTGAAATTACTCTTATCCTGTAACAAAAGCCTAATATCATCAAGAATAAGGAAAAGATAAGAAGAACCTCCTTCATTCTTTAAGCCCTGGACCACCGAGAGAGCATCCGTTTCCACTTCCACATGCTCCCAACCTGCCTTAACTGCTCCCAGCAAAGCATCCCGAACACCCATCGCCTCTGTTTCCAACACTGACCAACTGGCTGCTTCGGAAACCCCTTTCGCCTTCAAGAAATCTCCATTATGGTCTCGTGCTACCCAACCCCCGGCCCTAGTCTGTGTCGTCTCATCCACCGCCCCATCCACATTAATCTTGACTACACCGTCTCGCGGCCGCTTCTAAGCAGAAAAGGGACTATCTTCTCTTCTAGCCTGACCTGTACTCTCCGAGCCTTGCGCATCTCTCCATCCCGCGATAATTCCTGCCGCTGAATTAATAACACCAACCGCTCCTTGCCATTTGTCCTTCCAAACACATCCATTCCTTCATTTCCACAGACTCCATAAAATAGCTATAAACCTGCATCGGTCTTCCTCATTCGGTTCACCCAGATGCCTCCAAAACCACTCATTCACCGACTCTGCCGGATTGCCCAGGTCCACTCCCACCCTTCTCCAGACCTCTTTTGCACTTTCACAAAGTCGCAGAGCATGGTCCGTATCCTCCCCCAAGCCACCACATACTTTACACCCTTTAGGGACCTGCACACATTTTTTCCTCAAATTATCAACCGTAGGAAGAGATCAAGCCATCAACAGCCTGCCAGGCAAAATATTTAGAGTCAATTCCCTAAATAGGACTAAAAAGTGGCAAAATTGCACAAATAGGACTACATTTTTTAAATTCCCTTAATAGGACTATTTATGTGTGTTTGGACAAATATACCCTTGTAACTTGTAAAATGTTTTAATTAATAATAAAATCATAAAAAAATTATAAAAATCGAAAAAAATACTAAAAATCGTAAAAAAAATAAAAGAAAATTAATAAAAAATATTTTAAAAAAAAAATAAAAAAAAAATATTTAAAAAAAAAATCATAAAATTAAAAAAAAAACATTACCACCCCTGCCACCCCCAGCACCACCAACTCCCATCACCGGAGAAAAATATGCCAACATTTTAAATAATGCCATAATGATGGCATATTCAATGAAAATGTGGGCATATTGAAGAGTAATTATGCCATCTTTTTGGCATTTTCAGAAAAATATGGCATTTTTTACCAAAAGTGGAAGAAATTTCACCAATCGGAGGTGGTGGTGCTGGGAGGCGGCGGGAGGCGGTGGGAAAGGTATCCATATTTTTTTTCATTTTTTATGGGTTTTTACTATTTTTTTATTATTTTTTTAAAAAAATTAAAAAAATAAAAAATTAATTTTTTTATTTTATAAATGTTTTATAAATTTTTTATAATTTTTTTACGTTTTTAAAATATTTTTTACATTTTTTATGATTTTATTATGAATTAAAGCATTTCATTATGAATTAATACTCTTAGGGGTATTTAGGGTAGAAAATGGATGTTTAGTCCTATTTAGGGAATTTTAAAAGTAGTAGTCCTATTTGTGCTTTTTAGGAACTCATTAGTCCTATTTAGGACAATTTCCGAAATATTTAAGTTTCGGTGGAATATGCAGATTCCATAACCGAGCCCAATTCGACCCGTCCCCAGCCTGCATCTCTCCTGTAAGCAAACGATAACAGCTCTTCACAGAAAACTTCCCACTATTCTCACCATTCCACCAGTACCCATCCTTTCTGTCATAGGAGCTAATGGGTATGCTCAAAATCTTTCGCCTGTCATGTGCATTAAAAATGTTAAAAATTCTCTCCCTGTTCCATTTTTTCCCAGTTATATCCTGCAGGGCAGCAACATTCATATCTCTAATTCTGGTGGGTCTTGCCGATGACACCCGACCCTCTCCCTCCCCCGGAAGCCACGCATCAGCCCAAACCTGAACCTCAATCTCATTCCCAACTCTCATGCGTATATTATTTTTGAGAATATTTTGTGTCTCAAAAATGCTACGCCAAATAAAAGAAGGGTTATTTCCCACCTGAGCATGTAGAAAATCCGAGTCTGGGTAATACCTGGCCTTCAACACCCTGCACATCAGGCTAGAGGAATCTGTCACTAGCTTCCATCCCTGCTTAGCTATCATCGCCAAATTGAAATCTCTTATTCTCCTGAACCCAAGACCTCCCATATGTTTGGGCCTGCACAAAGCCTCCCAGCGCCGCCATCTCAAACCCTTCTGCTCAAATTTTGATCCCCTCCACCAAAAACCATTCATTAATTTTTCAATATCCCCACAAAGATTATTTGGTAGAAGAAAAACATTCATTGCGTAATTAGGCATAGCCTGAATCAAATTTTTTAAAAGAACTGCTCTACCCGCTCTGGATAAAAATCTGTTGTTCCAGTTCTTAATTCTGTTAAAAATATTTTCTTTCAAATAACCCAAGATAGCGGATTTATTTCTACCCACCAGAGTCGGTAGTCAGAGATACCTGCCTTGACCCCCGATCGTCGGGATCCCAAAAATGCTGTTGCATACTCCTTTAAAATGCTCCCCAACGTTCTGGCTAAAAGATAAGGAAGACTTTCATAGTTCACGGTTTGGCCTGAATTCACCTCGTAAACAAATAGTATATTTTTAACAACCTGCGCCTCCTCGCTAGTAGCTCTGAAAAATAGAAAACTATCATCAGCAAAAAGAAGGTGTGAAATCCGGGGTGCCCCCCTACAAACCGCCACCCCATGGATCGTGCCTCTAGCCTCCGCCTTCCTCAGCAAAGCACTCAGGCCTTCCGCCACTAGTATAAATAAATAAGGGGATAAGGGATCCCCTTGGCGTAGACCTCGGCCCGGAGTAATCGGTCCCAATAAATTCCTGTCGTATTGCACATAATAGCTGACAGTCTCGACACATTTCATGACCATATCCACCCATCTTCTCGCAAAGCCCATACGAATCATAATTACTCGTAGGAACTCCCAACCTACTCTGTCATAGGCTTTACTCATGTCTAATTTCAAAGCCACAAAGCCTTCTTTGACGGTGCTCTTTCTTTTCAAAAAATGGTGCGTCTCAAACGCCACCACAACATTATCCACAATGGACCGACCTGGGACAAAGGCACTTTGATTTTCTCCAATGAGATTCCCCAACAGCCCTTTTAATCTGTTGGCTAAAACCTTTGAAAAAAATTTATAAACAACATTACACAGTGCAATAGGCCTCCAATCCCCCATTTCTTCAGGTTTGTCCTTCTTAGGAATTAAAACAAGATTTGTCACATTTAATTCACAAGGAATAAGACCTGAATAGAACATATGGGAACACAACCTACAAATTTCCGGGCCCATAATATCCCAATACTTTTGAAAGAACGTGGGATTCATACCGTCTACCCCCGAAGCTTTCTCGGGGTGCATACTAAATATATCTGAACGCACTTCCTCCGGGCTTATATCTCTGAGTAGGAGTCTGTTCTGTTCTACTAAGATCTGGTCGAACTCTCTGATGCAGTCCGCTACCGCTACATTATCCCCTCGAGAGAAAAGTTGCTCGAAGTAATCCCGCACCATATCACCCACCTGGTCTCTATCCGAGCACCATGACCCATCCTCACGTCTCAGCCCAGTCAACTTATTTTTCCTTCGCCTGTTCTTAACAGCATTATGGAAGAATCGGGAATTAATGTTCCCCTCTTTTAGCCAGAATTCCTTTGCCCTCTGTTTCCAAAATAAATTCTCCTTCTCCAGTAGAGAACAAAGAGTAGAGCGGAGCCGTAAGAATTCACTCGTACTTGGCCTATCTTCCCTCCCTCGTAACCAAGCCAATCTCCTTTTACAAGCTTGGATCTGCTGTCTGAACCCCTTTGTTCTACGACTATCCCACCTCTGAAGTTCGGATCCACAGAAAAAAATCCTCTCACTAATCGAGAGATGAGATCCCGCATTCCAACTATTAGCTACCACTGTACGACACTCCTCCTCTTTCTGCCAGCTATTCTCAAATTTAAACATCTTTACTCTCCGGGTTATCATAGCAGGAATGACTTTAACATATAACGCCATATGATCGCTCACAGGGGCTTCCACCGAGCATACCTGTGCCGCTGTATACCTGTTCCACCAGTCATCATTCACAAGTATCCTGTCCAACTTCTCCCCCACATGGTAATTAGTGCCTCTGCCTCGTTCCCAGGTCCATTGATATCCATCAAAAGGAAAATCCCTTAAGCCACATGATGCCACCGCCTCCATAAAGCCTCTGAGCCGCCAGAGAGGGTGACTAATATTACCCCTTTTTTCCGAATCGTAAAGGATGTCATTGAAGTCCCCTAAAACCATCCATGGCTGGTTATTATTCTCACCTAATCCTGTAAGTAGTTCCCATGATTCTCGTCTACGCACCGTAACCGGGAAACCATAGAAAAAGGTAAGCCTCCACACCCGGTCATTTGGAGCTAGTCGAACCGTAGTATCAATAACATTTGGACTGCACTGAGTAACATTCAACTCAAGATCTTCATTCCAACCGACTATCAGTCCTCCGCTAAGACCCGCATTATCCACCCCCACGGCCTGGTTAAAGCCATGCCCCCGAAGTATATCGTTCGCTCGTTGGCATCGAATTTTTGTTTCCATGAGGAAGATCACAGATGGGCGATGTGCCTGAATAATATCCGCCAAGCATTGCACAGTGGCCGGATTCCCCAGACCACAACAATTCAAGCTAATAACGCTCATTTGCCAAACTGTCGGACCAAGCGAGAACTCGCCGCCGGAAAAACAGGCTATGATAAACCTAGAATTTCATCAAAACTTGGAGGCTAAACAGTCCCAAGAAAACTTACTGCTATGGAGATGGTAAATTTCATCCCAAATCGGCCATTGAACCGTATCAAAACCTGCCTAGTCGTTCCGCTGATTTCCCTCGAATTGGTACCGTAATAGATGGAACCAGCCCTCGGGAACCCTCACTTGAGCTCGAGGCTGGAGCTAGAGGCAGAATCACATAATCACTCGCCGATTCGGAGAGAAGGGCTCAGAGCCGGAGAGGGAAGATAGAGAACGTAGGGGCGCAGGCTGGATGCGTGGACGGCGGCGCATGCAGCGTCTGGCCGCAGGTCTAGCGTAGCGTTTTTTTCTTTGTTTTGTTTCTAAAATAGGATTTGTTCATTCCTAATTGAGAAAAGTGTGATACTTCTAATAGAATCAAATAACTCTTATTTTGAGAATAAAATATACTATTTCGTACCTCTGTTGTTTTTCAATGGCGATGGTTTGAATTTCATGTTTGTCAATACACAACTTTAATTGAAGCTATATTTAATTATGTTTAAATAAGCACTATAAAAATTAAATATTCTCGACATTCACATTTTGAGAAGTTTTAAAAAAATATATAAAATAATTTGATTATATATATTAGTAGAAAATTTTGGTCAAAATAAGGTGTGTGAATAGTGCAAAATTCAAATTATTGCAACTTAAAAAGAACTGAGGAAGTATACAATTATTCATATTGTACACTAGCTTTTACTACTTGTATGTTTTACTCCTATGTTGACCAATTTTCAAAATTTATCACATATGATGTTTCTTAAAATTTTAATGAAGAGTAAAATATTATAATTCGTTTGCATTAGATCGGATGTGCAATCTCATGAATTAAAAATGTGGTACCATTTTTGTAAATAAATTGAACATTTTCTACTAACAGAATCTCTGCATTATCTTAATCGGGAATGTGCATGGCTTAAAATCAAAATGTGAAATCATTTTGAATGACTGTCATTTCACACAAAGTAGACTATATGTAAACACACACACACACACACATATCTTACAATCTTATCATATCCAATGAAGGTTAGGGCATTTAAGGGAGAAAAAATATAATGCTGGTGTGATCATCTAGCTTAATTGAGTGGTACACTATGCATTACCATCCGTACTCTATTAAAAGAGTTTGACTTTTCGTTTTATTTATGTTTGTCATCGCTCGGCCATGCCCTTGCATCCATTATCTTCATCTCTCATGTCGGCTTCAACACACCATTCATTTTCTTTGTCTCCAGTGCACCGACCTTGTCCTAACCTTAGCCGGCTGCTTCGGGTTGCGCCCTATGTAACACTTGAGATTTAATATAAACGAATTAATAGTACTACTCATACAAACAGAGGTGCATCTCCTTTTAAGGGAGCTCATTACCCAAGAACTCCAAAGTTAAGCGTGCTTGCACGAGAGTAGTCTTAGGATGGGTGACCCCCAGGGAAGTTTCTCAGGGCGCACACGAGTGAGCACAAAGTGCGCGGTAAAGGCTCGTGGTGGTTTGTGAGGACAGTACTAGAGGTCTGGAGTAATTACCTCGGGTCCTGCGGGGCCGGGGTGTTACACCCTAACCTCAACTCCCATCATTTTCGTCTTGTGTGGTAATAATGTGGTGGTGTTGGATGAAATTAAGCTTTTGCATAAACTTTAGTATTGAGTATGTGTTTTTGTTTATTTATGCTCAATGTCTATTGGATACCTCTTGATTTTGATTACATACCAGCCATTTCAGGATCTCGCATTTGATGCATTTATTTTGTGCATGCAAAGACATGCATATAATTTCTTGATCTTATCGTTCTTAATTGTCTAGATATTGTAGACATGTTAATTGTTGAGTTTATATGGTCACTAGTGTCTAAAAATTTTGGATTCTGTGATTTTGAGCCAAATCAATATAGCAACCACATGATAATGTTGCTTTGATCTGATCACGAAACATTTATATGAAGATCTTTGAGCTTATGATTTAAATCCTTTGCACAATTTCCATATTAAGATCATAACATGATCAAGATAATTTTCGTAAAGGTAAGAGCCCCAATACTTGCTAGCATCATTTCTCTACATGTTTGCTACACTACAAAAAAATTGGTTCGTAGAGGCATGTTAAAGCATTTGTCCCACATCGGAAAGCTATAAAACAATTAAACACTATATAAGGCTTTGAGCTACTCCTCCTATCAGGTTGACCTTTTAGGATGGAACCTCGGGTCTTGATATGGTATTAGAGCCAATTCCGGTTGTGGTTTGACAGCTTGTGTGGCACCCATGATTAAGGGTAGCTTGTTAAGGGTTTGTTTGGCCCGTTTATACACCTCGATATTGTCCAACCTGGTTCGGCTGAGGGGGCGTGTTAAAGCATTTGTCCCACACCGGAAAGCTATAAAACAATTAAACACTATATAAGGCTTTGGGCTACTCCTCCTATCAGGTTGACCTTTTAGAATGGAACCACTGGTCTTAATAAGGCGGGACATTGTTGCTCTTATTTTGGATGCTATAAGTATACATATTTGTGTGCATCCTAAAAGTTGATACGTTCATTTTTTGCCTTCTTATTTTGGTGCTTTAATATTTTAATTATGTTTGGTTTCCATTCAGTTACTTTTCAATTGGAAAGTAAATTCAAAAGTTATCAGTATTTTGTGTTCTAATAATTTTATACTCTGTATATTAGGTTTTATGTCATGTTATTAGTTTGCCTAGAATCCCAGTTTTGAAATCTTTTGAATCTCAGAAGACTTCTAAAGGTAGTTTCTGAAAACATATAATTTTAGCTAACAAACTACTAGACCTTTTGGCCATTTCTCTATAAACTATTTGTAGAAATGTCTAGGTGACACTCTTTTAGTTGTTTTAATTGTTTGGATTAGTTTCAGTTTGATATGCATTTATATATGATATTTTCACAACGTATTTTCAAAAGTCTATTGGGAAATGTGATAATGCACTTCTATCTCCAATGCTTATCTCTTTTGGAACCTTTGTCAATCACCACGAGTCCTTACCTCCATTGTTTTGCGATCTCTATTTAATGAAATTACATTGGGTTACAAAGTAGCAATGCTAGAAGCATTGTGGTGGAAGAAGTTTTTGGAGGAAGATTAGATGGGAGATGGAAATCGATGGTTGTGGACCTTAGAAGATGGATGGATGATGCGTGTATCTGCTTCAGACATGTTTTTAGAGATATTAATTGGACAGCTCATTATCTGTCTAAAATTAATTCAGATGAGGTGATTATTTTTGAAGAGGTTAGGCAATTACCAGGTCATATCCGACGGTCTATTATAGCTGATAAACTTGGTTTAAGTTATTTTAGAATTGTTTGATTTTTGTTTGTAATTGGGTCAGGTTTGGTCCCCCCAATTTTCTTGAATTTTCTATCAAATTTATTGGGATGTATTTCTTTGAGGGGTTTTGGTCTAGTCCCCCCCTCTTTTGTAATTTTCAGCTATATTAATAAAACTCGGTAACTGTCCCCCGGCATTTACCCCACTAATTTTGGTGGTTTGCCTTCCGGGGTTAAAAAAAAAAAAAAAAAAGATTAACATTTCAAATACTTAGGCTCTAGCATTTAAATGGGTTGACTTGTGGTTAATTGCATGCAATCGGTACTGTGTGTAGTTGAATTATTTGATGTTTGATGTTTGAATTACAATTATTGTTGAGACTGTGCCGATAACTTCACTTACAATTCCTTGTTGCCATCTTGTGCATAATTAATAGGAAGTTAACATAATGGGACATTTCAGAAGTTTAAAGTTTTCAAGAGTAGCTTAAGTTTCTAATAGAAGCTACTTATCCAATTAGAGGATAAGTGTGGACAACCAAACATATGCCAAAGCGACAACATTTTTTCACGTGTTTTTTAAATATGAAGTATTAGTCAAAGAGACATCATGTACATTGTGGGATAAGGTTGCTTGATCGAGTGAGGGGAAGGGTGCACAACTCCCCTATGGGTTTGGGAGTGAACTGGCTAAGTGGGGATGAGGCTAGAATGATTCGTCCCCCGATCCCATAATCAAAATTCAAAACTAAGCAATTTCTCCTCCCATCTATGTTATCTTACAAGCATGAATGTTTGGTTTGAAATTTTTGTTAATGTTTAAATCTTTAAATTGATAAAATACTTAGTTTATAAGGTAATAGCAAGACAAAGTTTGATATTGAATTGAAATATATCCTTGTAGTTAAACCTCCCACATTAGTCTAGCTTGTATAGACTTGGTTTGCATGAAATTTTAATTTTTAAATCCTTTGAATAATAATAAAAACGTCTTTGCCGGAAAAAAACCCTAAGCGTCGCCGTCCTGGCAGCATGGTGTGGTGCCGTCATCTTTCTGCATGGCTCAACAGAATCTTGATCGCAGTGTCGTCAGCGCCAAAGGAGTGTTGGATGTAGGTCAGTTTTTTCTTCAGTGTTCCTGTTTGCAGCTTTATTTGCAGTGCTCTTTCCCGGGTTTATCCCAAAGTTTTAGTCTCCCTCTTATGTGGTGAAGGTTGTTCTCCTCGCCGGTGTAAACCTGGTCGGGTGTTGCTTTCTATTCTTTTTTGTCGGATTATGAGGTGCGTTAGCTGGAATTGTTGGGGGCTAGGGAACCTTGCTACGGTACAGTTCCTGGCAGATGTTATCTCAACCCATCATCCCTCCATTGTCTTCTTGATGGAGACTCTGGCAGATTCCTCAAAGATGGAAAATGTCCGAAGATCTCTGGGTTTTCAACATGTATTTACTGTGGACTGTGAAGGCCGAAGTGGGGGATTAGCATTGCTATGGAAGGATGATATTGATGTCAAAATTGAGAGCTCCTCACGCAATCACATTGACACGCAAGTGGCAGGAGGTACAAATCAAACACCTTGGAGATTCACTGGTTTATATGGTTTTCCGGAACGTCCTCAGCGCAAGGAATCTTGGGAATTACTTAAGAGCCTATCAAGTTATAGTGATCTTCTGTGGTTGGTGGTGGGGGACTTTAACGATATTATGTGTAAGGAATAAATGTAATTAGATTTTGATGATGCTATAGGATTAGAAAGTTAGAGTACCCCCAATTAGTTTTTATGTATTAGAATTTTCAATTGTAAGTATTAGTGTAGTCGACGATCAGAGTTGCTCTGCTTTGGATCAGATCAGAAGTGCATCAGAATTGCTCGACCAGACTTGCTCTATGAGAACTGCTCCATCAGAGTTTTCTCATCAGAAGTCCATCAGAGTTGCACCATGAGAGCTGCTGATAAATTTGGACATCTGATAACCGATGTGAGTTACAGATCAGAGGTACTCATCAACGGACCTATCAGAGTCAGAGTTAGAGCTCAGTCAGAGATCAGAAAGCCATCAGAACTCAACTCATCAGAAAGCCATCAGAATTCAACTCATCAGAAGAGTCTGATCAGAGTCCGACTAACACTTAGAAGATTTCAAGCAACATCCAACAGCTATGAATCCAACGGGTAAAAACATCCAACGGCTAGAAGACTGTGCATGAAAGGAAAGCATTAAATGCACATTAAATGAGCCTGATACGCTGAAGGATTGATTGCAAATGATTGACCAAGGAATCCAGGAAGATATATTATAAAAATAGAAACCTTCCAAAACGGCGGTCAAGTCAACAGTACGCGCATTTAATGCAGTTGTCTCCTCCTCCAACGGGCAGACAACCTCAGTATATAAGCTACTCACCGAAGAACAGGAAAACAACTCTTCGCAGAACTTTTGCTCCATTCATTACTCTGAACATACTTCTTGAGATTCAACCTTCATAACACTCTACAAGAAAAGTCCTACGTTGGGAAGATTCAAACTCCAAATCTTTCATCCCCAACAACGAGCAAAGTTCATCCTGTTCTTCAACTCTTCAAGATCCTCATCAAACATCTTTTGTGACGAAGCAAGTTGGAGGAAAAACTTTGTTTTTCAAAGGATCTTCTGCAAAGAAGGGCGTCCAAGTAACTGCAGCAGTGAAGTGGTGATACTTCCGGGAAGCTGAGTGAAAGGATCAGCCATCAGGACGTGGAATTGCATCCTGGGTGGCATCTAGACTTGAAGAAGACGAGGAGTGCTTCTTAAGTGCTAGGGATTAGCTTTGTAACCGATCTACTTCAAAGCTAGTGGAACAGTGGACTAGAGGAACGCGTTGTTCCTTGAACCACTATAAAAATATCCGGTGTCATTTATTTTACTGCAATTTATATTTCTGCACTTAGGACATTAACTGATTAACTCTAAGACTTGGAATCTGTGTTCAGCAGATCTTGTTCTCAGAGTTATCAGAAAGGCATTTGCCTTAGTGTTTCTGAGGCTACCCGGACAGATCAGAATCCGCTGCCAAGGCCAGTTCTGATATAAGAACCAGCCTTTCTCTGTCACCAGAATCAGACCTTCTCTGATAAGTCACTTTGGACTTAGAGAAAATTTGAAAAACCAATCCGTCTATTCACCCCCCCCCCCCTCTAGACTGATTACCATATTAAACGGGACCAACAAGTGGTATCAGAGCCTCCTTGTTCTTGTAATCTTTTAGGTTACTCTCTGAACAAAGATCCGCTTGTTCTTAGCCTCTATTTATTTGTTATTATGGATAACTCTCTTGCAAAGCATCTTATGTTCACAGATCAGAAATATGATGACTGGAAAATTCGGATGAAAGCTCATCTCTGTGCCTTGCATGATGAAATGTGGGAAGTCTTGGAGAATGGACCCTTTATCCAGTTCATGAAGATCAATCCTGCTCACTCTATTGATAACTCTCAGCCCCAGATGATTGAGAAGACCAGGTCTGAATGGACCAAGGAAGAAAAGAGACAATACAACCTTGACAACATAGCCAGGGACATTCTCTACAAGGCCATTGATGAAAGATACTTCAACAGAATCAAGAAGTGCAAGACTGCAAAGGAGATCTGGGACAAGCTAGATGAGATTGGAGCTGGAGATGAACAAGAAAGAGATAACAAGCTGACCATTGCAATGAAGAAGTTTGATGACTTCAAACTTCTGCCAGAAGAATGCATTGCTAAGATGCATGAGAGACTGCTGATTCTCATCAGTGAGATTTCTGAGCTTGGAAAGGAGCTCACCATCAAAGAGGTCAACATGAAGATCCTCAGAGGACTGCCTTCAGCATGGAGAATGAAGGTGATTGCAGTCCAAGAAAGCAAGAACATCAAGACCTACCCCACAGAGAGACTGATCTCATATCTCAAAGCTTATGAGTTCGAGATGGTTGAGGAGAAAGAAGAAGTGCCAGATGAGAGAACCACAACTGCTCTTACTGCCAGCACTTCTAAGGCAACAAACTTTGATCCCTCAACTCTTCTATCTGATGAATATATGGCTGCCTTTGCCCGAAAATTCAGAAAATTTATGAAGAAAGATGGAAGGAGTCCATCTTCCATCAGAAGACCACATCAGAAGACCAAATCTTCTGAAAGCAATGGAGAGTACCTCTGCTACAACTGCAGACAGCCTGGACACTTCAAGGCTAACTGTCCATTCCCAAGAGTGTCCAAGAAGCAAGGACATGAAGAAGAAAAGAAACCTGATGATCAACATAGAAGAAGAAGAGCTTTTGTCTCAGAACAAGCTGAGAGAGATCCACTCTCTGAATCAGAGTCCAGTTCAGACTCCGACTCTGATGAAGCCTTTTGCTGCCTGGATACAGAGACCGTGGACCTCTGCTTCATGGCACAATCTGATGATGAGGTATGCTCTACAGCTGATTCTATTTCTTCTTCGGTAGGCACAGCCTTAAATGATGATCCAATGTCATCATTTTGGGAAGAGTTTAAGACTATCCAAGGATCTTATTCCTTTATTAAAGAAGAGAACAGTAAGCTGAAAGCTGAAAATGAGTCTCTTCTAAAGAGAATAAGAGAAATTGAACATCTTGAAGTCAGATACAGTAGTCTTCTGAAGATGCAATCTTCTATGAAGGGTATCAATGACTTTCACAACTCTACCCCTGGTCTTGGATATGTTGAACCCAAGTCTGGTGAATCTTCTGTAAGGCCTAGCACCCAAGTTGCTAAAGCCAAAAAGGTCATAGTTTCACAGACTTGCAGCCCCATTTGCCATGCTAGTACTTCTGGTACTAAGGTTGTTCATGAGAAGGTCATACCAGAGAAACAAACTCTAAAGGCCAAACCAAAACAAAGTTTGAAAACTAATGAACCTGGCAGAAATTCTAACAAAAGGAAAAGTTTTCAGAAAAATAATAATCAAAGGCCTAATCCTATCAGACAATCTCATGACAATGGTATCAGAAACTGCTATCAGAGAGGCAGATATCAAGAGAAGATTAACTATAGGCAGAAGAGGTTGTCTGGTCAACATCAGAAGCCTAAAGTTAAGCGCTCCTCTGATCTTGATAGTATATGGGACTTCTTTCCAACAAAGAAGGCTATGCAAAAGTATGCAAACAGAAAGCATGATCCTCACAAGCATCTGCCCAAAGTGAATCATACATCTGTTTACTACGACTACCAGGTGGACAATGGGTACCATCCACCAAGGTTTCAGTTGATGAGACCAAAATGGTACCAACTACCAAGACTACATTACCCCCCAGGACCCAACATTGCTTGGGTACCTAAATCTTCTTTTTAATTTTACAGGAACTGTGTGCTGGAGCTATCTCAGAACAAGAATGGTTTATAGATAGTGGATGCTCCAGACACATGACAGGTGACAAGAGTTGCCTATCAGAGTTCCAGAAAGTCAATGGACCCCGAGTCACTTTTGGAGGAAATGACAAGGATGGTCAAACAAAAGGAAGAGGGAAGCTGATCAAGAACCAGATTATCATTGAAGATGTCTCATATGTCAAAGGTCTGAAGTTCAACTTGCTGAGTGCTAGCCAATTCTGTGACAAAGGCTACACAGTTGAATTCACCAAGACCTTATGCTATGTCAAGCATGAGACAACCAAGGAAGTGGTTCTTACAGCCAAGAGAAGAAAGAACATCTATGTTGTTGACTGGCAAACAGCAAAAGATGGAACCTGCCTGATAGCTAAAGAGAATTCAAAGCTAAGCTGGGACTGGCACAAGAAGCTTAGCCACCTGAATTTCAAAACCATCAACAAACTGGCAAGGGAACACATTGTAGATGGTCTGCCTAACATTGTTTACAAGAAGGAGACCCTCTGCAGTGCTTGTCAGAAGGGCAAACAAGTGAAGACCTCATTCAAACCCATAGCTGGAGATCTTTCTACTTGTCCTCTAAATCTGATTCACATGGATTTATTTGGACCTGTTGAAACTCCCAGTATTGGTGGAAAAAGATATACTCTTGTTATGGTTGATGATTACTCAAGATATACATGGACTGTGTTCCTAGCAAAGAAAAATGAAACTCTTCAGAAGTTGCCATCTCTGCTAAAGCAACTTCAAACTGAGAAGAATATGAAGGTCAGAACAATCAGATCTGACAGAGGAACTGAATTTGTCAACAAAGTGATCAAGGACTTCTGTGATCAGAATGGCACCTTCCATCAACTTTCTGCTGCCAGAACACCCCAACAAAATGGTGTTGCAGAAAGAAGGAACAGAACACTGAAGGAAGCTGCAAGAACTATGATTGCTGAATCAGGGTTGCCCATCAGATACTGGGCTGAAGCAATCAACACTGCATGCTACACTCAGAATAGAAGCATGATCCACAAGAACCATCAGAAGACACCCTATGAGCTGTGGAAAGGAAGAAAGCCAAACATCAGCTACTTCCATGTGTTTGGATGCAAGTGCTTCATTCTAAACAATGGAAAGGAGAATCTGAAAGTATTTCAAGAAAAAGCTGATGAAGGTGTATTCTTAGGCTATTCAAGCTCAAGCAAAGCCTATAGAATACTCAACAGGAGAACTATACAAGTTGAAGAATCCATTCATGTCAAATTTGATGATAGCACCTCTGCAGAAGGACTATCAGAAACCCTGCAGAAGATCAATCTTGAAGATAAGGTGTGACACTCCATAAATTTAATAAAAAGAATTTAATATTAATTAAAATGTGACACCACACAATTATAGTTGCGGATATTTTTCTTAGCTTATGCCTCGGGACGAAACATCTTTTAAGGAGGGTAGAATGTGACACCCCGAAAAAATTGCAATAAAGTAAATAAATTTTATTAGTGAGATAAAATGTTATGAAAGTCACATTTTAATAATTAAGTGAATCAGATAAAATTTTTACATCGGTGACAACTTTAATCGGCTAAAAATGTTTCAATAATAAAAGTGACATTTTTATAATAATTATGTTGATAAAATAGGATCTTGACTTAAATAACAAAAGTAACATTTTTGTAACAAGTGATAATTATACATAGAATATACATAATATATATATATATATATATATATATATATATATATATATATATATATAGAGGAATGATCCTGTCCAGCCGGAGGGACAGGATCTTCCGTCCGGCCGCCGCCGTTTGGGGCGGTTCCCGGTGGAGTTTTTTGATGAAATTTTTATGGAATGTTCCTCATCAAGTCTAGTTTACCCACAAAAAATTTCAGCTAAAAATTCGATCGGGAAGGCAGTCAAATAATTTTTTGAAGATAACTGCTCCAACTTAAACATATAAAACGCAGTTATGTTTCAAAAAATTATTTGACTGTCTTCCCGATCGAATTTTTAGCTGAATTTTTTTGTGGATAAACTAGACTTGATGAGGAACATTCCATAAAAATTTCATCAAAAAACTCCACCGGGAACCGCCCCAAACAGCGGCGGCCGGACGGAGGATCCTGTCCCTCCGGCTGGACAGGATCTTTTCCATATATATATATATATATATATATATATATATAATGACATATTAATTATAAGGGGGGCCGATAGGATACATGTTCACAACTAAACTATAAGGAGTATAAAATGCACATGGCATATAATTCGTATGTTCTTAGGTACTACATGTAAATTAATTGTTATACAAAGGTAGTTGTACACATAAAAAAAAACCATATAGTGAAACTAGCTAATAAATTATGTGTTGTACTGATCATACTTCACACATATAAACACTCGCACATGGGCAAGAGAATGATACAAGGTACCTACGTGAATACCATGTGACACACATGACATACCCATGTATATATGTATGTTGGGACACCACATGTACATGCCTCCCATATGCATTTGTCATCTCATTCTCAATCATACTTGCGAATGATAATCCACCCCGAATGAAGCAAACGTGCTGGGACATATATATAAGGCTCATGTGATAAGTTTCCTACCCTGCGAAATTTTATCATACGTCCGCCCGCCACATATATATAAGTATACTGCGTTACATCATACTCCGTATACCTCACCTCATCAACGATGCCCAAGATAGAGGCGGACGAACTCAACCCCTCTGCAAACCTTAGCTCTCTGCGCACAGCAACCTAAAGAGAGAATGACAGACTGGTTAGTGTCGAAAGAAAATCTCAACTACTCGTTCGTGTCAACCAGGAACCTGTTCTGCCGCTGTGACACTGGGACACCGCAGCTGGAAGAAAAGCCTGTATCGCCGGCCTAGGAAAAGGAGGAACCTGGAGTCATCTCAGCCGGACTGAACCGTATCCTCTGAACGTCGCCAACCTGCCGCATCTTCCTGCTACTGGAGTGGTGGAACTCGCCGTCACCTCTTCTCGTTCGCAGTTGGAAAGTCTTCTACGGACCCCTGTTTCCGCGGGGGTCGATAGCAAAGGAGCCGGAGGCCAGGGGATAGACCTTAGGACAACGTTGCTGTCTTCACCGGATGCCGCCAGAGTTTCTGTGCGGCGGAGTGGGAGCACCGTCGCACGCATCGCAGATTCGCAGCAGCCCGTTGTTACCTGGCCGTTATCGTTCGACGGAGAACAACTTACGTATGTACATCCTACTGTCTTACTCCGTAAATTTAGTTAGCTGGTTTCTTTTATTACGTAGTGTGATAATTGGGCCACACTTTCTAAACACAATGGATAAGGCTGAAATAATTAAAGAAAAACGACATTAATTTGAGGATACTAAAAGTGACAATTAGTAATACTTTGACAGAATAATTAGAAGAATCGAATTATTCGGCAGAGTCATTGCTTTTCATTGGGACAATTATTCAGGTATAGAAATAGACTAGCAAAGTAAAACGAATTGGATGACCGGAATGGATGGAACAAAACAAGGGTAGATATTCCAGTTGAGCCGGATAATTAAATAGATTGGACTAAAGGGAATAAATTGGATTAATGAATTAACCATTGAGTAAAAGCAAATCGGACATTTGAGGAAGGGTTAGAATAATTATTAATTCTAGAATTTTTAATATTCTAGAAGGTGATATTTGAAGAGGATCGAGGTTAAAGCTTCGGTTAGGATTATCGCGATTCGAGGTAAGTACTATGTCAACCAAATTTCATGCTTTTCCCATATAAATTTATTTGTGACTAGTTATTTGAGATCATTTGAGTATAAGATAGTTAAATGAGATTTTACGTATCAATTGTGATTGTGAATTATAGATTTGAGTATTTTATATTGGGTGATATTTTGAGCATTTGAATTTACATATGAATTGTTATTGGATTGAGATTTGAGATTTAAGCTATTTATGAAGTATCCTATATTTTGGATTATTTATGGTATATTTGAGTATGATGAGTTGGAGTTAATAATTTCATTATGAATAATTTGGTGGAATTTGGATTTCATATCCATTTTGATTGAGGTTATGATATTGGAACTTTGAGATTGAATTATGATTTTGTGAGTACTCGGAGAAACGTGGATTTGGTGAGTGGTAATGGCTATAAGTCTAATTCCACCAGGGATCTCCCAAAAGTGGAGCATCCCAGCTTAATTGTAGTAGTCGGTAGAAAAATCCCGACTACTCGGACTTTTTACTACCCGGAGAGCTTGGAATCTCTTTCAGGGGGTGTGCACACTTAAGGTAGGAGTTCGGCTTCCATTGGATTTGGTTGAGTTTGAATGATTGGACTTGAGATGATTTGGATTATTTGGTTGGACTTGATGGAGATGAATTGAACTACATTATATTGGATTATTTGAGTAGGTTATATTTGTTTGGATTGGATTGAATTTGATGTGGTTGAGATTATTAAATTATTTGTAGATTTTCAAAGTAATACTTATTAATTTGATTTGATATGGTTATTTTGAATATTGATTATGAGTATTTGGAAGTATTTTGAGATGAATATTTGGGCTTTACATATGATTTATGTTTTGGAATATAATTACGAGGATTTTGGTGGTTTATGTATATTGACCTTTTAAAATTATTATGATTTGGAAATATGTACCTATATTTGAAATATTATTATTTTTCATGTGATTTTGTGATGAGAAGTTTGTATAAAATGTTTCATGAGGTTTCCTCCCAAATGTTTTTACAAAATGATATATATGTATCAAACATGATTATTTTACAGGGTTGGGTGGGCCTTACTTAGCATTTCCGGCTAATTTTTGTTTCTTTGTGTTTTTCTTTCTGTACTTTATTTGTGCAGGAATTGAGGATCATGTTGAAGTTGATTTCGAGAGCTTCCGCTAGAACACATAGACTAAATTGATTGAATAATTTATTTTAGTCTTAATTTTAAAGAATTGTAGTTGAACAATTAATTTTGGAAAATCTTAATTGGTTGGTGGTGGATAGCCTGTGCACTCGGTTATATGAGAACCGAGTGTGGCGGTAACGCCCTGTTTCCCTTTGAATTTTCCGCTGCAAGACTCTGATGTTTTCGAATAAACCATTATTCAAATGTATTTTTGGGTGGGAAATTTGAGGGTGTTACAAATTGGTATCAGAGCCTTTTCTTTTCTAAAATGGGATTTTCAAACATTTTTTTCAGATCTTTTTTTTTAACTCTATTAAGTGATACCAACAAGTTGGTATCAGAGCGTTACGGTTTTCGAATGGGGATTTTTGCATAAAAGTTTTCCCGCAATGACTTCAATTTTCAAAAAGGAGTTATTAAAGTTTTCTAAAATTTTGATTTTCAAAAAAAAAAAAAGGTTTTCTAAGATTTCCTAAAACTCCAAATAGTGACATCGGCCAACAAGTTGGTATAAAGATTTTGTTTTGTAAAACATATTAAAAATTTACAAGGGGTTTTCTCAAATGTTTAAAAAAAAAAAAAAAGTTGAAACCCGCTTTTCTAAATGTGTTTTGAAGAAGGAAAAAAAACATAGGAATAATAATTGGACTAAGAAATAATATATATTTAGGATCGTGGTGAGAATGTGGGATTTTGAATTTTTATTTTGGTGGAATCTGTGGTTGTTTGAATTGTTTGAGTTATACTTATATGAGATATATCATTATTGACTCATTTGAGAATGAGTTTGGACTCTTAGAGGAACTTACCAAATTATGTGAGTAGTGATTTATCAGGTAAGGTAGTATAATTGTTAATGTCATTGACATACTTTGTGTCTCAAACATTATTCTTTCAAGTAGACAATGAAGTTAACGAGAACCAAAGTAGAAGACAATATCGCCGCAACGACGAATGCGGAGTTGGCTCAAAATATGGTTCAACTCACCCAGACTATCGGGAGTGTGTTAGTTCAGAACCAACACCAACAACATCTCAAAAACCGCAATGATGTAGCAAAACTTGTTGCGAAGCGCAATCCCCCGTGTTATTTAGGCCAAGAAGATCCTCTCATCCTTGAGGATTGGATTCGCACTTTTGACAAACTTTTCGACGCTATAAACTGCCCTGCAGATCAACGAGTTAATACGGCTGCGTACTATCTACGTCAAGAAGCAGACAATTGGTGGGCCACGACTGCCCCAACGTTGCGTCAACAACCTGACTTTTCTTGGGAGACGTTCAAGGAGGCAATGCGAAAAAGATTCTACCCGGAACACGTTAGAGCTGAGAAGTATGAAGAATTCTTACACCTGAAGCAAGTGGGTATGACTGTCCAAGAGTATCACGCTAAATTCTTGAATCTCGCACGATTTGCCCCCACGCTAGTTCCCGATGAAATCGAGAAAACAAATAAGTTTATACGCGGTCTGAACTTCGAGACGCAAAAAGCTCTTTGCGTTTCAGAATGCCAAACGTTGAACGATGCCTACAACAAAGCTGGCAAGCACTATCGAGTGCAACAACTCCAGAAGAAAACACTCAAGAGAGCGAGGAAGGGGACTGAAGGAGAAAGCAATCTAGGAGGCAAACAATGCAAGCTAATTCAGCTGGGGCACACTCGGTACGAGAACAAGATCAACTTTCAAGGTCAAGACCATAAGTGTAAGAAGAAGAACTCAACTGAAGAGATGCACTTCTATTGCTCGAAGTGTGGAAAAGATCACCCCGGGAAATACTGTGACGGAACACTCGCACGATGTTTTCATTGTGACAAGCTTGGACATAGGGTGTTCGAGTGTCATTCAAGAAAGAAGGGAATCCCTCCAACTCGTGGACTCAATCATCATGAGAAGAATGCAAGACACAATGGAAGAACCTCAGAATAGTAGGCGAAAACATATCGATTCCTAATTTTCATAATTAGTAAAAATGTTTGAGAATTATGTATCGTTTGATCTTTGATGAATAAATTATTTTCTTGAATAAGTTAAATGCTTCGGGGACGAAGCATTCTTTTAAGGAGGGTAGAATGTGACACTCCATAAATTTAATAAAAAGAATTTAATATTAATTAAAATGTGACACCACACAATTATAGTTGCGGATATTTTTCTTAGCTTATGCCTCGGGACGAAACATCTTTTAAGGAGGGTAGAATGTGACACCCCGAAAAAATTGCAATAAAGTAAATAAATTTTATTAGTGAGATAAAATGTTATGAAAGTCACATTTTAATAATTAAGTGAATCAGATAAAATTTTTACATCGGTGACAACTTTAATCGGCTAAAAATGTTTCAATAATAAAAGTGACATTTTTATAATAATTATGTTGATAAAATAGGATCTTGACTTAAATAACAAAAGTAACATTTTTGTAACAAGTGATAATTATACATAGAATATACATAATATATATATATATATATATATATATATATATATATATATATATATATATATATATATATATATAAATGACATATTAATTATAAGGGGGGCCGATAGGATACATGTTCACAACTAAACTATAAGGAGTATAAAATGCACATGGCATATAATTCGTATGTTCTTAGGTACTACATGTAAATTAATTGTTATACAAAGGTAGTTGTACACATAAAAAAAAACCATATAGTGAAACTAGCTAATAAATTATGTGTTGTACTGATCATACTTCACACATATAAACACTCGCACATGGGCAAGAGAATGATACAAGGTACCTACGTGAATACCATGTGACACACATGACATACCCATGTATATATGTATGTTGGGACACCACATGTACATGCCTCCCATATGCATTTGTCATCTCATTCTCAATCATACTTGCGAATGATAATCCACCCCGAATGAAGCAAACGTGCTGGGACATATATATAAGGCTCATGTGATAAGTTTCCTACCCTGCGAAATTTTATCATACGTCCGCCCGCCACATATATATAAGTATACTGCGTTACATCATACTCCGTATACCTCACCTCATCAACGATGCCCAAGATAGAGGCGGACGAACTCAACCCCTCTGCAAACCTTAGCTCTCTGCGCACAGCAACCTAAAGAGAGAATGACAGACTGGTTAGTGTCGAAAGAAAATCTCAACTACTCGTTCGTGTCAACCAGGAACCTGTTCTGCCGCTGTGACACTGGGACACCGCAGCTGGAAGAAAAGCCTGTATCGCCGGCCTAGGAAAAGGAGGAACCTGGAGTCATCTCAGCCGGACTGAACCGTATCCTCTGAACGTCGCCAACCTGCCGCATCTTCCTGCTACTGGAGTGGTGGAACTCGCCGTCACCTCTTCTCGTTCGCAGTTGGAAAGTCTTCTACGGACCCCTGTTTCCGCGGGGGTCGATAGCAAAGGAGCCGGAGGCCAGGGGATAGACCTTAGGACAACGTTGCTGTCTTCACCGGATGCCGCCAGAGTTTCTGTGCGGCGGAGTGGGAGCACCGTCGCACGCATCGCAGATTCGCAGCAGCCCGTTGTTACCTGGCCGTTATCGTTCGACGGAGAACAACTTACGTATGTACATCCTACTGTCTTACTCCGTAAATTTAGTTAGCTGGTTTCTTTTATTACGTAGTGTGATAATTGGGCCACACTTTCTAAACACAATGGATAAGGCTGAAATAATTAAAGAAAAACGACATTAATTTGAGGATACTAAAAGTGACAATTAGTAATACTTTGACAGAATAATTAGAAGAATCGAATTATTCGGCAGAGTCATTGCTTTTCATTGGGACAATTATTCAGGTATAGAAATAGACTAGCAAAGTAAAACGAATTGGATGACCGGAATGGATGGAACAAAACAAGGGTAGATATTCCAGTTGAGCCGGATAATTAAATAGATTGGACTAAAGGGAATAAATTGGATTAATGAATTAACCATTGAGTAAAAGCAAATCGGACATTTGAGGAAGGGTTAGAATAATTATTAATTCTAGAATTTTTAATATTCTAGAAGGTGATATTTGAAGAGGATCGAGGTTAAAGCTTCGGTTAGGATTATCGCGATTCGAGGTAAGTACTATGTCAACCAAATTTCATGCTTTTCCCATATAAATTTATTTGTGACTAGTTATTTGAGATCATTTGAGTATAAGATAGTTAAATGAGATTTTACGTATCAATTGTGATTGTGAATTATAGATTTGAGTATTTTATATTGGGTGATATTTTGAGCATTTGAATTTACATATGAATTGTTATTGGATTGAGATTTGAGATTTAAGCTATTTATGAAGTATCCTATATTTTGGATTATTTATGGTATATTTGAGTATGATGAGTTGGAGTTAATAATTTCATTATGAATAATTTGGTGGAATTTGGATTTCATATCCATTTTGATTGAGGTTATGATATTGGAACTTTGAGATTGAATTATGATTTTGTGAGTACTCGGAGAAACGTGGATTTGGTGAGTGGTAATGGCTATAAGTCTAATTCCACCAGGGATCTCCCAAAAGTGGAGCATCCCAGCTTAATTGTAGTAGTCGGTAGAAAAATCCCGACTACTCGGACTTTTTACTACCCGGAGAGCTTGGAATCTCTTTCAGGGGGTGTGCACACTTAAGGTAGGAGTTCGGCTTCCATTGGATTTGGTTGAGTTTGAATGATTGGACTTGAGATGATTTGGATTATTTGGTTGGACTTGATGGAGATGAATTGAACTACATTATATTGGATTATTTGAGTAGGTTATATTTGTTTGGATTGGATTGAATTTGATGTGGTTGAGATTATTAAATTATTTGTAGATTTTCAAAGTAATACTTATTAATTTGATTTGATATGGTTATTTTGAATATTGATTATGAGTATTTGGAAGTATTTTGAGATGAATATTTGGGCTTTACATATGATTTATGTTTTGGAATATAATTACGAGGATTTTGGTGGTTTATGTATATTGACCTTTTAAAATTATTATGATTTGGAAATATGTACCTATATTTGAAATATTATTATTTTTCATGTGATTTTGTGATGAGAAGTTTGTATAAAATGTTTCATGAGGTTTCCTCCCAAATGTTTTTACAAAATGATATATATGTATCAAACATGATTATTTTACAGGGTTGGGTGGGCCTTACTTAGCATTTCCGGCTAATTTTTGTTTCTTTGTGTTTTTCTTTCTGTACTTTATTTGTGCAGGAATTGAGGATCATGTTGAAGTTGATTTCGAGAGCTTCCGCTAGAACACATAGACTAAATTGATTGAATAATTTATTTTAGTCTTAATTTTAAAGAATTGTAGTTGAACAATTAATTTTGGAAAATCTTAATTGGTTGGTGGTGGATAGCCTGTGCACTCGGTTATATGAGAACCGAGTGTGGCGGTAACGCCCTGTTTCCCTTTGAATTTTCCGCTGCAAGACTCTGATGTTTTCGAATAAACCATTATTCAAATGTATTTTTGGGTGGGAAATTTGAGGGTGTTACATAAGGTTTCAGAACCATCAGAAGAGATCACTAGCAATCCAGTATTCTCAACTCCTACTACTAACCCAATTCTGATAGATAAAGATGAAGATGAAGAATCAGAAGATGAACCATCAGAGTTGCCTAGACAGCAACTATCAGAACCTGATCTAACTTGGTTAAGAGATCATCCTCCTAATCAAGTGATTGGTCAAGTCACCAGTGGTGTTAGGACGAGATCTGCATCTAGAAGAGAAGCCATGTTCACCTGCTGCATTTCTCAAATGGAACCAATGAATGTAGAAGAAGCTCTAGAAGACTCAGACTGGATAAATGCAATGCAAGAAGAGCTGACACAGTTTGAAAGAAATGAAGTATGGAAACTTGTTCCTAGACCAAAACATCAGAATGTCATTGGAACCAAATGGGTATTCAAGAACAAAGTAGATGAAGAAGGAAACATTGTAAGGAATAAAGCAAGGCTGGTAGCAAAGGGATACTGTCAAGAAGAAGGCATAGATTTTGATGAGACCTTTGCACCTGTTGCCAGACTGGAAGCAATCAGGATTTTCCTAGCCTATGCTGCTTACAACAACATCAAGGTCTACCAGATGGATGTAAAGAGTGCATTTCTGAATGGAGAACTTGAAGAGGAAGTTTATGTTGAACAACCTCCAGGTTTTGTCATTCCTACTCAATCCTCTTGTGTCTACAAGCTCAGAAAGGCCCTTTATGGTCTTAAGCAAGCTCCCAGAGCTTGGTATGACACATTGTCCCTATTCTTAGTGAACCATGGGTTTACTAAAGGAAAGGTGGACAAAACTCTATTTCAAATCTCTGTTGCTAATCATATTCTATTAGTGCAAATTTATGTTGATGACATTATATTTGGAAGCACTAATCCAGAATTATGCAAGAAATTTTCTAAAGTAATGCAGAAGAAATTTGAAATGAGCATGATGGGAGAACTCAGTTATTTCCTTGGATTACAAGTCAAACAAGTTCCAGAAGGCATCTTTATCAACCAAGGGAAGTACACCAGAGATCTCATCAAGAAGTTTGGAGTAGATGGAAAATCTTCAGTCAAGATTCCAATGAATGCATCTCAAGGCATTGGACCAGATGATGAAGGCAAAGATGTTGATGCTACAACATATAGAGGAATCATTGGATCTCTCCTCTATCTGACTGCAAGCAGACCAGATATAGCTTTTGTTGTAGGAATTTGTGCCAGATACCAATCAAAGCCCAAAGAGAGCCATCTAGTTGCTGCTAAGAAGATTATCAGATATATCAAGGGAAATCCAAATGCAGGCCTATGGTATCCCAAGGGAGGTAACTTTGAACTAATTGGTTACTCTGACTCAGATTTTGCAGGTTGTAGATTGGACAGGAAGAGCACTTCCGGTCATTGTCAATTGCTGGGTGGGAGACTTGTCTCCTGGTTTAGCAAGAAGCAGAATTCAATCTCAACTAGCACTGCTGAAGCTGAATACATTGGGTACCCAATCGGGTATTTGCAGAATGATGAATTCGAGCTATACTCGACCGATTTCAGGGTTAAAATTAAAGGTATACCCGATCGGGTGTGTCGGTGTACCCCATCGGGTATAACAACTGATCGTGGCCAAATCTTCCCCTGCACGTCCCTTTGTTTCCCGAATTGATCTGATTGGAAGTCAAGTGGGTATCCGATCGGTTATATGGTATACTCGACCGGGTACAGGTCAAAATCAAGAACTTTCCTTTTTGTCTTGCACTCTTGCATCTTCCTTCCTCTTTTGGTTTCATCAATGATCATTTGATTGATCCTGGACCTGTTTAGCTCAGAATAGACCTAATGTAAAACATATTACAACTATTTTACAAACATAACTATTACACCAAAAGTGTGTAATTTCCAAAGTATCAAACAACAAAAGCTAACTAAAAACATACACATACATATGAAAATTACAAGTGTATCAATAAAGGTTCTTTTGTTGCTGGAAAGAGAGTAAGGGAGCGGGGGCGATTTTCAGTTAGCACAACGGAAGCGCTTGTTATCCGAGAGGCGATCCATTGGGCGGCCCAAGCTGGATGGCGACACGTTATTGTCGAATCAGATGCACTTTCGGTTGTTAATGGAATTATAACTTCCGATGGTATCTCGTATGAGGATGGTATCTATGCTGAAATTAGACATATGATGGCAGGTTTTGCTAGTTTAAATGTCCACTTTGTGCAGCGATCAGCGAATCGGGTTGCTCATGTCTTGGCAAGGCAAGCTGTTTCGGAGTCTGATTGTACTTGGGTGGGGATTCCACCGGATTGTATTGCTGTTTTGTTGGAAAACGATAATCAATAATATAGTTATTTGGTTTGCAAAAAAAATCCTTTGAATGATAGTAAGCTTCTGTTATGTGGTGTCCTTGAACTTGAATGTCATAAATTATCTTATGAAATTAGTAAATGCAACATGCAATTATTGCATCTGATACAAAAGGAGTTTGGCTTAGTTCATGTATATTAGCTTTTTATATGATATATTTTAATTTATTGAAATTCAAATTTAAATGGAGTAGTAATTAATTAAGAGATTTAGCAGTTTGTAGTGTTAGAGGAAAAGTTTTGGTGTTTTGGTGTTGTGTTCCTATGTCTAGAAAAGTTACCAGTTATATTTTAACAAATAAACTATACCTGTCTTCCTGTTATATTTTAACCCTTTCTACACGCCTTTCCTTGCTGTTAGTGGGCCTGGGGGGATGGTGAGGAGTACCTGCCCAATATGGAGAAGTACACACATACTGGGATATGGGAAGGGGGAATAGCCCAATATGGAGGCCCATAGACCAAGGATAGGCTTGAAATTCAAGTATGAAGGGGTTATTTGTCGGTCGGGAAGACTGGTACGAGTTCTTGGAGGGATCACCTTTCGGGTGGTGCTAATTGCTACCACGATCAAGAGGAGGGTTACGACTCTAGCGATGTTGATTTTCGGTGAAGCGAAGCTATTGAATCTGATGAGAAAGAGCCAGACTGGTCATAGTTGTGCTCGATATTGCTCTTCCGTTCACAGCTGGGACAAGCTGTGTCAAAAGGAGACATACATTCTAAGATGAAGGAGGTGACAATATCAAACTATGGGGGCAGTCCATGAACGAGTTGAATCACCAAACATTTCTCATTCATCGGGAAGTCAAACCCCCTAACCCTCGAGCGGAATGGGTAGAGCTTTAAGCTTGTCATAATAATCGTCCATGTCGCTATAATCCTTGAATTTGAGATTCACGAGATGACAGTTTAGGTTCCTTTGTTGTCTTGAAACAAGGCTTGGAGGTGGTCTCAAAGCTCTTGTGTGGTCTTGTCGGAGTGAAGAATGGTGAGTATGAGGTCCTTTTGACATGGTGGAAAACATCCATGGTTGAAGGGCATCTAATTGCTCACGGGTGGGTTCATCAATGATGCTGGGGAAGGAGTGCCATCAACCGGGAATATGAGGTTGTGAGCTTCAAGATGTAGCTAAAAATGAAGTACCCAAGATGAGTACTCATCGTTCTTAGGATCGAGAGTGATTGCGAAAACTTTTTTTATGTTATTGAGGGTGAGGGCTGGATGAATAGGCTATACAAGAGGGTCCTCACTAGTCATGGCTCAACGGTAGGCAAGAGAGGTGATTGGCGAATGAAAAGAGAACAAAGAAAAGCATGATCAATACAAGTAGCCTGAAATCATGAAGGAATATGAATTTTTCTTTGAGGGAATTATATTCACTATGCATGTATTTGTAAATGTTTGAGTAGAGTACATATGGAATCTAATTAAATAAGAAGGGAGTCATGGGAGATATGAAGGAGAGATATTTACAATACATTCTATAGCTCTCTATGGATATAATATATAATATGATCTTCCGGTCAGGTATACCTGACCGGAGCCGCCGTCCGGCCTCCTCCTTTTGGGGGCCTTCCCGGTGGTATTTTTTGCTCAAATTTTTTGTGTATGTTCCTCATCAAGTCTAGTTCATCCATACCAAATTTTAGCCAAAAATTCAATCGGGAAGGTCGTCAAATGATTTTTGCAAGTTAACTGGTCCGGAAAATACATATTCCGGACCAGTTAACTTGCAAAAATCATTTGACAACCTTCCCGATCGAATTTTGAGCTGAAATTTGGTATGAACAAACTAGACTTGATGAGGAACATGCTCAAAAAATTTCATCAAAAAATTCTACCGGGAAGGTGCACAAACGGGCTCGGTCGGACGGGGAAGCCCGTCAGGCCGGCCTGATGAGAAGAACACTCTATATAATATATACATATATGCTAATACATCCAAAAGAATTTAATTGATCGATTGTTACAATGGAACATAGTTTTCATTTTGAGCATGAGAAAAACAACGAATCGCCACGGCCATTAATAGGAAGGAAAATGAAAAGTCTATAATCGATAGCCACATGGTTAAAAGGAAAAAAATCTAGAATTTAGAGCATCATGCTTATAACGTGTTACATAAGAACCTAAATAGTATGCATATACTTCATTATACATAAATTATACTTCCTCCGTTCTTAAATAAATGCAACGGTCAACATTTCACACTTGCCGAGACACAACTTTGACCATTAATATAAATAATTTTGTATTAGTAAAAAAATTAAAAAAATTAGATTATGAAAATTTACAATGAGACAAGTTTAACAATATTTCTTTTCATAAAATAGTATTATTACATTAATAAATAAAACGTAGTCAAAGTAGAACATGTGGATAGTGTAAAAATGCATTTATTTAAGAACGGAGGTAGTATGATTTTTTAATACATAATCTATGTAAACGACACAAACTCAGAAAGATTTTCCTCATTCTAATACTCAGTAACTTAAATTCAGTTGTTGATATTTTTTATCATTATCAATGAGTATCTTTCTTTTTGGGGAAATTATCACAAATAGACTCACATCGAAACTAATATCACTTTATTTCACGTTTTAAAACTATTTCAAAAATACACAAGTTAAAGTTTCCTTTTCAAAAAAAGCTCACGTGTTCACCGGCAGTGGTCTCCGTAGTTCCGCACTTCTCCAAATTCTGTGCTAAGCTAATACTACGTAGAATATGCCGAGTCATTCATGTTTTCTTTTTTTAAAAGTCAAAGCTACAAAACCAAAATGTATAGATTTATTTGTCAAAGTCAAAATTATTAAAATAATCACACAAAAAAGACGACGTATTAAAGTCTTTGCAATCTAGATTAAAAATAGGAAAACTTAAAGAGGGGAAATTATAATGAAATTTATCAAAATCAAGAATATGTGAATATAATTTTAAAAAATGAATTAGAAAAGCGTAAAAACATGTTGGAGAAATAGAAAAAAAGAATTTTTTTTCTATAGTATCTGTTCTGTTAAGGCCAACATCTTTGAACTGGGATGAGATTCGAACCTGTGACCTCCAGTGGCGGATCGAACATGGGGCAAATGGGGGTTGTTGTCCCCCCAAAATTTTATTTTCCTAGGTATATTTACTCCGAAATTTTAATATATATGTATTTGTATGTATTTTTTTACCCTGCCGCCCCTCTTAGCCGGAATTCCTGCGTCCGCCGCTGGTGACCTCATCTGTGGAAGTGTCACGATGATGCCATCAGACCACAAGATACTTGGTTAAAAGTAAAAAACTTTCAAAAAGTTAAAAACATATGGAGTTATACAACAAACATAGTTAGTACCAAATAAAATACTCCGTACAAAATACTTTTTAGGAACTAAATTTATCTACATATGTAATAAAATACTCCGTACAAAATTGTCAATTGAAAAAAAAATAAAAACTAACTAAAGTAAAACGTATAAATATAAAAGTCAAAACATACGGAGTAGTAAAATTGAAAATACATATATAAAATTTTAAAAGTCTGAAACTTTAAAAACAAAAATTTAATATAACCAAAATAGATAATAAAAATTCCAAAAGTCTTAAAAACACCAAGAAATTTAGTAATCAGAAGAAAATGTAAGAAATATAAAAAACAAGGCTCGTAAAATGTGAAGCCTGAAATTAATAAAACCTAAATAGTTAAAAAAAAATGAAAAGGCTATGTTAAGTTGTTAACTCGAAAATAGATACATTGTACTCTGTATGAACTCTGAATTTCTTGTTTGATTTTTTAAATAGATCAAAACATGTAATTATTTTGACAAGGTTTTTTTTGTGGCATGTTGTTTCTTTGTGTTTCATTTTGTTGATAGATTGAAAATTTTGCTTCTTTGTTTGTTGTCGTTTCTTCCCTTTTTGAATTTGACATCATTGATCGATTCATGTTAGTCAACTCCAAAATCTTTTGGGAATAAGAATGATGTTGTATTGCAAAATTTGTTTCTTATTGTTGATTCACAATAGGTTAATTTTGAAAGATTCAAATTTATCATTCTATCATTCTATGTGTGAGTTGTGTGTTCCAAAACAACAAAATAAATTGAAATCTAAATAAAGAACAAAAATCAAAATCAACAATTCAATACCTAATAAACAACAAAAAACAACAAAATACAACATGATGAAACACAATGCAACAAAAAACAACACAAACAAGATGCAACACAATGCAACAAAAAACAACATAACGCAACAAAAAGAAACATACAAAAGAAACAATAAGCAACAAAAAAACATTCGTATTATAAAGTAATGCCATAAATTTCAATTCTATTTGTTTTTTAGTTTCATATAACTGTATCACAGTAGTAATATTTTTTTTTTGCAAAGTAGCAAGAGGTATATCCCTTGATTATGGAGGTGGAAAATAACACACTCATAGGAATGTTCGAATGTATATCCTAGCCCAACAATATCATAGTACTTGTTGAAGAACTGATACAATCCAAACTTGGAAACACCCCGAGCTGCACCCAATGCAAGAAGGGTAGGAGGAGCGTATCATCTCAAGAATCCCTTGACGCCTTACTCCATGAGAATACTCTAAAATGAGATGTGATATTCTTGTACTTTACAGGGTCAATCTGCATATTACACTTGACAATACATCAGTAAGAGTAGAAGACCACTACCACTGTTGAGGGAAAAAAAATTTGACACTAGGATTATATAGTGCAGGTTCAAAGAATACTAGTTACTGATGATAGTAATCAAGTGCTTAAATTACACAAACCCAAATGACAAAACATGATCATGTTTACTCCTTTTGCCTATGACATTTTTGCATAAACTCAAACTTCATCCAGGGAAAAACTTCTAGAAATTTTCCAGATTTTGCAAGGATCTCTCTGTGAATTCCCTAAAACATGTTGAACATTTTTATTATCACATTGAAGTTCTGTTTTACAACTCAATTTGCAAAGAACATTTGAAGGATAATTTGAAATTTGATTTCAGAACCTATTGGTACAGGACATTGTAAATAGGGTTTAAAAACATCCAATATAATCTTCCCCAAATAAAAACCTGTCAAAACAAGCTTATAATCAAGCAATCCAACCATAAATTTCCCCAGGAATTCAACTTAATTAAAAGCAATATCAGTGAGGGCGGGTTTGAGTGAATTGAGGAAATTCAAAACAAGACTCTCACTCTCAATCTTGACATGTACTCTAGTGTTGTATTTGAGAGTGCAACGACCAGAAGCATGTCATTCAGCTCAAGTTTCACCTCCTTTTCTCCTTTCACTGCATCCAAATATTAACAACCTCTCACTCAAAACTGTTGTTGCACCAAAATCTAAGGGCTTCAATATATATGTCCCTCACCTCACCCCTCCATCAATCAATACTGGAACCTTATAATATGCTTTAACAATATTGGTATGAAGAGTATGTGCACAGAGCACATCTTATTGAGTGCCTTCATTCAAAAGTGGATAGCACAATTCAAATGCAAATTGATTTTGACAATTATGTGATTAAAAAACACAGAAGGTATTTAACAATATATCTGGGGACATTAATGGTTTCAGAAATCTTTCATTTCAACAAGTGAATTGAAATGGTAGAAAGTATTTTACCTAACAGAGTTCAAATTGCTAGAATCTATTATTGCACGCCATTGAATATCAATGGTGTCAATGAAAACTGAAAGTGCAATGTCATTTAGTGTATGATTGTTTATAAAAAAGATTTACATATGAGACATGTATGCATATTTCGGAAAATAATAATAACACAAGGATATAAAATAACGCAAATCTAAGTTAAGGAGAAAATATGAACCGAAAGGAGAAAACATAAGTCAAAAGGAGAGTCTATATCACAACTGAAGCTGATAGAAAAAAAATAATCCATGACTTCTAAATTAAAAATCATAACAGAAAGCTGATTCTAATAATCGAGATGTACAAATTTTAGGTTTTCGAATGAAGCACTTTCAGAACTTAGATTATAATACAATACAAATTAGCAAATTCAGCCTTTTGAATTACAAGTTTACAACTCAATGTATTAATGTGTATTAACACAAATAATGCGAGATCAACTTTACAGAATTAGGTTAGAAACTTAAAAGGTCAGAAATTTAGTCGGAGGTAGATGGCGGTCAAATTGAAGATAATTGAAGGAACTACCTTTTGCTTGAATTTTGTTCGCACGTCAGCGAGGAGCCTAGGAGCAGTCGGCGAGCGGGCTATGATGTTTTGAGCATAAAAGAGGTGACAGGCGAGTTGGTGACTAGCAACCGTGGCAAGTTAATGTCGATTCTTCACTGTAGCCGCAAAGAGAGAATAACGGAGGTAGAAGGTATGAAATCCATGGCACCATGAGAAGGAAGAGCTGAGTGGGAAGAGGAGATTCAGAAGAGCAGGATAGCAGGCGATGTTTTTCTGTTGGATCGGAGTGCTATTGATACTGAGGGGTCGGCAAAATGGTCTAAAAATGAAATCAAAAATCAAAACTGAAAATAGAAAAGTTAAAAATGAAAAGAAAGAATAGTTGGGACATAAATGATATGGCATATTGGAAAGTGTACCACACGGGTAATTTCCACTTCTTTTTATAATGAGTAATGACTACCCAGAAGTCCAGAACTATGAATATGGGGTCGACAACCCGTTATTTATTGGTGGAATATTATTTATTTATTTATTTATTTATTTATTTTATTAATATTATTAGTGTTTATTTATTTTATTAATATTATTATTGTTTATTTATTTAGTCGATTCCTTGTGTAAAATATAAATAGTTCTTCCGTATACCAAGAGAGAGCATCGCTGAGAGTTCACTCATCGCACTTTTCTCATCTCCCAGCATCTCTATCATTGGTTCATTGTTCCGGTAAAGTATCCCCTTTAACCGAATCTTATGTGTTTATGCGCGCGTGTGAGTTCTTATACACACTTCGGATTTCGGATGTTTCTGAAAACTGTAGTAACCTTATATTCCGTAGTATAATTAGATCGTGATGGTTAAGATTTGATATTTTTTTGTGGGATTTTCAGGTCCAATTGCTCTAATTCTTAGGGCCAGATAGAGTGATTAATGGGAAAAGGAGGGCAGGGCTCCGGGAAGAAAGCGAGTTTAGATGGTAGAACGGCTTCGGAAAATGGAGTGTTTCCCGCCTGGGCCAAGGATGTGAATGAGTGTTTGGAGAAATACGAGGTGAATCAGAAGGATGGGCTGTCTACCGAGGAAGCCTCCGCGAGGAGGCAGGTTTATGGTACGAATGAATTGGAGAAGCACGACGGCCCTTCAATTTTCCGATTGATTTTGGATCAGTTTAACGACACGTTAGTACGGATTCTGCTTGTAGCAGCTGTGATTTCCTTTGTCTTGGCTTGGTACGATGGAGATGAAGGGGGTGAGATGGAGATTACAGCCTTCGTGGAGCCTCTGGTAATTTTCTTGATCCTAATCGTCAATGCCATAGTTGGGGTTTGGCAAGAGAACAATGCAGAAAAGGCTTTGGAAGCTCTGAAGGAGATTCAGTCTGAGCATGCCACCGTGATCCGTGATGGTATCAAAACCTCTAACTTGTCCGCAAAGGAACTTGTTCCGGGGGATATTGTTGAGTTGAAAGTAGGCGACAAAGTGCCTGCAGACATGAGGATATTGAGTTTGATCAGCTCAACACTTCGTCTCGAGCAGGGGTCATTGACTGGGGAGAGTGAAGCTGTCAGTAAGACCTCAAAGGCTGTTGCAGAAGATGCCGATATACAAGGAAAGAAATGCATGGTCTTTGCAGGAACTACAGTTGTGAATGGTAATTGCATTTGTCTGGTTACTCTAACCGGGATGAGAACTGAAATAGGAAAGGTTCACTCACAGATTCATGAAGCATCACAATGTGAGGATGATACACCGCTAAAGAAAAAGCTGAATGAGTTTGGAGAGGTTTTAACCGCCATCATTGGAGGAATTTGTGTTCTTGTCTGGCTTATCAATGTGAAATACTTCCTGTCTTGGGAGTTTGTTGATGGATGGCCTAGGAATTTTAAGTTTTCATTTGAGAAGTGTACTTACTACTTTGAAATCGCAGTTGCATTGGCTGTTGCTGCCATCCCCGAAGGCTTGCCAGCTGTTATAACGACTTGTTTGGCACTTGGAACACGTAAGATGGCTGCCAAGAACGCTCTTGTCCGCAAATTGCCAAGTGTTGAAACTCTTGGTTGTACAACCGTTATTTGCTCGGATAAAACGGGAACGCTGACTACCAATCAAATGGCTGTGGCTAAGCTTGTTGCCATGGGTTCCAAGGCAAATGCTTTGAGATCATTCAATGTGGAAGGTACAACATATAACCCTTTTGATGGGAAAATACAAGATTGGCCATCACGTGAAATGGATTCCAATCTTCAGATGATCGCAAAAATTGCCGCTCTGTGCAATGATTCTGGTATTGAAAAATCTGGCCAGCACTATGTTGCTACAGGATTGCCCACTGAGGCCGCATTAAAGGTGAAATTAGGCAGTCAGTTCTTTTCATTAAGAATCAATTTATTTTCATGTGCTTCCTTTTGCAAAAGCTAGTACTGTACTTCTCGATATCCTTAGTGGATTAGTCGAGAATGACACTATGGCATCGAGCCATTGTGGCCTCTATCTCCCATGTAGCTAGCATATATAACAACTTTTGCAGTGTGGTGTTTACACTATTTATTTATTAGAGCTTAATTCTTTGTTGGATTTGTTTTTCATATGAAAGGTTTATTTGTACTCTTACTTGATTTTTTTTTTTCGAAGAAGATTTTATTGTCATTGAGGGTTCTTTATTTAATTCAGGTGTTGGTTGAGAAAATGGGGCTACCTGCAGGCCTGGGTTCTAGTTCTCCTAAAAGTCATAGTGATGCCTCATGTAAGTACCAAATGTATGATACATTAACATTTATTTTTGGTGGTTTATCATTGGTACTTGCATATTAACATTAAGCAATTGTCTCTAAGGTTGCTCATCCACATGGAAAAAAATTGCACCGCGCATTGCAACTCTAGAGTTTGACCGCGATAGGAAATCAATGTCTGTTATTGTGAGCTCCAGCCCTGATAAGAAGTTCTTATTGGTGAAGGTGTGTTTTGTTGGAAATTACTTACTGATTTGGGTCACTACACATAATGATCCGTCTAACTAAGCACAAAATACAGATACACATAATTTTGAATGGAAGTCATTAGAAAGGTCTTTCTGGTCCTCTGGAAATGAGCTATTATTTATTGTCTTTGCAGGGTGCCGTTGAAAATTTGTTGGAGAGAAGTTCACATATGCAATTGATGGATGGTTCTGTTGTTGAACTTGATCACAGTTCAAGGGATCTAATATTGAAAAGTCTCTATGACATGTCCTCCAAAGCATTACGTGTTCTCGGTTTTGCATATAAGGACAACCCACCTCAATTTGCATCCTATAATGGTCATGAAGATCACCCTGATCATGCTTGCTTACTTGATCCTGCTAATTACCCTTCTATTGAGAGTAATCTCATATTTGCTGGATTAACTGGGATAAGGGTGAGCTACTAGATTTCTTCTTCTTGATCGTTTTGTCATTAAGTTTTTTTTTGGATTCTGGAAAATGCTAGGGAAAGGAAAATAGATGTTAAGGAAAGCTGTATTTTTAAGTTTAACTTTTCCCTGGGACATGAGGAGGTGGAAAGGTTATTAAGAAAAGTGGGTTATGTGGTTGATATTGAATTGATAAAGTAAGAATAAAGTAAAAAGGATTTAGAACCACACAAACTTTACCAAATTTAATATGAGACAATCTTAGTGGGACGGACCAAAAAGGAAAGATGAGACAATTTTAGCGGGACAGAGGGAGTACTAAGGAAAAGGACACATCATTCATTTTTTGATGTTTTAGTACATCTATTTAGCTTTCTTAGTGTTATATACATACATACATACCTACCTACATACATACATACATAGTACATACAAACAACAACATCCAAGCCTTAATCCCAAAACATAGTACATACATATATAGAAATAATTAAATTAAAATTAGCTAGGAGCCTAGGACATCATCATCATCATTACCCCAGTGCCGCAAAGGCTCCCACCTACGGTGGGGTAAGGGGGAGTCGGATGTACGCAGTCTTACCCATGTACTAAAGCACAGGGAGACTGTTTCCAAATGACCCATAGTGAAAATCACGTCAAAAATTGCATTGACTGACTGTTACTTCATAACAAAGAAACACAGACAATTTAGTGAGCCATTTTGCTTTATTCCATCATATTCCCAAGCCAAAAACAGTGAGTTTTTGGCTCCATTGAATTAGCTAGGACAAATACCTAAAATCAATTTATTGTGTTGAGCCTTGAGCCTATCTTTTATCCCCTTGTACTTGCTTTCCTTCATTTTCTTTCTCTAGTATTACTGGGATCTGAACAGACCCAAAGGCTCGGAAGCTATGATACAACATTTGTGTTGTTGTTGTTGTTGACTTGTTGTGTCAGGATCCTCCTAGGCCAGAGGTACCCCAAGCTATTGAGGATTGCCGAGATGCTGGGATTCGAGTGATGGTAATTACAGGAGACAACAAGAATACAGCTGAAGCCATTTGCCGTGAGATTGGAGTTTTCGGATACAATGAGGATTTCACTTCTAGGAGCTTAACTGGAAAAGAATTCATGGAGCTTCGTGACCCAAAATCACATTTAAGGCAGAATGGAGGGCTTTTGTTTTCTAGGGCAGAGCCAAGACATAAACAAGAGATAGTGAGATTGCTCAAAGAAGATGGCGAGGTGGTTGCAATGACGGGAGACGGTGTTAATGATGCACCTGCATTAAAGTTGGCTGACATTGGTATTGCTATGGGCATTGCTGGAACTGAGGTACTAATGTTACTGATATATTACTGGAACACCTAGATCGATTCCAACACCATTAGCTATTTACTTGTGTAATTGCTAAACTTCTATTCAAGCAAAACTACGATAGAATAGCTTTTTAACATAATAAGCTTCTTTTCTGGGGAATCAGTATTTATTTATTTATTTATTTATTTATTTATTTATTTATTTATTTATTTATTTATTTATTTCTTTATTTATTTATTTATTTATTTATTTATTTAGATACTACGTATTAATTTACTCGGCAAAAGCAATTCAAACACCTAACTCTAAATATTTTAACTGTGAGTCTGTAGTTGTGATGGATCTAAATTTTCATCAACTGCATTTTTAAAGACATAAAAATGACTTATATTATCTGATCTTGGTCTTACAGCTAAATCCGCTGTTGTCTTTGACCAGGTAGCAAAGGAAGCATCTGACATGGTTTTGGCTGATGATAATTTTAGCACAATTGTTGCAGCTGTTGGTGAAGGCAGGTCCATTTACAACAACATGAAGGCCTTCATCAGGTCTGTTAATTGCTATTTTTTGTGTTGTTTGTAACTTCATTTCATCATTGCTTTCGCGGTTCTATTTAAATATTTGTTGATTATTGGTTTGACCTGTAATCAAAACATACTAGCTCCCTCTAAAAGGGTCATTTACTAAGGTAATACTTTTAAACTTTAGTGTAATGTACGGTACATCTAATAAAAATTTTCAATTATAGTTCTACTTTTAAAATTATTTATTGGTTTATTTAGATGTAACAAATTTAACTTATTAGTGATACTCGTTATGTAAAAATTACATCAAATAAAAAAGTTACTCCTTGGTACAAAAATAAGTTTTCAATTGTTCTTTTTTTGGTGATGGGGGGAATAATCCATAATTGTTTCTTCAATAACCTCTTTGCTTACATCTGGTGCTCTGAAGCAACGATACAACATTGCTTGCGTACTTGCAGGTATATGATATCTTCAAACATGGGAGAGGTTGCTTGTATTTTTCTAACAGCTGCATTAGGTATTCCAGAAGGCTTGATCCCAGTTCAGCTTCTGTGGGTCAACCTAGTCACAGATGGTCCCCCAGCAACGGCATTGGGATTCAATCCCCCAGACAAAGATATTATGAAGAAACCACCCAGGAGAAGTGAAGATTCACTAATCAGTCCATGGATATTGTTCCGCTACCTAGTATGCATTGTTTACTATTTGCCCATGCAGTTTTATGGTCTCTTATTCAATGTTTAAGAAGGCGCTAATAAGCCTTGATGCTTTTGGATTTGTGAGGCTAGGTGTACAGCCTAGTCAACGATCTTGAGATTCACTCTATGAAGGAAAGTTGTCAATAGGGTCGTGAGCTTCAGTTCTTGAGCGCCTCAGGCATCTCAAAACATACCTCATAGGCGCCTTTTTAAACCATGCTTTTATTCTACATTTAGAGTTCGGGTTTGACCCAATCCTCAAAGAGGAACCCAAAAAAGTTCGGTACAAATCTTCACAGCCAAAAACTGTCCAAAAAAAGTTTCAGACCAACTTTCGGATTTCTGTTTGAACTTGACATAGAATTTGTAAACCTTAGATCCTAACCATATATTTATATTTAAAAAATATTGGACCAGGTTTAACGCAATTTCACTTGACTTGACCTGAATATAAAACTTGTGGTTGCCCCGGAGTGTGTCCATCCTTAGCTTTGTGGAGCTGTGTTCTTATTACCATTTAATTTTGCTGAATGCAGGTGATTGGATCTTATGTTGGTCTTGCAACAGTTGGAGTATTCATCATATGGTTCACCCATCATTCCTTCCTCGGAATTGACCTAAGTGGGGATGGGCACAGCCTAGTGACCTACTCCCAACTCTCAAACTGGGGGCAGTGCAGTTCTTGGAAGAATTTCAGTGCCTCCCCGTTCACGGCAGGGTCTCAGGTGTACAGTTTTGACGACAACCCATGTGATTACTTCCAGACGGGTAAAATCAAGGCCATGACACTTTCCCTCTCCGTATTAGTAGCCATTGAAATGTTTAATTCTCTGAATGCCCTTTCGGAGGATGGAAGCCTCTTGACGATGCCACCTTGGGTCAATCCTTGGCTTCTAGTGGCCATGTCGGTCTCCTTTGCCTTGCATTTCTTGATTCTTTACGTGCCTTTTCTTGCTCAAGTGTTTGGGATCGTCCCGCTTAGCCTGAATGAGTGGCTGCTTGTGTTAGCGGTTGCGTTGCCTGTCATATTGATAGATGAGGTTCTCAAGTTTGTGGGTAGGCGTATGACTGCTCGGACAAGGGAAAGGAAAACCGAGAAGCACAAGGCAGAATAGTAAAATATTGGATTAATTGAACTCACTTTCCCCCATCTGATGGTGTTGACTGTTGATGCTGATAGCAGCTTGAAGTTACCACAATTTGGATTCACATTCACTAGACATTTGTAGTATTTTCAGATAATAGGATTTATTCAGACATGAATATTTTCTCCCAAAGATAATCATCCAACAGCGGGTGGTTGATAATTAGTTTTTTATTTTATTTTATTTTAGATGTGGGCATAAACCGCATCATATTTAACTTTTCATATGCAGTAGTGAAGTCTCTGCAGTATGAAATGTTGTGAATGACACATTGACATGCGGCTGGTTAGTTTAATTTGCCTCTTTCTCCATTCTTCCATCTCCATTTCTCTTCTATAAGGGGTGTATCATGCTATATGATGCTAATAGAATTACTATACTACATTTAACTATTTAAGGTTTATGACAAGACACAAAACTTGGTCATTCCTTATACATGTAATGTAATTTGCTCTCCATTCACCTGGACTGCTGGACACTACAAAATGTAAAATGAATTGTTGAAAAACGCAGGTTGATATTCCAAAAATACTTCTTTTTTAAAAGTGGTAAGATTGTCTACCCCCTTTATCTTCACTTGGAAGGCTACTTTTCATTGTTTTTAGCTCTCAAGGAATGTGTGGAGAGGGAAGGGATTTTATTCCATTCCCCTTTGAGTAGGAAAACAATGTAGGAGAAATGTGTTTTTAAAGTTGTCTTCCATCTTAAGGTATCACACACTTCCAAAATGGAGGTTTTGGAAGAAAATTGAATATGTTTGTAAATAAGAAACATACATGATTCTTTTTCCTTACAATGAGCACAAGCTCACCAAGTACGCAGGGGCTAATTAATTCTAAAAGGGTTCTCTAGAAGGGTTAATTAAACATTAAAAAAGCTAACATGCCACAAAATATCTAAATATTCCTCTTGCTAACATGCCACAATAAAGCGGGTATCATAAAAGTAGTCATGGACCCGGGCCGGGCCCGGCCAGGTTTTTTTGGGAAGGAAGACCCGGGACCGGCCCGGGTAGCCACCGGGTCCGGTCCGGGCCTGGCCTCCGGTTTGGTCATTTTTTTTTGCTTTCCTAACCCCCCCTCACCCCCCAAAACCCCTCCTAACCATCAAGCCCAACCCGGGTAACTCCAAAAAATGTAAAAAAAAAATCAATTCGGCCCGGACCCGGGCCCGACCCGGCCGGGCCGGGCCGGTTCGCCAAATACAAGGCCCGAGCCCGGACCCGCCCCCCCACCGAGCCTAGGCCCGACCCGGACCCGAGAACCGGGCCGGTTCCGGTTCCGCACAGTAGCGGGTCGGGCCGGTCCCGGGCCGGGCGGCCCGAAGTTCCCCGAACCGGGTCCATGACTAGATAAAAGAATGTACACACTATGATGCACCAACCAGTGGGAGTGTGGGACACTTCCTCTTTTAAATAATCATATTTTCTCTATCTCTCGTATACCCAGATGGCCAGACGAACCACTCATTGAAATCCTCCAAGGAATTGAAAGAAGAATATAGAAAACAATATATATGTTTCTAGTATAATTATAAATACTCGGTATATTCTATATATTAAAAACATATATAGAATTAAAAACATACGGAGTATTAAAAGCATGTTCATTGTGAGTAATCAAATTTATATTCACCTTTTACCTCTTAAAGTCTTAAGTAACATAATAAAAAGATTATATGCGGAATGAATAACAACCACATCATACATGAACAAGAACACCATGATCTTCTTACTCTTCCCTTATCATCTACTGAATTAAAATTATTTTCTCATTTTCATCTCTAGTTTTAATTTGAAATAATGACAAAATTAATGCTACCCGTTTTTTAATGGACAAAAATAACATGAAGTACTCACTTTTCATGTAGACAAAAAAAGAGACTAATTATATATGCATAGATTAAAAATGTTTTTACTTGGACTGTTTTCAGTCCCAAACTAGACCCAATCAGACTAGATCAGACATTTATAAAATACAGAGACCAGACATTTACCAGACCAGATCGGAAAATTTCAGTTCAAGTAAAAATATCCAAAAACACCCCTCATCTAAATAACCCCAATCCACACTTAACTATTCTCTCTCCTTCAGATAAGCAGTGAACAATAGAAGTTCCTCAAATATGCTGCATAGCCGCTCCAAAGCCTCACCGTCGTCGTTCATCACCACTCATCGCCAGCGATCGTCTCCGCCAGCTGATGCCTCCTTTTCTCGTCGCCTTCGCTAGCCGCCTTTGCCACTCATCACCACTGAAAATTGCCACCGCCTATTTTCAATTGCCGCTCTTAACAACCTTCACGTTGCTGCTACCCTATTGATGTGCACCACTCACAATCTCCTCCTTTAGGTCGTCTCCCCCACCTATAATTCTTCCGCCCCCGCCTATAAATCTTCCTCTTCCTCTTCCTCTTCCTCTTCCTCTTCCTCCTCCTCCTCCTCCTCCTCTTCTTCTTCTTCTTCTTCTGACGATTTGAGGCTTATGTAACCCACAGCGGTGCGGCGACGGTGCAGGTAGGGTTTCAAAGTAGAGATGGGGTCATCGTCGGCCGTTGCTAGGACTACAAAATCGGTGGCTACCGCAGCTAGGGTTACAGGACTGGCGGTTACTACAACTAAGGTTGGCCGGTGGGGATGGGGATGGGATGAGGAGAGGGCTGGAGAGGTGGCTGGGAAGGGTAGAGGCAGGGGCATAGCTAGGGGGTCCAACCTTGGCCCTGAGAGTGTAAAAAATTCTGTATAAATTTTCTTCTAAAAATATTCTTTGTATCGGCTCAATCCGGCCCAGTGCCCTAACATTGTCCTGGTTAGAGGGGGTGCTAGATAGGGAACAGGTAGAGGCGTCAGTGACTAGGTCGGGCGTCAGCGTCACTAGGCTTAACGGTAGTGAAGGAACCCGGATGGCTCGAGGAGTATGTCACTGGAGCGGGCATGGCGATGGTAACTGGCAGTGTCACTACCGTCAATGACACTATAACTAGGGTGTTGGTCAGTATAGCGGGTCAGTTGGATTTAATAAGAGTGTAATGATTCTCTTAGTCTTTTTTTATTATCTCAAATTAGAAAATTAAAAAAATGTCTTTTTTTGTTCATTTTTTAATTTATAGTTATATTCTTGTCCTAACCCCTTTTAATTTAATTTTAACAAAATATTATTCGGTTCAAAAATGATCTTTGTACCCACTCTTATATCCACATTTGTACCCACCTATGTTTGTGAAGATTTTTTTTTGTCTGTGAATCCCGGCTCACAGACAATATTTTGCACAAACAAAATATTGTCTGTGAATTGGGTTCACAGACAAAAAAAAAACATTCACAAACATGATGGGTATAAGGTGTGTATAAGAGTGGGTACAACAAGCATTGCTGTATTCGGTTTTGTGTTTATCATTTGCTCAAATGTATACATCACAGAATATGGGCTTAAAAAAACACAGTGTACTCGGGTGATTAGGCCTGGCCACAAAGTTCAACACACTGGAGGCCCGCGTAACCCAAAACCTCCTCAGAACCCTTCACTACCGTCAATGACACTGTAACTGGGGTGTTGGTCACTATAGCGGGTCAGTTGGATTTAATAAGAGTGTAATGATTCTCTTAGTCTTTTTTTTTAGGGAAAAGTACAGAAAACGTACCTGTGGTTTGGGCCATTTTCAGATAGGGGCATGTGTTTCATTTTCTGACAAAGTGGGGCATGTGTTTCAATTCCGTTATCATAGCAGGGGCACGGCGTCTAACGCCGTTAGAAAAATTAACTCCGATTTTAAAAAGTCTCCGAAAAATTAAAAGAAAAATACTGGGAGGTGCGCCTCGTCAAGGAGATCAACAAACTATCTTTCTCTTTGGATTTTTCGGCTTTATTTGGATTATTTTTTAAAAACAAATTCACTAATATCAATTTTCTGGTGGACTTTCTGGAGATATGGTGGCAGGAAACAAAAAAATAAAGATAGTTTGTTGATCTCCTTGACGAGTCGCACCTCCCGGTATTTTTCTTTTAATTTTTCGGAGACTTTTTAAAATCGGGGTTAATTTTTCTAACGGCGTTAGAGGCCATGCCCCTGCTATGATAACGGAATTGAAACACATGCCCTACTTTGTTAGAAAATGAAACACATGCCCCTATCTGGCCCAAACCACAGATACATTTTATGTACTTTTCCCTTTTTTTTATTATCTCAAATTAGAAAATTAGAAAAATGTCTTTTTTTGTTCATTTTTTAATTTATAGTTATATTCTTGTCCTAACCCCTTTTAATTTAATTTTAACAAAATATTATTAGGTTCTGTATTTATCATTTGCTCAAATGTACGAAGTACATCACAGAATATGGGCTTGAAAAAAACAGTGTACTATACTACAAGTTCGACACACTGGAGGCCCGCGTGACCCAAAACCTCCTCAGAACCCTTCACCGCCATTCCGGCGGTCTGATTCACACTTCCCGTTGAGCATTCTCCGACCCCCCTGAGCTATGGGGTTCTTCGACCTGAATATCCCGTATGTTGAGTCCGACCGCCATATCTCCGACAAGAAGTCGGCGAAGGCCATGCGCCTCAAGCTCATTATCAAGGCCATGGAGCTGGGCTACACTGGAGTGGCCTACAACCGCACGATCAAGGGAGTCATGTCCGAATCGGATCGTTGCTCCATTCCTCTCTTCCCTCTTTCATCCATTCTCAAGCTCTCTCCTTCTATCTCCTCTGCTGCCAAGCTCCACCGCGGCCTCCTAAACGTCCCCATCTCCTCTCCCTTTCGCCAGTACACTCGCTTGACTGTAACGGTCGATAGCCCTGCTCAAGCCTCTGTTCTCAATTCCGGGAACCCAATTACGAAGAGCTACAACGTCGTCGCGGTATTGCCGCTCAATCAGAATGCTTTCGACCAAGCTTGCCAGATTTCCGAGGTTTGGCTAAATTATGACTTATATGCGTAAAGATGTTTGCTTCAACTGATCTCAAGATGAATTTTTAACCACGATATTATACATTTTCCTATACCATCAAGTTTGAACTTGTGTGCATTTAATGACTGATATCGTTCATGTTCATATGGCGTATCATACTATGATTCTGTAGGTGGATATTATTACCATTGACTTCTCCAGAAAGATGCTATTTAGGCTGAAGCAACCCATGGTCCAGGCTGCAGTCCAGGTATTCAAATCCAGGCCTACCAAAATATCAAATAAAATCTAGATCAACAAGGATTCTAGGAAAAAGAGAGTAAATGTTACTTTGTAATTTTTGCCCAGAAACCATAAGCTATTCTCAGTTCTTCATATCTGAGTATAACATCAAAAGTTGTATTCTTGGTTTATTACAATCATTAATACATCCGTAGTATTTGTGTAGGAATGGCCCTATGACCATGATACATGGCTTTTTTTTTAGCGTTTCAATGTTTTAAAGAATATGGTTTTGTAAGCCTGAAAATAGTTCCACTTGCGTCCAAGTTTTTTGGGGCTTGATTATGCCTTCAAGTAGTAGCAGATAATATTTTAGTTGTAGTGCCCACAATATTCTGAATAAAGTTTCAAAGCAGGGTGCAGTAAATTTAGTTCAAAGTTCAAATCGGTGGTGCCATTGTGTTCATTGTAAATGGAATTGTGATATTATGAAACTAGGTATATGTAGGGTATACGTGGATCTTGAAAAATGCAAGGGGTTGGAAAACTGGCTGTGAAAAGCCATTTTCTTGTGTCTGGTTCTACCGCATTAAATGCAAGAAGAACGAAACATGATTAATCATTATTATTTATAAATACTTTAGATGTTCTAGATATATTAGTTCTTATATAGTGGCATCAAGGTTTAAAAATGCTAGTTCAGGTATCAAGGTTTAAAAAGTTTGCAAACATTTTTAACGATTGATGAATATTTTAAATGAAACAAGACTTGTTATGGGTTTAGTGTGGACTATGGACACACGTTTTATGTATGGGCCTTTTATTAAATAAAATACACTGGGCTTTTCTTAAATACCAGAATGGTGTGCACCCTTTCTTAAAATACACTGGGCCTTTCTGTGTCAGTGTGTGTGCACCCTTCATATCAAGTACCTTAAGGGTTTGTTTGGGATACTGAAAATCCTAGGGAAAGAAACGGGACACAGAAACAACACAGACCAGTAGACACTGTACACTACATTCCAATTAAAATTGCCAAGCAGTGAGTTCTCACAACTTATTACTATAATTGGACCTTTGACGAGCTTTGTTCTCTTATTGTCTTTAGCGAGGAGTGTATTTTGAGATAACTTACTCAAGTCTTCTCATTGATGCTCAAGCAAGGAGGCAGATGATATCTAATGCCAAGGTCGGTGATGCAAGCTGTGCTAATTGCAATCCGAAGTTAGAGAAAAATAACAGAGTTCTCTACAGCATGTACTCACAATACTTGTGACTTTTCTGATATTAAGTACTCCTTAATTTGAACTTTCAGCTATTGGTCGATTGGACAAGAGGGAGAAATATTATTCTGACGAGTTCTGCTCCTTCTGTAACTGAATTCAGAGGGCCATATGATATAGTGAATCTGGCATTCCTGCTAGGTCTCTCCTCTGAACATGCTAAGGCAGCCATTTCCAAAAACTGCAGGTAATGAACAATCAACTACTGAGTATTATAAGCTTCTACCTTTACTGCTAGGGTCATCGGTTTGGAGTGATGTTACATACTGTCCAGAATCTGATCTTGGTAATCCGAGATAACTTCATTTGATTTGTGGCCTACTAAAATATTGGGTTAGTTTTTTTTCTGCCATGCTGACATGGCAGTAATGTCATTGAGAATGTTAGTGTTAAACTCTTTGGGCTTTAGGTTATGCTACATTCAGGCATCTCTTTGATTTTTATTACACTTATGCCCTCATTTCTTGTTATATTCGAGCTATTTTTCTATTATCTTGTAATTTGTACTTTTTCTATATTGCTATTGCTAGTGCCTAGTAAGACGCCGTTTGTAAGATCAAAATGAATTGGTTGAATTGACTAAAGTTGCTAAAATTGTGGCTGATTTGATTGAATGTGCTTATGAAAAATTGCATCGAAAATAAGTTGCAAGCAATTTCCCTAAATAGCCATAAAACTTTATGGAATTCCTAAACTAGGAGCATTATGTTTTTATTCTCTAAATAGGGAGTAATTACTGTCATGCTTGGAAAATACCGCCAATATGGCAGCATACTGCTGTGTTTAACGTACTCATATTTTGGAATTTTACATTGTTTTTACCCCTATTCCGGGATTTTTTCCTAAAATTATTAGTAAATTAAAAATAATTATATGCAACTATGCAAGAGGCTAAAATGATCTTCAGTCAATTCAGCCTAAAAAATACTTGTAACCTTAGTATTCTCACTATTAACCAACTTAGTTCACGCAATCAAGAAAGTAGTCTGGTAAAAAATCTGGTTAGTATGCCAAAAATAAATAGTATAAGTTAACCTTTAACTAAATAAGTAGTCTCACCACACTCATGACCCATGCCCTTCTCCATGAAGTTTTCTATTTAATGTGTGTCTTTAAGACATCTATATATGGCAGAACTCTTATGGAAAATTCTTTAAGAAAGAAGCTGTATTACAAGGAAGCCATCAAGGTTGAAGCAATACCTTCTGCCCATTCAGTCGAATCCAAATTTGACGATTGGCTTAAATGGGACCCTATCTCAAGTGGTGATGGAGATTTGTTACTAGATGACATTGATAAATTATTCTCAGATTCCAGCGATGTATCACAAATTGTTAAGCCCATAGATTTAACCTCTGCTATGAATGGCCTTCCCTCACACGGTCTCGAGATACGAGATGTGATATCTTCAAGTAACTTAGAACCAAAGCTTCTGCATATGCTTTCTGGGAGAATATCTTCTGACAGTGGAGTGCATGAACTGAATTTGGAAAGTGACCTATCTAAATCTGAAGGACAACAAACCTTATTACCAGATAACACAACAACCATTTCCAATTCGTTAGTGGATGCTGTTATATCTTCACATCACTCTGATCTCACCTCTGCTAAAATTAATGTTCCAGCACCACTCCCACTAGAGAATTCTGATAACTCAAATACTTCACATGCTGAAGAGTCTCTGATCCCAGCTATTCTTGATGCTGGTCTTCATTCACGAAGTGCTGCTGTTGATGAAATTTTGAAGGATACGAAGGACCTCAGTGAGAAGGGACCATCTTTGGTGTGTCATAATGTGGATACAATAGATGATTTGGTTGAGACAGAAGAAATTAGGGATAGTTCTGTAAATCCAGTTAATGAATTGCATATGCCTAATTCTAATAATAATCCCATGCAAAACAAGAATGAGTGCAAAGCTGCTGAAACTGAACTAATGGAAGCTGTACAAATCCAGACGCCATCTCCTTCAGGTATATCAATCCTTCAATCATGACAAGAATACAAGATAAAATTGAAGTTATTATAAAAGAGGTTCTTTTTGAAGTGTTTTTATTTACCATTTTTTTACCCCGAAACATCTAAATTAATATGCCATTGTATACGTGCAGGGAGAAAAGGCCGCAAGAAGGCGTTGCACCGTCCTTTTTTATTTCCTTTCAAGCGGTTGGTGAGGCATAGATATCTTCACAGGAAGGCCAGCCTTAGGTTAGGTTAGTTTTGATTTATTAGCAAGTTCAATTGTAAAAAGTAATTTGTTGAGGATGTTATTTATAATTAGTGCAATTTACTTTTGAAGCTAAATCTGTAAAGAAAGGATAGTAAGAACTCTGTATGCCACCATTTTGATGCACATAAATATGAGAACTTGTATTTTATTCCCCACGGGTCATTGTTAACTCAAAGTCCGCAAATCTGTTGGTTGATGAATGGGAAGAAAAATTTATTGGTTGTTGAATGGATAGAATATGCTAGGAAATGTCCTTGTACTTGAGGGCTAAGACTATGTATGGAACACAGAAAATGCTAGTGAAAGGAAAATAAAAATTTGTGAAACTTCTAATGATTAAAATTTTGACATACATTCACATTTCTTTGCCTATACAACAACATTTAAGTCTTATTGCAAAAAATTTTTGGGGTCGACTAAAATGAATCAATTCATGATATCAAAGCTAAAAAGAGAAAAAAGATAAGAAAAAATGGATAAGATAAAGATAAATATGATATAAGAAAAATAAAAAATAAAAAGATAAAATAATATAAGATAAAAGATAAACATAACATAAAAATATTAAATGAAAAAGAAGATAACAGATAAAAGAAAATAACAATTCTTGGTGTACACAAAATTTGTACACACTTGTCACACATTTGTACGTCATTGTCTGTGTACATAAACAATTGCCGCACGAGCTACATGTGTACTCATGCAATTAGGGGCGCACTCATTGTCTGTGTGCACAAATAATAACATGCTTACAAATGTGTGTCAAATGTGTATAAATTTCGTGTACAAATAGAATTTTTCATAAGAAAGAGAGATATTTCCATCATTTCCAATGAAGCCAAAGACTCGCTATTTTTTGACTTGGGAATATGATGAAATAAAGCAAAATGACTGACTAAACTGTTTGCGCTTCTTTGTTATGAATCATCAACTAGTCCGTGCAATTTAGACGCGTTTATCACCATGGGTCATTCAGAAACAATCTCTCTGGGCTTTAGTACAAGGGTAAGACCGTGTACATCCGACCCCCTTACCCCACTGTTGGTGGGAGCCTTTGCGACATTGGAGTAATGATGATGATAATGGTTTTAAAAGGCGTTTAGCCTTTACGCCCCTGAGACGCAAAAGCGCAAAGGCGCTGTTCAATCGCACGTAAGGCTTAAGCCTTCCATTCCCGTAACAAGGCTTACGCCCTTTTTTCCTGATGCGTAGAATTGGGCGGTAAGCGCAAGGCTTAGACGAGGCGTACACCTCTAATTAGAAGCAACTTGGGCTTATTTTTTCTAATTATTAGGGGCTTCAATTTGTTTTCATCCTAAGTCTAAATTACAAAAAACCTGGGTCACTCATTTATCACCTAGCGCTTAGGTCCTCGCACATCGCTGCTATTCCAGTCGAAGAGGAAGGACTTCCGAGCTGCTTCCCTGCTTCGTCCAGAACTCCATGTAGTTACTCGTATAAAATATTCCACCGCCTAGTTTCTTATTGTGTATTTGCGTTTGTTATTTAAGTTTTTTATTTAAGTTTTTAGCTATTTAAAAGTTCAGTTTTGAAGTATTTAATGTTTATTCTGCCACAATATCAGGCTACAGTCTAATCGTTGTCTGTTTTTAATTAAGTTTTGAAACATTTAATTAAGTTTTTGAGTTTTTTGTTTAAGTTTTTAGTTATTTAAAAGTTTGAGTTTTGTGTTTCTAATCTTTCCCAGTTTTAATATTATTACCGTATATATTACTTTGTATTAGCCTAAAGTTTAAACTTTAAAGTTATCATATAAAACTATCACTTAGCTTAGTAATTTATTCGTTTAATATTACGTACTTTACTAGTTTACTACTTTACTTGGCTCAAGATAATTTAATTTAATTAGAAACAAGATTTTGTCTATACTAAATGATATGTTGTAGGCTTGTAGCAACATTTAAGCAATTAATTTTGAGGCTTACGGCTCGTTACGCCTCGAGGCTCGATTTCGCCTTTCAAAACCTTGATGATGATGATGAAAGGGAGAGACAAAAGAGAGAAAAGAGATCAACCATTCCCATGAATATGTGTCATGCACTACAGTTTCTTCAAAGTCATATTCTTATTCAACTTTAGAAGAAGCATATCAATTCTGATTCCTCTCATCCAAGGCTGTTTGGCTCTTCCTCTCCATCTCTTCTCCCTGCCTCTCAACTTGTCTAATGCATCACTTGGTCTTCTACTCACATGACCAAACCATTACAAGCGAAATTCCTACATCTTTTTTTCAATAGGTGCTACTCCCACATTTTGTCTGACTCTCATTTCTCAAGCGATTTTTATTTGTAATTTCCACACATCCAATGCAACATACTCATCTCTGCCACTCATTTTTATCTATACAACAACAAAAATAAATATACTCAGTTAATTTGAACCTAGATTGTCCCAGCGGCTTTGCGAGGCACAGGGGACGGGACCAGTTCCTACTTCCTACTGCCTTGTAGCCTATATGACTAGGCGACCCTTTAGGTGATAATTGGGCTAACAAGTAAATATATGCAGTAACTACAACAGTCTAATGTCTATTCTTTTAATGAAACTACAAAAGTTCATAAATAAAAAGTAATGTTGATTTTTATGGAAATGGAAAACAACCATCAAGGAAAAAAGTAAGTACAAAATAAATAAATGAATAAATAAATGAAAATGAAGAACAAGGAAGGGGAAGAAAGAAGAAAAGTTAAAAAGAAAATGCAAACTTGGGCAAGAATTCAAATCTGGGCAATTAGGCTAGGCTTCCTTACGAATGTGCAGTAGACTACTAAGGGAGTGTTTGCAACTGCTTCTGCTAAAAAAAGTACTTTTGGAGATGTAAGGAAAAAGTGATTAGTAGTAAAAGTTGATAGTGTTTGAGAAAAAAGTGATTTTGAAAAGTAAAAGTTGGTAGTGTTTAGTAAAATAAGTGCTTTTTGTGTAATAGAAAAAGGAAAAACACTTTTCACACGCAAGCCGAGAGAAAATAAAAATTGGTTGTGTTTGGTAAATAAGTGCTTTTTAAGGCAAAAGTTGAGAAATGCTTTTTTTTTTAAGTTGTTGCAAACACTCCCTAAGTGATGCCATTCGATGTCTGACGCTTTCAGGCTAATCGTTGCCTAAGTGACGTAATGACAATTATGATTAAACATCATCATCATTATCCTAGTGCCGCAAAGGCACCCCCACCTATGGTGGGATATGAGGGGGGAGTGAGTCGAATGTACGCAGTCTTACTCCTATACTAAAGCATATAGAATCTATTTTCAGATGACCAATAATGAAAATCGCATCCAAAATTGCATGGACGACCCAGACAATTTAGTGAGCCATTTGTCTTTATTTCATCATATTCTAAAGCTAAAATAATAGTGTCTTTGACTCCATTTCAAATGATGGAAAAAAATGAGTTATTCCTCTCTCATGAACAAAAGAATGCTAGTCAAGGAAAGGAGATCATGTATGATATTGAAAATTATATTTTTGAATTAGGTACTCCACTCAGTGGTCACTAGGAGTGTTAACAAGGCGCACATATATCTTAGGCTGAACAGTGAAGACAATTTTGATTAAGTTATACTCCAAACTAGCAAACAATTAAAAATATAGAGTTTGGATATAATGATAACATGATATAAGAATATATCTAGAGCGTTAAATTTAGAAATTCTGCATTTTGTGAAACAGAAAATGTGCAATGTCACGAATAAAAAAATGTGGTGGAATTTTTTTATCAATAAAATCATTTTTTTGTCAATTGGAATAGTGAATTATGTTAACCATATAATACGGTGAGCTATCATTCCCATAATTATTATTGCAAATGATATCAACAGCCTAGGTTACCCTAGTACACAGTCATCATTTTTCTTCCTCGATGGCCTCTTCGTCTGCTTACCCTTCTTCAGCCATCGGCGTGACCACCACAATGCCGGTCTTCACCGAGCCGCTAATGTCCGCCTCTATGATGTCCTCTGCCAACCCTGTGATGTCAATGGTGCCCGTCGTCCACACGGAGCAGAACATGTCCTATTCTCTGTCTTCACCGGTTGTTACCCATCAATGCCTCTCGTCCGTCATCTTTCTTCCACCACCGTCATTGTCCTCTTACCGCTTGTTCAACATTTGAGAGCCTTTTATGTAGTGGTATCCAACTCAATCTATCTTTGTGGCACCTTCATCTTCGAAGGCCTATATCTCTCCACCCAGAAATCATTCTGCCTCATACCAACAACACTCACCGCCGCCCGATTTCTCCGGTTCTACTTTTTTAGGCCAACTGGGCGTTGCTCCTCTGCCGCAGCAACCAGCCATGCACTTTCCAGGTTTTTAATCTATTCCTTTTTCGGCTTCCCTCGCTGCCCAATTGGGTTTCACAACACCCAATGACACGAATATTGTCACTACTCGATTAAATGCGGTTGAGGATTATCTCACATGGTGAATCCAATTTGAGTCTTTTCTAGCACCGCCACACTAAACGCACGATCTTACTATACGAGAGATCCCCAATCCTGAGTATCATCACTAGCTTAAGATTGATAAGACTGTGTGATCCTGGTTGTTTGTTACTTTATCACATGACATTTTAATGCAGGTGTATGATTTTAAATTTTCTGCTCGTATTTGAGAATGCCTTAAGACAAATTTTATGTCTGCATGTCTGGCTCGGTCTATGGAACTTAAGCGGCTTTTGTCTCATATTAAAAAGAAAGAATCTCAGACCATTGATGAGTATCTCCCGAAAATTAAGTTATTAGTTGATGCCTTGAATGCCATTAATTCTCCAGTCAACAATCACTATTTAATGAAAGAATGACTAAAAGGAGACTGCCTAGTCTTCCGTAGACAATTCTGTGAACACTTAATTACCATTTTGGACAAAAAACTAACTAAACCTAAATTAAAATGTCTCAAATGGCCCAGCTCCTAACCCCTAATTTCTATCCCTGCCCCATTGTCTTTTACGCACCAGAGGCTACATCCTCATCCTTGCCGGCCAGTTGTGCACAAACATCCTCATCACCATTCCTCTGCGGCTCTGCATCAATATTTCTTCGATCGACGGCGGCAACTACGATTAGCGACGGTGGCGACTACGATTAGCGACGGCGGCAACTACGATTAGCGGCGGCGGCGGTTATGAAGAGCGGCGTTGCTCGCTCCGCTTCTCCTCTCCTCTCCTCTCTCATTCTCTTCTTTTCCTTTCTTGTCCACAAACCGTCGTTGTTCGCTCCGCTTCATTTCTTCTCCGTCTAATGGCTTCTCGAACTTCACCTTCTCCAAGCCGCACCAACTCCTCCAACGGCGGAGACAAGATTTGTAGATCCGGCCAGAAATTACATTCCCCGGCAGCGAGAACCATCCATTTGGTGACGTGCTTTGTCGGATTTAGAAGAGAGGAGTGGCGGAAGGCAGATCCCTCTCGATCTGGACCAGATCTGAAACTGGACAGGGTTGGTTAGGCTAGGTGGCCGGGTCAGATGGTGGTAGTTGCTGGGTCAGTGGTGGTGGCAGGTCACTAGCGGCGGCTGGTCACCGGCGGCAGCGTCAGGTTAGCGGCTGCGGCGGAGGGAGACAGTGGTGGTCGGACGTGGTAGTAGCGTTGGTCACTATCGGATTGGGAAACCATAACTGAACGGGTCGGGTAACCGTGATCACTGCCCGGCTGGTCAATGGACTATAGTAACAGACTAATTTTTTTTCAATATCGGGTTTTGGTCACTATCGGTTTTGGTCACTATCGGTTTTGGTCACTACAGGATTTTGGTCACGACCGTCACTGTAGCATCAGTAAGTGAATTAAGGGGTATACCAGTCACTTAGCTTATTTTTAGTCTCATTTTTGGAAATTTATAAAAAAGTCACTTTTTTTGTCCAAGGCTCTTTTTTTTTAGTAATATTATTGACATAACCCCTTATTTAATTGAATACACAATTCTTGGGTTGGTTCATGAGAATGAATCTTTAATCACGGTTGTTACTTATTTACCGGGAGATATTACACTTCATAAGCTGCGTGCGATACTGATTGCTCAAGAACAATGAGATTTGTATCTCCATTCCCAAGATCCTTTGTCGTCCCATCATGCCTTTGCTGCTTCTCCTAGCTCGCGGCTAGGGCGGTCGCGGTTTCATTGTGGTAGAGGCTGTGGACAAAGAGTCGTGGCCGTGGTTAAGGAGGTCAGCCGTAGCAGGGCTATGGCGGCCAGCAGCAGGGACATGACGGGCAGCAAACTCCGCTACTTTCACTCCCACTTCACGGCTAACAGCCTCACGGACAACATCTTCATGGCCAGCTTCAGATTGGGGTTCCAGGTACAATTTTAAGTAATGTCTCGACTAGTTATTTATACTTAAATCATTTATCTACTCGTGGTACTAATATTTTCAATGCAGGTTTTCCATCTGCTGATAAGACTTATCAAAATCCTCCAAATCCAGTTGTTTGTCAAATCTGTTTCTTGCCAGGTCATTCTGCTCTTGCGTGTCCAAGGTTTGTTTATTGATCGACTCCGGCGCTGGCTTCTCTTCCCTCGGGTGAGACAAATGCTTCTATGAGATATCGTAACTCGGGTGCCTCCGTTCGTATGACCCCTCATGAAGGTATTCTCTTTGATAAAATTCCATACACGGGTCCAAATTCCGTGCAAGTTGCCAGTGGTACTAAATTACCTATCTCTCATGTTGATAGTCTTAAAATATTACTCCTGGTCGCCCACTTTCATTAAACTCCGTTTATCATGTCCCACATTTAAAATATAATTTATTATCTATTCATAAATTTTGTGCGAATAATGATTGTACGGTGATTTTTAATATTTTTTTTCTATTAAGGGCAATCCGACGGGGCACATCTACTTCAGAGTCCAATAAAGACCATCTCTACCCATTTCAAGCTCTTCAAGCTACCTTGTTTCTGGACCTACTTGGCACAAACGTTTGGGGCATTGTGGTGATAGAGTTTTACAAAGACTTCGACAAAATAATTTAATTTATGTTTCTACTAATTTTAATCATAATTGTGTTTCTTGTAAATTGGGTAAATGCCACAGACTCCCGTTTCAAGATGTTATATTCATTTTTGTACTGCGCAATCAGAACTTATTATTTCTTTAATAAATATTCAAATAAAATGTTGAAGCATAAATTTTGTGTGAAGTTCAATACAATATTTAACAATAGGTAATCATGATTTAGAAATAATCAAAAGGTTAAGTAGATATTTACTTTTATACAATGAGTATTTTTGTTACATGACTTCTTATGATTTTCAAATTCTCGTATCACTAAAATTTAGTATTTTTTTAATTAAACATACACGTATTGGCTTCTTAGTGTTTTGATTTCTTATATTCCTTTATTACTACTTACTAATATAGATATATACTTCACGGTAGTTTTTTTTAAAGAATCTTTTGTCATATTTTTTACACTGTTCTACGGGCCAACCCGTCTAACCCACGGGTTTGATGGTTTGGGTTAGTGTTGTAGAAATTCTGACCCGTCATTAAACGGGTTGGCCCGACCCAACCCACATAAAATATAACCCGTTACGGTCCGGCCGGGCCGGACTGGGTCGTTTGACAGCTTTACAAAAAATGTGTGATTCGATTCAAGTCATATGTATTGATTATAAGTATATTTCTTTGGGTCTATTACGTTGTGCTATAATGTTCTAGCAAACATAATTTCATGAATTGCTACCAGGAGAGTGTTCAACTGATCCTTTTGAAAACCAGGAGCAGAGCTAAGCAAGGCCGGTCCTGGGGCATGGGCAAAGTGGCATGCGCCCAGGGCCCATTGCTCCCTTAGGGCCCACAAATTTCCCAATTATATATATATATAGAGTCCTGATCCTGTCCAGACGTCCGGACAGGAACTGCCGTCCGGCCGGCGGCGTTTGGCCGCCTTCCCGGTGGAATTTTTTGATGAAATTTTTATGGCATGTTCTCCATCAAGTCTAGTTTATCCACAAAAAAATTCAGCCAAAAACTCAATCGGGAAGGTCGTCAAATGATTTTTGCAAGTTAACTGGTCCGGAAAATACATATTCCGGACCAGTTAACTTGCAAAAATCATTTGACGACCTTCCCGATTGAGTTTTTGGCTGAATTTTTTTGTGGATAAACTAGACTTGATGTAGAACATGCCATAAAAATTTCATCAAAAAATTCCACCGGGAAGGCGGCCAAACGCCGCCGGCCGGACGGCGGTTCCTGTCCGGACGTCTGGACAGGATCATTTGTGTATATATATATATATATATATAGAGAGAGAGAGAGAGAGAGAGAGAGAGAGAGAGAGAGAGGAATGTTCATGTCAGGCCGGCCTGACGGGCTGCTCCGTCCGGCCGAGCCCGTTTGGTCACCTTCCCGGTGGAAGTTTTTGATGAAATTTTTTGAGCATGTTCCCCATCAAGTCTAGTTTGTCCATACCAAATTTCAGCTCAAAATTCGATCGGGAAGGCATTCAAATCATTTTTTGAAGTTGACTGCGTCAAAATATACATATAAAACTGCAGTCAACTTCAAAAAATGATATGAATGCCTTCCCAATCGAATTTTGAGCTGAAATTTGGTATGGACAAACTAGACTTGATGAGGAACATGCTCAAAAAATTTCATCAAAAAGTTCCACCGGGAAGGTGCCCAAACGGGCTCGGCCGGACGGAGCAGCCCGTCAGGCCGGCCTGACATGAACATTCCTATATATATATATATATATATATATATATATATATATATATACATATGTATTTTAAATTTATGTACATTATATTATTTATAATAATTTAAAATGAAATAAAACTTATAATTTTTTTTTATACTTTCAATTCTTTATTCAATTAACATTTACAAGATACAATTCTAAAGTTTTGTAACATCCATACCATAATTAATTGGGAATAAAATTCATCATTACTTTGGATTCATTAAGGGTTGGCGCATAAATGTCAATCTTTCCATTTACTTCTCTCATGTAATTCCATGATTCATTGATAGGATTTTGCTAATTTCTTTTGGCTCTCTCATGTAAGTGAAAGACTGAATTATAATATTCAGAATTTAGAACCTTGCAGTTTGTTCTGATCTAGTGAAAACATGATTTAAAATATGAAAACATTACTCCATAAATGACATAACTTTCACTTCTTTCACTAATTCAAAATTCTATATTGTATGTAACAATTGCACTACTTAATTTTACGTACATTTTTTTATAAAAATTTATAAACATTCCCACATTGTTCGCAAGGCCTACTTTTTATGTAATGTCCCGGGCCCATAAAATGTCAGGACCGGGCCTGGAGCTAAGGGAGAGTTAGAGTGTTCAACTGACCCCTTTGAAAATTTGAGAATATAGAGCATTAGAGTACCTTTGATTTGATATATTATAAATCGCATAACTCACTACAAATAAAAAATTATGCTCCCTGGAAGATTAGAACTATTTTAACATGAGTGTGTAAATAAAGTTTGATGCTTAATATGGATTATATTCTCAAATTTTAAAAATAGCGCCTAATTTACTCCTAATATGAAATTAATACTCCCTTCATCCCGTTGAAAGGTTCTCACTTTCCATTTCAGAAAATGACTTACTATCTTTAATCACACCTTACTCAAGTTTGTCTTCGTGCTCATTACATGTCAAATCTCACAATTCACCCTCATTTATCTCCATTTAACTACTTTGATTTTAGGGAAAAATAATAAAAATACCTCAAACTTTGAAGGGGTGTGAGGTAAGCACCCCAAACTTGCATTTGAATTTAAAAAGCCCAAACATTATATAAAAAGTTATTTATGCATCATCATCATGTATTATTTCTTTCAAAAATGTAAATTTTTGGGATTCATTGCATAATTTAAAATATCAAATTTAAAATGTTGCAATTACATAGTTTAGGGGCAAGATTATGTATTTCGCAATGGCAATTTAGAATGTTGATTCTGTCTTCATGAATTCTAAAATATTTTAAATTATGCAATGAACACCATAAATTCATATATTTAAACTTGGATTAAATTGCATATATATTTGAAAAATAATAATTGAGTATGGTGCTAAAATAACTTTTTATGCAAAATTTGGGGTATTTAAACTACATATGCAATTCGGGATGGATATGATGTTCATCTTACACTCCTTCAAGGGTTGGGCCGAGTACTTTAACTATTCTTCCCTTGATTTTTATATGTTTACTTTATTTAACCACTTGTTCCAAAAATCGTATCATCTATCCCCGAAAATCTTCCTACGGGGCTACGGGGCGGGACTGATAGAGCAAATGTATATAACATATACATCAAATCTATAACTCTAATAATTGTCCTATTTAAATTACTATATATTTATCTAATCTTCATATGAAATATTCAACTCATATGTTGCTTAAAGATGATCGACTATTTTTATTTTATATTTAAATAAGTTTCGACTACCTTGGGCTTTGGAGTACGTATATCGTACACCCGGGTGTACGGGTGAGAACTGTACATCCGATTATTTTTAAATTATTTTTAAGCTTCAGTCCAATTTTAATAACCCAATTTGAATAGAATTAAATGAATCCAACGGAAGGCCCACAAAAGGCCCAATTAAGAAAGACAACCCATTTAATTAAAACAACCTATTTTTTTGGTGGCAGTTTTTTAATTTAAGCGAAAAATTATGGCTCCCGCTAAATGAGCAATAATGTAGTTTTGTTGAGCATCTCACATATTGTATTGAGTATTATGAGGCTAATAATGAGTATCACGATCTCTGCTTCATATCTTCTAATTCTTTTTTTCTTCTTACTTTTTCCTTTCATAAAAACTTATTAAATTATAGCTATGATCCACTACTATTAATTTAAATATGCGAGTCTAATGTAATTTGATACTTTTGAAATATGCATTGATATGACATTTTAAAAATGAGCATAACATTAGTACAAAATGAGCATACATAACTTACAAAGCGCACATTGATATGAATATTGTAAGGTTTGTTAGTTGAACATCACGACATTTTAATTGAGCATCAAACATCCGTTATTGAGATGAAAATCACGGTTTCTGGTGAATGAGCATTACTGAACTTTTAATGAGCATCAAACCTATTATGTTGAGTATTAGAAGTCTAATGTTGAGCATTAGAAGTCTAATATTCAGAATCGTGATCTCTGTTTCATAACTTCTAATTCATAACATCACTTTCTTTTTATTATTATTTCTTTTATAAAAACTTAATAGTACTTTATAAAAATACATTGATAACATTTAGAAAATGAGCATAAGATCAGTACCAAATGAGCATACGTAACTTACAAATGTTCATTGATATGAAAATCGTAAGATTTGTTAGTTTGACATAACGACATTTTTATTGAGCATCAAATCTCCTCTATTGAGATGAAATTACAATTTCTGTTAAATGAGCATTTATGAACTTTTAATGTGCATTGGATGTATTATGAGCATTAAAACACTTTTAATGAGCATCAGACTTATTTAATTGAGTATTAAGAACTTAACAATGTGAATCCAAAGACATATGCAACTTTTAAATTTGCATGAATATAAAATTTTAAAAATGAGCATAGTATGAGTACAAGTTCAACAAATGAGAATACATAACTTATGAAATGAGCATCAAAATATTTAAAATGAGCATTACACCTATATGTATGGATATGACATTTTAAAATGTCTGGGGTAATACCCATTTTAAAGTGAGCATTACGCCAATTTCAAATGAGCATAGGTAACTTACGAAATGAGCATCGAAAAAAATTAAAAATCTCATTTAAAATCTCTAGTATGCTCAAATATCAATTTGTGTATGCTCATATCAGTATAACATAAAGAATAGGCGTATATGTTTTTATTGCATCGCATTTGATATGAATTTTTGAAAGAATTGCATGAAAAAGACAAAAAGTTATTGTAGCAAAATTACATAAAAACAAAAAAGTAGGAGTTCAAAATTAGTGATCGACGAAAAGTATATATAAAAAGATAAAAGAAAAAATGAAGTATAGAAAACAAAAAGAAAATTTAAAGTTGGAAAAATTAAAGTTCAAATTTAGAGACAAAAAAAACCGAAGCAGAAAAAAGAAAAAGAAAATTGAAAGATAGAAGAATTAAAGTTCCAAACTAAAAGAAGAAAAAGGAAAACCAGAACTATAAAAAAGAAAGCAAAAACGAGAAGCAAAACTAAAAGAACAAAAAAACAAAACTAAAAAAACCGAAGAGAAGTAAAGTAACGGAAGAGGAAAAAAGGAGTAAAAACTAAAAAGTTAAAATATAAGGAAAAGCAAAAAGAAAAATCGAAAAGGCAAGAACGGAGGAGAAACAGAGGAAGCAAAAGCCATGATCCTTAACTAATGACCTCCGGTTTGCATATAATTACAAAAATACCTGGCTGTACCAAGTGACACGGTACAACCGGGTGTATAATATATTTTGCCCGGTCATTATTCTGTAAAGTGTTGGCGAGTAATTAATACAGTACTACTTTTACACATTAATAAATAATAATAACCACAATTCCCATATTTAAGTTAATTAATAACTACCCTAGGTAAACCTTATTTATAACATGCAACATTTTATAACGTACTAGTTCACAAAATTGAGTTGACCAGGAGATTAGTACATAATTGCGCAATAAGCTAGATCATTAAGAGTACTGATTTTTTTTGAAAACAATTAAGAATACTTAATTAGTTAATGTAATTGCAATTTGCAAGTGTACATTCTATTGGTATGTTTCATACATCACTTCGATTGATGCATTGACTTAACCTTGAATTGAATAATTATTTAAGTGGAGCTTTTCATCATCACTTTCTGATTTGCTTTCTGGGAATAACAATATATTCGCATGTTAGACTGCTTTCTTTGTGCATGTCGTTGTCTCAGTCGGTTGTGAGTCGTGACTAATACATTTTCATTTGAGGAATGCTATGATCGATAGTGTACATTATGAAATATTACTGTACATAACCTAATGCATGTGAAATTATCATTATATCATAACACGATAATAGCGTGTGGTTTTAATTGGCACCATGAAAAATATATCCAGTATGAAGTTTGCAATTCAGCCTTTAATTCTCAACACTAAAAATGCTTTCACTTGAACACAAATTTTCAAGCCTAATATAGTGTGAAATGATCTGGTTCAATCTTATCTAGGGACTACTTGACTAGTCAGAAATGGTCATAATATTAAAGTTTAATACGATCTGAATTGATTTGTTTAAGTATTGTCTCACCTCATCTCCTCATGGAAAATTATTTTGTTGAAAACTTAGCTTGCCTCTCAACTTTATCTCAAAATCATCACCTCCAGGAGCTGATCCAGGAATTTGATTAGAAATGGACTGAAGTGTAATTATACTAGGCTTAAACATTATTGTTCCGGGGAATAATTAAAAATTACACTAAAAAATTGAAAAGAAATTAAACTATCCTAAACTTCTACCCAGTACAGCCCTGATGTAGATCACTTAAAAAAGCAAATTACCCACCTCACTCCCCAACAATGGAGAAAACTCATAACAAGTAGCTTCTCGCAAGCATTATTCCCGATTGCTGTAAATAGGGAATAATGGATAGCTTGTGTGGGATGATTGTTGAATAAATTCAAGTTTTTCACCTTTCTCGATCACATATGGAGTATAATTTTGTTTCATTTGAACTATATTTTGTTGTTGTGTTGATTGAATTAATAAGTACTACGTACTTGTCATAAATTCCTTTAGGAAAAGAGACCCGTAAAATAGGTAGTGAATGTAGTTCAAATCTACAAGGGGTACAATGCAATATCAATCCAATGAATCCTATCTTTGTTAATTAGCTTGCGAAGTCCTTCAAATTCAAACTTGGAATCAAGTAGCATTGCGCGATATCCACGTACTCTACAAGAAAACAATGATATTGGCACGGATTTGACACTAATTGACTGAGTTTGGCACGGATCATAACATATTTTTGGCACGAGCTGGTGACAAAACGGCATTGACACAGAATTTGACACGGATTTAACATATCCGTGCCAAACCCGTGCCAAATACCCCTATAAATTTTGACTAATTTGTGCCAAAGATCTGTATAAAGTTCTTGCCAAAATCGTTGTTTTTTGAAGTGGTAATTAAAGGGAAACAAATATTTCAATATCCTTTTAACATATGATGGGATAAATTTAGGTTTCTTTCCATTGTACTACGTATTACTTGGTCATTTGATTGAAAATATTAAATAGTCTCTTTTATGTTGGTGAGCATTATTTCGTGATTTTAAACCAAAGAAAACACATGTATTCCTAGTGATGATCGAATTAAGTTTTAGATCAGCACTTCCCCGTTCAATTCTTAGATCCTGTAGAGTGAAATGTTGGATAATATAATGATTGTGCGTTAGTGGGAAGAATTGTGAGTGTGCTGAACACAATTACGATCTATGGGCTGTAGAAGTTTAATCACACTTTGGCTTCAGTATTTCACCGTCCAGATAGGTAGTGCATATATTATGCTCTCTTCAAACTAATAAATGCATAACGTCTATTATTCTCCGCATATGCCGGAACGCTAATCACGTCTGTCACCAAATGCTAGATGCCATTTCATCCGAATCAATGTATCAACCAACGATGCCTCAACTAAACATGATGGTTATGAACCCGATTTTAAAGAATTCATAAAAAAATTTCTTAATTAATTTCACATCCTCTATATTACTTCATTAAGCATCTAAAAAACTATTTTTAAATATTTCTCATTCAACATGTGGTATGAAATAAGTATTTGTAAATTTATTAGTGAACTCTTACATTGTACTCATTATCTTGTCACATTGAAATGTAAAAAAGGGATCATTTTTACAATTTACTCATTTATTTCGTCACATTGAAAATGTCATTAATAAGGATATTTTTAATTAGATTGACATGTTCATTTCTAACTTGGTCTGGAAGATGTCTATTTTATGTATAATAATAATAATAATAATAATAATAATAATAATTATGATTGATATTTGATCTGATCTTGTCTAAGACTGAAACCAGTCCAATTAAAAACACCCTAAATGTATGAAGATTTCCTAATTTATATTAGGAATCTATGTCAAAAGTGATGGAAAACCTAAATTGTAGTTGTAAACATAAAGAAACAACTAAACATGTTTACTTTTTTTGCTGGGCTAAATGTATTCATATATGTATGATATGAATTTCCATTTCCATCCACATAAAGATAAGATACTTGATCAGAAGTTTTAAATGTTTTCATATATGAATGTCTAATAGTATATATCAATTTCATTTTTAAGTTAAAAAAATCTTGTGGTTATAATTTTCATCATTATCTCAACAATTAAGAAAGAATGGTATGATGATGCAGAAAAATACGAAGTATTAACACAATTGCAAATATAAGTCTGATAACTTTAGTCATTATCATATTGAGTTTAGAAAACATTCAAAAAATTGAGTTTAGAAAAATAAAATATTACTCCGTACTTTTTAGGAAATGGAACACTATTATTACTTTATTTATAAAAGAACTTTGAAGAACAAAATTGATAGGAACTTGGATGATTTATTTGTTAGGTGCGCAAAACACGGATAATTCACTTCTCAATATAATGTAATAAAAATAAAAGTATAAAAATAATTATAAATTAAATAAAGTCTATGTGCACGGATGACTATTTATTGTTGTGGTTGCAATAATTGCTTATTTTAATAACAATCCATATTACTACAGAGTAAGTAGTAGATTCTGAAAAAGTTACCAAATAAGGGGGATTTTATCATACGCGACGGTCTTTTGTTTCCATATCAATATGTAATAAAAAATAGAATGTAATAAAAAAAAAGGTATAAATAGTAATTAAATAACTATCGTGGGTTGAAAAAACATTATTATTACACTATCGTATAATAACTAAAAAATATATTGGTATAATATATGTGGCGCGCCGTATGCTCTTAAAAAGTTCCTCTTTTATTTATATATATTGATTGTTACTTTTCAGAAACATCCGATAACAACAATAAGAGTAACATTCAAGTTTTAGTTCCAAAAGAGTTTGAGATCAGATAACTCGATAAGAATTACACCATTTTTTAACAAAAAAAAAACTTATGCCCGTATATCTATAATTTCTACACTAGTATAAATGTCTAAGAGCATCATCATTCATGCTCCTCAAATTTACGATTTTTTATGATTTGCTATTGCCTGTCATTGTCACATAAATAATTTACGAGCCGCATCTATGATTTGCTTTGCTATTTCCCAGATTTTTTTATGGGGACATACACTTGAATTTTTACCCTTTTTTAAGGCCACAGTACAAGCTAAATGGTCACTTTAATCCCAAGAGTCACCAACTTACTTCATGTATACCTGTAAATGCATTAGAAGTTGGAGAATGAGTCTAAAAGTTTGAAAAAAATTCCTAATAATCCAAATTCGATATTTGATGCTAGATTTTTTTTCAATGTAATCTTGTAAAATAATTTTAACTTCTCATTTATGATCTTTAAAAAGATCCCCACATCATCAAAATGATCCCCAAAATAATTCATGGATGAGGATGCCCTAATGACTGTTTTTTAACATCCATCTATACATTACTTAATATAAGTCTAATTTTTAAGCTCGTGTCAGATTCAATGCCACTATTGGTACCATCTAAGAGCCCATTTCGTAATATTAAAATTGACTGAATAAGATAGAATAGATGAAATTCTAGTTGAAGCGGTTGAATAGACTAAATCTTGTAAATTGTCGAAAAGTTATATTTAAAATATACGGAGTACTTTATTAATTAAATAAAGAAATTTACATAAAAAATAGCTAAAATAGTTATCTACAACAACTTCAGCCAATTTAACCAGAAAAGTAATCCCAACCTTTATATATTTTGATTGTTACACAATCCAATGCGCAAAATAAAAACTTACGTGTTTCGTAAAAAAATTGATTGATAAGACTTATTAGCTATGTTGCACAGAAACGCAAAAATCGGGAGGAAACGGGAAACGGGAAACGGGAAATGGGAAACGTCAACTTTTGCTCAAAAAAGGCTTATTTGGAGAGTTTCCAAAGAGTTTTCGAGAGTTTCCGAAACGGGAAACGTACTCTTTCCCGAGAGTTTTCGTGCTACATAGCTTATAAGTTGAAAATAGAGGTTACTAAAAGAGCTCTAAATATAAAAATCTTCATTCGTAAATCGAGCATGTTTTTACGAAGTAATGCCTATACTTTTGAAATATTTTACAACTATTAAAATCAAGTAACCAAGTCCAATTAAAAATTAAAAGCATCCATAGAAGAGTATGAAATGTTTTTTTGCACTGATACACCATGTTGATAGTCTTAATAGTGCACTTTACATAAGAAAATGTGCTTGATGCTATGTTACCTTTTTATGATCAAGCACACCTGAAGTTATGAATTTGGGTGTAGAATATAGGGGTATATTTGTGAATTGGAATAAAAAGTGAAAGCTTCAATGTGGTAGTTTCACTGTTTTATGAACAAGTTTGTTAAAATATTTCTCTCACCGGAAAGCAATAAAATAATAAAAAATATAAAATTTTGAGTTACTCCTTTTATCAGGTTGACCTTTTAGGATGAAACCTCGATCAGGTCCAAACATGGTATCAGAACCAAGTCCGCTTGTAGTTTGATTGCTTGTTTAGCACCCATGATCAAGGGTAGCTTGTTAAGAGTCTGTTTGGCCCATTTGTACATCTTGATACTGTCCAGCCCGGTTGGGGCTGAGGCGGTTTGTTAAAGTATTTTTTCTACACCGGAAAGCTATAAAGCAATAAAACACTATATAAGACTTTGAGCTACGCCTGCCAGGTTGACCTTTTAAGATCGAACCTCATATCTTAATAGTTTATGCATTATATTGTGATGATAACATAGAATAACTAATTTGGAATTGGTGTAATTTAGTGCATTATGTTGTGTTACTAATAAAGTACTAATGCACACATATTATCCTCTAGCTTTCAATTATTTCTATTATTAATTCCCAGTATGTACTCCCTCCGATGCTGAAAGAAGTTCCGGTTTTGACTTCACACATATTAAGAAAAGAAATTTGACTTTACTGTGGAGTGCACTGTTTGACACGGTTTGGACACTGTTTGGACACTGCTTGGCACTGTTTGACAATTTTTGAAACTGTTTTGATGTACATAATTTTCCAAATAAGGAAAGGTTTGAAAGTGAAACTTAATTTTGGAACTGCCCGAAAAGGAAAGGTGGAACTTCTTTATGAAGCGAAGAGAGTAATTAATTATCCACTTACATAAATGAGATATTTTTCTTTCTATTGGTTTCAATCTCAGAACAGACATGATCATACTTTAATTGTTGTAAAATACATACTCCCTCTGATTCATAAAGAAGTTAAACCTTTCCTTTTCGGGCTGTTCCAAAATTAAGTTCCACTTTCAAACCTTTCCTTATTTGGCAAATTATCTACATCAAAACAGTTTCAAACAGTGCCAAACAGTGTACTCCACAGTAAAGTCAAATTTCTTTTCTTAATAAGTGTGAAGTCAAAACCGGAACTTCTTTTAGAATCGGAGGGAGTATAATACAAACTTTTACCAGATTAGACCTGTTCAAATCGTATAAATTTAAACATATTAGACCATATCGGACTAGAAAATTTCTATCCGATTAAAAACATCCTTGGTCCTATAATTCATAAATGTGTCCATTTTAAGGAATTTCTTGAAATTATTCATAATTTTCCAAAAAGTGTACTTTCCGATCTCAAAGTGTACTTTCCTATCTGTCCAATAATATTTACTATCCTCCGTTCTTTAAAAGTTGCAACAATTTGACTTTCACGTTTTCCAGAGCACAACTTTGACTGTAATTATATTTAATTATGTATTAGTCAACATTAAAAAAATTAATATTTTGAAATTTACATTAACAGAAATTTAATAATATTTTATAGATAATAGTTTGATTACATATATTATTAGAAAATCGTAGTCAAAGTAAGGTGTGTAAACTTTGCTAATTTATTTAGTATTCCTAATTTACGTTTTTAATTTGACAGGTTTGTTTTCTATTTTTTTTCCTTTCCAGATTCTTGTATTTTGGGTAAGGTTTATTAGTCCCCCCAACCTTTTGGCATGAGACAAATTATGTATAACTATTATAATTGCAAGAAGTATCCTTTTTGCTATGATACAAAAATGATACCAATTTTAATTGCAACGGTCCACTTTTCACGCTCGGCAACACATAAGTTTGACCATAAATATCTTTCAATCCTTATTAGTAAAAAATATTAAAAAATTCAGATTTAGAAAGTTTAAAATGAGAGGAATTTAAAATTATTTTTTAAACTTTTAATTTGTAATACATTAATAAATACGTAGTAAAATATAGTCAAAGTAGAATATGTGAATAATACAAAACGTTCAATGTTGCAATTAAAAGAGAACGGAAGTATAGTATATAGTATATACCGTATGATTTTTTTTCATGGAGGCCGAGGCGCCTCTAGCTAGCCTCTTCTCCATCCTCACTCCATATATTAAAAAGTCAAATTTTGATTGATATAATGGAGCAAATAATCATCAATTTATAAGAGCAAATCACCAACGGAACAAACCAATTCGATCAGCATTGAATAAGATATGGGTGCATACAATGTCATCGATCTGTGTAACAATTTATATGGAGTACGTCCATATAACAATTTAGATTTGTGGGCAATTGAAATTGTCATTATCAAATAATTGAAGATTGATCCAAGTTTCATCATCAATGATAGTATCTAATTCCGCCTCTAATGAACCAGCAGCAGCCTGAAGAATAAGATTCCATTCACTTTGATGAGGCGTTGTTGTCCCATTCTTCTCACATGATGACGTCTCATCTTCTTCCTCTTCTTCATCCTCATTATCGTTTCTCGCAAATCTTCCCCGAATGCGTGGCCTGCTATCCGCCAAGGTTTTTCTGCACTCGTACTGCAATACACATAACATTATTTAGTCTTTCAGTAATGTGTCTGCGACACAAGTCGCTTGTGCCTTAAAATAAACTTAATACTAAACACTAATATCATAGTATAACGTAATAGAGTTCGTATTTATAAGGAAAGATGGTTTACACGTGTGTGTAAGCGTACTGAAGTGCTAAATTTGATTGATTCAGAAGATAGATCATAGATATTAGGCACCCCTAGACCCTAGTTAGTGTGGTTACACTATATATAGACATAATTTATAAGCCGATTTTGAAGTTAATCGAGGTCTATATCACTATATGACTGTATCATGAACAAACTAAGGCTGACATCCAACATGATGTTTTTAAGAAACATGCAAACTTATTGTGTATTCCCCTGGTCAAAAAGATACTCCTTCCGTCCCGCTATGATTGTCCCATTTTACCTTGTTGATTCGTCCCACTAAGATTGTCTCATACCTCATTTGGTAAAATTTGTGTGGTTCTAAATCATTCTTACTTTATTATTACTTTATCAATTCAATATCAACCACATAAACCCACTTTTATTAATAACCGTGTATCTTTCTCTTGTCCCAAACTTAGGGAGACGGAGGTGGTACTAGATAAGAGAAGTGCACAAATTGGTTGGAGACTTGGAGTCATATGAAGACGAGTGCCTGAGCTTCAAAATTTTGCATTCATGTTCTATGTTTGATGTGTTCATAGATGGAGTGTCTTAGGGATGATAAGAGTGATAATATAATAATATCTAAAATAAATAGTTACTCCGTATAAGATAAGTACTTATTGTCTTTAAATCAAACCAGTTTAGACCACACCAGATTAGACTAGATCAGACCAGACCAGAAAATTAAGTCAAAGTAAAATGTCATATGGAAAAGGGTAGTTTGAAGTAGAAAAGAATGAGTGATCTTAATTACTTTTGGAATAGGGGTGGCAATATTAAGTTGGGTTACTCCTTTGAGCAATCTTTATGCTCAATGAGCATAAAGATGTCATATTGATTTGGGGTGTGTATGATCCGTTAATTGGTTTTCAAATAATCAATTCAATATTCAGTTTAACTAAAAAAATTTACTTAGTAGATTTTCAACACTATTAAACATACCATAACCTATATTGATCGTGTATGAGTTAATCATATTTCTTGTATATACAGTTAAAGGACTAGAAAATATCATTCAAATAAAAATGCATGAGCTTTACTCGATCCCCTTATATTACTTATTTTCTTCCTTAAAATAATATATGGAACATATCTTGTAATTATTATATATACTACGTACTATCGTACTTCGTATTAATTATGGACGTATAGCTTATGGTTTTTTATATGGCGATACAAGTTATAGAAATAAATTTTATAAGTTTTATAAAATTTACATGTGATTTATTGTTATTTTGATATTTGGTCGGTAAGTGATTACGTAACATATAGTGGCTCCTTATATATAAGAAATTGATTTCAAAATGCATTTGCTCTTTCTATACATATACGGAAGCCAAGAAATGGTATCCTCAATATTTCATATCATGCCCTTAGGATAGTGAAAGGAAAAGAAGAAATGCAGCAAAAATGACAGTTTGGATCAGAAAGTTGAAGATTTGTCCTAAATTATACTATCCTCCGGTATCGTACTAGTTGCAACATTGCAATTTATACACTATTCATGTCTTCTACTTTGACTACATTTTATTTATTAATTAATGTGAATTATTATTTTTGAAAAATATCGTTGAATTCGTCTCATTATTAAGTTTCATAATCTGATTTTTATTTATTTTTTACTAAAACATAATTAAATATAAGGACGGTCAAAATTGTGTGTTGACAAACGTGAAAAAAGAAATGTTGCAATTAAAAAAGAACAGAGGAAGTATAAATACAATTTCACGTTTATCACAATACAATAATAATTGCTAACATTTTAACCCCTATATATCCTAAAATTACTAATATACTACGTAGTTATTAGCATATACGTAGCATAAAAGCCCACATTTTAACCACTATATAGGTCATTATTTCATAAAGTTGCTCGTATGAAAAAAAACAAATATAATGATCTAACTTTGAAAAAAACATTAATAATTTTTTTCTTTTGATTTCTTGAAATGTCCTTTTTACTTGGAGGTAAACTTTACTCTATATTACACTATTTTTACACCATTTCACACTTTTCTGTCATTATTATCTACCGGAAAATTTGACAATGCACCTTATGTTATGGGCGTTATTGGATTTCGCATCTCATTTTCAAAATCATTAATCTATGCACCACACTTCAATATAAAATCATTTGACTTTAGACTCTATTTCTTCACAAGTTTTGAGTTGATGAGGTTTACACATTAATGATTTTGAAAATGAGGTGCAAAGTCTAATATCACACTAAACATGAAATGCAAAATCAAATCTACCTAACAAAACTCTATAAGGGAACTGCCCTTATCAAACTCGCCCGTGACTAAACTCACAAAGTGTGCATAACAACAAACTTAGTAAAATACGAATTGGAGTATGGATTAGTATTTAATTAAATATAATTACTTTTATTCAAATAATCATTTTGAAATATTAGTCACATAACTTTACATGATATGATTCCGAGTTCATCTAAGAGATTAAACTATTACAAGCTAAGAAGTAATCAAGGATCGTATATATTGATTCATTATTCCTAGCTAATACTTGGTTGATATGAAACAATCACTTCAACATGCTCATCTTCCCCTATGAGACTAAACAATTTCAATGATAGGCAAATTAGCCAATGACTTTAAACGGACTATATATTCAATTCAAACCATGACTCATGACTGCTGATCGAGTGCTGAACAAACAAATAAACAAACACCACAATCACGTACGGGTAGTTATGGTAGCTTGATAAATCTTGTTTTCCATCTTCTAAGATTAGAAGAGTATGTAGGACGGGTAATTAAATAATCTAGATTCATATGTTGCTTTATTTTTCCCATCCATATATGCACACAACTTTTCTTCTCATTTTTTCTGTATGAAGAAATATGTAAAAAATACCTTAAGTTGAACTTAGTTCTTTATTGAAATTACAATTTCTGAAGTTCGAAACATTTGGAATTAGTTCTTGACTGAAAATGCAATTTCTTTGATTGAAAATCTTTACGTAATATTACCTTATGTTGGGCTTAGTTCTTGATTGAATTGAAAATAAGTACAATTTCTTTGGATCAATTATTCCTTAATAAAAAGGACAATTTTTAATTAGTTATTTAATAGGTATGGGAGTAAATGATTTGACGCCCGAGTAAAGGGGTGAGCATTGAACAAATTGGAGATGTGCGGTTCATGATTCAATTTTATCATGAGAACGAACCGTTGTCCTTTGACCAGAACTTAATTAGTACTACGTAGTAATTAGGAGGGTGGAAGTTAAAGAAAGACCACTTGATCAAGTAGGATTGCTCTTTAACAAGATGCCTTAGGGTTTGAAGTTCTTCGTCAGCCGCGCCGTGAGCTGTCCACCTCTCTCAGAGCCGGCCGCCATAGTGCAGTAGGATTGCTCTTTAACAAGATGCCTTAGGGTTTGAAGTTCTTCGTCGTTTTGAAGATAGATTAAACATATGAGATTTTGTGGCGGTTTATGATGTACACAACCAACGCACGCGTCATTCATTCACAAACAATTTTAGTAATGGGCTGCGGTTTATACTGTAATAACTGACGCACGTGTTCGTCAAATAAAAAATATTTTTTGGCTTTGAGGGCGGCGGTTCTTCGGCAAATAACCGCCGCATATTTTTGGAAAAATAATATAAATTAAATAATTGGCGGCAGTTTTAACTTAAAAACCGCCGCGCGTGTCACAATTTGTATGTTAAAACTAAATCGTGGTGGTTATTTTAAAATCGCCACAAATCCAATGCCGCGAATTGCGGTTTTTCCACTAGTGTGAGGTAGAGCTAGATCACGCAGAGTTCTAGATTCAGATCCATAACTTACCCCTAAGTTTTATAACCCAGACTGACAACTAGTATTGACCGCTATCTAGGGAAACTGATCAAGATTGATGAAAGAAACCTAAATGGAGACAGTAAGGAGAATGTACGCATCCATGTTTTGCTAAATATTAAGAATGCGCTGAAAAGAAGAACACAAGTCAAGGAAGAGGGCGTATTCCAAATATGAGAGAATCCCAAACCTCTGTTTGATATGTGGAGTTCTGGGTCACACTGACCGATATTGCCCATCAAATACCAATTACCCCCCTCTTCCTTGACTTGTGTGACCCAGAACTCCACATATTGGGTGGGTGAAAAGCTTTATGGTCCCTAGATGCGGGCAGATATGCGGTGGTTAATCCCGCGTGCAGGGCGAGAGCTAAAAAGAGGATACAAGAGAAGACTACAGAGGCGGGATGCTACTTGGTTCAGGGACTTATTTCAAAGCAAAAAGGAAAAATGGGAGAGGAAGAAGAGAAAAATCAAGCTAGGGTCCTGAATGAAGGAGAGTCTAGGAAACGTAGGGCAGTGAATTTGCAGAATTTGTTAAAAGTCGAAGTCAATATGAAGGTTGATGGAAGCGGGCCAAAAACGGCTCTGCAACAACATGCGATGATTTTGTTTGTTTGTTATATATACATGTTTTTGCCATGTAATAATTTCATTTTTCTACAATATAATACTACCTCCGTCCCAAATTGATTGACAAAATGGACTTTTCTTGATCAAACAGTTTCATTTTATTCACTTAATTAGGATGTCAATTTGTAATTATATTTTAATTTAGAGTTTGCAACTTTGAAGAGATTTTAATGTAGTTTCTGAATATGTAAATGTTAATTATTAAAAATTGAATTAATTATCAGTATAAAAGATTTAACTTTAATATTGATTGATAAAAAATAGGAAAAATTGATAGTAATAATCCCAACTATTGGCGGTCCGCTCATAATAATCCCAACTATTGATTATTACAGAATAATCCCAACTTTAGGGACCTTCCGCCAATAATGGTCCCTATGAATAAATTCTTGTAGTTTCTAAAGTGGATGAGATAAGATATAACAAGTAATCCCTATAAATAATCTCAACTTTTAATTTTTACACTTAATTTCTATTTAAAATTCACTTTTTATAGAGGTAATATATGGTCATGGACCATTATTGGCGGATAGTATATATAGTTGGGATTATACAAAAATAATCAATAGTTGGGATTATTTTCAGCGGACCAGCAATAGTTGGGATTATTATTTTCAATTTTTCCTAAAAAATATTGACTTTGCCAATTAATTTAGGACGGGAGAGTACTTGAGAAGGTAGCTTACGGTTTCAAATATTTGGGAGCAAATACTAAATTTATAGGACAACCAATAAAATGTAGTAATCTGTGGGATGTCTTTTTGAAACAAACAATACCATATACATAATGGCCGGCCAAAGAGACCAGAGAAGTAAAAAAGAATCCAAAGTAGTCGTGGATATGGACCGCGACGGTCCAATATTTTGCTGAATCCATATTAGTATCGTGACTATTGAAACGATTCACTTCATTTCGTTCTTAGACCTAAATATGTTCGATACGGTTGCATTTTCAAACAAGACGATATCATACCATATCAATACCAAACAATGTCAGTTTTGCAATTGTTTACGAAGAAATTGATGTTTAGCCATACTCAAGACTTCACACACTTTATCAATTTTCATATTACATAATTAATAAATTTAAGATAGATTCTAATATTTTAATATATGAATTAAGAGTGATGACATTTAACTTAATTTACTAAGAACTACAACTGCAAATTCTATACTAGGAATTTGATATAAAATTTGAGTAATAAAACTTGAGTAATAATTAATAAAGAAAAAAGACACTATATTTCGGACTCATGGTATACATGAATAATATTGAACTTATACTTTGTATCCGGTTCGATCAAGTACCGATTAGCGTACTGATCCGATTCAATACCATGTCAACTCGGTATTTTTCCTCAGTAGATTCTATGGTACCCATAAGGTACCATATCTTTGTCCACATGGACCAATGAGAATGTTGCAGTTGAATTATTTAAATCTAAATAAAAAATGATATCATGATGTGGACCAATCAATTGAATGATAGGTACGGTACCCCATTTTTTAAATGAGTACTGGAGTTGTCACCTTTTTCCTCACCCCTAACGTCCAAATACACAAAGGTGGAACAGTTTATGGTGAATCCATTTTACGCCAGTCTTTACCGAATCAATTATATGCCGGTCTTTATGTTCTATACGTTGGGGTTGGGCATATCGGTTTTCAATTCGATTCTTATCGGTTTGGATCGGTTCTGATTGGAATGGGTGCGGTTTAATTCAGTTTTGTTAATTTTTAATAATATGTGAAGGTTTTTTTTGAATTTCTTTTGTTCGGTTCGGTTTTGTTCGATTTTTATTGGTTTCGGTTTGGTTCGATTTAATACGGTTTGGAAGAAATAGTACCAAACTCAAATCAAATTGCATGCGGATCGGTTTCGATTCGGTTTAGTTCGGTTTGGTACGGTTTGGTTAAACCAAACCATTATGTCCACCCCTACTATATGTGATACGTTAAGTGTTATATGCCCACAGGAACAGTTTTTATGGTCAATCAATTGGATATGGCTTATTCGTTTCTCAAAAAAATACACTCCGTGCATTATGACTTTTGGTGCTGATGAATTCTGATCAAAATCTCTAAGAGCGGACGGTTTTGAGTGCGTGGCAGATAGGTACATATACGTGCTAGCAGTATGATATTAGGTCTAAAACTTAACTTTATATGCAACGAGACATGCGGTGTAAGACACGGTAAAATGTTTTCAATTGGAGTAGGTTTTGTTGTAGAACCGTCTTGACCAAGCTTAAATAGACCACCTCAGAATAAACTTAATCATATTTAAGAATACCATACCTGGTTAGACTTAGAAAAACGATAAAATACAAATAATACCAAACAGGACAAAACTCAAATAGGTCAGACTAGATAGAAAAGATCAATCCAAACGAAAGAATCCTACATCAACATAAGTCGTTTAAGTGTGCTCGGTCGAAATGTAGTCCGAAAAATCAAGATAAATCATGTGGTCCTAGATGATATAGTCCAAACTGATGCACAATGTTGGGGAAAATTGCAGATCAGATTAGCCCCGTAATTTGTGATTGCGCATGGCTTTAGTCTTTTAACCTTAAATTAATCACTTACAGATTTGGTCCTATAGGTTGTAACTTATAAATTATTCACATTAAGAATTTTTCATCGGAAAACTTGAAGTTGATGACATTTTTTCTGTTACGTTTTTCACCAAAAAGTGTACTTCTCCATAGAAAAGTCCTTAGTATGGGGATATATTATTTAATTTATTAAATACAAATAATGATGACATTTTTTCTGTTACGTTTTTCACCAAAAAGTGTACTTCTCCATAGAAAAGTCCTTAGTATGGGGATATATTATTTAATTTATTAAATACAAATAAAAAATCTTCAAATGCATATACTCCTTCCGTCCCCGAAAGAAGTTCCACATTTGACTTTCACACACTTTTATGCAACTAAACTTACCAGGGGGTAAATTTTACTGTTTTGACATTGTTTGGACACTATTTGACATTGTTTGACACTGTTTTGCACTGTTTTGATGTAAATAACTTTCCATTTAAGGAAATGTGAACTTAAATTAGGGACATCCAAATAAGGAAAGTGAGAACTTCTTTCGGGGACGGATGGAGTATAAAGTTACAACTTACAAGACTAATAACGAACACATGCAAAGATTGCAAGACTACTAATTAAACAACACTTCTCCCAACAATGTTGATATGTGAGAAGAGAATTGAAGTTATGTGTTTTCATTTATTATAAATTTATAATCATTGTGTACATACATGTATATATGTATGGAGATGTGTATATGTAGAGTAGGTATGTACGTACCTTGATCTTCTTGGAAAAGTTTCGTAGGTTTCTTTTGGTACGGTATCTCTGAATGCGTTCCTTCTTCTCCTGTGGACTATAGCGGCATGCTTTGCTCATGCCTTCGATGATGCTGTTGCTTTCGCTCGCTAGTGGACTCTCTGACCTGCTACTGCTGCCGCACTGATACTGCCGTTGCACCCACGGCTTTATTCCCTGCATGCCCATTCCCAAACCAACATTTCATCATTATCCCTCCACACCCACTATCACCCCCCTACATCCATTCTATATAGATCTTTTTCATAATAAAGCTGTACGTAATGATAATATTATTGCATAATCACAAAAAAAAAGAGTTTAGTCACTAACCCCTCAAGGGTAGGCGGTATGTTCGAAGGCCTAGGGACAGAAAGTGAAAGTTGACCTTAAGTTGCAAAAAAAATTGGAACCCTTTTCTATCTAAAGTGACGTGCATAATAATAGCAATAATAATACAATAATATTTCAAGATTTTTATAAAAAAAATGTCAAACCCTATTTTGTCTAAACCAGCATACGATAGTATTATAGTACTGGTGATCTTTATTTAGGAAGGAAACAATGGTAACCCTATTTGTACACTTTACCTATGTTGAAGTTGTATTTAGGGAATTAATTCTATATCACCTCCTAATTTCCCCTCCAATGATGTAATCATTCTAACTCATTTCACTTTCTGTAGCGCAGCTAGCTAAATTGTTGTTCTTCTATTAGTTCTCATCTTTAAGAGAACATTCAGAATTTGACTTCTTTACACAAACAAATCTTTTCATTGAACTTTTTTTACTTAGCGCGACTTGCTTCTCTCTTTTATTTATCCTATTCAGATTCAATCTTTTTTGTTACACCTTAAAATTAATTAAGTTTGAAAATTTTGTCATAATTCAAAATGTTTGTCTAACAAAATCAACAAGTTATAACACCAACACGTACTCAATAGAAAACAATCAACAATTAAGAACTCAAACAATCAACTATGAATGGAATCAACTAATAAACTGATCAAATAACCACATTAGACTAATTCGCTTTCGAGTAGATTTTTTTTGTGCAATTTTAAGAGAATGTTTTTCATCAAGTGTAGATTATGTTTATAAAATTTTAGCTTCAAATTCAATCGTGAAGTCAGTTAAATAAAGTATTGAAAAATTATGGGCCAAAATATTTATAAAACGTAATGTTTTTCAATAATTTATTTAACTGACTTTTAAATTGAACTTTAAACTGATTTTTTTTTATAATCTACTTACACTTCATAGAGAACATGATCATAACTTCTCACAAAAAAATCATATATTTTGAAGAACTTCAACAAATTCCACCCGAAAATTGTTAGTTTAGGGCTGAAAAATCAGCCTACTCACACATATTACAAAGAATTAAACTTAGGCCTATTTTTCACCCACTTTTTTTGGGCCTAGGGCGCCCGCCCCGCTTGCACCCTAGGGCTGCCCCTGTAACCCCTATATATGCTGGTTCATTAATAAGAAAATGAAGAAAACAGTGAACGAATGATGCCATCCTAGACCTAGGCCAGCTAGGATTCTAAACCAATTATCCTTGTTATTCCTTATTGGTTAAAGTGTCCTTACACACCAAATTTACTGTTTTTTGAAGGCATACGATTAACTTTTATGTTGTTATATACTACCCCGTCCCCCTAAGTTTGGAACAAGAGAAAGTGACACGGTTATTAATAAAAGTAAGTTTATGTGGTTCATATTGAATTGATAAAATAAGAATAAAGTAAGAATCATTTAGAACCACACAAACTTTAACAAATAAGGTATGAGACAATCTTAGTGGGACGAACCGAAAAGGTAAAATAGGACAATCATAGCGGGACGGGGGAGTATATAGAAGTGAATCATAGCATATTGCAATTCTAGCTCTTAGAGTATGTTGTTGTGTTTCCTTTTACTATGTATTTTGTTATAAATGCCTCAATTAAATATTCTTGTATCCCAAACCCTAAATTTATGCCTAGGGGTTTTCTTTCTCATTATACCGATCTCGGCGATCCGTCCTCTAGTACCCGGGTTTGTGTATCGGATACATCATGATCCGTGAAATATTGAAACTTTCGAGAAAGAGTATGTTTCCATAAAGTCTACGAAATCCTTTCTATAACTCGCCCAAACTTGAACACCTGTTTTTCTTTTAGAAAATGTTGTTTTCGATCGTTTCGTGTTCCCCATGTATGTGTATTTGATATTTCTATGTAACATAGATCTATCTATCGTAATATATGTACCATCATAGTCATAGTTCAAATTTCGCAAACAGTTATATTTAAAAACATAATTTGTTTAACCGAAAAATGGATGATAATTAAAGGGGAGTAAACAAAAAAGAGCATATATTATTGAGGGAATAAAGTACCCTAAATGAGCAATATATAGGATTTGTTCAAACTACATATATATCTCCTAGCTTTCTCTCCCTCTGGACCCTCTTCAGGAGTTCACAATCTGTGCTTATGCTTTACGCACTTATTATTTCCATCTCTGCTTATGGTTTACTCCACACTTCTCTTTATTTATTCCTCTGGTTTAATTTCTTTTTTGGTAATAAGTTTTATTCTTGATTATTTATTTGCTAATTAGGTTCATATTTGAGACCCAGAGTTAAAGTAGCCGAACCGTCACTCTTTCACCCTCTATTAAGGAGTATTTTCGTAAATTAATTGGCATCATTTTGGTCACTTTAGCCACTAAATAAGCATATTGATTTAATTAGTTTATTCTTAGAATTAGATCTCCGGTCACGTTTTCTTGTTCGTTCTTAGAATTACGTTTACTTCGTCTTTTGAGGGTAAATTTGTTGGAAAAATCTACTACTCCCTATTAGATTTGTCATTTTTGTTCCATTTTGGTTCTTAGGCTTAGGTTTTTTTTCACCGAAAAATTGTTTTGATTTTTTTAATATTGCATTTCAGATCTTTGGAATTTTTTAGTGATAATTAAATATTCAATTTTGAATATCAATTATCTTCATACCTGATATAGTGATATAGTACCCACTTTTCTACAAAAATTGAATAGTTTATTTTGTGCCGCACGTAGCTTATCTCCTTTTAAAATTCCAAAGGATACTTAAAAGTAGTACGTAGTTCTCAATTGGCCTTATTTTGGTTACAAGACATACTTAATCTTATTTTACAAATTCGTCCATTTTTACTCACGTTTTGAGCTATTTACTTTAAAACTATTTCTTCTTAAAAACCTATGATATTTATTTTATATGAGGTCTTTTTAACATGTTCAAAAGAGAGGTTGCAGTTTTGCTAGTTAAAATTAATCATTATTGTAAATAGATAAATTAAGTGGAATAACAATTTTTTTGGGATTTCAAAATAAAAGTACTATTTATTGTTCCCTAAGTAAAAGTAATTACAAATCAATGAATATTTCCCAATCCTGGAGTAATTACTTCTATTTGGGAAATAAAATAATAATAGTCCTATTTTGAAATTTATAAATTAAATGTATTTCCCCCCGGGGATACTTCTTTATGATTAATTATTATTGTTATTATTGTAAATTATTATTATTATTGTTATTGTTATTATTATTATTATTAGTATTAGTATTAGTATTATTATTATTATTATTACTATTATTATTACTATTATTTTTACTATTATTATTACTATTATTATTACTATTATTATTATTATTATTATTATTATAACGTGACTTTTTTTGGCAAAGCCAAGTAAGCAACCACTAATAATTATGCTCACCCTACCTGTAAATCACCAGTGCTGAAAATCTTCCTGACCGGACTAGAATCCAGATCAAGAAATCCGATCGGTAAAGAAACAACCGGAGGGCAATATCCCTCCCTCTTCTTTTGGCTCCTTATGCTTCTCTGAAAACTGTTCACTCCATAGCCAGGAGCGGAGCTATTACTATACTCACAGCCGCTGCACCCAATCTCCCACTTCAGCGGCGACAACGAGCCGTAGTTACCGCTGGGCGCAATCATAGGCGGCCGTAGTGGAACCGATGCGAGAGCATCGGGTGCCACCACCATTGCGGGCAATGGAACGTGGCCGCCTCCGTTGTAGCGCTCAGCGGAGTAGGCATAATGGGTATGATCATTGGTGTTTGTGTACATGGTGGTTTAAATTTCTTCAAATGGATATTTGGATGAGAGGGAGCTGAGGATATAGAGAGAGGGAGATTAAGAACACAGTGAATAATGGGAGAGTTGGTATATATCTGATACATGAAAGGAATGGAATAAGATCGTAGGGGTGGGATTTGGTTAAGCCCACTGGGCAGGTGTGGTGGTCCTCATTCTGTAGGGTTTGGACATGCTGGATGGTGACGTTGACTCTGACGTCACTCGTCTTTCGAAGCGTTGACCTTTTTTTTTTATTTCTTCTTCTTGCCAATCCCTTTTCCTGAAATATGATCAGTCCATTCAATTCTGTTCTCGGGGATAGAACGAGAGAGACTGGTAGTTAGCTAGGTTTTGACAGTGTATTTATTTGGTATTGAACGCAGTGGAAAGATTTTATGATTGGAGAAATATAAGTGATGTGGCAGTGGCACAGTGGCAGCACTCCTCTATCCATCTCTAATGCTGCCAATGGATCAGGTGTGTTTCACAAATTTAGGGGTGTCATGTATAATGAACGAGGAAGCTAGAGTGGGCAAAAATACCGAACCGGCATATGGTATCGAACCGGATTAGATTTGGATAATTATAAAATACACGAAGACCAGACATTTACCACACGGCCAGACCAGATCAGTTCAGATTAGACCAGACCAGATTAGGAGACCAAAAAATTTCAATCCAAGCAAAGGCATCATGAGTGATAAATTTGTAAAATCTAGTGAATTTTACTCTATTATACCTATGTTTGTACCGTGTGTAGCTCAATAAGTAAGACACTTGTCTAAAAATTGTCACTCTTACAATCTTACTCATTGAGTGTAATATAACAATGGATCATAATGAGATTGAGTTAACTACTCATCCTCCCAATTTTGAGTTTTCTGAGAGCATCCGCAATGCGGAATGTCTAGTCTAAGAAAAAATACGCCACCTCATTGCATTAGACTTTTACCCGCTCCAACGCATGTAGTCTTTCATTTGCTTTTGCTGAGTTGGGAAAAAAATGATTAGACGGTGTGAAAGGAAAATTTCTGAGTGTGGACATTACGATAAACTTGCTGACTGGACAAATCATTTAAGACAAAGCTTTTACGAAAAAACTATGGGTCTAAAAAGAGGCAAAAAGCATTCGAATTTATTTCTCCAAATTAAATCATGATATGGTGAGCTCTATATATGACAGCAGATATAAAAAAATTCTTCGCCTTCAATCCTCCCACAGATGATTAATTGCTCCATTGGTAATTCAAGCAGTCATCGGAGTTTCGTTTTTACATGGGAAACAAACACCCCATGCCACGGTGGTTTACGGCGGTTTACGGTGAGCAATAAAATGGAGTTGACTGATTTACTTTGTAGGGAGGTGCTATGTCAAACAAAATTAAAAGCAACAATTCGTATAATTTACTCTTAATTTAATCTCAATTGGGTGTTTAAGTTCCGCCCTAACAGTAAGCATTGGAGCCTTCTTTCATAGTTCAAAATCTAATCACTCCACTTTGTATTATGTGTATTAGAAAGCCTTACATTTATTTGACATGTGTCATATGTTATTTAGACTAGACTACCATGCATTGGGGATGCTCTGATGAAAATAAACTTTGATGCTTAGGCATTATTTATTCTTTTAGAACTCGGCATTACTAGATGAATTGCATTTGTATCTTATCATTTTGTGTAATCGTGTAATTGATCTCTTACGATGTTTAGACTTATGAAAGTTATTTAACATACTTCTTGTTTAAATTTATGTTTTCCATAAAATTGATAAATATCCTTTTTAAGAACTTCATAGATTTTTGAAAATCAACGAAATTCATTCATATCACTACAAGAAATCACACATTTTATGACAAAATTTTGTGTGACGCACAAAAAATTGTCACATTTGGTATAGAAATAGTTACAAAATTAGTTTTTGTCATTTTAAAAGGACTTATTATGACGATATCATTGTTAGTAACTTTAAGTCTCTTTTTTCGTCATCAATTAACATAAATCATGACGATGAAAATTATTTTGTCACCAAAATTTTTGGAGCCAAAATTTGACGCCAAAATGTGGTAGGAAATCTTTTGATGACAAATTGGAACTAATTTATGACGACATCCAATGTCATCTTCATTTTTACGTATAATGACAAAATATATTTTGTCATATATTATTATATATAAATAGGGACAATGTATTTCGTCATCTATAGTACTTCTGGTGACGATTATTGCAAACGTCATAAATTAACTTAAATCATGACAAAAAATTACTAGTACAATTTTATCACAAATAACAGAATCATAAATCAACGACTTTAAGGTTTAATTTATCAGCTAAACCGTGAGAGCCAAAATTTGTGGACATAACTTTTAAGCAATTTTTATTACTTACATTATGCTTAGAATAATAAATATATTTCATTTGTACTCTTTCGTTTGTTACAATAAGTTTCTAACAAATTTAAGTGTATAATAGTAGCAATATTCTATTATGTTTATTGGAACAGGAAAACTGTTTATACCTACTTTTGTACTCATTGAAAAAATCGAGAAAGTAATAATAATAAAGTAGAATAATATAAGAATATATAATTAAGTATTGATGATCAAAAAAGAATAATTAAGTATTACTAATATTAAATGAAAAACTTATAAAAAAATGTTGCAAAAACCCTAACGCCCCCAGCCTCGTTCCATTCATACACGAGGACCAAGGATGTTTTTACTTGGACTGTAATTTGCTGGTCTGGTCTGGTCTGGTCTGGTCTGATCTGATCTGGTCTGAACTGGTCATGTCTGGTTTCTTTGTATTTTTATAACTATCCAGGTCTGGTCTGGACTTATCTGATCTGATCTGGTCTGATATGGTCTGGTCTGAACTGGTCTGGTGTGGGACGAATTACTGTCCAAGTAAAAACATCCCAACTCTTGAAGCCTGAACCGAGAAAAAGCAAAACTTGAGATTTTTATCTCCTTAGGAACTTAAACAGTTAAACCTAGGCTCAGCAATGGAGACTTCCAATCCTGGGATTTGGGTGTTTTGGTTCGGTACATATTTTTCTGTTCTTAGTCGTACCTCATCATTAAACTCATGTCCGGCCTTATATTTGGATTAGAAAGGAGTTCGACAGTCGAGAAATAAAAATCGAGAAGATGAATCACGATTTTTACCATTCACGTCGCAAGTTTCTTTTCTTCCAAATTGACGATTGAATCCGGATTTGAATTGTGGTCTCAGGTTCTCCGTCTCAAGACGTGCTCCCCAACCGTGCGCTGGACAGGGGGACGTTGGGGCAGCAGTTACGAGCACGGGTACTGTTCACTTCGGTACTTCAGACTTCCTTGTTATATTATCTGAATTTTCATAACTATGGATGGGTTGACATTCACCGGGATGTAAATAGTTTTTATAGTTGACTGGTTGTGAACCATACACATCCAACTTTGGGGGTGGAGATACATAAAACGGGTGCTTAGGAAAGGTCCGAATGGTGAGGAAGAAGGATAGGTGAGTCCTCTGGGACTAGAGTCACCAGGTCGTCATCTAGGTTTGAAGTCCTAGACCGGTTGGATGAAAAATTCCCAGTCTTAATGTTGTCATTGTTTTTGTATGCCTAATGTGTCATTGCTATACATATTCAGAAACCTAAGCTTCCTAAAAATGCCTCTGTGTATGAATACAGGTTTCATTTCTCACATTGATGAACAGCAGGAAGGTTGATATCAAACTGAAAATAAAAATCAGGTAATTGTGTTAATTTGTAATTGATTTTTTTTTTAATTTGAGAACATGTCATCTTATTCTCTAGGTAATGAAGTCATTGTCAGGGACTGACCAACACCACGACCAGCGGTGCAAATCGCAATGCAATCCGTGGTGCGACTTTAAAGGTCCGAAACCGGGCGATTGTGATTCAAACTGCTAATCATTTAACTGAAGATCTCAAACAGGTTAAAGTTGTTTTATAGCTGGTATTGGTTTGTCAATCATTTTATTCATTCTGGTGAAAATTCTATCTCAATAGCATAGTAGCTCTAATTGGGTGGTCTATTGTCTAAATTGTATGTAAATTGGATGATTTATTGTCTTATCATATGGTTGTTGATTGAATTAACCCAACACAGCAGTATTCGACAAAAAGGAATGGACTGGTTAACTTCTTTCGTCTATTTTCTCCCATTCCCTTTGTGTTTTTATACTCATATATTTTTCTGCTATAAGATTTATTTTTTATTTAACTTTTGGTTTCAACTTTAGGGGCCTGTTTGGCAACGGCTGCAACGGCTGAAAAGCCTGAAAAGACTGAATTTGCAGAAGTGAAAGTGTTTGGTAATATATTGACTAATATGGCTTATTGAATGTAGAATTACCATAACGGGTATAAGCTTATTTGTGTTAAATGTATGGATAGGAACTATGCTAGCAAATTATTTTTACTTAATTAGGTGATTATAAGATCACTTAATTATCTAATTACTTTGGAAAATTTGCTCTTACTCTTACGTTGAAAATACCAAAATTATTTTAGCCCTTATAGCATTATACGTATTGCACTTTATTTATAGATCTCAGAACTAATTATTAGTTATATTGAAGAGTTGTTTTGGTAATTATTTATAATCAAACATTTGAAATAGAAGTTGTGGTTCTGGTTCTGGAGCAAGAAACGTACGTAGATGCATCCAGGCCAATAACCTACAATTTTGGTGCAACGAATTACGAAGCACGGGTAGAATAAAAGAAGGATAGATCAGTAATTACTTTCCCAAACAGTACTATAATAACTTTCAGCCGAAAAAGGAGGTCATGGCTTGCTTTTTTGGCTGAAAATAAAAATAAGCCATAACAGCCCATCTCACGAGTGTTTAGCATTTTTTTTTTGCATTTTAAGGCTTTTCAGCCATTTTTTGGTCCTCCAAACGGCCACTAGATGATTACAGAAAATGGGCGAGTACGAGAAAAGAAATCAAGTATGTGAGTTTCTTTCTCATAGTTTTTATGATTGGCTAACTTGAAGGCACTTGCTAGTGTCCCAATGGAAGTATGAGAAAAGTTTATCCATATTTTATTGTATCTACTTATCTTTTGCCTTAAAACATATGTAACCTTAAAATGCAGAAAATTTTCTCTGATTCTCTAAAGCCCCCAGCATGCAGGTATGCCCCTGTAATCTAGTTATAGTGACATGTGAATAGATTGTGATCCATCTTAATGTGAGTTTCTGATAGAAGCAAATTTATTCTAATGCCGTATCTATTCACAGGTTATAGTCACTACAGATATCTGGCTGTACTATAGATCCCATGTGAGTTTCTAGCCTTTTATTGTGTAAAGCCTAATGCTAAGCAGCAACATTTCCATATGAGAAATTACTAGCTAATAGTAACACTACAAAAATGCTCAAGGGACATTGAATTCTGTAAAAGTTAAAAGCAGATGAGAAATGACAGACTTGCGAAGTTTTATGATCTTAGATGACTTAATTGGTGCAAGAAATATCATGTTTAGTCTTCTGGTTCACTGAATGAGAAATTACTAAGCAATTTATATTTGGTAGCAATCTAACTGATTCTTGTTACTTTTTATGCTGCTTTGTAATTATCGAGTCTTCTTCCGTGCTCACTTTTTCTGTAATGCAGCTAACACTTGGAACTGATGTTGCTATGAACACTCATGTTTGTTTTGCTTTTCTTTGTTTTGTGCTGTAATTTAGAAATGGCAGGTTTCCTTTTCTGAAGTCAAACACTGCAAATACATCTTGTATTCTTTAAAATCAAAGGATTGCTTTGGAAGTCTTTCATTCTAGTAACTTCTGCCCGTTAAGAAGATGACCCAATAAAGACGTTAATCATTCGGTATTGAGGAGCTGGAGCTGAGTCTGTTACCATGTTGTATTCTTTTATAAGGTTGTAAAATGATGTTCATAGTTATAAAAACCATCTATGTAATCTACAATTTCAGTAAAATAGACTTGTTTTAGACTATTTGAGCTGTAAAAACAGGTCATGAAATAGCAGTGATGATATTTGTGTTAATATATGCCTTACAGATTTGCATTCACCTTGTGGGACGGTGGCAATGATATATTTGTTGCTAGATATGTACGTAGCTAAGTAGTTAATTGTGAAATTGTGATACATATTTAATCATATATATATTTTGAAAGGGGGCAAATTTTTGCATAATGATGATGACTAATCGCTTATTGTTAAAACTTATCTCTCAAAACAATTGTAACTAAAACAACTATCATTAATGACAAAATAAGTAATTTAAATATGATAATCTTGGTGTCCCTCTAATTAACTGATGTTGGGCTGTAATCAAGTGAATTGTCACTATAATATACATTTTGGTGACAATTAAAAAAAATTGTCACTTATGGCAATAGTTATTGGTGACGAAATTCATATTTAGATGACAAAAATAATGATATAAAAGTGACAAATTTGGCGTCACTAAAAGTGAAGAGAAAGCGTGACAAAGAGCAAAAGTGTCACAAAAATTGCTATATAATGACGAATTCGAAATTTGTCATATTATACTTTTTACCACGGAGCTACAGTGACGATCACTGTAACGATCATTATTTGTCATAAAAAAGTTTTTGTGACAAAATTTGAAGTTTATATGACAACTTTTGTTGTCATATTTTGTCAAAATTCTTGTAGTGATAAAAGTCTATTGATCTAAAAACAAATCGATGAATATGTATCTTATAAAGCGGGAGAGATACGGCTTACCGAGAGCTCTCTCGGTTCGCAGTACCCGTGTGCGTGCGTTGGGGTAGTGGTTTAGTTACCACTGCCCCCCCCCCCCCCCTCCCACTGTTTAAAAAAAAAGCGGGAGAGATAAGAGTACACATTAATTATTGGATATAAATGTGGGGGGCACTCTTATAGATAAGAGTGCTAAATAGTATTAATTCAACATTGTGTATAAAACTTTGTTAATGAAATTACTAAGAGTTATAGGTCTTAATTTTGAAAATAGAGAAGCACTAGTACGTATTCCACCCGTATGAGATAAATGTCAAATGTATAAATACATTTATCACACATATGAGATAAATCATAAATGACTTTTTTGCAGTTTTTTATTAAATACATTTAATAAGTACACACATTACAAATTATAAAGACCTTCTAAATGACTTTTTTTGCAGTTTTTTATATCAATTGTCGCTACATATCACGAATTTTAATTTCGACAGACTAATAACATACTTGATGATTTAATTGTTTGCCTACTGACCTGATTGCAAAACAGGAACAAATCCATCCCCATGGGCAACAAACAATTAGAAAATAGAAGAAAAGAAATCCAAAGTACAGAAGCAATATCAACCTAATGTTAGCAGTATTCCAATCCTTTCTTGCAAAAGGACAATTCAATAATTAAAGAGAACCAAACATTGAATTTAACAATATTGAATCATTAACTATGAGAGAATAATACATCCTCATTCAACTCTAATAATAACTCCCCAAAATGCAGACCTTACCCATAATCATATTGTATGAACAAGACATGTCTTTCTTTTATCCACAGTTGTAATTATATATGCCATGAAAAAAGCATATCATAAAAGATATAACAAAGCGACCAACTTAAATTCAACATGGTCAAAGTAAGTATAGAAACTCAATGCCGCTTCTTCTGTGCTATTTACATATAGTAATAAAAGGATGATTTTTCTAAATAAAGAAGATGCATACACATATCCAACATAAATGACATGGTTCATTGTAAGAGAGAGAAAAAAGAAGGCATGTCGTGTTTTTGAACCCATCAGTGTCTCAATAGTCTTTGTGATCACCATCCAGTGTTCCATACTTGTTGTCTCTAGCACAAATCATCATCGTCCAACGAAAGTGAGCTATTTTACATAAAGATCATAAGAAGTAACCAACAAAGTAAATGAATGTGTCTACATGCACTAACAGTTCAGCTAAAAGTGAACAAAAGAAACTGTTATGGTCACATTAAAAGTTTAGAAAGCACGCTACTGCTAAATACTAACATGGATCGTTTGCAAAAGCCCTTCTTAACATCTATTTGGAACAAATTTGAGAGTGCTTATAGCTCACAACCTTGTTCATGCTTAAAATTTTCAATCTTCCCTAGAAGAATCATTAGTAAACAGTGTCTTGGCCAGTCCTATACCTAGCCCATTCCTAACCCGAACCTCCCTCTCTCTATGTACTTGGCAGCCCTTTTACGCATGACCAATATGAACCTGGAACATTAGATGACTACTCTAAACTTAATGTTAACACTACTCTATAAGCATTATTTAAAAAATAAATCCAAAGCAGAAAATATTCTATTTTCAGACAACAAATTGAATAATAAATACGAAGTATGAAACTTTATAGACATGAGGTAATTGAAATTTCCTATACTTGGATTTTTTTTAATTTTAAAATTACAAATGTAATTCCAAGACACTTTGAATTGACTATGTAATGGATGTGGCTTGCTAAACATTTCCTTAACCGTAGCGTCCTCCAAACCACACAACTTTTTTTAATGTAGGTATTAATAGAAGAAATTCATCCACTCCATATGGAACTGGTGAACTCTTGCAGGAGGTGATGTTCGATCAGGGATGAGGAAATGGCTAGTGAGAGGGATTCTCCCTTTAGTATATAGGATTAGAAGCACTCATTGTTTACGTATGATTAATAAAGACACATGTACATTTTGTATGATGTTGTGTTTGTTTGGTTCTACTCAAATAAAAAGCTATTTAAATTTCCTGGAAAAAGGCCGAAGTTGGAAGCATGATAATCAATAGTTAATAAAGAAAAATGGAAGATTGAATTAGAATTACCTGATTTTAAATAACGATTTATGGAAAAGCTAAGCATGTGTATCACATTTGGAGCTAATCTTAAGTAAAACATCAAAGTAGTAGCAGTAGAATTAGTAATCCTATTATGGAAAACTGGAAAACTGGAAAATTGGAAAACAGAAAACAGGAAAACTGGAAAATAGAAAACAGGAAACGTGTTACCAAAGAAATTGCTGGAAAACTGGAGAAAGGAAAAAAGAAAAACGTGTTTACCAAATCGTTTTCCAAAACGAAAAAATGAGACATGTCTCTCTTTTCCTTAATGATTTGGAGAAGTGACTTTTACTAGTTTTCCAAATTTGGAAAACGCAGATGCTACAGTGCCGCTGCAATGAATTTTCATACTTACACCTAATGGTGGGTCCGGTCCCGCTTCGATGTCGATTCCATTCTGGTACCTCCATCCTTGTACCTTACCCCTACCCTACCCCCACCCCGCGTACCCATTTTTCCCTATAATGACCCTACCTCACCCCCTACCTCGGCCCCACCCCGATCCACCCTACCCTACCGCCACCCCATACCACCTCGACCCCACCCCGACCCACCCTACCCCACCCCTCGTATATTATCCCTTACCCCTACCTTACCCCTTACCACATGCCCCCTACCTCGGCCCCATCCCACCACCATCCTACCCCCACCCTAACCTTCCCCTACCTCGGCCCCACCCGAATCCCAGGCCCACCCAACCGCCATCCTAGCTATCCCAACTCCCTACCCTACCCCTACCTTACCCCAACCCCCAACCCTACCCACTACCCCCCACCCTTACGGCCATCCTACCCCTTCCCTACCTCGACCCCACCCTGGTCTCACCCTACCGCCATACGATCCCAACTTCCTACCCTACCCCTACCTTACCCCAACCCCTACCCACTACCCCACCCTTACCCCTAACCACGACCCTAACCCACCCACTACCCCCACCCAACCCCTACACCTTACCACCCCACCCCGATCATACATCACCCCCACCCATATCTTCCCTACCCCGACCCCTATGAGTAGGTATAGGTGGGTATGAAGGGTTGTGGGGGAGTATGGGTAGAGTGTAAGATCGTGGTAAGGGTAGGGGTAGGGGTCAAGGGTGTGGAATTGGAGAAGTGGGTGAAAAAATTGATGAACATGTTTTTCAGATTTGAAAATGGAAAACTAAAAAATAGAAACAGAAAATTGGAGATAAAACTGAAAAATAAAAACAGAAAATTGGAGAATGAAAAACAGAAGTAGAAAACAGGAAAATATCTCTGTTAGTAAACTGGCCGTTAGCATTCTAGAGGGACAATTCCCATGGTGAGGAGGAAACACATGTGAGGGAGACTATTTCAGCAAGCATTGAAAGCATTATATCTTTATTTAGCTCTAAACCTCTAAAACAGAAGCTAGGAAGGACAAATCATTTGCAAAAAGCATCGCCATACCTTTTAAAAAAAAAGATGCTTAACCTTGTTTTGAAGTGGAATTCTGCACTTACGGTGTTTTGTTTAGGATTACAAACAACTAAGTTCATTTTATAAACAAAAAAGGAAGAATATTTGCAGATAACTTGCCATCCTTTGTAACAACAACTGCTGAAATTTCATTAAAAAGACATATACCATGAACTGAAGCAACTGAAAAATACACGAAGCAGTTCAAGAGAAACATGCTTTCATTTTTTTCATCATATCTAATCAGTAATATCTATATATCCACACATACATATAGTGAAAGCATAGGAAGAAAGTCCAAGAGAAACATGCTTTCATTTTTATGCCTTTTTTCATATCTAATCAATCACATGTATATATCAACACACGCATTTAGTGAAAGAATAGGATGCGATACATGGTACTCTGCTTTTGTTATGTTTGAGTTATATGTTCAGGCCATGAGCATCTGGCCATCTGCTAATGAGTGTGTGTAATTTATTTGTGTTAAAGTATAGACAATGATTTTAGGTATTCTATTTGTGTGTAATTTATAAATTTTATACTATTATGAAATACTGTTTTGGAGAACATGCTCATATAATTTTCATATTTTAAATAATTCTGTATTAAAAGATATCATTGCTCAAACTTGACCATCATTGACCAAGAAAATTCAAATTCGGCAATCTTTTTGCCCTGTGTTAATAATATAACTCTTTAGTTGTGCAAATGAGTAACACTACAAGAAACGGCGGGATTGACACGGAATTTGGCACGGACTTATCAATTTTTCGTGCCAAATAGCTCGTGCCAAAGTGTTTTTGGCACGGATTTGGCGTATCCCTGTCAAAATCCGTGCCAAATCAGTGCCAAAATCTCTGCCAATCCAGTGTTTTTTTGTAGTGGTATATAATCTGTCACATTATTTGAGAAGTGAGATGGTCTTAAATTGTTCACTCCAATAAGTATATTAAACTTAAAATTAACTTGTAACCAACTTGACAATTTGGTTTCCTAGATTGCAAAATCTTCATCAGCCACCGAGATTCAAAACTTTGAGAAAACATATTTTCCTTAGGACCTGTTTACTAACAGAGATATTTTCCTGTTCTTACTTCTGTTTTTCGTTCCCCAATTTTCTGTTTTTATTTTTCAATTTTTCTATCTCCAATTTTCTGTTTCTATTTTTTAGTTTTCCATTTTCAAATCTGAAAACATGTTCATCAATTTTTTCACCCAATTCTCCAATTCCACACCCTTGACCCCTACCATGATCTTACACTCTACCCATACTCCCCACAACCCTTCATACCCACCCATACCTACTCGTAGGGGTCGGGGTAAGGAAGTTATGGGTGGGGGTAGGGGTATGGTCGGGGTGGGGTGGTAAGGTCTAGGGGTAGGGGGTTGGGTGAGGGTAATGGGTGGGTTAGGGTTGTGGTTAGGGGTAAGGGTGGAGTAGTGGGTAGGGTTTGGGGTAAGGTAGAGGTAGGGTATGGAGTTGGGATAGGATGGCGGTAGGGTGGGGGCCGAGACCAGGGTGGGGCTGAGGATGGGAAGGGGTAGGGGTGGCGGGTAGGATGGCGGTAAGGGTGGGGGTAGTGGGTAGGGTAAGGTAGGGGTAATGGGATAGGATGGTGGTAGGGTGGGGCCGAGGTAGGGGAAGGGTAGGGTGGGGGGGTAGAATGGTGGTTGGATGGCGGAAGGGTGGGGTAGGATGGCGGTGGGGTGGGGCCGAGGTAGGGGCATGTGGTAAGGGGTAATATACGGGTGGGGGTAGGGTAGGGTGGGTCGGGGTGGGGTCGAGGTGGTAGGGGGGTGGCGATAGGGTAAGGTAGATCGGGGTGGGGCCGGGGTAGGGGCATGTGGTAGGGGGTGGGGTAGGGTCATTATAGGGAAAAATGGGTATGCGGGGTGGGGTTGGGTGGGTAAGGTAGGGTAGGGTAGGGTAGGGTAGGGGTAAGGGGTACGGTACGAGGATGGAGGTACCGGAATGGAATCGACATCGAAGCGGGACCGGACCCACCACTAGGTGTAAGTTTGCAAATTCATTGCAGCGGCATTGTAGCATCTGCGTTTTCCAAATTTGGAAAACTTGTAAAAGTCACTTCTCCAAATCATTAAGGAAAAGAGAGACATGCCTCATTTTTTCCGTTTTGGAAAACGATTTGGTAAACACGTTTTTCTTTTTTCTTTTCTCCAGTTTTCCAGGAATTTCTTTGGTAATTACGTTTCCTGTTTTCCAGTTTTCCAGTTTTCTGAAAAACTGAAAAATATCTCTGTTAGTAAACAGACCCTAAATAACCTATGTGAGAATAACCGACTGGGCATTTTTCTCAAGAACATTAATTAGCCCTTTTAATGTATAGATATCATTGGAACACGGAACACCCCCTGATTTGATCCGATTCGTTAAAACAAAGTTACAGTTTTTATAATTTTCATCATCCACCAGCACCAAAAACATTTAGAAAATATGAATAACTACGGTAAAAATAATCAACTCATCAATTTTATTAAGATCAAACAAATTAGGCAAGAGTAAGTCGTTTTAAAGATGATTGAATTCAACCCTAATCCGTTTCAAACTTTCAACTTTAGTCTAGAGCGTAGACAACGAAATTTCATATCTTAATCATAATATTGAACCGTGTTTATGACGAAATTTTGACACAGAGGCTGTCATTAAAATTGATGAGGATGGGTGAAACTGAAAAGAATGGAGGAGACGATGGAGATGGACGAAGGCGGAGAAGATCGAGGAACATAGGAATTAGATGAGACCGGGAAACAGAACGAACGGTTGAGGCATTAAAGAGATTGAACGGTTGAATTATGAGGGGATAAGGGTCAGATAGGGCCTCGAACTTGAAAAAAAATGTCAAATAAGACCATATTTAGGATGCTCTATCCGGCCGACGCCATTTGAGGTGGTTCTCGGTGGAATTTTTTGATGAAATTTTTTGAGAATCTTATTCATTAAGTCTAGTTTACTCATATCAAATTTGAACTAACAATTCAATCGGGAAGACATTCAAATGAATTCATGAAGATAACTGCTCTTTTAACGGTACAGTTATCTTCAAGAATTCATTTGAATGCCTTCCCGATTAAAGTTTTAGTTCAAATTTGATATGAGTAAACTAGACTTAATGAATAAGATTCTCAAAAAAATTCATCAAAAAATTCTACCGGGAACCACCCCAAATGGCGTCGGCCGGATAGAGCATCCTAAATATGGCCTTATTTGACATTTTTTTTCAAGTTCGAGACCCTATCTGACCCTTATCTCAATTATCAGAGCTCCGCTAATGTTCTAATTTTCACTGTGACTAACGTCAAATTGAAAAAGAAACCGAAGAAATGGTTGATAATGAGGAAGAAGAAAGAATAAAATCAAGGAAGATGAGAGAAATTTCTTGAAAAAATGGAGTAATTATTTATAATTACACGGTGTATTGATTAGGGGAGAGAAGCGGGAAAAGTTGCGGGAAAGGGATTCTTCTTTAGGTATAATATAGGATAGGATATGATTAAAAAAGAAACTCAAGATTGATAATGAGGAAGAAGAAAGAAGAAAATCAAGGAAGATAAGAGAAATGTCTTGTAAAAAAGATGGAGTAATTAATTATAATTACATGGTGTGTAGGATAGGATTAGGTTCCAAATTTAAAATTGATTTTCGTGCATCTCCTCTGATCTCACGAGGATTGTTTCCTTAAGAAAAATGTTTTCCTTCAAACAAATAAAAAGAATATTTTTTAATATATGCAAGGAAACATTTTTATATCATTTTCATACAAAGAGGACTGAAAATATATAAGAAGATCCGAGCACATTAAGAAGAACACATCAAGTCATGATCTAGCACATTTAAGAGAGTCGAGTTCAAATGAAAGAATCCACCTTCAAAGGGAAAGATACAACAAAGGAGAGTTTGACCGACAAGGAGAGCTTTTAAATGTCATAAAGTTGTGGCAGCTCTTAGACATCCCTATCAATTACAAAGGTCGTGCATAGACCAGTTCAGACCAGATCACCAAATTACAGTCCAATTAAAAACATCCTTATTAGTTCTATCCCTTGTAATTCAATTGTTTTTATTGTATTGGTGTTAAGATGAACATTGAAAATGTTTTCTTCCTAGGGTTGGTGTGTGAAGTGAGAGCTTTATTGTAAAGCCAAGAGACTCCTTACCCACAAGGTAAGGTAGTGTGAACTCTACCTAGAAAGGTTAGAGTTGGGGTGGCTAAAGGGTAAACCAGGAGTGTTTATCTTGTAATTTGTTTAAAGGCTTTTAGTGAAGAGTTTTTCAAATGCCTCCAAGGGAGGTCGATGTTTTTTAATGTCTATCGAGCCAAGGGATTTTTCGTTGTTAAATTTTTGTGTGCTTTAATTTATGTTTTCCCTTGCCCCGCACTAGAACTTGGCGAAAAACTATCATAGTTCTACACACATAATTTACTCTTCTCTTGTGTGATTCAACCGGTTCATCAATTAGTTTGTATTGATATTTTTGTAATTTTTATCGGAAACAACTAATTATATGTAATATTGAAATATACTACTTCGTCCCTTACAATTTTGACAATTTTTCTTTTTTGGATGTCACACTAACTTTGTCACTTTCCCTTTTAAATAAAGAATTTGTGATTCAAGGTTAATTCTCTTTTTTCTGCACAAACCTCAATTACACAGTCTTTACTTTATAAATTCTCATGCCACTCAAACTTGACAAAGTTTTAACCGACATAGGGAGTACTATACTTATTTTTAAAATATGTAATTCACTCATAGATTGGACTATCTCTAATTAAGGTAATGCATTTCTTCATGAGATTTTTTATGTTTTTCATATTAAGTCATTAGGTTTTGGTTCAAATAAGAACACGATCTTATGAGAGAAATGAGAACGAATCTGGACCGTTAGATTTGTTTCAAGTGAAATTCAGTGTGCATTAGATAAAACTGTAATGTGCATTAGGTGAAATTGAAATGTGCATCACAAAGGGTACGATAGAGTGGCATTATGTGCAGTTGAATTGTGCATTACGTGAAATTGAAATGTGCACTAGGTGAAGCTGCAATGTGCAGAATAAAAAGTACGATGTGATGTTATTTTTGCACTTTGTTTTCGCACATATCAGTTTAATCTAATGCACACTTGAGTTTAAATTTTTATTTTTCACATTTCAATATCATTTAATGCACATTTTAGTTTCATGCACAATTTTTCTCCTAGTCATTAACCATGGATCTGCTTTTATCTATAATCATCGTCATGCTCTATATATATTATCTTCCCAATGACGGTGTTGGTGATTCACCCCTTCAGGAACCACGTTTTTTCAATGTGATTCGTATATAGATGGAACAAGTCCCCGTGTACGTGACTACTTCTCTAACAGGATTCAATAAGAGATCATATCGAATCAACTAATAACTTTCCTCTTATTTTCTTTATGTTTTTCGTTTAATTCAGATCAAAGCATATTGCCATGTGGGTTAACATCCCTAATTGGTTAACAATATGCTCAATTCTACTTATATAAGAACGATTTATGGTATGGGAACTTAATGGTTTATTTATTCGTTATGTGCAGTTGTAATATTTATTCATGATTTATGTTTACTATCTAGTTTATTGACAACCTTATTGTTGATTAACAAAGTGGCTTTAATTTTCTAGAGTCTAGACACGTACACAAATTAGAACTGAAAACTATATGTATGTATGTTGTGTGGAAGAATTGAAGTTAGTGGAATAATGTTTTTGTTCGTAGGATGGGGGACCTCTATCGCATTTTCTTCCGCAGTAGGTCATCAAGAATAATTAACTTTACTTTTGATGGAAAAATAGTATAAAATGGCGAGTTTAGTCAGATAAAGTCCCGAGTTTAATCACAAATCACCAGACAAACCACCAAATGCAAGAACAAATAAAATAGAAACAATAATTAGAAATAAAATATTAATGCAAAAAGTAGAGAAAGAAAGACTTAGCGTAAGATCGTCCGTTAACCGGACTGGCCTTGAAGAAAGATAGCCCCCGTATCCCGATAGCTACTCGGACGAGACTGGCCAACTCGCTCCCAGGATAATCCTACCTCAGTTTCAGTCCTTTAGCTTGCTTGACAGAAACACTTCGACCGTTGCTCGATTGCCAATAAAAGAGAAGAACCCACAATAGGAGAAGAATACAATAAGTATAGATATACTTGATATATAATATCAGTATGGCTTCTCAATGATAATCAAAGAATTTGGAATAACTCTACTAAGTGGAATTCTAAGGAATATCCCACGTAGTATGGATGTGTGTATATGCTATTCTCCAAGAGTAAGAATAATAGAGTGCTTCGGTATATAGAAAAAAAAAACTAATACTACGAACGTGAGTAGAATGTATATACTTGGAAATCAGAATATATGGATAGAGTCTGGGTCACAAAGTTTAAATGGCCCTATAATATTGCCACGAGCCGAGCTAATCGGATCAAACCAACTAAGTATGACTTAGCACTTTATAATTTCAAATTTTAAATTCAAAGTGCACTTTGACATACAACTTGGTCAACATGCAATATTACTTCGTGCAATTCAACTTTTGTAGGCTTTAATTTTATTAAAGATCATTCCAGAATTTTGTCCCCAAAAAATGAATGACCCGCTTTTGACTTGAAGTATGCGTATACTAGCACACCGGTTGGTTGGTCTAATCAAGTCACATTATATGATACTTGAACATTATTCCTTATCATATAAAAGTGTCATTTATTTTAAATATTGGACAATAAATTCATCAATTCAATACATCATTACTTTTACAACTTTTACAACTATGAATTCTTGTCATTAAATGAAATCAATCCAAACATGTAAGTTGTTCACTAATGTATAATAACCCACCTTCAATTCATATATTATACATATTATCTTAGTACTCAAAAAAGAAAACTAAAGAAATAACATTTATATCATCATATTTCCAACAACTTTTATACCTACACAAATGTTAAACATAATTGGAAAAATGATGGCGTGCTGGAATTATAATTTTCACTAGTTTTACTAAATTCACAAAATGTGATAAATTGGAAATGATGTAGTATCATTCATCTTTTTGGGTAAGCGGAGACGGCGCAACATCGCCTATTTTTCTTTCATAATTAATCAAATGAGGTTGGAAAGCTCTAAGAAATATAATGTATGACAAAGTAGAATCATTGATAGAAATATAATGTATATCAAGTGATAAATTATGACCAGAGCCAGCTAAGTAGTCAGCAACCTGATTGCCTTCCCGATATGTGTTTAGCCTTATTCATCCAGTCTCATTTCAACAGCTCACGGAAAAGGTGAACTTAGAAGAGTGTCGATTTGTGATCTCACATACCCCAGCAGAACTTGTTGGATTGCAGCTTGTATATACACTCATATTTCCCATACCCTTTCTCCCAAGCCAACTGCAATCCTGTTACAACAGCTCTAAATTCACCTTAGTGATCGAGCAGATCCTCGGGTACATTCATGCTATATAATGTCAAGAAACGACCATCAGTATCGCAGAACAATCCTCCTGCAGCTGCTCATATGGTCTCGGGAATAATAGACTCATCGTTATTAAGAGTAACCCACTCAAATGGTGGTGACGGCCAAGAGACATCCACCAGTGTCTTGGCGGGTGAACCAGTAGTATTAATGGACTAGTCACGTATCAAAGCCTCCCTAATAATCTTGGCCCATAGTCCTGATACGTTGTGCCGGAGTCTTGGGAGTCGTGCGAATATTGGTGAAAAGAAACTCATTTCTAGTCTTCCATAGAGACCAACAGGAAACCCATAGAGAAGGTTACTGGTCCACTCCTTCAGGTGGTGATTTATCCAAGGGAACAATGGAGAATCCCAATTCATGTGATTGTAAGAAGAATAGGCAAGGTGCGTCCAATTTTTGACCGCGAATGGATAGTCCCTGAATACATGCGGGACAATTTCAGGTGCTTGTTGACACCGTTTTCAGGTATGAAGTTCATGAGGAATGAATTGCGGAATAAGATTTGCGATCCATGGTTGAATGATTGCTTAGTCGCATATGTTGAGAGAGGTGTTTTTGGTACTACTAGTGATGATTCTATTATATAATATTTCCAACAAATGAAACCTAAGAGGGTACATATGTAGAATTGTACATAGAATGAATTTTATATGTAATTTTGTGCATTATATTATCTTAATGTTTTGATTTTGTACGTTAACTATGAAACATTATGCTTTTTTAATATTTTAGTTTTTTTTATAAATGTTACATTAATATTAGTGTTACATTAGGGTATGGACCCCATGGTTCTTACTTCTACGTTAGGGTAGGGACCCCATGGTTCTTACTTCTATGTTAGGGTAGGTCGAGACCTCATGGTCTTCTGAATCCAAGGGTAGGGACCCCATGATTCTTACTTCTATGTTAGGGTAGGGGCCCCATGGTTCCCCGAATCCACCAATGTTCTTACTTCTATTTAGGATGTGCAGTTTTTTTCTTCAAAATTGTTCATTGTTCACCACCCGTTGCGGCTTTCCATCAAACTTGTTTTGTAACTTGCTACTAATTGGTCCTCAAACGGCCTTTATGATTGGTAAGGGTTATTCTTTCTCAAAAATATGTGAATTGATTTTTCTGTTCTTTTAAATCTTGGGACAATGTTAGTCCAAACTAACACACTAGCAAGAATTCATACATACTGTATGAGAGAACACAGGCTAATAAATAAACTTAAAATGTTTCTGTCAAAAAAATAAATAAATAAACTTATAATATGAAGAATTATGATTAGTCAACGAATCATTTGGGGTTGGCATGTTCGTGATACCCATGAGTCATGACAGCCCCCCTTATTAAGATATATTATGTTTAATTAATTTAGATTTAATATATCTGCTATTATTGCATAACCCATCTACCACGCACATGCTATTTAGGAAGTAGGAAGTTTCCTTGTATGGTCCATGCACATGCAAGTCATGTCCTTCATATTATGCCTCTCATGTAATATATATATATACATACGCAGGATGTGATAAAAAAAAAGGAGAAGTTCTATATTCTTATATTAATATCTTTCTTCTCACTATCTTAGTTTCTATATTTATTCATCAAATTTTATCATGGTATCAGAGCCGAAATTCTGGATTAGTATTTTTTTTCCATAATATTTTTTATATATAGCTCAATTTTGACGGTTGATGATCTAACCGTTAGAATGAATCATGAGGCTATGGTTTGTCCTTTTTTTCATGCTCACGTGAATATGGCATATAATTTGTCATATGACCGTCCTTGGATAATTGACTCCGGAGCAAGTGAACATATTACTTGTATCAATGATAATCTTTTCGATATCATCAATCACACACCAGAGCAAACAGTTAGGATTCCAAACGGCGAATCAGTTCCGGTTCATTCTGTTGGAAGTTTGTACTTACCCAATGGGCTCCGGCTTAAACGTGTTCTGTATATTCCGATGTTCCGGTGTAACCTTCTTTCAGCCAGTCGCCTTACAAGTGATCTAAATTGTACATTAACATTTTTCCCAGATTTCTGTATTTTACAGGATTTATCGTCGGGAAAACTGATTGGCATGGGTAAATTTCATGATGGGCTGTACTATCTGGAATCCCAAAGGAGTGAGGGAGAGGCAATGTCGGTCTCTATTACCTCTGATTTATGGCATCAACGTTTGGGACATGCATCCGATGGAAAAATACAACATATTAGTTCTCTCAATGGATTTCGACGAAACAATAATTTTTGTGATTCCTGTATTCGAGCTAAGCAGACCAGATTGCCCTTCTCTAAAAGTGCCATTAGGACAACACGCTGTTTTGAATTGATACACTGTGACATTTGGGGACCTTATAGATGTGATTCAACCTCTGGAGCACGGTATTTTCTATCTATTGTTGATGATTTTACTAGAGGTGTGTGGGTTTATTTAATGAAAAATAAATCTGAAGTTCCTCAACTCTTAATTCATTTCTGCAATATGGTTGATACTCAATTTGAACAAAAGGTCAAACGAATACGGGCTGATAATGGTGTAGAATTTCAAACCAACAATTTACTTGATTATTATGGGCGCACTGGAATATTATTAGAAACATCATGCACAGACACGCCACAACAAAATGGAGTTGTAGAGCGTAAGCACAGACATATTTTGGAAATAGCAAGAGCTTTGCGTTTCCAGTCTGGGTTACCTATTGATTTTTGGGGAGAGTGTATTCTGACTGCTGTTTACATTATTAATAGGCTTCCCTCACCTATCATTAACAATAAAAGTCCTTTTGAAATGCTTTTTGGGAAAGTGCCTAACTATGATCATTTGCGAGTATTTGGGTGTTTGGTATATGCACACGACAATAAACGAAAAGATAAATTCGGCGAAAGGGGGAGTCCTTGCATATTTATCGGTTATCGAAATGGTCAAAAAGCTTATAAAGTGTTTGATTTGCAAAAACATACCACTTATAGCTCTCGGGATGTAACTTTTTATGAAAGTAAATTCCCATTCAAAATTAATCTTGGCCAAGAGCTTGATTTTTCAACGATGGTTGATAAGGTTTATCAAACATTGAGCTATGATCATTCTACATCCCAGCCGCACACTTCATATGGCCGGCCTACTCACTGTCCTATTATCACTAACGGCCAGCCGACTGGACAAAGAGAGCAAGGCCCCACACCGGTAGAGCCAGGCAAGCAGCTCCCTGTTGACTCTCCAAATAATGTGCAGCCGCAATCACTTGGGCAGCCGCACCAGCCATATGGAGAGCCCCCTTGCGGACAAATTCCAGTTGTTGTACCACATGGAGAGCCACATCAATCTCATGGGGAGCTGCACCAGTTGTATGGGCAGAATTCTAATGGGACCTCATCAGCAAAAACGGCCCAGACACTACAGAGAAAGTCACAAGCTCCTGCTGCTTCACAAAAGGACACTACACCTGCAGCACTTCAGGGCCCCACTTCAGAAAATATTATTGAGCTGCAAGATGATATCCCCATCCTACCTACCGAGCAACTTCCAAATTTGTTTGACAATTCTTCACATGACACAGTTCAGGAAGGTCCACTTGCCCCAACAGTTCTAGCTCCATCAATTGAACGTCCTATTCAACCAAGAAGAAGTGACCGGAATTACAAACTGCCAAAGCATCTTGATAATTATGAGACTGATTTGCCTCCCTCACTCAATCATTCACAGAATGCCGCCCATTCGGCTAGCTCGAGGGTATATGATCTCTCTAATTTTATTAGCTATGAAAATTTTTCTGCCACTCATAAAGCATATTTAGTCGCCATCACTTCACGTGATGAGCCCAAATATTTTAAGCATGCAGTACAGGATCCATTATGGCGTGAGGCCATGCAAAAGGAAATTACTGCCTTAGAAGAAAATGAAACTTGGAGTTTAGTCAAATTACCACCCGGAAAGAAGGTTGTGGATTCTAAGTGGGTTTATAAAATTAAATATAAACCTAATGGCGATGTGGAGCGTTACAAAGCTCGGTTGGTGGGTAAGGGCTACACACAAGTTGAGGGAATTGACTTTCACGAAACTTTTGCGCCAGTAGCAAAACTTGTCACAGTACGATGTATATTAGCTGTAGCAGCCAAAAATCAATGGGCAGTGCATCAGTTAGATGTCAACAACGCATTTCTTCATGGTGATCTTTCTGAGGATGTCTATATGCGGATGCCCCAAGGATTTGCAAAGAGCGGCGACACACGAGTTTGCAAGTTACGAAAATCCCTCTATGGATTACGCCAAGCTTCACGAAATTGGTACCACAAATTTACTCAGGCTCTCACCGGGATTGGATTTCGCCAATCTCAAGCTGATCATTCCTTATTTATTTTTCAACAAGGTGTCATTCACACTTTTGCTCTTATCTATGTTGATGATGTCCTATTAGTTGGCAACAACACCCCTCACATTGATATTGTGAAAAGGCATTTGGATTCCAAATTTAGTATCAAAGACTTGGGAACACTAAAATATTTTCTGGGCATTGAAGTTGCTCGTTCTCCCGATGGTTTTGTCTTGAGTCAGCGGAAATACACTCTTGACATTTTGGAAGAGAGTGGTCTCTTAGCTGACCGCCCTAGTCAGTTCCCCATGGAGCAAAATTTAAAGCTCCGCCCTGATGATGATAGCCCTCTTGTGGATGCCTCCTCCTATCGCCGATTAATCGGACGTCTCTTATATCTCACAGTAACTCGACCAGACATTGTTTATTCTGTTAGTCAATTAAATCAATTCCTCAGTAAACCAAAGCAGACGCATCTTGATGCCGCCATACGTGTACTGCGCTACTTGAAACAAACACCGGGTCAAGGCATATTTTTATCATCAGATAATGACTTCACTTTAAAAGGTTACTGTGATGCAGATTGGGCAGGATGTGCCTTCACCCGTAGATCCAGCACAGGTTACTTCATCACCCTTGGGAGCTCACCCGTCTCTTGGCGGACAAAGAAACAATCTGTTGTCTCTCGTTCTTCCGCTGAAGCAGAATACCGTGCCATGGCTGTCACGGTCAGTGAAATTTTGTGGCTACGATGGCTATTACAAGATCTTATGGCTCCTCAAAAGGGTCCCACGCCCCTTTATTGTGACAATCAAGCAGCTCGACACATTGCTCTCAACCCGGTTTTTCACGAACGCACCAAACATGTGGAAATAGACTGTCACTTTGTGCGAGAAAGGGTTGCTAGTAATGAGATTCAACCATTGTTTATATCCACAACAAATCAAGTTGCCGACATATTCACCAAATCACTTGGTGCAGATTGCTTTCAATTTCTGAGGAGCAAGTTGGGTGTTCGTAATCTTCACACTCCACCTTGAGGGGGAGTATTAAGATATATTATGTTTAATTAATTTAGATTTAATATATCTGCTATTATTGCATAACCCATCTACCACGCACATGCTATTTAGGAAGTAGGAAGTTTCCTTGTATGGTCCATGCACATGCAAGTCATGTCCTTCATATTATGCCTCTCATGTAATATATATATATACATACGCAGGATGTAATAAAAAAAAAAAAGGAGAAGTTCTATATTCTTATATTAATATCTTTCTTCTCACTATCTTAGTTTCTATATTTATTCATCAAATTTTATCACCCCTAACATCGAAATCTATCACGAACGGTGTAGTGTGAAGCAAAATGATGCTGCTAATTTGGTACATGATATATAAATCCTAGAACTGATCGGTACATTTTCATTTCGAATTGAGACTATCATATCATACCATATAAAAATTATTTCAAAAACAAACATATAAAGACTTTTTATAGATACATTAAAAAAGACTTGCAAAACTTAAGAAAATTAAACATCAAAAACAATAATTTGAGTACATAAAACACGCAAACAATCTTAAAACAATTGGTTTAATTTGCATTTATTATTCCTTTTGGAGAAACACTATCACCAACCTCTACAAGATCCTCACCCACCCACCCGTAACCGATCGATAACCCAAAGACTCAAACTCACATACTCGGTATCATATAACTTTGTACGTAGTATTATATATGCAATTGAGTTTACATGAGTTATTTTACATGTATATGATAGGTAGCTCACTTCATCTTACTATATGAGACTATTTCACTCCACCTCACTTACATATACTTATGAGACACCTTTTTGAATTGTCTCTTCTCGCTCTCAAGGATGCTCTTCACTCACACCCATCACGATACATAATTGGGTTCTCTACTCTCACAAGAAGGCTCTTCCTCTGACCTTCTCTCAAGGAGGCTCACAATTTCACACTATTAAGAGCTCTCGTCAAGGGTCTTATAGGAATGAGGACTTTCACCCCAATATGTGTATTAATCTTCCCAACGTTTCTTTAGAACTTCTATTGCCGAGAACCCTTCTACAGTTTTTCAAGAAGCATCTACAAGCTTCTCCAATATTATATTCCGAAAGGATTTAAAGAACTCCACATTTCTTCAAAATGTTACTGATAGAGTATATGGGCCCGGACCCCATGGCCCACATACTCAAGTCAAACGATGGCCAGAAGAACACCCACGTGGCCCCCTTCGGCCAGTGGGTCAGCGTCGGCCAGAAACCAAACCGGCCCAGGAAGCACGCATGGACTCCCGGGACCGCATCGGCCCATGGACCGCATCGGCCATGGGACCACATCGGCCAAAAGGCACCGCATCGGCTCGGCTTCGTACGGGCAGAATGCTTCTCTCTACTTTATTTACTAAGTGTTGTACACAGCCCATTAGTGGCCCTATTTCGCCCAAAGAAGGCATGATTATTGTAATGGGCCTCCTAAGCCCAAGGCTAGGAGCCCAAATCCACATTTTCTCCTATAAATAGACCCCTTGGGGCTAGTTATAGGGGGTTGAGAAATATAATTACTCACTTTCTCTCTCTAGCTCTCACTTCTCTCTAGAATTAATACTCTATCATTTGGTGCTTTCATTGAGAGCTTAGAACAGATCAAGTGAGTACCCTTCGTCGCTACCAGACACTACCACTAGCTATGACAAGGACTAGATCAAAGAACACTGGTAGGAATGCCCCTCTGAACCAGGAAGGGCAGGGAAACATTGCTGACAACGTCCCCAATGACCTCATCAACCAGGATGAGAACGCTCAGGAGATCGAGCACGCGACGGCCGACCTTCGCGTCCAGCTCAACAAGACTGCCCCAGACGCCCGCATCGGGCTCGAGGACAGGCGCAATGCTGATCGCGCTTCGGGCCAGCAGGCTTCTCACCCTGCTGCCCCCCAGATCAACCCGGCCGCACTATCGGCCATCGTCGCGAGCATTCTCCAGGACCCCAACGTGGTCAGCGCTCTCGTCGCAAAGACAGGGGAGAACAACACTCCGGCAACTGGAGAGGTCGCAATGGTGCCACCACCGCCACCTCGTCCGCAAGGCGTCACCTTCTTCGGTGACAACGAGGACGTCCTCGCCGTGGACACCCATTCCCACACTGCCTCACCTACCCGGGATACACCGGCCCAACCTCGCGGTAAAATCTCAGCCTTCAACCGGCTGGGTGACATCGCGAGCCGTCGGGTACCTACGGGAGGGGTGGCGGGTCGGTTGGGTGGCCGCGAGCCGGGGTCGCCAAAGGAAAGCTTCGGATCCGTTTCCCGGACGACGGATCGGCCCCGACCAGACAAAGGAAAAGGAAAACTGAATGATGATGATGCGCGTCATCAGATCAACCTGGCTCACGCGGCCCGGATCCAAACCCCGCTGGGTGGCGCTGCGGCCAACACGGACCCGAGGGACGAGATCATCGCCCGCCTGGAGAAGCGCCTCGCAGATATGGAGGCCCGATAGGCCGCAGGGCGCGCATCGGCCCAGACATCCCAGCATCCCAACTACGACGCGCTCCTGAGCAAGGTCAGTGCTCTGGAAAGGGAGTTGGCTGACCGGCGCGATGAGCCCGTCATCCAGATACGGACCAGAACCCCCTTCTCTGCGAGGGTGCTCTCCGCTCCCATCCCAGAGAAGTATAAGGGGAACCCGATCAAGCCATATGACGGCCGCACTGATCCCCAGGAGCACTTCACCCGTTATCAGAACAATATGATGATGACCAACGCTTCGGAAGAGTACATGTGTCGCTGGTTCCTATCCACCTTGGAAGGACCAGCGTACGATTGGTTCAACAACCTTCCGGAGGGGAGCATCGACTCATGGCAGGACCTTGCTCAGCGCTTCCTCACCCACTTTGCCGGAAGGAAGCGTGCGAAGAAGCATTTCGCCCATCTCCTGACCATCAAACAACAACCGGAGGAGACGCTCCGGGCCTTCCTCGATCGCTGGACGAGGGAGGCGGACGAATGCGAAGGAGCCGATGAGCGCACCCTCCTGGCTTTTCTCCGCGGAGCACTCCGGCCTAGCCACTTCGCCCGGAGCCTGTTCACGGAGCCGCCGCGGTCATACCTCGCGGCGCTCCGACGCGGAGATAGGCACGCTGATGCCGACGAGCTCCTGAACCAGAAGAAGGGTGGGGAGAAGCAACAAAAGAAGGACTCCTCGTCCAACCCCCACCACCCACCGGCCAACAAGGGACAGCACCAACCAAAGAAGGCACACCAGGAGCAAGGCGGACAGCGAAGAGAGGACCGCTCATGGCGCCCAAAGTTGGAGGCACAGCGCATCCCCCTCACCCACCCGGTGAGCGTCGTCCTCGACCACGCCGAGGCGCAGGGCCTCATTGTGAAGGACCCCAGGTCAGAGGAGGAGATATTTGCGGTCCACAAGGGAGGGACGTATTGCAAGTACCACCGCCAGACATCCCACAAGACCGAGGATTGCACCACCTTGAAGAGGCACATCGACGGCCTCGTCCGACAGGGGGAACTTTCCCAATTTGTCAAGGGTGCCCCCAAGAGTAACACTTGGGTTAACCCTGGCAAAAGGGGGGAAGGATCCTCCGGGAAAAAGAGGGAGATCGGCGCCCTCAGTGAAGATGAGGACGAAGAAGAGCCCCGCCAGAAGAAACATCACATTCACATCATCGTCGGCGGGAACACAGGGGGGGACTCGGCTACCCAACGAAAAAAATGGGCTCAGTCCCTATACGTTGGTGAGGTGTCCCACGCCCCCCCTCAGCCGAAGCGACGGCACTTGGAGGCCATCACCTTCACCGACAAGGACCTCCCCTTCGGCCCCTTGCCTCACAGGGATGCCCTCGTCGTCAAATGCGAGATTGGAAACAACATCATCCATCGCAACTACATCGACACTGGCAGCTCTGTCAATGTGATGTACGTTGACACCTTCAGACAACTGAAATTGAAGAAGTCCGAGCTCCGGCCGATACGGACTCCGTTATCCGGCTTCACCGGGGACTCTATCGACGCCGAGGGCACGATAGTGCTTCCCGTTGTGGTCGGTGACGGTACCTGTCAGGCGAAGATTGACATGGAGTTCGTGGTTGTGAACCTGGACAGCGCCCACAACATGATCTGGGGACGACCAGCCTTGGAGGACCTTGAGGCCATCATCTCCATGAGACACCTATGCCTCAAGTTCCCCACCAAGGACGGCGTCGGCTACGCCAGAGGGAACCAGAAGATAGCCAGGGCTTGCTACCTGAAGCTCACAAGAAAGATCAATGAGGCCGAGGAGCGGATAGACACTATCACCACCGCCTCGGCCGAAGAGGACACATCAAAGGCTGAACCGGTCGGAGACGTGGAAGACGTTCCGTTGGACGTCTCCCGGCCGGAACGCACGCTGAAGATTGGGACACAGCTCCCCCAACAGATCCGAAGGGACATCCTCTCTGTCCTGAGAGCATACGCCATCGTCTTCGCATGGGGACCAGAGGACATGCCGGGCATCAGCCCGAAGGTAATCACACATCGGCTATCGGTGAACCCGGCCTCCTCCCCCATCAAGCAGAAGAAGCGCTACCTCTCAGCCGACAGGAGGGAATTCGTCAAGACCGAAGTGGCCATGCTGCTCTCCATCAGACACATAAAAGAGGTGAAGTACCCCACATGGTTGGCGAACGTCGTCCTCGCACCAAAGCCGCCCACATTCAGAATGTGTGTTGATTACACTGACCTGAACAAGGCATGTCCAATGGACCCATTCCCTCTCCCCAACATTGATCAGTTGGTGGACGAGACGGCGGGGTGCGAGTTGATGTCGTTCCTCGACGCGTTCAGAGGGTACCACCAGATATCCATGCATGAAGATGACGCGGAGAAGACTGCTTTCATGACCCCGGAGGGAATTTTTTTGCTACCTCGTCATGGCCTTTGGGCTCAAGAACTCCGGCGCCACCTACACAAGGATGGTAGCCCGGATTTTTAGAGCAGTCTTAGGTCGGACGATGGAAGCATACGTCGACGATATGATCGTCAAGAGCAAACAATCCACAACCCATGCCGACGACCTCCGGGGCATCTTCGAGATCATGAAGAAATACAACCTCCGGCTCAACCCGAAGAAGTGCACCTTCGGCGTCCAGGGAGGTAAATTCCTGGGGTACCTGGTCAGCCGAAGAGGCATCGAAGTAAACCCGGAGAAGATACAAGCCATTATCAACATGGAGCCGCCCCGCAACATCAAAGAAGTGCAACGGCTGACGGGACGCCTTGCGGCCCTGAACCGTTTCCTTTCCAAATCCGCGGAGAAATCGCTCCCTTTCTTCCAGATAATGAGGAAAGCCACCAGCTTCAAGTGGACGACGGAGTGCCAACAAGCCTTTGAAGAGCTGAAGCAATATCTCGCCTCCCCACCCGTCCTATCCAAGCCCCAACCCGGCGAGACTCTCTTCCTGTACTTGGGAGTGAGCACGTCGGCCGTCAGCTCCGTACTCATCAGGGAGGATGACGGGGTGCAAAAAGCAATATTCTACGTCAGCAAGACGCTGCGGGAGGCCGAGCTCAGGTACTCCCCTATTGAGAAGACGGTGCTGGCCATCGTCCACACAGTGAAGAAACTGGGCCACTATTTTCAAGCTCACCCCGTCCACGTCCTCACGCATCAGCCGTTGGGAGCCCTCATGAGGAGCCCAACCAGCTCTCCAAGGATGATCAAGTGGGCAATATTCTTGAGCCAATACCAGATTGAGATCAAGCCGAGGCCATCCATCAAAGGGCAAACCTTAGCTGACTTTGTCACCGAATGCACGGCAAGGGAGACGGCCGTTACCACCACAGGAGCTGAACCAGACGAAGCCTGGACCCTCTACACGGACGGGTCCTCGGCCGCCAAAGCTTGTGGGGGTGGCGTCGTCCTCATCTCCCCAGAAGGATTTAGAGCGTACTACGCCATCCGCTTCAACTTCAAGGTATCCAACAATGAGGCTGAGTATGAAGCGCTCCTCAGCGGGCTCAGACTGGCCGCTGGCCTCAAAGCGCGCCACATCAGAATCAAATGCGACTCCAAACTAGTAGTGAACCAGATGGAGGGTTCCTACGAAGCCAAAGAAGGGAGGATGAAGCAATACAAGGAGGCCGCGGCGGAATTGCTAAAGGCGTTCGACACCTACGAGATCACTCAAATCCCGAGGGCGGAGAACGCCGAGGCCGACATACTCTCCAAACTCAGCTCCGACACTCCTGAGCACATCTCCAAGATAGCTAAGGTGGAGGAGTTGAGCATGTCAAGCATTCACGCTAGCCCCATACTCTCCATACAACACCAGCCGGAGGACTGGATCACTGACATCGCAACCTACATCACCTCCGGCACACTACCAGAAGACGAGGAGAGGGCCAAACTAGCCAAGCTCAGGGCTCCTAGCTATGTCATTGAGAGTGACAAGCTTTACAAGAGATCATACAATGGCACCCTCCTCCGGTGTCTACACCAGAATGAGGCCGAAGTGGCCATGGAAGAAGTCCACTGCGGCGTCTGTTCATCACATCAGGGGCCCTTCAGCATGTCGCGCCGCCTCGTCGTCCAAGGCTACTTCTGGCCGACGATGGCGCGCGATTGTGCTGAGGTCGCCCGCAAATGTACCGCATGCCAACACTATCAAAGGGCACCTGGCCGACCCGCCGTCAACTACGCCCCGGTCAGCACCGCCATCCCATTTTCCAGATGGGGCATCGACCTCGTCGGCCCATTACCAAGAGCTGCGGGCAACAACAGATACATCATCGTCGCCATCGACTACTTCACCAAATGGGTCGAAGCCGAACCACTCGCAAGCATCACCGGAGCGCGGTGTCGAAAGTTCGTCTACAAGAACATCCTCACCCGCTTCGGCGTGCCTCAGGAGATCATATCAGACAACGGCACCCAGTTTGAGGCCGAACCGTTCCAAAGCCTCCTCCAAGAATGGGGAATCAAGCACCGTTTGTCCTCCGTCGCCTACCCTCAGGCCAACGGGCAAGTTGAGAACGCCAACAGAACCATCTTGGAGGGGCTAAAGAAGAAGCTCGAAGAAGAAGGCGGAAGTTGGGTCGACGAGCTCCCCAACGTCCTATGGTCCTACCGCACTACGCTGAGGAGGGCCACCGGGGAGACACCATTCTCCTTGTGCTACGGCTTCGAAGCCAAGGCTCCCACTGAGGTGACGCTTCCCAGCCGACGGGTCACACAATACGATCCCGAGGCCAATGAAGAAACAATGAAGGTGGGCCTACACCTCATCGACGAGAGACGAGAAATGGCCTACCTCAGAGCGGAGAACTACAGACGACAAGTCAAATCCTACTACGACGCCAAGGTCCGATCTCGCGAATTCCAGGTGGGGGACTACGTCCTCCGCCGAAGGGAAGCAAGCAAGCCGACGGAAGGAGGAAAACTCGCCGTCAAATATGAAGGGCCCTACATCATCAGCGCCATCATCAAAGCCGGCACTTATAGACTAAAGAACCCTAATGGGTCAGATGTACCACGATTGTGGAATGTACACCACCTGGTGAAATTTTACCAATGACTCGAGAAGCGGTGAAGCGGGCAACGTCCCCCACCCCTCGGCTTATTGGTTGAATAAAACACCCTCGGCCTAGCGCCACTTATTGAATAAAATTCATGTTTCATCCAATCTTTTAAGATTTGAGCTAAGGGAAACCTAAGGACCGCATCGGCCTAAGCGGTGCAAACACCCGGGACCGATACGACCCAAAGCCGTCGCAATAAACGACGCACCTAAAGCCGTCGCAATAAACGACGCACCTAAAGCCGTTGCAATAAACAACGCACCTAAAGCCGTTGCAATAAACAACGCACCTAAAGCCGTTGCAATAAACAACGCACCTAAAGCCGTCGCAATAAACGACGCACCTAAAGCCGTTGCAATAAACAACGCACCTAAGGCCGTTGCGATCCACAACGTGCCTACAAAGCCGTTGCATAGACAACGCACCTAAATATCGTATCGGCACAAGCGGTGAAACACCCAAATCGGCCGGCGATATGCAGGACGAAGGACCTGTGTGCATGGTCCAACGTCTTCAAACGGAGAAGCATACCGCGTCGTCCGCGCGGAAACCGCAGGACGACAGGCCTGAATTAAGGCTGAGGTTACAAAAACTCCACCCGTCAGTAAAATTTCGCTCAGGACCACAAAGGACGGCCGTCAAAAGACGATGCCTAGCCCGGTCCCTCGTCGACGATAGACGTGGAAAGGCCAAAAAAGATGCCACTGACACACCAAGCCGAGGGCGTATTTACTCCCTCGCACTGATTCACGCAAAAAGCGTAGCGGACAAACTACCGCACATGGACGAAGGGACAGTAACCCTTCGGCCACCAAAAAAAAAAAAAAAAAAAAAAAGAGAGGGGAAGCCGACGGACCGCGCACACGCCGGCCTCGAGCAAAAAATAAAGTCCCCAAAAGCCAAGCCTCAAAATCGGCTAAGTACATATCAGGTCTTCACCATACAGGAATCCGAGGCACACGCTTCGGCCTCAACCACAGCTTCATAATAGGAAATCGCCTTGGTTTCGATTATACGAGACCACATTTCACGGTTCGGACGACGGGCCGCGTCGTCTCCATGAAACTACATTCCACAGCTTCAAGGCGAGTCTCACTAAGGTAACGTTGCACCACCACTGGGTATCGCTTCGTCCTCAGCACTTCAAAACTAAGCCCCAAAACTTGAGACGTGAACAAGATTTGCCAAGGGAAAAATAAAAAGTCACTAAGGGACGAGGAGACGCATCGTCCCCAAGGACAGTAAAGGCGAGAAAATCGCTACGTCCCAATCAAGGGACGCCAACGACCTCGAGACACAGCCTCGACACTTAGAAAATTTTACAAGAGCAAACATACTTAACTACAAAGACGACGAGGGAATCATGGTGACAAAGATTTATCATTAATGGATGAAAAGATACAAGAGGTGGGCGCTTCGGCCATTACATGCACTTCAGTGCTGTGGCTACGAAAACTAATACAAGAAAAGACTAAGCTACGACATTAGCTGGCACCCCACCATCAACAGCACCGTCGGCGTGGCCGTCATCGGCATCATCATCACCACCACCCTCATCGGCTTGGGAGTCGGCAGGCCCTTCGAGCAAATAGTCGTCACTATCACTCCACGGCTCTTCCCCTTCAGACGAGCTTAGGATAGGGGGCTGCCTCTCCAACAGGGGGAGCTTCAAATCCTCGTCAGGATTCTTCATTCGCCGAGGGAGACTCAGACCCCTCGGCCTCATCTTCCGGAAGCGACGACGAAGCTTCCTGTAGATCAGCTTCTGCATCCTGTACTGACCACAGTCGTAGAAAGCTTGCATCTCGTTCATCCAGAATTCTTGGCCGGCGGGGTCCTTCGTCGTCCAATCATTCAACCTCTCAGCAACCACCTCATAGCAGAAGGGGAGCTGGTCCTCGGCCTTCCACCCCTCGGCCTTAAAATCAGCCACGGCCTTCTCGGCGGCCTTCTCGGCGTCAGCTTTGAGCCGCTCAGCCTCCTCGGCTCTTTGGATAGCAGCGGCAATGGACTCATCGGCCTTCTTCCGGGCGGCCTCGGCCTCATCAAGCCGGAGCTGAAGGAGCCTCATCTCATCCTCCGCAGCCTTGGCCTTGTCCTTGAGATCCTGGAGGGCCTCATCGGCTGAAGCAGCCTTAGCCTCCACTTTCCTGAGCCGCTCAATCTCGGCCTCCTGCCTCCAGTGTTGCTCCCTCAGCATAAGGGCACCCTGGACGAAACGAAATTTAAGAACCAAAAGATAAAAGCCAAGGCAAAGGAAGAAACACAAGGGAAAATATCTTACCTGGATGACATAGTCCATCCCTCCGTCGTACAGCCGAACATGCTGACCTTGTCGGCCGAGATATTGACGGTCATACTCAGGCATAGCCTGGGCAAGCACGTCATCCCCACTTACAGTCTCATTAAAGAGACCGCCCTTCACTGGGTAGCGCACGGTCACGTCGTACGTTCCCTTGGCGAGGGCCTCCTCCAAGCGGGCGGCAGCGGCAGTGGAGGGAGTCACTCGAGAAGCCGAGGCCACAACGGCCGATGAAGGTGGATCATTCACAGCAGGGACCACCGTCGGCTGAACATCCACAACAGCCTGAGAGGAGGGAACGCCGGCCTCGCCGTTCGTTGGAGCCCTCTTCGTCTTTTTCGAGCCCTGGCTCGGCTTCAATCCCGCCTCGGCCAGAGTTTTCTGCCCTTCATCGGCTCCTCTCTTTTTCTTGGGAGCAGGCTTCTTGACGGCCTCAGCACCCCCTTGAGAACCGCCAGCAGATGCCTTGGATTTCTCAGCAGCCTGAGCGGCCTTGAGCTCCGCATCGGCCTTCTTGGCAGCTCGAGCCATAAATGACATGCGGTCCATGGCAAAACCTGCACAAAACAAAGAAACGTCAATAAAGCAATAACTAAACATACTACGGGAAGTATAAGAAGACGAAGGACAACCTTCGGCCTCGGCAGGGACGCCAAGTGAGGGACCGTCGGCTGGCTCATAAGACCCCTCCATTTTCGGCCAGAAGTCATCGTCCACATCACCGGGACAATAGTATCTCACGAAGCCGAGGGCGGCCATCTTGTACTCGGTAACATACGTTGTTATACTCCTCGGACCGCCCTTAAGGAAAGCCTCCACCTGCCTACTGATCTCGGCATTCCACGGAGGATTATGCAACTCAAACAAGCCGCTGTGACCCGCAGACGGGAAGTAACCGCCTCGGCCTAGGTTAACAAAGACAAACTTTGCCTTCCAACCATGGATTGATGAAGGAAGGTCCGTAAACGTCCTCCTCTTGGGGACCTGCTGTAAGGCGGCATAACCGGCGCAATTCTGATGGCTCCCCCGGCCTATCCGGTACAGATTGGTGAAAAGCGCAGTCGTCGGCGAGAACCCCAACTCACCGCAACGGATAAGAAAGCCAATGATAAGCGAGTAGCTGTTGGGCGTCAGCAAGGCCGGAGGAAGACTCACCATGTCAAGATATTCCTTAATAAAAGGATGGAGAGGGAACCGCAAACCCTTCGTAAAGCTCATCGGATATATCCCAAAATAACCCAAAGGGGGGCTCAGCACGTGATCCGTCGGCTTCGGCGCCCGCACCCGTCCATACGGCCCGACATATAACTGAGCTACGTGGTACTCGCCGAGGGTCCCTTCCGGCCGAATGATGTACAAATTACTGAGGTCCAGTTGCGAGTGCCCCTGCGGTGCCCCGTTGCGCTGCTTCCGCCGATACGGTTTCTTCGTCTTGGGAGCTGAAGGGCTTTCCCCTGCTACAGAAGATAGCGGAGGGGGGCAAGGAATGGCGACCGATGAAGAGGTCCCATCCCCCCTCAGAGGCGAACTGGACGTCGCTTCGTCCTCACCAGAGTTTTGAGCACCGTCCTCGCTCAAACGTTCCTCATCCACCGAGGTGCGATAATCAGCCGTGTTTTCCATCTCAACGGCCAGCTCGTCCACTAGGTTCAAGTCGATTCGAGGCGATTCGTCCTCCTCGTCAAAGGGCCAGTCCTCTTCGTCCAACGAGGCTGCTAAATCAACGGGGGAGGGAACGCTACGGCCGTCAGGAAACGGCATAACATCTAAAAGCTTATCCCTAAGGGTGGTTTTTCGGATCAAAGTGGTTTCCCTACAAACACTAGATCTAACCCCCTAGGAAGCAAAGTATAAGGAAAAAACGAAGAACAAAGAAGAATCTAACCTTTGAAGATTTGAAGATCTGGAAAAGATTGATGAAGACTTGAAGGAACACTCCGAAGGTTTCTCTCTCTAGAAAGTTTGACAGCACTTCGTTGCTCAGCAAGGTTGCAAATGAGGTATCGCCTCGGGGGTTAGGGGTATTTATAAACACCCCCTACAACGGTCACTACACGTGGCGATCTTCAATTGGCCACCTCAACGGCGCCTCCCCTAGAACCAATCAAACGCATGTCTTTCCACATTCCACCCATTAAGGCCACCGCCACGGCCCAACAGGCCCCAAAACTAGGGGTAGGCACCGGCCTACTCACTCAAAACCAAGGAGAAACCCGCTACGGCCAAATTTTACCAAAGACATGGCCACATCAGCGAAACACGCTACGGCCCCAAAGCAACCCCAAGAAACACAAGCCGCTACGGCTATTCACGCGCACATCGTTTGATGATGACCCTGGTATCGCGGCCTTCGTCCAAGGGTTCTCCCACAGGGTTACCTTGGACAGGTTCGCCTAAGGGTTGGACTCACGACTAACGCATGAGGTACCGTATCGGCTCGAGGACATCATAACTCCCTTGTGCCTCAAATACTCTTCGGCCAAAGGAGTGGGGGACTGGGGGACTGTATCGGCCACAAGAAAGGAAACAAAAAGGGAGCGCAACGGCCTTGATGCAAAGGGTGCGCTACGGCCCGCCAATTACAAAAAGCACTAAGGACCGCATCGGCTCACCAGAGCAAGAACCCACAAATCAAACGCTTCGGCTACATGACAAATCAAAGGCGTGCATCGCATCGTCTACGTAAATGGAATCAACCATCTCCATCTCATGAAAATATGTCATCGCTGCGGCCAAAAAAAAAAAAAAAAAAAAAAAAAAAAAAAAAAGAATAGATGGCGAGCTCTTCGGCCCCAACAAGATGACGGCAAAAGCATGCCAATTTATCCACACCAGAATTCATCACATCATCTACAAAAAAGAAAGCGCATCATCCTCAAGACACTTCACAGAGAGCGCATCGGCCGCACCAAGGCTGTGGATCCTCAAGCGCGCTACGTCTACATCAAATGAAGAAGCCGCTTCATCCAAAATCAAGGCAGATACTCTTCGGCCACCAAGCGCCTCAAACTCTCGCGACGGCCAGCCAGGAAGGAACAAATACTCCCTTTCGCTTCGGCTTCGCCTCAGCTCAGAGAGTGGGGGACTCCTGATAGAGTATATGGGCCCGGACCCCATGGCCCACATACTCAAGTCAAACGATGGCCAGAAGAACACCCACGTGGCCCCCTTCGGCCAGTGGGTCAGCGTCGGCCAGAAACCAAACCGGCCCAGGAAGCACGCATGGACTCCCGGGACCGCATCGGCCCATGGACCGCATCGGCCATGGGACCACATCGGCCAAAAGGCACCGCATCGGCTCGGCTTCGTACGGGCAGAATGCTTCTCTCTACTTTATTTACTAAGTGTTGTACACAGCCCATTAGTGGCCCTATTTCGCCCAAAGAAGGCATGATTATTGTAATGGGCCTCCTAAGCCCAAGGCTAGGAGCCCAAATCCACATTTTCTCCTATAAATAGACCCCTTGGGGCTAGTTATAGGGGGTTGAGAAATATAATTACTCACTTTCTCTCTCTAGCTCTCACTTCTCTCTAGAATTAATACTCTATCAGTTACGTTCTAGATCCACACACTTCCCCACAGTATTAGAGTACACTTCTCTAGGAAACTCCACAATATTCCAAAATATTCTACATTCTTTCACACGTTTGTAGATAATTTCATGTTTCTCTAGAAAGTTCCTAAATATTTAGAACATTCAATACTATTATAAAATAAATCTAGACATCACTGTAATATTATATAGTTCTCATCAACTTCGGAGTGGAGGGAACCCGGCATATAAACACTGTTTTTTAAATGAATTAAAAAAGACTTGCAAAACTTGTACAAATGACACATCAAAAAGAAAAACCGAGCACAACAAGCAAACAACCTTAAAACAACGACCGGTGATTCCGGCCACCTTTTAAAATACACAAAGTAGAAAACTAACTCATATTGTGACTAAATGTGGTAATAAGTAGATGTGAAGTAGGCCTAGTAGTTTGTGTGTGTCCTACAGTACTCCCACATCAAGCTAATTAGTCAGACTACAAATTAATTCAAACTTATTAAAAAAAGGGATAAGGGTCAGATAGGGCCTCGAACTCGAAAAAAAATGTCAAATAAGGTCATATTTCGGATGCTCTGTCTGGCCGACGCCATTTGGGGCGGTTCCCGATGGAATTTTTTGATAAAATTTTTTGAGCATCTTCCTCATTAAGTCTAGTTTACCCATACCAAATTTCAGCTAAAAACTCAACCGGGAAGGTAGTCAAATGAGTTTTTGAAGATAACTGTGAAGTTAAACAACGCCGTACATTTCGGAAAATTATTTGACTACCTTCCCGATTGAATTTTTAGCTGAAATTTGGTATGGGTAAACTAGACTTAATGAGGAAGATGCTCAAACAATTTCATCAAAAAATTCCATCGGGAACCGCCCCAAATGGCGTCGGCCAGACAGAGCATCCGAAATATGACCTTATTTGACATTTTTTTTCGAGTTCGAGGCCCTATCTGACCCTTATCCCTTAAAAAAATAACAAAAACTAGATATATTTATATGAAATTAAATTGAAATGTGCGTGTCGGTGTGTGATCAAACGCAAACGGTCCCAATCGGTATAGCAAAAGCGTCTCCCGAAAATTAAATTTCAGAACATTAATTGCTTCGATATGGTACTATATACTTGTATCAGAAAAGATCAGGTCCATCCGGAGGAACGGGAGGTGTCGTCCGGCCAAGGCCATCAGAGGCCCTTCCCGATGGAATTTTTTGATGAAATTTTTTGAGCATGTTCCTCATCAAGTCTAGTTAATCATACCAAATTTCAGCTAAAAATTCAACCGGGAAGGCACTCAAATGATTTTTGGAAGATAACTGTGTTTTATATGTATATAAACTGCGCAGTTAACTTCCAAAAATTATTTGACTACCTTCCCGATTGAATTTTTAGCTGAAATTTGGTATGGATAAACTAGACTTCATGAAGAACATGCTCAAAATATTTCAGCAAAAAATTTCACCGGGAAGGGCTCCAAATGGCGACGGCCGGACGGCGGGTCCTATCCCTCCGGCTAGACACGATCAGGCCTCATAAGAACATTAATTATGTTGATGCAAATCAAATACTGTAGTATTAATTGGTTCACTTTAATCAGTGCATTGTTTCACTACTTTTGGTTACCCTAAGAAGAATGGTGGAACCGCGTTCACCCTACGCAAGTTCAAAACCAGTCACAGTCTGACCAATATATATAGTGGAGGCAGGCACTATTGATTGTTGCCCCATTCCAGATAGGGACACCGCGGCATTGTGTACATTTCCTTTTAATAGGATTAGGACACATATTATACGTTACATACATCTCTAATTTATTGCAACAATATAAATGTATATTCCCAGGTGCACTAATCATCAATATTGCTTACCAAACGTACTCACATCTATTAATGTAGGCACCCATCGTTATTGGAATTGAGTCCCTACGAATGTATTTCACTTACACGTAGCATGCATATTCTTGAGTACTCTTACACTTTAGCCTTTAGGTACCTGGCCAAGTGTCGTTTTACTTTGCTTCTCTTATTCTTTTTTTTGCTCCACTTTTGTCATATCTTTCGGCTATATTAGGTACTACTTTCATTCCGTCTCATTTTATCTCATTTTATGTGTCCTACTTTGATTTGACATTATTATTAATAAAACAGTAGAAAAAGTAAAAGTTGTGGTTAAGATTTAAGTATAATAGAGTCAAATGTTGTAGATCACATTAGGGTACGGAGGTATGTGTTAGCCAGGGGGCCTTGGCCCTCCCAACTTTTCCATTCCTAAATTTTACCTAGTAAAAAAAATTTAAGCCCCCCTCAATTTTATTTATTATTTATTTTAGTATAATACGAGTAGTATAAATCACTTTGATTATCTCTCAATTTTTAATAGTTAATAAAAAAATCCTACATCATCTAGTGTTACGGTGTCCGCCCTATTCTGTGTAAATGTGTAATTATTTTATCACAAAAACTATATTACATGATATTATATGTGTTTGAAGAGTAAATTATAGGCCTAAAACAAATGCTCGTATGAGGAATGTGTTGTTAAAATTAAAGGGTTATCAACACATAAACACTTTCTTCCCCCTTTCAAGAGATCCTGGCTCTGCCCCTAGACCACATATTTTTTTCCAAAAGAGAAAATGTGACACTTATTTTGGGACAACCCAAAAAAGAAAGAAGGATAGGTAAAATGGGATGAAGAAATTAAAGTATTATCATCTGGTTTTAATTTATTTATACCTTATTTAAATTTTATAAATTCAATACCAACTGAAAAAGTAGGAGAACAGAAGAGATGTCAAATGTAGGAAGAAGAAATGAAAAAAAAAGGATGACGCCCCATCCCTAAGGGTCTCCCAACACTGACCGGACAGTTAGATGTGAGGATGTAAATTGGACTTTAATCACAAGCTGACAGATAGAGAATGAGGCTCTGGCCCTAGTACTGTTGGAAATATGCCCTAGGACAATCATAGTTTATGATTTATCAATGAATATTTAATGCTCATTAATTAATAAAGTCACAAACTCATTTTATGTTAATTGTTATTGTGGGGTTTCTTTATTAATATTTAGTCCCTGAATATTATGTTTAGTAGCTAATTAAGTACGTGACTTAATTGTGGAATACTACACATTAAAATAAGCATAAAATTCTAATTCCCTGGTCTAATATTATTAATTTGGGACATTAATAATCAATAGACCAGTATGTGGATTAACTTATGGCTATATTCCACTAGTCATGTGTATAGAGATATCAAGTTAATGACATAGATGCTTGTAAGGGAACAAGTTCATTGGACAGACCCAACTTGAGGACACTGCTAGATATATGTCATCAGTGTTGTCTTCAATAATGATGAGGTGCTATATTCTTATAGTTGAGATAATCACGGTTACTTGCATGAGAATTAATATGTATTAACATCATTAAATGTTATCTTTAAATAGGTAATTATAAAGGTGGTGATTGTACATATTATGAACCATGTAGTAGTATGTGAATTATCTAGATAGTTTTTGTCACTCTTGTAAAGCGAGAGAAAAATATCTATTGGGCCCCTTGACAAGTAAGATTAATTAGCATGACCATGCTCAAATGAGGTGTCATTTGATCAAGATTAATCTTACTTGGTAATCAAGAAATATTAATTGAGAATAACAAGGATGACACGACCTAACCTTGTCTCAATTAAGATACCGTTTGACAAAAGAGAATTATTAGCACAAATTAATCATTAAAAGGTTATGTCAAATTTAATTGACATTTATATATTTTTGGATAGTCATAATGTCTTGCTAGAGGCTGCTTATGATTTGTGAGGCTCGAATTAATTTATAGCCCACTGTCAATAATATATAAACCTACAGGGTCACACACCTAAGTGATTTTGATCATTAATGTTTGTTAATAACATTAAAATAGTCTGATTAGCCCAATTCGAAATAGGGTTTCGAATGGTATTGGGCTAGGGCCTCTTTAAGGGTTTTTATTAGCTATAAAACCCCTTCTTTCATTCTCTTATAAATAGGACTATATAGACCCACAAATTTTTAGAGTTAAAATTCACTTCTTAAAACCTAGAGTAGAGAGGAAGAAAGAAGAGAACGCTAGCACGTTCCCTGCGGCCGATCCAGTCTAGAGCCGTCAAAACGGGCCGAAACCCGCGGGCTGACCCATTTCAACCCACTTATAAGTGGGTTAGGGTTATCATTTTCAGGCCCGTTTATTTCGCGGGCTTGGTGGGTCAACCCTAACGGGTTGCGGGTTTGGCGGGCCAACCCGTATGGGTTGCGGGCCAACCCGCGGGCTGAAGACAAATACTCTAGGAGCCCAATGAGATGAAGAGACATCAAAGAATTAAGAGTCTCTTTGGGAGTCTGGGAGAAGTTCTATAGAGCAGAACAAACAATCGATAGACCCAATTATATTAGTTCTCTTCTACAATCTTCCATTTTTAAAACATTTGTAGTGATGTTTGCCTTTTTTAACTTCTGGACAATTTTTTGGACTTACAGAGTGATGAAGTCAATGAAATACTGTAATCATGAGTTTGTCACTACCTCTGTCACGATAAGTTTCACCATATCGACTTTTCTTGATCAAAGATGACAAACTTTGGAAAATGATTTTGATTATTATGTTTCTTTATAATTTATAAATTTTATATTTTTATTAAAACATTTTGAATAAGGAACATTTTTAATATAATTTTGATATTCAAAATAATTTCGTATAAAAATATGATTGATCAAGGTTGATTGCCATCGACCAAGAAGAGTCAATTTGGCGAACCTTTTCGGGACGGATGGAGTATTACTTTAGTTGCGTTTGGATTTTAATTTAGAAATTTATTTATTTTTTGTTTTGACATTGTTGGCCCGCGGGTTGGCCCGCGAAACCTGTGGGTTAGGTGGGTTGGGTTAGGGTCATAAAAACTCTGACCCGACAGTAAACGGGTTGGCCCGCCCCGACCCGTGAAACTCATAACCCGTCACGGGTTGAGGCGGGTCGGGGCAGGTTGGCCCGTTTGACAGCTTTAATCCAGTCACATGCGTGTGGATACCGGTAGAGCTCGGGATCGTTTTCTCGGACTGTCTGACATCCTTGATTAGGATTGCTTGTAAGTCCCTCTTATGTCTTGTAATTTCGTTTATAATATGAACCTCATATCCGATTGTTTAATTTTTGGGTAGTAAAATTTTTGTTTATTCCGCTGCGTTTTTCTACCCGAAACCCAACAGGTACTTGCAGAGGCTCTATGCATTTTTTGCATAATATGATGGCACAAGACAGTTAGAAAACGTAACTAACACACAGTTAAGAGAGGAAGAGAGAATATTATTGAGTTGAGGAAGTAAAATACAAGTCACACACATTACACGTATACTATCCTATTTATATATAGGAATAGTAATGTACATAACACTCCATACACCAGCACATACTTGATAACAAAACACAGTTTGAATTACACTTTATCACTCTCCCTTAATTCAAAAACTCAACACAATGTATAACAGAAATTTCAACAATCAGCTTCCTGTACTCCAAGCTTGTCCCTGAAGCTTCTGAACTTGTCCAACTGAAGAGACTTGGTAAATATATCAGATATTTGCTCATCACTTCTGCAATATATAAGCAACAACTTCTCTTCTCTGACCTTTTCCCTTAGCCAGTGATATTTCACTTCTATGTGCTTGCTCCTACCATGAGCAACTGGATTTAATGCAAGATTAATGGCTGACTTGTTATCAACTAACAGTTGGAAAGCCTTCTGCCCTTCTCCAAGGATCTCTTCCAGTAATGCTTTCAACCACACACCTTGACAAGTTGCATAGGCTGCAGCCACATACTCAGCCTCACAAGTGGATAAGGAAACCTGTGGTTGTTTCCTTGAACTCCAAGATATTAAAGCTCCATTAAACTTAAACAAATAGCCTGTAGTGCTCTTCTTTTCTTCACTATCACCTTTCCAATCTGAGTCTGAGTATCCTATCAAACCTTCCTCTTCAGTTTTCACTTCTCTAGGATACCAGATTCCAAAATTTGCAGTACCCTTAAGATACCTCAGAATCCTCTTAGCAGCCATGTAACGAGATTGCCTAGGAGATTGCATGAACCTACTAACAAGCCCCACGCTGAAAGCAATATCAGGTCTTGTGTTGCAGACAAACCTCAAGGAGCCTACAATGCTTCTAAACAGACTGCTATCCACTTCTTTTTCTTCTTCACATCTTCCTAGTTTCAGCTTTGGTTCCATAGGACTATTCGCATGATTGCAATTAGTCATTTGGAATCTTTTCAATATATCTCCCACATACTTCTTCTGATGTATAAACACTCCATTATCATAAAAGCAAAATTCCATGCCTAGGAAATATGCAAGCTGCCCCAGGTCAGTCATATCAAACTGCCGCTTCATTTGAACCTTAAAACTTTCAATCTGAGTAGAGGAATTGCTTGCTACCAAAAGATCATCAACATATAGACACAGTACTATAATATCAGATTCAGACCTCCTGACATAAACTCCATGTTCAGTGACACAAATTCTGAAGCCAATCATATGCAGGTAGGCATTTATCTTCTTATTCCAAGCTCTTGGAGCTTGCTTTAACCCATATAATGCTTTCTTTAACTTGTATACCTTTCCCTCAGCTCCTAACTTCTGAAACCCTGGTGGTTGATTGATGTATACTTCCTCTTCTAACTCTCCATTTAGAAATGCGGATTTTACATCAAGTTGTGCCATATACCAATTTTTATTGCATGATAAGGCCACCACTAACCTTATAGTTTCAATCCTAGCCACAGGAGCAAACACTTCGAAGTAATCAAGGCCTTCTTTCTGCAAGAAACCTCTAGTCACCAATCAGGCTTGAACTTAGTTTTGAATACCCACTTTACACTAATAGGCTTCTTATTAGGAGGTAAAGTGACTAGCTCCCAGGTAGAATTCTTTTCTATGGCATTTATCTCTTCAATCATTGCTTCTTTCCACTCTGGTTGTAACAAAGCAGCCTTCCAGTCTAAAACTTCACATTCAGCTTGCAAGGCTAAATGTAACATATCACCTGCTTCATTTATTTCTGAGTCATCATACACTTCATACCCAGAAAGTCTTGTTGAGGGTTGCCTATTTCTCTGAGGTCTCTGTGTTGGACCTAAAACAGTTTGGTTCATCTGTTCTTGATCCTCATCTTCCATAGTTTCCTCAGTCAGAATAGTAACCAATTTATTTTTGGTTTTATCCTGAACACTCCAGTCCCACACATGTGCCTCATCAAACACCACATCCTTGCTATATGCAAAATTCCTCTTATCAGGATCAAATAGCTTATAAGATCCTGCTGAATGATGTCCAACTAACATCATTGGAACACCTTTGTCATCCAGCTTCTTTCTTTTGTGATCAGGAACATGTTTATAACAAAGACTACCAAATATTCTGAGATGCTTCACACTTGGTGTCACCCCATGCCATACTGTCTCAGGTACCTTACCATTTAGTTTCTTTGTTGGACATTTATTTAGCAGATATACTGCTGTACTAGCTGCCTCTCCCCACAAGAACTTGGGCACATTCTTCTCTTTAAGCATACATCTGACCATATTCAATATGGTCCTATTTCTCCTCTCAGCAACCCCATTATGCTGAGGGGTGTAGGGTGCTGTTATTTCATGAATCATACCATGAGATTCACAGAATTGCTTGAATTCAGTTGAAGTATATTCACCCCCTCCATCAGTTCTAAGAATCTTGATTGAGTTTCCACTTTGATTCTCAACCAACCTCTTGAACTTGATGAATATACTCAGCACATCACTCTTCATCTTTATCATATATATCCATGTCATTCGACTGAAATCATCAGTAAATGTAACAAAATACTTGTTACCTCCCAAGGTGGATTGCTCAAAAGGTCCACATACATCAGAAAACACCACATTTAATACTGATGAAGACCTGTCTGGTACTGCATGTTTGTAGGTTTCTCTATGTTGCTTGCTCACAGCACATTCTCCACATATCTTTGTAGGTAAATTGATAACAGGAATTCCAATCACCAGGTTTTCCTTGCTCAGCTGTTGCAGACTTCTGAAGTTCAAATGCCCAAATCTAGCATGCCACAGCCAACTTTCATCACTTGCTAGAATAGTCTTTAGGCTCTGAACCTCTGCAGCTTTAATACTGGCCTTAAAAGTCCTATTACTTGACAGAGGAACTTTCAGCAAAAGAGTATCATCTGAATTATATAATTCCAGATGACTATTTTCCAGAACAGCCTTGTACTTTTTCTCAATGAGTTGTCCCAAACTCAAGAGATTACATTTCATTTCTGGAACATATAGCACTCCTTCAAGTATTAAATTTCTGCCATTCTTACCAGATATCACTACATCACCAATACCCTCAACACTGATTGCACTCATATCTGCAAATCTGACACTACACTTCTTCTTGTCATCAAAGTTTGCTAACCAGGCTCTATTCCCAGTCATATGATTACTACATCCAGTGTCAAGGTACCACACATCACTTCCATCAGGCCCTTCACAAGTGGTAGTCATCAAGACTACTGGTTCTTCCTCCTCAGAACTGCCCTGAGCCACTACAAGAGCCTCTTCTTCTCCAGATTCTGCATTTTTCTTTGTATTCTTTGGTCTCTTATCCTTCCCCTCACCAAACCAGCATTCATCTGCAAAATGTCCCCATTTCTTGCAGTTATAGCACTGGATTTTACTTTTGTCAAAGTTCTTCTTCTTCTTCCCCTTTACTCTTGCTAAATCAGTATGATCTTTGTCAGGATTCTCATCATTCTTCTTTGTCTTATTCTTCCATTTCCCTCTACTTTTAGTATCACCCTTCTTGGTTGCAAACATCTTGAAATTTTGTGCAAGAAGAGCCTGTTCCTGTTTATCCTCCTCATCTCGTTCAATCAATTTCAACTCATGCACTTCTAACGCACTTTTCAAACCTTCTACAGTAAGAGTTGTAATATCATGTGCTTCCTCTATAGCAACAGATATATGATCAAACTTCTTAAGCAATGTTCTCATCACTTTCTCATTAATTTCAGAATTCTTAATCTCAGCACCACAGCCTCTCATAGCAGTTACATGAGTAATTACTCGACTAAAATAATCCGCTATAGTTTCAGATTCTTGCATCTTTAATAACTCAAATTGACGTTTTAAAGATTGCAATCGTACCTTCTTCACTTTTTCATTCCCCTCGTGACATTTTTCCAAGATCGTCCAAGCTTCTTTGGATGTTTTTGCTTCAGAAATCTTCTGAAAATGAGCCTCATCAACTGATTGATGCAGAATGAACAAGGCTTTACAATCTCTCTTGTACGCTTCCTTATGGGATCGTCTATCTGCATCGCTAGGGTTCTGGCCAAGTTCAGGGAGTCCTTCTTCTATCACCTCAAGAACATCCTGAAACCCAAAAATCACTTTTATTTGAACTCGCCATTTGTCCCAGTTCTTCGCATCAAGCATTGGAAGGTTTCCAAAGAAATTTCCAGACGAACTTGTCATCGTTCTGCTTAATCTCGCATTCGCAAGCTTCTGCGATTACTCAGGTACCGAGGAACGAAAACGCTCTGATACCAATTGATGGCACAAGACAGTTAGAAAACGTAACTAACACACAGTTAAGAGAGGAAGAGAGAATATTATTGAGTTGAGGAAGTAAAATCAAGTCACACACATTACACGTATACTATCCTATTTATATATAGGAATAGTAATGTACATAACACTCCATACACCAGCACATACTTGATAACAAAACACAGTTTGAATTACACTTTATCATAATAACCTCTCATCGTAGTTGACGGGATCAAAATGAAATGTGCTCAAGCTGGGGTGGACTTGAGTTGGATTGGTCAAAAACTGCAACGAAGGTCCTCTGGTTCCCAGACCCGCCTTGCTTGGTCTTTCAATGTTCGAGCTGTTTTTTTTTTCGGCTGCTTTTTAATTTTTCCAGTAGCTCTATCTTTTATTCATGTTTCATGTTTGGCATTTTTAGTCAATTATTAGTTTGGCGATTTTCATCATAGTTCTTAGGTTTGAGGTCGAGGTGAAGATTAGTCAATATTTCTTTTTTGTGGGTGATTATCTTGTGTCTGATTATGGAGTTAAAGATTGAGTCATTAATTTTTGACTGGTTGTATACTTGTATATCTTCAAACTAATTTAATATAAGTCTCTTACAATCAAAAAACTATAATTGCATATTTCCAATAATTGTATCACTTTCTGATGATTTAATTAAGGGGAAAAGGGACAAATAAGGCCACGTACTAACAAAAAAAGGTCAAATAAGGCCTTATTTAGGAGGCTCTGTCCGGTCGTCGTCATTTGGGGTGGTTCCCGGTGGAATTTATTACTTAAATTTTTTGAGCATCTTATTCATTAAGTCTAGTTTACACATACCAAATTTCAGCTAACAATTCAATCGGGAAGGCGTTCAAATGAATTCTTGAAGATAACTGCACTTAACTTCGAAGTTATCTTCAAAAATTCATTTGAATGTCTTCCCGATTGAAGTTTTAGCTGAAATTTGGTATGAGTAAACTAGACTTAATAAATAAGATTCTCAAAAAAATTCATCAAAAAATTCCACCAGGAACCACCCCAAATGGCGACGGCCGGGCAGAGCCTCGTAAATAAGTCCTTATTTGACATTTTTTGGTTAGTACATGGCCTTATTTGCCTCTTTTCTCTTTAATTAAGGGATGGATAAATCAAATCAGTATGGTTCAACTGAATCAAACTGAAAATGATACTTTAGTTTGATTTGGGTTCACCGAAGTGAACCCTTTGGTAACAATATACTCAAATCAAATAATTTAGTTGTTTTGGTTTAATTTTGAACTGAAAAATCCTTTGGTAACAATATACTCAAATCAAAAATAATTTGGTTGTTTTGGTTTTGAACTGAAAAATCGTATGTCAAATCAAACAATACTTTTTTTTGGAACAAATGCGGCTTAAATTGATATCAAAACATTCACCAAGGGAACAAGAAGATAAAATGACCACTTCCAACCACCGACCCTTGAACCAGACTTAGAACCAATCACCCAGAAAAAAGAAATATGACTTGATGATCCTGTAATGGGTCTAAATGAGCCTAACGTGGTTAGAGTAAACCCCTCATCACCCCAACCTAATGCAAGAGTGTGGCAAAAATAAGTGTACATGACAAAAACAAAAATAGTCTGATCGAAATAAAAAACAATAATGAAAGCATAAAAGTGGAACTTCAACTGCACCCTCAGCAACCCGAGGGGCTTCCCCCCAGGCTTCATCGAGCAGGACCATCTTCAGAACTCCCGGCGGGTCGAGGTGTTCGAACCCGCCCCATCCTCGTTTTTTGGATCATCGAGAGTGATGTTGTCTCCTGTCACATCCACAGCTTTGTCCTCCTCCCACATTCTCCTACGCTTCTGTTCTCCTACTGATTCCTCTCTAGCCGCGGCTTCATCCTCCTTTGTTAGAGTCTTGTTTCCCTCCGCCACGGTAAGAACCCAATTCTGCCTTCCAGCGTCGTCCTCATTCATTCTGCCTGAAGCATTATCTTTCTGAGTCATTAGCCTTCCACTTGAAGAACCCTCCGGTACCAACCATTTGTTGCCTCCTATTGAGCGAGTTTTTCCCCCGCCGCCCGCTCGGAGTCCCACCCCGTAGGATTTTGCCAGAACCGTACTTCCACATTCATAGGCTAGGGGACAGTATATGTCAACATGACCAATGACGCCACAAGCAAAACAAAAACTAGGTAATTTCTCATACTTAAATTCTACCCAGTGCCCTGCTCCCTAACCTTTTCTAAGAGTCGTACCTACTTTTAGTGGCTTTCCCACATCCATACAAACTCTGATTCTCATATAAGAATTCCATTTCTCTTCAAATTGACTTTCATCAAAACTGGTGAATTTCACAATAAATTTGCCAATTCGCCTAGCTACCCCAACATTCATGAAATCATAAGGTACATTATGTACATGTATCCAGAACTCAGTCTCATTTAGGGGGACCTGTAAGGGCACATCTCCCGGCTTAAGTGCCCTGAGTACTATCAGATTCTGCTAAAAAAGCCACAGACTGCTTCCAATAACACATTCCATATCAATAACATGGTAGAAAGTAAACAAGTACCTTTTGTCTCCGATCTCTTTAATGGAAATTCCTTTACCCAATGTTCTAAAACTCGTTAGGCGCTAGTCGGGCGGCAATGCACCGCCTAGCGCCTAGGGAGACTAGGCGTCGACTAGGCGGTCAACTCGGTTTAAAAAAAAGCCAAAAAAATGTATATATTCTAAGTACAAATTACTACATTAAACATATTATTATTAAGTTATTACTGCAGTTTACAACAACAATCAAAACTCTGTTAAAAAAAATCAAAACCCCACAATCACTTTTTAGAGTTTTAAACCAACTGCTAGTTGGTTTAAAAATAGTACTATTGGACAAGAGCATTATAATGGACATTAGCATACATAGAAATACTGAATCCCAAAATGTGCACCATCTGATCTTTAATCCACTTGATACCTGCAAGTCTGCAACATCATTTTGTGGTTTTTAGCTTACAATTTAATACACTTCCCTCACTCTTAGCCTATTTTATATATTATTATACAAAATACACAACAGTATATCACAAAATTTGGCATAATGTTAACATAAGAGTATCATATACAGGTTCTTTTGTAAGAAAAAACAGACCTATGAGGCAAAATAAGCAATTATAATGCTTCTTCTTCATCTGGATGGAAACCCACGTCCGTGTGGAATTCCAAAATCAATTCAGACTGCTTCTATAACATTTAAGGATTAATACACTGAACTCTTGGCTAAAATTTAAGAACACTCATGAATTCCAAAATCGGTTTAGGTTGCTTAACAAATGAAAAGTGGACTATTAAATTTCCTAAAACTATAATATTACTATAAATCAAGAAGGTAGTCATCATATATATTCATGAACGGAAGATAAAGAAACAGACAAATTAATAGCTCTCAATTCTTTTCTTAAGAAAAATAAGGTAAATGGAATAAATTTCTAGTCAAAGTTTGCATTACTTCTTTGAGGAATTTTGTCGAACACCATTGCTACATTTCAAGTTCCTTCCCATACCAGGTTATCAATTTCTCAATTAATCAGCAGTCTCGTTTCTCACATACACCCATACTAATTACATTGAAACTATCTCAATTAGGTTTCATGTGTCAATAGAAATCAGCACATATTTTCGAAACCGTCTTAGTAACAAAGTGACTAAAATAATACCTTCAAAAGATCTTTACCTGAACACTGGAGTGAGAATTTGAAGAACGAAGAAGGGGCATCTAGAATTTGAAGTGAAGAGAGAGCCGTCTCTCGTCAATGGCCGTCCGAAGAGAAGAAAGAGACAAATGAGGACATGAGGTTTCACCAGGAAAGTGGGTAATGTTTCACCGGGAAGTTAAAACAGCACATGTCTTTTTATGCCATTGCCGACTAATGAGTGTAACTATTCGGAGGAATCGGCGACTAGTCAGTCTGTGCGGCCGATTAGTCAGTAGAGCGATTAGGCGTCCGAAAACAAGAAAATCACCACGGGAGCTTGACGCCTAGGCGGCCTATTTGGGCGAGTTTTAGAACCTTGCCTTTACCCGACCTCCTAATTGAAGCCATGAGGTCCCTGAACACTGGAAATTTCACCCTTCTATCCGTGAGAAGAATACCATGAGTGCCTTGATACCAAATGAGTCCCAAGTGAGATAAAAGTCTAGAGTAGGGGTGAATAGATTTTTAAATCTTTTCATTTTTCAACCCTTTTCCTCTTAACATAATGAGTTCCAATATTTTTTGGGAGATATTGAAACATGCAATGGAAGTCTTGACCTCAAGAGTGTGACACTTTATAGAAACAAAGGTTATGATCCTTTTAGTTGTGACGAGATGGATGAAATGTGGTACAAATGTGTTTGCCAGAAACAGATGACTTAAGGAGCAGGCTGCCGAAACCTGAAGGAGCTGGATGCCAGACAGTTTGGAGTTGGTTGCCAAAACCTTTAGGAGGAGGTTGCTGAAATTAAGGTTCTGCTTCAATTAGTTAAAATATATCAATAAACTATACTCTAACACAATGATAGGCTTTAGAACTAGTCTTAACACATAAGTATGAAGGATTTAGACCTATAAAAATAGATCACTTTGATGACCAGAAAATAATGAGTTGACTCACAGTGAACTGGAAATGTTTACTGGACAATTTTAGTGAGCAAGCTGTTTTACTGTGAAGTTTTGAAGGTGAGTGAGAACTGTAGTGTGTGTTGGAAGCATAATATAAAAGGTGACACAAGATATATTCTGGTTCAGATGTGGTGTAATCCTCCTACATCCAGTCCTAACTTATTTAAGATGGATTTCCACTAAATGAATACCTCATTACATTTAGTGCCCAATCTACCCTTGGCCCAGACGTAGATTGTGAGGTTTTTCACAAGGAATATCAACACCATTCCAAGCTACTCCAAGCTACTCGGTCCTCCCAAGGTTTTTCACTAATGGCATTGACTTGCCAAGAGCTACTCTTGACCTTCTCACCTTCTGGATTTGAACACAAAGCCCTCCGGAATATCTAACACTAATCTAGATTACATGGGTGTAAATCTAAACTACCAACTAATTTAAGCTCTATAGGTTTGTATGAATCGTAGCTAATCTAAGAGCATTAGATGAGTGGGGTGGTAGCCGAAATGGTGAAGGGGAATCAGCTGGCTGGATGTGAGCATGTATAGTTTGATTCCCTTCAATTTCACTTGGCTCTTATTGTTTTACCACACTTGGTATTCTCACACTCCTTCTGTATTTATAAACTTGATCATTTAATCTCCACCATTGGCTCAGGAAATCAATCTTGATCGTAACTTCATCTACTTTCTTTCTTCCACTTGACTGAGGCAGCATGGTTGGTCTTTGTCTTGTAGTGACACGGATCAAAAATCTTCACTTCAACTTGATTCCTCATCTCAAGGCAAAGATAAAGATATATTTATCTTTTATTTCTTTTGCCCCGTTGAGACTTAGTATTTAAGCTGAGTGATGTTTCAATGCTTTCTTACAAATAACAAATACTTGCTTTAAGTAAAATAATTTTATAAAAAATTCATAATGGGATAAAAATCTCTTATAAATTTACTTTTCATCAATTTGTTGTTTTGACTGCAAGTTGGTCTTTTGTTTAATTGTTTTTGTGCTAAGAGAAGAGTGAGTGTAATTCGGAAGAGTTAACTAGAAAACCCTTTTCAGTTAGCTTCCTTCACAATGAATATCAGTTAACTCTTTTTCGTACCTTTTCTTTTTGTTTTATGATACATTTCTTCTCTTTTTAGTACTCTTTGCTTATTATGAGTACTTTACCACTAATATTGGAGCACATGACAATAAACAAAGTAGAACATAAACATACAAGAGATACTAGTCTAATACAGGGATAATAAAAAGGGGTGACATCATCAAAACTATTACAGTTCAATCATCACAATCTAGGGGACCTAACAGTACCCACCACCGGGAAGATTTCTTTGCTATTCGAGTTACCTTCCTCTGCGTTGATTTCATCGTTAATGTTAAAACTCGGGGTTCCATCCTAAAAGGTCAACCTGATAGGAGGAGTAACCCAAAGTCTTATATAGTGTTTTATTGTTTTAAAGTTTTCCGGTGTGGGATAAATACTTCAACACGCCCCCTCAGCCCGAACCGGGCTGAACAATATCGGGGTGTATAAATGGTCCAAACAGACCCTTAACAAGCTACCCTTAATCATGGGTGCTAAAGAAGTTTTCAAACCACAACCGGTCTTGGCTCTGATACCATGTTAAGACCCGGGGTTCCATCCTAAAAGGTCAACCTAATAGGAGGAGTAACCCAAAGTCTTAGAAGTTGTTATGTCCGTCTTAATCTTATTACTTATTTTATTCAGATCAGATCATAAAAATTCAGATCAGATCAGAAAGATTCAGACCAGATCAGAATCATTCAGATTAGATCAGGAACATTCAGATCAGATCAGGAACATTCAGATTAGATCAGAAAAGTTCACGCATGATTTATCCCTTTTATTATCATAATAATTATATTAATATTAATAATTATAAAAATAATAATGATTATTATTATTATGCTTGTTGTTGTTATTGTAATTATTATAATTACTATTATTATTGATATTATTATTATTAGTATTATTATTATTATGTTGTTGTTATTGTTGTTGTTGTTGTTTTTGTTCTTATTATTATTATTATTATTATTATTATTATTATTATTATTATTATTATTATTATTATTATTATTATTATTATTATTATTATTATTATTATTATTATTATTATTATTATTATTATTATTATTATGATTACTATGATTACTATGATGATTATTATTATGATATTTTTTATTATCATGATTATTATTATTCTTACTACTATTATGGTTGTTGTTGTTATTGTTATTAGTTTTGTTTTCGTTATTATCATATTATACGGAGTAATTACAATTAAAATTGTAGAAATAAATATTATAATTATAATTAAAATTATAATTATAGAAATAAATATAACTATAAATATAATTACAATTATAATTATAGCTATATTTTTAACTAGTGTAATACGTATAATAATAATTATACCTATTATAATTATGTTTAAAATTATAATTATAATTTTTATAATTATGATTATAATTATAATTATATTTAAATTATATATGTGTAATTACATTTGTAATTATAGTAATTATAATTATAATTATAATTTTAGAAATATTCAAATCAGATCAGATCAGAAGGATTCAGATAAGATCAGAAACATTAAGATCAGATCAGGAACATTCAGATCAGATCAGAAAGATTCAAATCAGATCAGAAAGATTCAGATCAGATCAGAAAAATTCAGATCGGATCAGATCAGAACTTAAAAATTTTAGATCAGAAACATTCAAATCAGGTGAAGAGAACAACTTCTTATATAGTGTTTTATTGTTTTAAAGTTTTCCGGTATGGGATAAATACTTCAACAGTCAATCACCAGCTCTTCCTCTTCACCTCCAATGGCCATATATATCATTGTATTTTTTTTGCAATAACCTCCATCTCTGACATTGCCAAAACCTCATTGGAGCACCACAGTATGCAGAAGAAACTCTGCCTCAGACTTGCTGCAATCCTGCGACGGAAGAGCCCTCAGCCTTACTACCCTGCGATGCCCCTCACGACACCACTGAAAACGTAAACAGATGAAAGCCGATTAAGAGAACAGAAGCAGAACGAGATTATCTCGTTACTTCCTGACCGAAGAAGATGGATCGCACTGATGTGTGTATACCCTAAACCCTAAGCATTAGGGAGACGGCCACGGATAACAATACTTAATATTTATTGAAATATTTTGTATTTCTCTTCACTTTTCATCTTTAGGACATGAATAAATAATTTAGATGTGAAAATTACATCTTTAGTATGTATCATTTTAACTTCTGCATATTTTACACTTCTATTCCTAGAAAGTTATGTATGAAAATTACATGGTTAGTATGTATAATTAGGGAAACTATAATTATGTATAAAATTGGATAATTTAAAAAAAACATAGACCAAATATTAGATTGACATAATGATTGTATAACTGAAGGTGAAACCAATATTTTGGGAAGAATATCAAATAAATCCTCATACTATATCAAAAAGTCAATTAGACCCTTGTACTCGATAAACACTCAATTAAGTACTACAACTTCTAAAAAACGATTAAACCAACTTGTTATCAAGTGCACATCTGGTCAAACGGTAAATGTAGACATGTGGGGACCTGTGTGTATGTTTTTTCTTTTTCTTTTTATCTTTCTTTTCTTCTTTCACGCGGTTCACTTTTTTTCCGATACGCCGCTGCATTTTTTTCTTTCTCTTTATAATTTATTTCTTTCTTATCTTCGATTCTCTTTCTTCTCCCAAGACTCTACGCTTGTACTCCCTTCATCCCGCTAAGATTGTCTCATTTTACCTTTTCGGAGAATTCTACTAAGATTGTATCTCATATAAAATTTCTTAAATTTGTGTGCATATAAATCATTCTTATTTTAATTTGTAAATTCAATATCAACCACATAACCCCACTTTTCTTAATAATCATGTCACCTCCTCTTGTCCTAATGTCGTTATTGGGATAAAGGTACCGATTTTTTCTAAAAGAAGCACTCATGAATCCCACAGATCTGTTCTCTCATACCCAAACATTACGCGAACAACCCATCGGAATACTGATTGTTGGATTTTGAGTAACCCAATCCACTTTTCCGGCATCAGGCGGCGCTTGGTGAAGTTTGGGTCTAGCGTTTGATAAAAACTAATTGGGAAAAGGGGCAAATAAGACCATGTACTAACCAAAAAAGGTCAAATAAGGCCTTATTTAGGAGGCTCTGTACGGTCTTTGCCATTTGGGTGGTTCCTGGTAGAATTTTTTGATGAAATTCTTTTAGCATCTTATTCAGTAAGTCTAGTTTACTCATACCAAATTTCAGCTAAAACTTCAATCGGGAAGGCATTCAAATGAATTCTTGAAGATAACTGCGCAGTTAAAAGCTCAGTTATCTTCAAGAATTCATTTGAATGCCTTCCCGATTGAAGTTTTAGCTGAAATTTGGTATGACTAAACTAGACTTACTGAATAAGATGCTAAAAAAATTTCATCAAAAAATTCCACCGGGAACTACCCCAAATGGCGACGACCGGAAATAACCTCTTAAATAAGGCCTTATTTGACCTTTTTTGGTTAGTACGTGACCTTATTTGCACCTTTTCTCAAACTAATTTGAATGTTTTTTTATAAGATATGGTACCTAATTGGATGATTATTGAGTGCAGTGACACAATTGACTTTTTAAATATAATACGAGAGCCAAGTTGAAAATTTTTCATATTTCTTTTCTTAATATTTAATTTGACATCTCATGTTTCTTTTTTGTTTTTACTTTGAGTTCTAGAGCGTCTAAAATGAGCTATTTCTTTTTAGACGTTTTGACATAAATAATACTACCTCCGTCCTAAATTGTTTTGCAAAGTCAACATTTTTTCGTCAACCAATGTTAAAGTTAAATCCCTCATATTGATAATTAATTCAATTTTAACAATTAAAATTTACATATTCAAAAATTACATGAAAATCTCTATGAAGTTGCAAAATCTAAATTAAAATTTAATTAGGAATTGATATCTTAATTAAGTGAATAAAATGAATCTGTTTGACCCAAAAAGTCAATTTTTGCAATTCAATTTGGGACAGAGGGAGTACTAAATTGAAATTGATGGACGAAAATAGGACTAAGTTTAAAGTTCGAGAAATGTGACTTTTACATCATTTTTACCATTCTAGCCATTGCGACTCAACGGTCAACAATAGGTCACTCCCACTCACATGCGAATGACTAATGACTACTCTAGTGGTGCCAGTTATTCACTATCGCCCCCACCAGTGACTCGCCACTGTGATTGACAGTGACCTGTCGTTACAAGTGACCTATTGCACCAGAGACAATGACTACTGCCCCAATCACCACCTCCAACACAATCATCTCTAGTCGAAGACCGGAGACTGACACCTCTAGCCAGTGAACGTAGTTTTCCTAACGGGAACTGCCGCCATGCCTGGCAGTGACTGTCACTACCCCGAGTCCACAGCCCCTCCCTATCCCTAGCCCCTCCCTAGCCCTCCTCCGTCATTGCCACCCCCCACGGTCTTGCTCCGCTCCATGACCAACTCCAGCCCCCTCCAGCAGCCACATCGCTGCCGCACACCATCCCAATCGGTTTTCTTGGCTTTGGTTCACAGAGGAAGCAATAGAGTTTACGTCAGACTTCTAGATCTAAATGAACCCAAGCCTGACATTTGTAGTACCGTACCCCATCGTTGTAATCAAGGATGAATCTAATGTCATTGGTCGCCGGCATCCTCAGAATGTCATCATCGTTTTAGTATGTATCATTAGGGAAACTATTTTTTATCCTTATTTATAAGAGGTCTTATTTTTATCCTTTAAAAACCTCGCAGTATCATTTTTGTCAACATTTCTTCTTTTTAAGGTTTAGCGGGAGATGATATATATGGGGACTATTATTGGAATTGTAATCCTTTTTTTGGATTACAGCGGGGCCAGGTTACAACGTTGTGTACTGGGATGAACCACTGGTACGCACGGGTACAAGGTCTACCATCAATGAGCTCATTGAGTCACTGTAACTTACAACCTCACAAATGTATTGTCAGATCGGGGCGTGAGAGATCCTTGAGGTTTGTGATTCAACCTTTTGGAACATGAAAAAAAACAACTCTTTTATCCATTGTTTAATACTAGTATTTAGGTCAATACCCCTAAAAGTTAAACATTAAGATAGAGAGATGTTTAAAGAATGAATGTCTAAGGAGTTACTCCGTAACTAACTTTAATTTCTTTACTTTTAAGTTTTAACTATAAAAAAACTGGAAAAAAAAATTAGTTTCGCGTTGAGAGTTTCAAAATCGACTCGACAAGTATATATCTAATCTATGATAAAAAAAAAGTATATATCTAATCTTTAAATCAATTGTTCAACATATACGTAGTATCATATACCTCTTAGAATCATATACCTCTTAGAATCATTATTAACAACAGAAAACTGACATCTTATATCTAAATATATATATAATACATAGTACTCCGTACAATACTTCCTCTCTCCCTTATAACTTAGTCACATTTGATCAACATGAGCATTAATATAGTAAAAATTGTGTATAGAAAAAAGAGAAATAACCAGAACAACCACAAAATGAAAGTTGACAAAGTTCTAAACCATAGAAGGAGTAGATTCTTTAATGATGTATTTCAAAAAATCAACCCCAAAATATTCTCAAAGTCTTCACTTAATTTTGGAAGGAAAATGTTGCCACTTGGTTCATAAAAATAGAAACAAAATCTAGAATCATATCGGCGAAAAGAAATGGACTTGGATTTAAGAACAAAAACGTGTGACACGAAAATTTTGAAAGTAAAAAGTTATATACTCCGTAATACATACTCCGTACTTTATACAGACAGTGTAAAGCAAAGATCAAAGCTGAAGAAGTTCGTCACTTGGGAGCATTTTTCAGATAGAGATCCATGTTTCATTTTTCTAGCCGCATTCATGTTTTAAGTTAATACCACCCTTTCTATTTTTGACAATGAAAAAAAGAAATGGTGGTAATTTTTTTTATGGTAAGAAATGGTGGTATTAACCACCCTTTCTTTAAAAACAAAAGTTTAAATCCAAACTCCGAACAACAAAGGTGGCAAAGTTTAAACAATTTGCCTCCAACAAAATCCAGACATCTAAAGGTCTGTTTGTAACAGCTTCAGCTTTAAAAAAAAAATTATGAAATGAACAGAAGTGATTAAATAAAAGTTGATAGTGTTTGAGAAAAAAGTGATTTTGAAAAGAAAAAGTTGGCAGTGTTTGGTAAATAAGTGTTTTTTGTGTAATAGATAAAGTAAATGCACTTTTGACACGCAAGACGAGAAAAATAAAAGTTGGTATTGTTTGGTAAAATAAGAACTTTATTAAACCAAAAGCTGAGAAACGCTTTTTTAAAGCATTTGCAAACCAACCCTAAGACAACTTATTCAATGATGTGTGGCGCAAATCAGTGATGATTTCTGGGCAGTCACTACTTCCGAGAAACATGATTAATAGTGACTTTGGATTTTGAAACTATTTGTAAAATTGAACTAAAAGTATGTAGTATCATTACATAAAAATTAATGAACACAAAGTGACTTCATATTTACAAAGTGACTTTTTTGAAACTACATTGTAAAGTTTAATACTCCCTACGTCTCATTTTACTTGTATTACTTTCTTTTTTGGATTGTCCCAAAATAAGTGTCACATTTCATTTTTCGGAAACAAATATGTGACCTACACCATTTCACTTTATTATACTCAAAGTTTAATCACAAATTTTATTTTTTCAATCATTTTGTTAATAACCCTTTTTTGGATTATCACCAAAAAAATAAAAGTCATTTTATTAATAATCATGCAAAGTCAAAGTGATACACATAAAATGGGACGGAGGTAATATTAACATAATTTTCATAATCACTACGAAAATATTATTATGTTGATGTCAAATTTGTCTCCTTTATTTTAACTTCAGATACATACTTCCTTCGTTCTTTAAAATTTCCAATGTTAGAATATTAACACTATTCACACATCTTACTTTGACTACAATTTTCTAATAATATATATAATCAAACTATTATGTATAAAATATTACTAAATTTCTATTAATGTAAATTTTCAAAATATTAACATTTCTAATGTTTACAAATATTTAATTAAATATAATTACTGTAAAAGTTGTGTGTTGGCAAGCTTGAAAGTTAAACCGTTGCAACTTTTAGAAAATGAAAGATAATATATTCGTAGTATCTGTGTATCATTATTATACACGGAGTAATAGTAGTTATTAATAGCTATTACTAAGATATTGAAAAAAGTCATACACTTAGGAGCTTGTTTTAGAATATTGAAATGAGGGATTTGACTTTGCACCCTATTTAAAAAAATGACTTTGCACTCCATTTAGAAATTTTTCTTCACAAAAAGTTATATGATGGGATGCAAAGTCAAAGTTTTTTTCAAAAAAAAGTGCAAAATCCAATATTATTCAAAAAGTAGAGTGCAATTGCAAAGTCAAATTCTCCCTATTGAAATTGGCTGAAATTGATGACATTGATGAAATTTTGATGGAATTGAATGACTATGCTTAAGTACGGAAAAAAATCTTATTGTAAAGAAAGTAAAAGTTATACGTGGTTGCAAAAAAAAAGGCTAAAGGGTCAAATAGGTACATGAACTAACTTAAAGTGTTCAATTAGCCCTTATATAGGAGGTTCTGCCCGGCCGTCGCCAATTGGGGCGGTTCCCTGTGGAATTTGTTGATGAAATTTTTTGAGCATCTTCTTCATTAAGTCTAGCTTACCTGTATCAAATTTTAGCTAAAAATTGAATCGGGAAGGCAGTCAAATGATTTTCCGAAATGTACTGCGTTGTTTAACTGCGCAGTTATCTTCAAAATATCATTTGACTGCCTTCCAGGTTGAATTTTTAGCTGAAATTTGGTATGGGTAAACTAGACTTAATGAAGAAGATGCTCAAAAAATTTCATCAAAAAATTCCACCGGGAACCACCCCAATTGGCGATGGCCGGGCAGAACCTCTTATATAAGGGGTTAATTGAACACTTTAAGTTAGTTCATGTACCTATTTGACCCTTTAGCAAAAAAAAAAGTGAAAAGTTATACGTAGTATGGAGTTTATAATATGAAAAACAAAAGTAGTCTATTTCAATAATTATAGGCTATTCAATCAAAGGATTAACATAAAACTGATAAGTTATAACACCGGCCAAACGGGGCTCCTTGATTTTAAAATCTTAAGGACTATTTTGAACGTTATTAAGGGGGACTTTATTTTGAAATATAAGCTATCGGTTTACGTAATCCTAGCTTCACTCCCAAGAACCCGTTTGAACGGTTCCATGTATCGATCTCCAGGCCTATGGTTCTACCATTTTGGGTTTCAAAATTTTGACGTTTAACGGTCAAAAATGAATTCCCAACGGGTATCTAACGCCGTCACCGTTACCTCTCGGATTCTCGGCCCCGAAATTCAAACGTTCCCGTAACGTCAACTTGTTTTAGCTTGGCCTTCACACCCTGTATTCTCTCTGGTTTCAAACTTTTGACCCTAAGCAATCATAAACTCATCTCTATCTCTCTACCTTACTCTAGTATTGAATCTACTTTCTCTTTCTATCTCTAAATCATTCCCACTGTTTTTACATTTTCTATAGATTGTTTATACATTTGATTGAAGCTTCTCAACCGCCGGCCTTCACCTCATCGTAAGTTGTTAGTAGTTTCATACAGTGATATATATTTATACGCATACATTTCTGATAATTACTGTGATATTTCTATGCATACATTTCTATGATTACTGTAAGTTCTAGAAATATATGTTTGATTACAGTAATTTTTAATTTTGATTTTATGGTTATGCCAAAACTTTTGCTTGAGTTCTAAGGTTTCATCTATGAGTTCGGATCGATTGCGAATTTTAAACTTTCAAAAAGTAATTTATTAAGAATTACAAAACAGAAGGATTCCTTTAAGTGACATTGTGATTTGACTGTGAGCTATAGATTCGGACGGAGGTGACTAGCTAGATTCAGTCGGCAGTGGGAAAAGAATCTAGATTTGAAAGAATCAATCGGGAAATGGAGCAGAGAAGAGTTGGTGGAAATGGATTTGTCTCGATGTCTCCGTCCCACACACCGCGGTCGAGCGAGAAGACAGCGAGGGATCTGCGATTGGGAGAGGGGAACGTGATCGGTAGGCACGACAAAGAGAAAGGCGTGAACGTGCAGGTCATTCTGCGATGCAGGTGAGTTTCAGACTTCGAGTGTTCACTGACTTTATTCCTATCATTCAAAATATGATTTGCTCATCTGGGTAAGCATTTCTTTGTATGTAAGGCCATTGAGTGAGGACGAAGCAAGAATTCATACACCAGTGGTAATATCTTGCAATGAGAGTCGAAGAGAAGTTTCGGCTATTCAGAGTATAGCTAATAAACAGATTGACAGGACATTCTCCTTTGACAAGGTATTTTAATTTTAATTTTAATTTATAAACAAATTATAGCATTTCTATTATCACCAAAACTTGTACACATATATGTGTGGATGTATTTATATGTATAAGGAAACAAAAACCAGATAAGGAAAGATAGTTATGAAGACTAGGTGATTTTAACTAAATGGAAACATAAACCAGATAAGGAAAGATAGTTATGAAGACTGGGTGCTTTTAACTAAATGGAAATTATTCCAGCCTTTGGAATTATGAGGTGCAATTCACCAAGATACATTTTGTTTGTTTTGTTCATTGCTCTCTGCTATAAAAATGAAAAGAAAAGAGAGTTATGATGACAAGTTCCTATATAAATTTAAATTGAAGCTGTGTTTGGTTTTTCGAGTTTCAACAAGGCTCTACTTTGATTTCCATTGCTCTCCAATCTGCAAAAAAAAGACTAACAAAAGAATTACAGTATCAATGATTGGCAATAACAGGTGCTATACTAGAGTTTATTTTTCATTGGCATTTCTTTGTCACCGCTCTCTTTTTTTCTCCGTGTTAATGATCTTATTGTGCGCGATAAACCTTGTATAGGTTTTTGGTCCAGCATCGCAACAAAAGGATTTGTATGAGACTGCCATATGCCCCATCGTCTTTGAAGTTCTCGAGGGGTATAACTGCACCATTTTTGCTTATGGGCAGACAGGAACAGGGAAAACATACACAATGGAGGGCGGGGCGAGGAAAAAGGTTGGGAAATTATAAAGTGACCCCATTTCTATTCATTATGCATGAAACAGTTGTCTTTTAAATTTATGGATTGACTGATTTTTCACCCCTCTAGAATGGGGAATTTCCGAGTGACGCAGGTGTTATACCAAGGGCAGTTAAGCAAATTTTCGACACACTGGAAACTCAAAATGCGGAGTATAACATGAAGGTCACATTCTTAGAGCTGTATAATGAGGAGATATCAGATCTTTTAGCCCCAGATGAATCCTCAAGGTTTATTATTGATGACAAGTCTAAGAAGCCAATGGCTCTCATGGAGGATGGTAAGGGGGGTGTCTTTGTTAGAGGCTTGGAAGAGGAGATAGTATGCACTGCAAATGAGATCTACAAGATACTTGAGAAAGGTTCTGCTAAAAGACGTACAGCAGAGACTCTTCTTAATAAACAAAGTAGCCGTTCTCACTCAATCTTTTCAATCACAATTCACATAAAGGAGTGCACTCCAGAAGGGGAAGAGATGATTAAATGTGGAAAATTAAATCTTGTGGACCTTGCTGGATCGGAGAACATATCACGCTCTGGTGCAAGAGAGGTGAGGAAATATCAACTTATTAGTATCTTGACTATCCTCTGATAAAAAAGAGATGTCTTATCATTTCTCTTGACTGCATCCAAGAACCATGATATTGGCAGGAATCTCCAAGATATGGGCATTGATTCACCCCCAACCAAATATAAAGCTGCTGCAACATTGAATGTCTGACTATGTGTTCTTTTTAACAACTTCGATTTTGTGCAGGGTAGAGCGAGGGAAGCTGGTGAGATCAATAAGAGTTTGCTAACACTTGGTCGTGTCATAAATGCTTTAGTTGAGCACTCTGGCCATGTCCCATACAGGTTCTTATTGAATCATCTTGTATTACTCTGAAGTCTGAACTTATGCCTAGCTTATTTTCAAAACCGTATGATTGGAAGATATATTGATATATCAGGGATAGCAAATTAACAAGGTTGTTGAGGGATTCTCTTGGAGGGAAAACAAAGACATGCATAATTGCAACAATCGCACCCTCCGTATCTTGCTTGGAAGAGACACTGAGCACTCTAGATTATGCTCACCGGGCCAAAAATATAAAGAATAAACCAGAGGTCCGTTATGTGGAAGTTGTTATTAAAATCATCTGACTTGTGGCTTCGATGGGGCAGCACTTGATTCTATCATCAGTTCTATCTCTACTTCACCTGAAACTAATTTAAAAATTGTTTCATCGTCATTCAGATTAATCAGAAGATGATGAAATCTGCTATGATAAAGGATTTATATTCTGAAATTGACCGGCTGAAGCAAGGTCAGTAATTGCTTTCTAGGCGTGTGACAGACATTCCCATTTAGTTTTATTTGCAGATTATTTGAAAATTGAAATACTGGCCATATATCTGCTTGACTGCTTCCATGTATATAACCTTACTCAAAGACCATTTTTAATGCCAATCAGAGGTATATGCTGCAAGAGAGAAGAATGGCATTTATATACCTAGAGACAGATACCTTCAAGAGGAAGCCGAGAAGAAGGTTAGTGGCTATCTTTGAATTTTCATGATCACGTTGATCCATCAAACCATTTCCTGACAAATATACATGTTATCATCTGTCAGGCTATGGCTGAAAAGATAGAACGAATGGAACTTGACATGGACTCCAGAGATAAGGTATCAAACAAACTTGGCGCTGACTAAATTTGGACTTCACAGTTTTCTTTGAGAAGTTAAGTTTGTAATCGCGTGTTCTTGCAGCAACTAATGGAGCTTCAGGAACTATACAGTTCTGAACAGCATCTAAGTGCAGATTTGACTGACAAACTTGAATCAACAGAGGTTTGAATATTTAAATCAAAGACATTCAACTTTTTACTGATATCAGTTTCAAAAACATAACAGGGTTTTGTACTGTTCTGCCAGAAAAAGCTTCAGGAAACTCAGCATATGTTGTCTGATCTGGAAGAAAAACAGAGGCAAGCAAATACAACAATAAAAGAAAAGGAATTTCTGATATCCAATCTTTTGAAATCAGGTAAGCTCCACGATATGCATGCTTTCCGTATGCAAATCACGCTTTTAGCAAATGTCTTTTTTATTATTTTTTTCTCTATCATTTCCGATCACCTGATTGTTTTCCCTTAATATAAAAAGACTTTGTTCTCATATACCATGAGCTTTTACATCATGATAACTTTTACACCAAATTTTCAATGAACAGAAAGGGCACTTGTCGAGCGTGCATTTGAACTTAGAGCTGAACTGGAGAATGCTGCATCAGATGTATCAAACTTATTTGCCAAGATTGGTTAGTGTGACAATGAAATTTCTTGTATCATATGAAAGCTTTGCATAAAAATAGTGCAGCTGCTTATATTGCATGAAATAACTACTTTCCAGAGCGCAAGGACAAGATAGAAGATGGGAATAAAGCTCTCATCCAAAAAGTTCAATCCCAACTGACTCAACAGCTTGATTTCCTGCATAAGACCGTTGCTGCTTCTGCCACACAGCAAGAACAACAGCTCAAAGCCATGGAAGAAGACATGAATTCTTTTGTGTCTACTAAAACTGAGGTATTTCTTGCGAAATTGAACCAAGCAGATTTTACTCTTGGTGTATTGACAACAACATAGATTTTTTTTTGTCTTCTTAGGCTACCGATGAGCTACGGGGTTGCCTAGAGAAGCTAAAAGTCATGTTTGGGTCTGGCATAAATGCCTTGGATGATTTAGCGGGAAAGCTTGATGATAATTCACAGTTGACTTTTGAACAATTAAATTCTGAAGTTTGTAAGCATTCGTCTTCTGTGGGAGAGGTATGTGTATCACTTGCAAGTTTGCCATGCTTTTTCTGTCAAGTGTTTGTCTCTTATCTCTCTTGTATGAATGGCGAAGCTCTTCAAGGGGATTGCTTCCAAGGCGGACACATTGATTAATGACCTGCAAAGCAGTCTTCATAGTCAGCAGGAAAAGTTAATTGCATATGCTCAACTGCAACGTGAGGTATATTATATACCAAGAACTTGTGTTTTCCATTTTTCTCTCCAGGTTTTTCCAACTCAAACTGAAGTGTCACAATAATTTCCAGGCTCACTGCAGGACTATCACAACGTCAAGGTCTATCTCCCAAACAACCACAAGTTTTTTCAGGGATTTAGACATGCACGTATCACAGCTGGGTCAAATGGTCGACGAAGCACAAGAAGTCAATGCCCAAAAGTTCACTGAGCTTGAAAGGAAGTTTGAGGTGTTTTGTCTGCTCTGCCATCAAAATGTTTTTAGCATAAATAACAAATATGAGTGCTTGCTATAAACATCACAATTCACAAATAAAATTCCATATCTTATGTAGGAATGTGCTATGAATGAAGAAAGACAGCTCTTAGAAAAAGTAGCAGAATTGCTTGCAAGCTCAAATGCACGGAAGAATAAACTGGTATGTGGTAGCTTTTATAGGTCTAGGGTATCTAATTTATCTCAATCTTGTTTAATTTTTTTTTTTTTGAGGCACTACATGAAACCTATATTTTTAATCTATTTGTCTTTGTAGAACCCTGACTTTGTAACCATTATAAGTTATAACCCTCTGCAACTTCATGAACACCAATTTCATTTATGTGCAAATGACAATGGTTTTTATCTTTATTGCTAGGTTCAAACTGCAATCAGTGGCCTCCAGGAATGTACCTCCAACAGGACGAATAAGATTAAACAAGAGATGTCAACCATACACGACTCTAGTTCTACAGTGCAAAATGAATGGACATCGTTTATGGAAAAAGCTGAATCAAATTACAGAGAGGACACTGCATCCGTGGAGAATAGAAAGAACGAAATGGAACAAGTCCTACAAAATTGGTATGTTGGATTGACGAAATGTCAACGAATGGACATCAAGTGTTTATTTGGATTGACTTGTTTCAAATAAATACATTTTTAAGAAGCACTAATTTGGTGTTTTTTGTTGAGAGGAGGGAGGTGCTGTATAAAAAGCAGAAAAAAATTACTTTTGAAATTTTGATTGAAGTGTTTTTTTATCAGTTCCAAAAGTCATCTGAACCAAACAGGCTCCACATCTTAATAATATGTGTCTGATATTCCATATCTTCTTGATAGTCTTATATACTTATAAACTAAAACAAATTTTCCACAGCTTGCAGAAGGCAAATATGGGGGCACAGCAATGGAGTGATGCTCAAAGATCTTTGCTCGATCTTGAGGAAGCCAATGTAGCTTCTATTCATGGAATAGTTAGGTTAGTTCAAAACAAATATGTTCTTCTTGTCTTGATGAATAATAATGCGATTTAGTAAAATGTTTTTCTCTTGTTGGGTTGTATACAGGGAAGGGTTGAATGCCAATCAATCCTTGAGGTCACAGTTTTCCTGTGGTGTATCATCTGCACTTGAAGATGCCGACAGTGCAAGCAAGAATCTTCTTTCATCTATTGACAGTAAGTTATCAACTTCTTGCAAAAAGAGCTTTTGTTGGATGGCTTGTTATTTAAATAATACGTAATAATAATAATAATAGTAATAATAATAATAATATAATAATAATAATAATGATGCAGATTCTTTACAACTTGATCGGGATGCATATGAGAACCTTGACTCCATGATTGTTCCTTGTTGCGGACAACTGAGAGAGTTAAACACGGGACACCTCCATAAAGTTGCTGAGATTAGAGAATATGCAGGAAAATGTCTGTCAGAAGAATACATGGTAAGGCCATGAGTGGAAGAAGCAAATACTAAAGAATAATGTAGTTAATGTTAATAGACCAATAGAAATTACGTGAATAATTATTTGATGTTTGTCTTTGCCAAGGTTGATGAGCCATCAAGTTTGACTCCAACCAAGAGATTGTTCAAACTTCCAAGCGTGGATTCCATAGAAGAATTGAGGACTCCAGGTTTTGAGGAGTTAATAAGGTCATTTTGGGATGCAAAGTCATCAAAGCAGCAGCAACAGCCGAATGGAGATGTAAAACACATTGTTGAGAGCCCTCAAAGCTTGAGAGATTCAAGAGTTCCCCTTACTGCTATCAATTGAATTCAATGTTAGGTACATTGTGTACAGTAGCAGCAGTAGCATCAAGTCTTCTGTAATCTGGTGTTTCTCCTTAAATATTCTTCAAGTTTTTGGTGGTGGGTGCTAATGTTATGCTCTTCTAAATCAATCAGTTAGTTGAATGCTTAAGTTCCCACGGTTCTTAAGTTCCCTTTTGATTTTTTTTTTTCAGCTGAAATATGTGAAACAAATAGTTCATTTTATTAACACATACTCCCTCCGTCCCGAAAACAACTTCCCACTTTGACCTACACACATATTTAGGAAATAAATTTGACTTTACTGTAGAGTGCACTGTTTGGCACTGTTTAAACACTGTTTGGCACTGTTTAAACACTGTTTGGCACTGTTTATCACTTTTTTGATGTAGATAATTTGCCAAATAAGGAAAGTATTGAAGTGGGAAGTTAATTTTGGGACATCCATTTAAGGAAAGTGGGAAGTTGTTTTTGGGACGGAGGGAGTATAATATATACTCTTTGGTTTTATTTAATCACATCTACCACCCCATGCTTTGGACAACATACCAATTAATACCTAGGCTTTGGACAACTTACCAATTAAACCTCAGTATTTGAAAATTACAAGTAAATTCATAATCGATTCAATCAAAATGATTAATTCACGAAATATTGTCATACAGCAATACAGCAATTCTTAAAATTGTCATAGAACGGAATATTGTCATCGTATTGAATGAATTTGGTTATTTTCCATGCAACCAAACACGATAACATATTGATCAAATTATTGAGAATAAACATTGACGATAACATTATAATCTAAACCATCAAAATTTCTGAAAATTAAAAGTAAATCCGTCTTTTAGGGTATATATAACTTCCGTTTAATCTTATATTGATCAAATTATAATGAATTAGGAGTGGTCTTACTGAATTTTGTTGTTTTCCTAGATTTCGATAACCATGATTCTATGCAAAAACATCGAGGCTAATTTAATCTTGAAAACTAAATTCCCGGCCCATTGAGTTCATTACACCCTATCCGTTCAGTTTGAAAAAAAATAAACAGAAAGGTCATCTTACTCGTAATTTTCAGAAACCTCAAAGGTAGATGTAGAGATGTATGTACTAAAACTTTCAAAAGATAAACGTTAAGTGCCACCACCACAATTATGAACCATTCTTTTCATGAATACATTTTTAATACATGCTCGGTAGTATGAAGCGAACTTTCTTACAATGGAGAAACCAAAGGATGTTGCCTAATCATTGGAGTTCATTGTGAAAAAGTGGCAAATGGTATGAAGGGAAAAACTACTACGTATTTTATTACTGTAGTAACTATATCACCCTCCAAGATGATAATATATTCAGAGTGCTACTGTAGTTTGCACATTTGCATGCATCACTAATATACATAATTTCTTTACGTGCAAAAGGCGTAGCAAAATAAGTTCTCCTGTAGCAGTCAATCAACCTCTACGATAATATGCTGATAGTGTGTCATCCATTACATAGCCTGAAAACTGCACGGGGAACCCCAAAATAAAAATTAATACAAAAACAATGAAATGTAACAAAAAAGAACATATAATTAGACCAGATAAGCTGTACATACTCTCATTTCAGGCAATGTTGGTTCTCTATGTTTCATCATCATCGTCATCAAAATTGTCAATCGCGGAATTCTCCTGACACATCAAACTATTTGATCCTGGAAAATCTGGAGGAGCCACCGCTTCTTGGTGGATAACGTTGTTGCTGCCGCCCTCCTCACCGTGAAGAGCATCCTGGGCATCATCATCATCATTATAAGGAGCAATGGTGATCGAAGCAGCAGGAGCCTCTCCTTGGTCAATAACATCTTCTTTCTTTTGCCTTTTCCACTTCTTTGTGGATGAAGTCCCATCATCCTCGAAATCCTCTTCCTCCCTATCTCGGTGCAAGTACACCCACAACTTCCTTTCTGTATCGAACTGCACACATGGGTCCCGCTCGTAATGCAAACGGTCCAAAGCACCACTGACCACCTGATTCACCTGTGTATCCGATACCTCCTCAACAATGTACTGCGAATCCCTTATCAGGGTACAGACATCAGCCCTCGTCCCGATACTCCCGGGCAACCGGGCAGCTGCATCCCGCACCAGACACAGAATTGTCACATGTGGGGGTCTGTCCCTTTTGAGCATGAAGTGGTCCCGGGCTTTCGATGTTGGTTTCCCCCCACACCTTCTCAACGGGGCCACGATCGACTTTTTCCCATCGAGTGCTGTGTAAGAGAAGGCCCTGTCTGGGATAGAATACCTAAGGACTTCTTCCTTCCGGAAATAAGCCCGTACATCTTCTAAGCTTGGGGTAATGGTGCTGAGACTCTTTTGTGCCCTCAAATCCCTAAACCGCTCTTTCTCGTCTAGATTATATTGGGCCAATGAGGAAGGAGGGGCGGGTAGACTCCCAATCTGTTGGAGAGTCTCCTGACCATTTTTCAGCCAGTTGGCGAACGAGTCGACTAATTTCACAAGCATTTTATGGTTAATACCCCAAGCTTCTGGAGATGTGACTTCCTCCTCCATTGAGGCCTCGTGATGAATCATGGGACCCACCCAAGACCAACTCTTTGACGGTTTCTCATAAACAACAAGCGGCTTCCACCCCTTTGCCCCTAAAGGTGCTGTTTTGGAAGATAATATTTTGAGGACCCCTCTAACAAGATCCTGGAGAGGTTCTTGGGTTTCGAGAATGGAGGGGTCTCCGGGTTTGGATCTTACTCGGTTGACGATTTCTTGAATCGCTAGTGACGGGGCAGCCCTTGTTTCATGAGTAGGAGAAAGGGAGCTTTTATTGGCATCTAACTCCGCTTGTTGGTCATCATTCTTGCCAACAACATCCAGAGAATCTTCTAAGAGCAGGGATGTGATCATAGCCATCCGAATTGCTGAGAGAAGATGGATGATGGAGAAGGAAAAGCCAGTATGGACAGTTGGTGTGATCAAAGTGAATGGTTTTTTCTGCAGTGGTATGACTTCTGGATGATGATAAACAGCATTGTCTTCCTCTTTAATAATGATGTCCAATGGCAGTGGCAGTGGCAGCGGCTCAAAGATGATTCCTTTTTCTGAATCGCTCTCCAATTTTCTCTTTCCCCGCTGCTTCTTCGAGGAGTTCATGTCCTCTGCTTGTGCATTGTTATAATCATTATTATCAACAGCTTGTTCATCAATAAATGAGACGCCTTCTTTGATTTTCCGTTTCTTCATTGTAGAACTGCACCCTATTAACTTTAACTCAGATCTTTCTTGAAGATCAACACCGTACATTTCAAGCATACCATTTGACTGGGGACCCCCAAAATCACCTTTCAATGATGCCCCTTTAATACGTCCATTCTTTGCCACTAACTTGTAGATGGGTTGGTCCTCATCATCCTCATCATTATCACCAATGTAATGACGAGCATGACCCCTTAAGTAGTTCTCATCCAACTCTTTAGCAGATAAAATATTCACATGCCCATAATCAACAGCCATCTTACCCTTCTTCACTGTCCTCCTAGAGACAACAAGATCCATCCCTTCTTTTGGTGTGCTTAATATAGCTTCATCAAAATCAGATGACCGAAAACCACCCTTCTTGTTTTTCTTAACAAACTTATCCTTCTTAGTTTCTGACCCAGATTTCATATCACAAGGAAATGCCAACTTGCTCCTCAGCACAGGATTGTTAAAATCATCTTCATCTTCTTCATTGATTCCTTCTGAGGAATCAGATTCAGTATCTTCATTTTTTAGAATTGCCCTTCTTCCTTTGTTGGACCCAGCCAAACCTCGTTGATCAATGGGTAAAGATGCCCTAAACGTCTCTTGAAATGGCTGCTGTGCTGTATTATTATACGCTGAATGGAAGTCAGAAGGCTCTTGATGCTTCTTATACTTTTTTCTTTCAGAATTCCAATCACCATATTTCTGATGAGCTTGGTTGCATAAATAATTAGGGTTCTGTTGTCCATTCCCAGGCCAAATTGGCTCACATTCATCAGCTAATTCCGCTTGACTTCCTCTCAAAGATGGATTTGGAATCCGGCCTTTCCCATAAATCATATTGTCCTCAAATGGATATTTCTGGAGATTCTCAACATAGTTAGACTTATTCTCCAGATCTAAAACAGCTCCTCCTCTAGCATTTGAGGTTTTGCTGGACATGTTGCTATCAAAGAAGTGATTCACAGTCTTTTTCCTGCCAGGGCCATAAAAATCTTTTCTCATGTGCGGCATTCGACTTCCAGTCAAACTATCAAAGTACTCTTCTTCACCTCTCAATGCTTCACGTTTCTTTACCATCTTGACTTTATCTTTCAGCCCAGCTCGAGAAAAGTTCTTATTTCTCTGAACAGCCACTTCATACATTCCTTCATCATCATCACCCAATAACCGATCTCGCATGTGATGAGAAAGAGGTAGTGCTCCATATGACCCAGGTTCAATGTCCATCTCATGATGAACGGATGGGAAGCTTCCAGAAAACTCTTTGATAGTAGAACCTCTTGTCCCCCCAGTTAACTTCAACGCTCCTTTAGAACTTTGCTTTCCAAACTTTGCAGTTTCTACAGACATTTGCTTTCCATGAGGATATTGGAACTCCATTGATGATCTTTGTCCATGTGCTCGATCTTTCACTCTCCTACTCCAAAAAGAAGCATCACCGGATCCCTCTCTCTCAGATTCATCACTCTCCTCCATCTCTTCCATCTTCTCAGAAATGTAACTATTCTGTGTCTTCATGATGTTCAAAACACGAAGCTTCTCCTCGATGCTATATCCCCTGCAGTTTTGCCATCCATCTCTAATCTGACAGAAATTATTGACCATCACATTCTGATACTTCCTGAGGGTGTGATAGTGCTGATGCTTTTGAAAGAATATCAACCCTTGTCGATAAAGCGCCACTCTGGGTTCACACAACCCTCCCTTCAACATGTTGAAGAGAGTTTTAAGAGGGCTTCCGAAATGCAAGTTGCATCCTGTCAGAAGCTCTATCAATGTCCTCATGAAAGTTTCTTGGTCCATGTCGGGAAGGTACTGTGTGAGAGCAAATCTTTCTTCCTCATTCAAGACATCATTCCAGACATCCATAGACAAGATATTATCCAATCCTTGGAGATCATACAGTTCAAAAGGAATGCTACATGTTTGATCCCCAACTTGACAGAATTCCTCCCCAGACTCTCCCAATTCCAGCAAATCAAAGTCATCTGATCCGGCCCCTGAATCACAATCATCAAACTCCTCATCATCATCGTCATCCTCAGTTTCAACTCCACCAGAATTCGTATTGTATCTCAGCATCTCCTCGTCACTAGACATCACTACTTCCTTACTGTGTGAAGAAAGCTCCGAGTCCAATCTAGATGACTTGAAGCAATTCTTTTCTATAGCCATTCAAGCTGATATCAATCCAAAATCAACCGCACCCCAGCAAAATTATGCAACAGAACAGAACTTTACGATCAACTCAAACCCTAGCAAATTTCAGTTGACAAAAAAAACTCAAAATCCAACGGATTCATATCACACACTAAAAATTGAACGGAGAAATTCATATAATTTCAAAAAATTGGTTTTCAAGCATATTAACCCTTACACAAATTGCGAAAAAGGAAGTCACGAAACAAAAGTTACCTGAAATCCCGAGAGCGGTGGGGGTGGATTGAACGCGGCCATTGGAAACCAAATAATTGTATTCACAGCGCACTCAAAGGAACGCCTATACAATGGAGGAAGTGAAAGCAGATGGAGGTCGTGATACAGTGCGTGCGAATGCTGGAGAGCCGAAAGTGCTCGCCAGGCGGCTTGAGCACGTAGAAGGAAGAGGAAGAAGACGACGGGTGGGAAGGAGCGCCAGAAGACGAGAATGGTTACGAAAGAGAGAGAAAGGGTTTGCAGAGAAAAGGAGTTGAGAGAAAGCGGGGCGGTAAGTGCTGGGATGGGTTGGGTTGATGGATGATGGAAGCGGTGGAAAGAAGGAGAAGGGTGAGTCGAGTACTGAGTCAAGGTGCCGAGTTGAGACAGAGGTGACGTGGGCCATTTTTCCTGATTTTGAATTTTCATTTTCTTCCCAATTTTTTCCCATCTGCTTTTCGCATTCCTCAATCAACCCCGCGCCCTACCCGGAATTTTTTGTAGTACCAAGTATATATACGAGTATTCGATACTCAAATGAGGACTAGTTATTTAATTTATGTAAAAAATGAGAGTATAATGTAGAAATTTAATTTGGGCAATGTATACATATTAATCCCTCATACATAGGTTACCCGTGATTCATCAAGTCGCCCACTGACGTCGAACACATGTGACAACTCAATCAACAATGACTTTGCTTGCATGATGCACATGTGGAAGCCCGGTCAGCCATTTCCCACTTTTTGGCGCACACATGGACCGCCACTTGTGCGCTACATGAGCGGATAACCTAATGAGACATGGTAGATATGCTAATTGACTCAATTGAACATTTTTTCAACGTTCAAGGATTTGATTGATTTTTGTAAAGTATGAGGACTTGGAAGTTGTTCTCTTCGTCTTATTCTTATTACTTATTGTTTATTCTTATTTTATTCAGATCAGATCAGAAAGATTCAGATCAGATCAGATCAGGAGCATTCGGATCAGATTAGAAAGATTCAAATCAGATCAGACCAGATCAGAAACATTCAGATCAGATCAGAAACATTCAGATGAGATCGGAAAAATTCAAAAATGATTTATCACTTTTATTATTATATTAATTATTAATTATAATAATAGTTATTATTATTACTATTATTATTATATCATATTTAATACTAATAATAATAATAATAATATATAAAAAATAATAATAATAAAATATTTATATTATTATTATTACAATAATAATATTATAATAATAATATAAATAATTTTATTATTATAAAATAATAATAACAACAACAACAACAACAACAACAACAACAACAACAACAACAACAACAACAACAACAACAACAACAACAACAACAACAACAACAACAACAACAACAACAACAACAACAACAACAACAACAACAACAACAACAACAACAACAACAACAACAACAACAACAACAACAACAACAACAACAACAACAACAACAACAACAACAACAACAACAACAACAACAACAACAACAACAACAACAACAACAACAACAACAACAACAACAACAACAACAACAACAACAACAACAACAACAACAACAACAACAACAACAACAACAACAACAACAACAACAACAACAACAACAACAACAACAACAACAACAACAACAACAACAACAACAACAACAACAACAACAACAACAACAACAACAACAACAACAACAACAACAACAACAACAACAACAACAACAACAACAACAACAACAACAACAACAACAACAACAACAACAACAACAACAACAACAACAACAACAACAACAACAACAACAACAACAACAACAACAACAACAACAACAACAACAACAACAACAACAACAACAACAACAACAACAACAACAACAACAACAACAACAACAACAACAACAACAACAACAACAACAACAACAACAACAACAACAACAACAACAACAACAACAACAACAACAACAACAACAACAACAACAACAACAACAACAACAACAACAACAACAACAACAACAACAACAACAACAACAACAACAACAACAACAACAACAACAACAACAACAACAACAACAACAACAACAACAACAACAACAACAACAACAACAACAACAACAACAATAATTTTAATATTATGATTATCTTATTATTTTTGTTATATTACTTTATTATTATATTATTATTATTATTATTATATTTTTAAATATAACTATCATTATAATTATAACTATAATTTGTAATATTATTATTATTAATATTATCATTATTGTTTTGTAATTATTATTAAAATATTAAATATATTTATATTTATAATTATAAGTATTATTATAGAAATAAATATTATGATTATAATTATAATTATATAAGTTATTAAACTAAAAATATTATAACAATAGTAATTGTATCTATAGTTATAATTAGTGTAATAGGTATATTAATTATAATCATAATTTTAATTTTTATTATTATTATATTTTTATAATTATATTATAATTATAATTATAATGATAGGAATATTCAAATCAGATCAGATCAGAAAGATTCAGATCAGATCAAAAGCATTCAGATCATATCAGAAACATTCACATCAGATCAGACCAGATCAGAAATGTTCAGATCAGATGAGAAAGATTTAGATCAGATCAGATCAGAAAAATTCAGATCAGATCAGATCAGAAAAATTCAGATCAGATCAGTTCAGAAAAATTCAGATCAGATCAGATCAGAACTTAAAAAATTAGGATAAAAAACGTTCAGATCAGGTGAAGAGAATAGCTTCTTAATTGACATTTTTATAATAGTATGATGACCAAATTCACGGTTTTCCCTTTGAAAAATGTATAGAATAGAAGTATTTATATTATACTAGCGTGGCAGCGCGCGTTGCGCGTTTTGCATGCCCAATACCTTAAACAAGACACTAATTTGTCAAAAAACATGTAAACCCCTAAGGGAACCAACAGTAATATCACACAATCACACCATCAGTTTGGTCAAAAAACAAAACATGCATAAGGGCAGGAGGATAACATATATTTGTTAATCAGAAGGAGAACAATCAAGAGCAAGTGTTTGTTAATCAGATGACATGTGTGCGGATGATCGAGGAGTAGGGAGATTGCAGCATGCAGCAGAAAGGATTTCATATTTATGGCATTTGTGGGGTAGATCCTCAACCCCACATGACGAGAGGACAAGCGGCCTTATCGTACTCCGCCTGTGTTTAAAGAACACCCAAGATGGTTTGACTGCTGAGGTGAAAACTTTCCTGGATCTGCTGCAGCCCTGGTTCTCTCCTTGTCACCAAGTGCGCATCAGTTCTGCCAAGGCAGACCTGTAGATTTCCCCGATGGCTACTGGCCTGGCGCAAAAATCCTTCACAATATACCTGCATGGAAGATCCAACATTATGCAGGTTGGAATGCAGCAATCATCATAAATATAAGGGTAGGAACAAACAAATACCTTTGAAGTGTTCCGTGGTAGATACAGAAAGAAGGGAGGGCAATACAACTGCTTATATGCGCAATCTGGCAAGCTTGACTCAACATACACAGAAAATGAGTTTACAATGTACAAGATCATGCATAAAGTATTAACTTATAACCCATAAAACACTTGAAAATGAGTGTTATTAACAACATAAGAGGCAATGTAAAGGTGAGTATTGGAAAAGTTGGAAAAAGTGAATGATTTGTGTTGGCATGTAGTCCATACACTGGAAACATACCTGGAGGAGGTGTGTCAACCATAAGCCCAGAGGGTGTTCCAACGTTGTTCAGAGAGAAACCATCTTGATGACTTGATCAAACGCAAAGACCTGGAAAGTGAAATTACCAGCATGCCTCAAGAGCAGTCGGGAGCCGACCGGGATATTGTTCTCCACATAGAAATCCACAAACCCTTCAGTGAAAACACAGTCATCAACTTTGACCACCCACGCAGTAGGTCCATATAGCAGCCTAGCTTGTGACCTGGAGTGCTCAAACAAATGTCTATGCATGCATGAAGAGATTTTCTGAACAACAGAAGGCACAAAGTAAACACAATGTATGGCTGTAATGTTAATAACAAACACATAAAAGAAATGAATGAAATAGTGCGAGTTGTTTACAGCCATTTCAAAGTCGGGGACGGTGACAAGAAACCAAACAACAGCAAATTGCATAACATCAGGCAAATGAGTAGAACTGTTCAATGGACACCCTACATAGACAGGACACCAAGAAGAACATGATGAAATGGACAAAAGGTAAAAGTAACTAAACAAAAGAGTGGGGGAGGGGATGGGGTCACGAATGGAATGTGTTTATAAACAACCGCTTATCTGAGGCATTGATGCACCAGGAAGTGTGCCAGTTTGTGCTCTAGTTCTTTCCGGTTCCCGCCCACTCTGGGTAGCACTCTGAAGTGACCTGAACTTTCCAAGAACTGCAACCAATCCCAGCTTGTTGTGCAGTTAGCTTCATCGGCATCACCAACATCAACAGTAGCAACAACAATGCGCCTTCCATGCGCTATATGAACAAAGTATGTGAGGACGTCATTGCTGTCAGCGTTTGGTGTTTTTTTCTATGGTGCAGTTGGTGAATAAATCCATCAGAACTGGCAGTACAAAGGAAAAAAATATTAGCCAAAGTGCTCAACAAACCTTTTGTTCAAACCATGCAAAACCGATGGGAGAAACAAATCAACCCGACGAGTACATACCTGGCTGTGGGCGGTAGGTGGCGCGCAGTGTAGAAAGGGGGGAGGCGACTGCGGATGAACTCTGCAGAGGAACAAATATTGTTGGGACTGTATGCAGAGGGGGTGTGCGATGAAAACCATGAAGTGGCCAGAGAAGAGGAAACGATTGGAGGGAAGAGGTGTCTCATTATGGCGGTTTACTGTGCGCATAGGAAACTGGAAAACTACGACGCAATATGTTTTCTAAAATGATGCCTCGCTGTGAGTAATAATTTTAAAAGGGGTAAATCGAGGGGGGGGGGGGGGGTAAAAATATGCAGGAAAACCACATGGCATCTGCGAGATGTTTTTTTAAAAAACATATCTTGAAAATGTAGAATCAGAAAAGTTAAAAAATCCCAGCATTCTAAAAAAATTGTAATGTATAATACATTAATTAACAAAGCATAGCCACAATAGAAATATAGAACAAATGAATATTGCAAAAATTCCAATGTTGCCCATAAAAGAGACAAAGGTAGTACACACCGGGACAACAATACCCAAAAGGTAGAATGTTAACTAAAAGGGAAAATATGATAACAGTCAGATACACAAAGTAAAAAGTTGAGCTACACCGCATTGTAAAAAATACGATAACAGTCAAATGTATAACACTTAGGTATTGCTCCCCCCTCAGGGCTGGTTTGAGGGCTGCAGAGGCCCCAGACCAAAAAGAATAAGCATTGAGCTCAGTTAAATGTATTTTTAAGTACCATTCCAAAGGTCCATCAAACGATTTTATAATCAAATCTGCACATATATATTTATTACTCTATGTTTGCATATACAAGCATAATTTCTTGGTGTGCAAGGAACTTGCATTTGGAGGAGACAGATGATTACCATGTATAAGGTGCATGCATGACAGAGATAATATATGGCATTGCATCCCAATTTGAATAAGCCCTGAAAGAACAACATGCAGCCATCTTGTACACACTGCACATGCATAAAAAGGAAACCAGTGTAAGTGTGGAAAAAAAATTTGACACACAATAGCACAAACCTATTATGCAAAAAAAAAATTACAGTGTATCTTTCAGCGTCACATTACATGCATCAAGCATGACAAACCTGGGGCTACAAAAAAAGCATAATAGCATGGCACGTTACATATCTGCCAGCAAGGTCAGTTAAACACATCACTGGGCACCTAAATATGTACGGTGAGACCCTACACATAAAAGCGCAAGGCCAGATAAAAACCGATGTCCCTATTTACAAAACAGCGCACAAAACCCAAGCAGTTTATCAGCAAGACAAAAAAACTACACACGGTCACACGCAGTTCCCTAAGCGGAGCTAAGTTTGCGCTTTTGGGGCGCAACTTAGCAATGACTTCATCCTCGCTATGGTCTTGCTGGGAAACCGTTTTGGATGAGCCAGCAGATTGAACTTGGGGAAGCATATCTAGAGCTTTGAACGTGAGCTTCCTTTTGGGTGTGGCTTCTTCACTTTCTCCTGACTGTGGGGATTCAGGGTCAACAGGTGGTGCAGTTTTCACAGTCCCTTTGTCATGGGAAACACATACCACACTGTAGGGGTTCCCCTGAAGCCTTTCTTCAGTTGATTTAGTGTGCTTCAGTTCAGCAACAATGGTAATCTTCTCCAGCTTCGCATCAAGCGCTTCCAGGTCCATATCAATCTCAGGGTCCATACGTACATAACTACTGTAACACCCCACCCGGCCCGACCCCGCCGGCCCGAGTGGCGCGTCACTTGGCGGAAAATCGGAACAGATTTAATCAAAAATACTTTTCGTGGTTCAAGAAATAGTGCCCTTTTTTTTACTTTAAACACAAAACATTTAATAAGAGATTTTATTACTTAAAATAAAGTGTATTAATTCCAAAACGACTTCATTACTAAATACCAGAAAATGTCAAACTCACATGGAGTAGAATGTTATTAAAACAGACATAACTTAAACATCATAAAACACTTCAAGGAGTGCAGCGAAAGTTCTTAAAATCACATATGACATATTAAAGCCCTTTATAAAAAAAACACCAAATAACATGGCATGCAAATGCGTCCTACGCCTCTTTCCATCCCTGTGCTCCTAGCGGGTTCCGTGCTCAACCTACGGGTAGGAAAACACACAACTACCCGCTCAGCAATGTGCTGAGTGGTACGGTAATAACATAACAATAATATTAACATATCAAAGAACATATTAACATATCATAATTCACATCTGATCAGACAAACATATAACATACCTGGGTGAACCGAGCAGCTGTTATAAAAATACAGATATTTTCATATAGAATAGAATCATGCTCAGATATCATAACTGTCAGATAATTTTATTCTGAGATAATTATTATATTCTTCTTGTGTACAGAACAGAAGCATATTCAGATATCATAATTATCAGATAATTCTTATTCTGAAACTTATCATTGAAAAATACATATTCATTTAGCCTTGAACTCTAGAATCTGGACCTAGACCGAGGAATACTAACGGTAAGGAATACGGTCGATCGAAGTCCGTACCCACATTACCCAGAAGGAATATGGAAACGTAATCGCCGGAGCTACACGTACCAATTCCTTAACAGAAGCTAGCTGTGCTGAACAGAAAGGACGAGATCACCGAAGAGACCCGAACCTTAACAGGAGAGTAATAGTGCTCTAAAAATATTTCAGGAGTGTACGAAGTACACTAAACAGAACAGGAGTGTACGTAGTACACTAAACAGGAGAGCACTATTTCCTCTAAACAAAATTTCAGGAGTGTACATAGTACACTAAACAGAACAGGAGTATCCTAGTCAGAGTACCATTTCAAGAGCAAGGCTTTTCCCAAAACATTGATCTTTCGGTTTATTTATAAGGATAATATCTCATATGGTAGTTATAAAATTATAATCCCCATACCAATAATATTAAGTTGCGACCAGCCAAAATAATAATCTAAGTTCATGAAAGTTTAACCATGTCACGTGTCTATATTTATAACTACGTAGTTTTATATAGACTAGCATAAAATAACAACTAATTAACTTATATAAACACGCCAGACATGTATACTAAAATTTCAATTGATTATGCTCTCTGTAACATGCGTATACATATACTCCTATTATATTAATTTAATGCATGCAGGTTAGGAGTATTCAGTCCACATGCACTTTTACGTAAATACTCGTATCAATTAAGTGATTAACTAAGTTAGTGCATGCCTCTTATAGTAATATTATATATTTAATAAAAATGGTATCCACACGTTTAAATTATAAACACACACATATATATCAAACACGTATATAAATAATTCTAGTAATATACGTGTTTACCTTATTCAATTCTTTCAATGCATGCATGTGTCCATACCTAATTAACTTTCATAGATAACAGTAATATATATATATATATATATATATATATATATATATATATATATATAATAACATACATATACTAATTATCAAAACTTCCATATACGGAGTATGAAAGTAACATGTGTATGCTCAACAATAAATACGTATACTAAATTAATAACATGTATGTGTATACGTGTGAGATCCATTTCGTACCCTTCAGAGTCCCGTAATTTCTTAATTTCTTCATTCGTGTGTATATAGATTTATAGAACAAATAGATACTTTTAATTAATACAAGTAGTACGTGCATGCTTCTAGTAGCTTGGTATACACACGTGCAGTCATTTATCCTACTTAGCCAGGTCAAAATTTTAAGGATCATTTATCACTTAATAATATCCAAAATTTATTCTTAAATTTGACTAATTGGTCCATATATCAAATTAATTCTCAAATGATTAACAATTAAACCATAACACTAAATAACACATACTACTACGTAACGTGTTATTTATCATAAATTAGTAACAACTCATTAAGTAATACTTGCATGCATCTCTGACCTATTATAACCTATATTCCATATAGTTATGTATCATGCAAAAACCGTGGTTATAGGTCTAACCGTTAGTTTTAACGTATTTTTCTTCTTAATTTCACAACTGTACTTATTTCTAGATGACTTCCATATTGCAAAAAGAAAAAGTAATTACTATCATATACAATTATGCACTCGTAATCAATAATTCTAAAAAAAACACATTCTGAGAACATACAAAGAACTAAGGCTATATAATGTTCATTATCCCCATAACGCAACGGGAAACGGGGACGGAAATAAACACAATAATCTAAATGGCCGGGATGGAAACGTACTGACCTTATAGAAATTAAAAGAACTTATACGAAATAAACTAGGCTGGGAGCTCCTCTTTGCCGCACCGATTCTTCAACATAGCTAGCTACTAGTCTCTTTCTATAAGTTAGTTTATGTACGAGTATATATATTTTTACCCAGCCACTTACGAAGAGCAAGGGAAAAGTTTTTGAATAGGTTGTGTATAAGTCTATGGCCACCTATAAATGCTAGCCCCTTCCTTGAACGTGGATGAAGCCAAATTAGTGCTACGCTCCAGCCCTCATCACATGCTTATTAGCTTATAACACGTATATAAGGGGTATTGTGAGGCTTCCATGTGGAGATTGGCATGCATATTAGGACAATATATGTCTGATCGATCATAGAAGTGGCCAGTTAGGTCTCCAGGTGTAATTTTTTCATGCAGGTTAGGACAACCTGTTATACGTATAGGGCAGGGGTAAGATTTTTCATTTGAAGCCAAGTGGGTGGGTCATGATCAGAAGGTTTTGTTTGAATTACTATACTTCAAATTATGTAGCAGTACCTACCACTCATTTTGAACAGGTTTGCTTTTGATCCCAAAATTTGATTACGAAGTGTCCTAAATGTCACACTTATATTTTACATTTATTTAGTTTCTATTTTAATTATTAATATTCATTGTCTAGTTAATAATAATTCAACGGTTAGGAATTTATAAGAAGGATTATTAATTCAATATTAGGTTACCGGCTAGACCCGATTTCGGGGTATTACAACTACAAAGCTTCTATGTGTCATGGGTGAACAATGTAACATGGATGCTGCTGGAATTGTCAGTCAACAATGCGTTCAGGATAAACCTGTACAAAGGCTAACACATCAATAAGTCTAAAAAATGGTTGTTTCTCCATAGTGCAGGACATCACGACAGGCATTTGTGACGTGAGGCACGCACCTCTTGACTGCCTCTCCTTGCTTTTGACCACAGAACATACAGTGGAAAGAATTCTAGCGCATAAACCCGACGGTTGCATTAATCACAACAAATATAAAATGCTTCAGCAGAATTGTCTGCCAAGTTCAGTTTGCCACACACCCACACGAGTGGGACCTGCAATCACAAACACAATTAACATAGGCTAGTTGGCAGATAAATGTTCACACATGATGGCAGCACAGACCTTATTGAGTTCAACTTCTATGGACATCAGAGCTATATGTGGCTGTGAAAGGGGGTTAGCAATGTTGGCCAGAGCGTGGGCATATTGTTTTTCAAGCACCAGTTCTTTGATCTTTCCTTTGTTCTCCGTGACCCTGGCAACATGCAAAACTTATGTCATACATGGGTAGAGAGATGCTGAGATATATGAATCACCAACAAAAGCAACTAATCAGCAGCCACAGTCCAGAAATCCACCATTTTTTCAGTGACAAAGCGCGTGCACTGCCAGGGTTGATTTCCATGCTCGAATCATAGTGAGTTACTAACGTCATCCCTGGAGTCAAGAAAAACATGAGAGATGCGACATTACATGAAAATATTAGGTGGAAAGCTGAAGAAATATAACCTTGATAAATGTTCACGCTAGCCTTGCTCAAGAACATAATGGGGTATTCACCCATCTGTAGCAGCCTGTCAATTTATACACCATGTTTGGTCACAAATTCTTCCCAAATGGTCATAGGTACAATGGTCAACCTGTGAATAATAAATGCAATAAATCAGTACATGTGCCCCCTAGCGAAAAGTCATTTGAGAGAACAAACAAATAAAAACACATTCCTCGTTAACCACAATCACATCCCATGCTAGTTTCTGCACCTCCGGTTACAATGAATGTCGTAGGCAATTTAGCAACAACTGCGGCCAACAAACCTACAAAGAACATGGGCATGTTAGAGTAACAGAACAGTGTGCTATTTGGTGCTTGAAAAAATGTAAAGCATGCACTGAATTTTTCATCCGACAAGTGGCAGACAAATAGTTCGCAAAATGGCTTGGTGCCAGCCTCAGCCAGTTCTATAATATCAAATATGCGATTGCAGGTTCGTAACCTAGTTGTATCATTTTGCTTTTGATATGAAATCATAGTTTTTCTGCATCACTTTTTGCTACAAACAAGTATTTGTTATGCTCAGCCAATTTTGGAGTCAAGTTCTTCCCACAATTTAACAGCTATGAATTCTATGAATTCTTTGTTGGTGAGAAGCCTTCCCGTGACTCAATTTGAAGGTAGTCCAATAACTATTTTGTGACCACACAGCCATGGTCACATTTAGAACCTTGTGAGCTAAATTGTTGGAAGCATAGTTGTCATGGCGCATGGCGATATCAATGGCGCACATGCATAAATGGCGATGACAAAAATATGGCATCACCACGTGACAAAAAAACTAAATAACGAATTATAGACACTATACTTGTATCACCCAACCACCGAAACATGATATAAAAAGTTGAATAACAACATTCTAGCCAAAACATGTGCAGTCAAAATAGTTCCAAAAAATAGTATTCCAAAAAAGTTCCACTACACTCTAGTTTCCATTTCTTTTGCTCGGCAACCTCATCAATTCATTCATAGCTCGATCTTGATGATGTTGATTCTACCGAATGTATACCAAATCATTCATTTTTTGGAAGAAATCTTGTGCTTTTCTTGCTACGAACCTAAAATGAGTAGATAATAATAAATCAATCACTGATAACGTAAACTACACATGAAAGACAATTTTATGAACTTACATTTTCAAAAGCACTCCAGTTTCGTTCACATCCAGAAGCACTGCAAGTTAAATTAAGGATCCGAACAACAAGATGTTGCAAAGTGGAGGAGTCGTTTGCAAGCCATTAATTAACTACAATTTCAAATGTCAACCAAATGTTAATCAATTTTCTAGAAAATAATACTCAAATTTCAGGTTTTCAAATTTTAGATTTACACCATTACTAGTCAACTGCCTTATGTTCTCACACCTTTAAAAAGACTTACATTTATACTCATAGTTTGTATGGCATTAGAGTAGGTCTCAGATTTCCCAATTATCATTTAAAAACTCACAATTCACATTATCTTATTTCATATTTCAAAATTTCCAGGAAAAGGGATTGCAAATTTGTAGTTTAGACGTGTCCAGATTATTCCAAAAAGTTGAAATCAAATTTCTATATAGCTACAAAATAAGTTCTCATGCAAGCAGAAAGTCAATTTGTATTTCTTAGTTACTACTAAAATACTTAAGACCAGATTACTACATTTATAGATTACCAAATTATAAGTAATCAAAATAAGAATACCAGGTGGTTGTGTGTCCCTATTGTTCATTTCCATATTGGTACGTTTGGAAACTTCCTCTTGCATTTGTGTAGTATGATATCTCAATTGAGAACTCCACACTCTCTCCAATGTTAGTGGGCAACATCTTCTCCACACTTTATAAAACCATCACATACTTGTTCATCTCCGAGAATTCGCCGTGAATTAAGGGTAGAAGAATCGAGGATTGAGATAGTATCCCCGTTGCATGTAATGGAGAATGAAGGTTCTCATTCCAACACTTCCTGATTATCTTCCAAATGTGGAAATAATGGAATGGCTTACCCATAGGTAGCCCTGGATGTCATATTTATAATAGAATAAGTGTCCAAAATACAATAGGAAACAACAAAATATGGAAACCCTATTTTAGGTAATTACTACATTATTACACCCCCTCAATCTGTGCAGGGGATACAACGTGCAGATTGTCCCTAAGAAAAATAAACCGTTGAGGAGATAAACACTTGGTGAAGATGTCAGCTAGCTGAAACTGTGTAGGAACATAGCGTACTATCAGGTCTCCATGAGAAACACGCTCACAGACAAAATGATAATCTATGTCAATATGTTTGCTGCGTGCATGCTGAATCGGATTTGTAGATAGATAAGAAGCAGAAACATTATCACAAAGCAATTGAACAGGCGTGCGTATAGGTACTCCAAGTTCGAACAAAATCGAACGGATATGCAGTGTGTCCTGGACTGTGTAAGCTATCGCCCTATACTCAGCTTCTGTAGAAGATCTGGATACAGTAGGTTGTTTCTTGGACTTCCAAGAAATTAAGTTAGGCCCCAAAAATATAGCAAACCCGGAAGTGGAACGACTGCTATCAGGACACCCAGCCCAATCAGCATCAGAATAAGCCTGTAGTGTAGGAGAGGAAGCATGTGGCCGAAGCAACAGGCCATGATCTGGAGACCCCTGAAGATACCTAAAAATACGCTTAACAGCCAACATATGTGAAGTACGGGGGGCATACATAAACTGGGAAACCAGGTGAACAGCAAATGTAATATCAGGTCTAGTCATAGTCAAATACTGTAAAGCACCTACCATACTCCTGTACTCAGTAGGATCCGCCAGAAGGTCACCATCAGTGAGAGATAGTTTCGTCCTAGAAGGAAGAGGGGTACGAACTGGTTTAAGAGTATGAAGATGAAACCTGGCTAATAAATCGGACACATATTTCTTTTGTGAGAGAAATAACCCTTGAGACAGACGGACCGCGTGGACACCCAGGAAAAAATGTAGATCCCCTAGATCTTTCATAGCAAAGTGGCGACCCAGACAAGAAATAAAATGAGTGATGAAAGATGGGGAATTACCAGTTATAATAATATCATCGACATAGAGGAGCAAATAGAGAATATGACCCCCTTGCCGAAAAATAAATAAAGAATTATCAGACTTACTGCAGACAAAACCATGAGTTAAAAGAAAACTACTAAACCTGTAGAACCAGGCTCTTGGAGCCTGTTTGAGACCATATATAGCTTTCTTCAGACGACACACATGGTTAGGAAATTGAGGATGAACAAAGCCAGGAGGCTGACGCATATAAACTTCCTCTGTTAAATTACCATGAAGAAAAGCATTTTTGACATCTAACTGACGCATAGTCCAACCAAAGGAAACAACAAGGGATAAGACAATACGAACAGTTGTGGGTTTAACCACAGGACTAAAAGTTTCCGAAAAATCGACACCAGCTTGTTGAGTAAATCCCTGTGCTACCAGTCGCGCCTTATGACGCTCAACACCAAAGAGGCATTTATTTCTCTTCTTTACCTCCAAATGTGATTTTAATTCCATATTTCACTCTCTCCATAGTTTCATATATAAAACCTATTGGAGGCAAATCTTCATCCATAATTCTCAATACCTTCACTACGGGCAAAGAAATCTTCATAACATAGGCAACACTTCTCCAAAAGATTTACAACTAAACTGAATCAGAACAAGCTTGACCTTCAGTGGTTTTTGCAAACTCACTTTCAAACCATTTTGGTGAAGCAAACATTTGCCTTAATGCGTGTTTTTGAGTGAGAAGACCTTGCGGAGTTAATAAGTTAGTGAAAAATTGGGTGACATGCATCTAGTTTAACTAGCTCTCTCCTCTTAGTAAATTCTTTCATCAAGTCCAGAACAGGGGTGTGGCCGTAGATACAGGTAGTAATCTCTTGCGATGTCTTAGTACAGTCCTTCTAACAATCTGCATCTTCTTTGAAAAGTCCTCTAGAACAAGGCCAACACAATGATTTGCACATCCCATTGTGAAGATATGTGGATATCTTTGTTCAATCTTCCTCTTCGCTAACCCATAATTTTCAACATCGTCGCGTCGGTGACAACTTTTATGACACTTTGAGACCAATTTCTTGAATCCACTCATTAAAAAGCTTGATAAGTGACTCCCGTTTTCTTAGCTGAAATTTGGTATGAGTAAACTAGACTTGATGAATAAGATGCTAAAAAAATTCATCAAAAAATTCCACCGGAAACCGCCCCAAATTGCGACGGCCGGACAGAGCCTCTTATATAAGGACTTATTTGACCTTTTTATGAAAGTTCGAGGACCTATTTGAGAGTTTTCCCGTATACAATCTGTTGCTTCTCTTCTCAGTTCTTATGTTTGATTGTTGAGAAAGGGACAAACAGTCCGATTATTGGACATGTCTTTGCAATGCTATGGTTGTAATCACATTTGATTTTATAAATAGACGATTTCCTTTTAAAAAGTGATCTTCAAAAAGTTAAGGAGTACGTTGATAATGTATTAATTTTAAGGTTTTTTTACATTTGTCTTAATTTTAAGTTATAAATAAGTTTTATATATAGGTCGACTTGAACTATATCTAAGAGCCTTCTAACTAGAGCTTGATGATTTATTGAACATTGGTTTTAATACTTTCAAAATATATTACATTTTTTAGCTACTAAAAATAAGTTCAAAACTACAACAATTCCGTTTTTATAAACTGGACATTCTGAGTATCAAATCAATGACTTTTTTATTACCGTTTCTAAAAAGCAATATTTAATCATTAATATGTTAATAAATACTTCGTAAGATGTAAAACTAAATTAAGCTATATTTAGCTGTCTTATTCTTTAAAATTACCTTGAAGAACAATTTGGATGAAGATATCAAATTAATATTGAAAAAAAGTACTCCAATTTATGTACCAATTAGAGTAAAAAAGTAAAATTTTGCATACATGAAACCAATTTATGTAAAATTAAATTTTTATAATCATTAGGGGTGATCGGCCGTGCCACTCTAATCACATACATGCATAGAATCCGACATGTCTGGTCTTTGTGTATAATATACCAATAATAGTTAAGTGGTATTTGATAGGTTACATTTTTAAGTGAAATTTCTATATTCACATATTACAGGAAACAAAAAATTAGTATGTGATTGTATTTTCATTTATGAAATCAGTGTTTGTTCCCGGGTGTTGTGAGGAAGGAGATATTAGGATTATTTAACAAAAGAAATAACAAAAATGGCTCTGACATTTCACAACCAAAACATATGCCTTAGATCAAGAAATAATTCCCAGTGTGGCATGAATCTTCATCCTCAATCTGGCAACTTCTTGCATCAATGGCGGCTGGCAATGCACGATTCAAGAGAGGGGAATCTGTAAAATGGATCCTTGGAAGTGTTGAGACGGATAATATGAATGATGTCCCCATTCAATCAGGTGCATCCAGAGGGTTCAATGGTCTAAGGTTTCTTGATAGATCAATCACAGGGAAGGAAGCAGATGCCTGGAAAACTATTGAGAAACATTTCCATCAAAATGCAAAATCTGGGAGGCTTTACAGGGACAAATTTGGGACATGCATTGGTATATTTTTTTCATTCCATTTTATCTTTTTTAAATAAATGAATGATGAATTCAATATTAACTTTCATAAAATATGTAGTCCAATGCCATACATGTTAGTTTTCTAAAAGTTTATATGTACAATTTGGATTGAAGGAATGGGAGACAGCAAGGAATTTGCAGGTGAATTATTCGATGCGTTAGCAAGGCGGAGGAAGATTGAAGCAGAGAATGGGATTACTATCGACAAAATGCGAGAATTTTGGGAAGACATGACAGACCAAGATCTCGATACACGCCTCCACATTTTCTTTGACATGTAAGCAATTAGTTGCATTTTGTTATTCGGGATGAGATACTATACTCTCTTTAATCGTCAAATCTATGAGGATTAGGATACAATTTTGAAACATAATATTTATCAATAAGAGACTTAATTATTTGAATTTTAAAGGTGTGACAAGAATGGTGATGGAAAGCTATCTGAAGAAGAGGTAAAAGAGGTGAGAAAAGTTCCCTTGTGAGTTATGGTTTTCTTTCAACAGCCTATTAAACATGTTGTGGAATAAGGTTCTAGTGATGAGTGCTTCTGCCAACAAATTGTCAACTTTTAAACAAAATGCGGAGTCCTATGCTACTTTGATAATGGAAGAGCTAGATCCTGATCATAATGGATACTTAGAGGTACAAATTTTCACTTCCTAATAAAATCTATGGATAATCCTCCATCAAATCACATAGATAAATATAAAAATATAAACTAAAATATAGTCTTAGGGTACTACTCATATATTTTATTCTAAAGTTGAAATTTTAGTCTTAATCATCCCCGCTTTGGAGCTAATGATTTTTTTAAATGAAACAGATGTGGAAACTTGAAACTCTACTAAGAGAAATTGTGGGGTCAAAAGATGGGAGAGAGAACTACGTGAAAACACATACATTGGCAAGAACCATGATCCCGAAACAATATAGGCATCCGGTGAGCAAATTCATGTCTACAACAAGAGAAAAGATACACGAAAAGTGGAAACAAATATGGGTACTCACATTGTGGGTGTGCATCAATATGACACTCTTCGTTTGGAAGTTCAACCAATTCAAGCACCGAGCGGAGTTCCAAATCATGGGCTATTGTGTTTGCATTGCCAAAGGTGCTGGGGAGACACTTAAGTTCAACATGGCTCTCATTCTCCTCCCTGTGTGCAGAAGAACACTGACCTCCCTTAGAGAATCGTTCATCGGTGCAACAATCCCGTTTGATGACAACATCATCTTCCACAAGATCATCGCCCTTGCAATAGTGATTGCAACTTTTGTTCATGCATCAATGCATATTAGTTGCAATTTCTTTAGAATGGTGTCATGCCCTCAGAGTAAATTCATGGCAATTCTCGGATATCCTTTTGGATATCGGCAACCTACTTACCCTAACCTGGTTGCATCAATACCGAGTTTAACAGGCATTATTATGACTATTTTGATGGCTTTTATCTTCACATTGGCGACACATTCTTTCAGAAGGAATGTCATCAAGCTGCCCCCACCCCTCCATCATTTAGCTGGTTTCAATTCTTTTTGGTATACACACCATCTGTTGATAGTAGTCTACATTCTCCTTATCTTCCACGGCTACTTTATATTCCTCACACAAGAATGGTATAAAAAGACGGTACACCCATATTCTCCTTGGTTATGCTTGTTTTGCTAAATCATCTCACATTAAGATAGTTTTTTATACTTAATTACTTGTCTTTGTATCATATAATGACTAATGAGTAATTCATTGCAGACATGGATGTATATTATAGTACCTGCGTTAGCATATGCGGCTGAAAGAATTTTTGTCATGTATGAAAATAAATATGATGTGGACATCATAAAGGTTGTACAACTTGAAGCTTTTCAGTTTTTTGTCAAGAGAAATTTAATCTAAACTTCTTTTTATGCACATTTAGTTAATTTTTTTCCGGAATAATTTACAGGCAGTGATATATACAGGAAATGTATTAGCACTATACATGAGTAAGCCTCCAGCATTCAAGTATAAAAGCGGAATGTACATTTTTGTAAAATGTTATGATATATCAAGCTTTGAATGGTAAGTGGATAAGAATAATGTTTTTGAGCACTTGAACACTTGTATTGCTTGCATTCTATATGCTAAGACCCCCCCATTCTATTCCAGGCATCCATTCTCAATCACTTCTGCACCAGATGACAACTACCTAAGCGTCCATATACGTACACTTGGAGATTGGACTACGGAGCTTAAAAGCAAATTTGCAAAGGTTATACATATGTTTTAGACATGGAACACAAATCTAGTGCTTGTTTGGTATTTTGCTTATCAGTTTTTCTACCAAACATTAGCTTATTTAATAGCTTATTTAATCGTGTTGGCCGACATAGCATATGAAAACAATCTGTCAAATAAGTTCTCTTACTATATAAAAATGACAATTAAATGTCTTACTATTTTAAAAAACTCAATCAATCTGTTTAGCCGGTTTCAATCTGCAAAAATAACTTCATTTCTTCTTTGTCACTGAAACAAAGAGGGAATTCATGCTGGGGATGAATCAGGTAAGCAGAGTGAGGGAAGAATCCGGTGATTGCCGGCATCGACTTGGCCTCTTCAGATAGGTGGTCAAGGAAAACTGAAAAATAAAAATAAAAATAGAATAGGAAAAAATAAAATAGTTGGACAGTGTTTTTAAGGTACGAGAGCACATTCTTTAAATAGTATGAGGGTTTATTTAAGAATTTTAAAAACGTTTTTTTTACTAAAACCATCTGATGGAATGCCACTGCCCCATATTTTCTTCTAAATATTTCTTTAATTTTTTTTGAAAATAATTATTTCTTGTTTTAGTAAATTCAAGCATTTTTCCGTTTCAGCCAAATGATACGGAGTATAAATTTACTTACAGGAATTTAAATCTTAGGCATCTCTTTTCTAACGCTTCCAAACACAGGCTCGTGAACCACAATCTGCACAACCAAGAGAGGGAAATCTCACAAGAATGGAAACAAAAAGGAATTCAGATGTTGGGCAGTCACAAACATTGTAAGAAATCAAGTCCCAATTGCTAGTGATTCACATCATTTTTCATAACCTCAACTAAACATAATGGTTTTGGTTGCTCAGATTTCCACAGATTTCAATAAAAGGACCATATGGTGCACCAGCTCAGAGCTACAAGAAATATGACATCCTTTTACTCATTGGCCTAGGCATTGGAGCAACCCCATTCATCAGCATAATCAAAGATATTTTACACCATGAATCTATCATGGTAAGTGTACATGAAAGTGATGAAACCTAACATTTGGATCCTCAAGAGGTGATGCTTGGGCTAAACAGTTTGAGAGGTGGATGGAGGCATCACAAACCAAACCCAGTAGGGCTAGTTAAAGAAGCGAACAAACCATTATAGCACCATACTTTGATACCATATTATATCAGGACAAACTCACTCAAAAAGAGCTTTTTTTTAAACACTCTCAAAAAGAGCTTCAAGCAGTGAGGTTTACCTGATACTTACATATCAGGCAAAAATATTGTAAACATCTGATATGGGACATTTAATAGGTAAGTTATATTTTAAAATTTAGACTTGTTAAGGATATTAACACTTGTGACCTCATTATAGAGTAATCCAAAATGTTATACTGTATATCAGTTTTGTATTTTTTATGTCTTAACAAAGGATGGACATCAGCTCAAACTATTTGTAGGAGCAGCAAAATCTTGAGATCCCACTGTCAGACACACAGCCTAACAGGACGGGGCCTCAAAGAGCTTATTTCTACTGGGTGACACGCGAACAAGGATCATTCGAATGGTTCAAGGGGGTCATGGATGACATAGCTGAGTATGACCGAAATGTGGGCCCTAATCCTAAATACTTTAACAGTTGAGAAATATCTGCATTTTGTATAATTTCACTTATAATCTGATAATGATATGTTCCAAAAAATCTTGGCAGCACGTGATAGAAATGCACAACTATTTAACAAGTATGTATGAAGAAGGAGATGCTCGTTCCGCACTTATTACCATGGTGCAGTCTTTACAACATGCAAAAAATGGAGTTGATGTTGTCTCACAGAGCCGGGTAATTAAACTACTCCTACTTAAGACTGAGTAATTAAATTCTAGCTTTTCTTGTTTTAAAATTCTAGCTATTAAGACTAGAGTTTTATACTGATAATGGAACTAGCCGAGACCTTACAGGTTTGTTTATACATTTGTATTTATCCAACCCCCTCCCACCTTTTAAGGTCATGTTATTATATAGTATTAACACACACCTTTTCAACAGATAAGAACACATTTTGCTAGACCAAACTGGAAAAAGGTGTTCTCTCGCATGGTAGCTGCATATCCCTCTTCTAGAGTTGGTACTGGAATAAGAAAATATATTCATGTGTTTCTCATATACAAGTATATGTATGTGTGTGTATAAACATATACAATTTGGACCAAATGAGCATGCTATCTAACGAGATAAATGAGAATGAATCGGGTGCATTAGATTTGAGAATTGTGCATTACCAACACATAAATGTGGATTGTCATGATTCATGAGCTCAGCCCATGAATCTGAAAATGTGGTGCCATAAATTTGCATCGGCATGTGCACCGCTTTGCATCATTCTCATTTTTCACGGGAAAAACCATTCTCATCGTTTGACTGTTTCCTTATATTGTTTTTCTTCTTTCTGTTTCCTTATAATTTCTACTACTAATTTTATGGCGAATGGATGCAGGTGTATTCTATTGCGGGAGTCCTACACTTACCAAATCACTACAGAGGTTGTGCCATGAATTCAGCTTGAATACATCAACCCGCTTCAATTTTCACAAAGAAAATTTCTAGATTTGCTTAGGTCAGATTGTTGAACCATTTATATATAGTTTTCACTTGACTGAAGCGCTCTTTGTAAACCGAACGTGTCATTGTCATCGTTCATCTCAATTGGGCAGTAATTCTAAAACACATATGGCTAACATTCTTGATTAAGTTAGCAACTCACTGTAATTATAACAATGTCAGTCATTTGTTTCACACTTTCGCTATAATATCATGACAAACTGCCACTTCAAGACTCAAGCGAATCAATGTGGAAAAGGTACACAGTGAGCAACGGCATTATATGTATAATATACATATATCACGTTACAGTAGAGATGAATTGTTTCCTCTCTTTTTTTCTTCTTTTTTTCTGTAATTTTGGTTTACAAATAGCTTCATGATGTACAGAGCATAATCAGAATGACCAATCTTGAAAACTATCAAGGGTCATGGTTCTTGGCTACAAACATGAATCCTTAACTCCCCAGTTTACACATAGCTTAACGAGGCCCTATCCAAAATGATTACCCATTAGTCTCAACTCAGCATTGCAAACCGGCTCACCTTCCATACTAAAACAAGCCAAACAGGGTGGATCTCAAGTGCTCAACTAATTGTCAATTGGATTGTGCTTTAGAGCCTCTCTCCATATGAGTTCTTTTATGTCATCTTCGTCTAGAGATGCTTGTTCAAAATCAAAGACAAAAGGAGAAGGGCAAGTGGGCTCCTCATTGATTTCATGAAGACTTGATAGAAATGGATGGTTTAGGGCATCCTCAACTTTGTAAGACAACAAGAAGTGAATGAGTAATTAGAACATCGCTATGGATCTGTTTGGAATTCAGAAAATAAATAGGGAAAGAGAAAAGGAGGGAAATATAAATTTGGAAAGAAAGAATGTGGGGCGAAAATAAAAATTTGCTCATTCACTTGCTCAAACTCAAGAAATCAATTTAGATATTTGTTAAAAGTTATTTTATCTAAAAAAATGACTATTTGAAGAGCAAGACATCTAAAAATATCCAAAAAATAACTCCTTTTAATCGAATTTGATTCTTATGCATATTTTCCAAAGGTAGAACCAAACATTAAAAAAGTCCTGAACATTAAAAGTTCCTCCACTTTCTTTTTGCTATTTCCCTATGGTTTTTCGAGATCCAAAATCATAGCGTTCTTGAATGGGTAAAGCATTTCATAAGATATATAAGAGGGTATCGTAAGCCATACCAGTTATGCGTTTTGTTGGATCAAACAACAGCATCTTCTCTGCAAGATCAATGGCTAGGGGAGGCATATCCGGGAACATCTGGGAAAAGGGCTGTTTGGGAACATGAGGAAGCTGCTTTACATATTTCTGAGCACTATCACTCCTGAGGAACCCGAGATCAGAGTCTTCTGGGGTACCTAATAGCTATTTCACAGGAAAGAAAAGACCAGAAACAAGAAGGTTTAACCCAATCCATGCTTATTTTGACAATATAATCCATGTTAAATTTAGAGCAAGTTTGGTAGGCCTAAAATGGCTAAAGTAGATGAATTGGCTGAATCTGTTGTACCATCTACAATACCCATTTCAAATGGAAATAAAACAATATCTCGAAGTGAAGGTTGAATTGCTATTTCATTAGCTTCAGCCATTTCAGCCAAAAAAGCAACTCTTGTCCTGCCTGTTTACAATCATCAGATTCACCCAGCCAGCTCTTTGAAATAAGTTAGTTTATATTGAAATGTGTGACTAGACAGATAAGCCAAAAACATTGACTACCAAACGGCCACTTAGATTCAAAGATTGTGAACGTGTTATATAGGATATTAAGGGGCACCCTTATATACTCAGTACATGCATACCTCAGTAATAAGAGTCAATTGCTGAACGTAATCTCTCCCTGGAAAGAGAGGCTCTCTTTTAATGATTTCCATTAAAATGCAGCCAACTGACCATATATCAATTGCTGCAGTATATTCTGAGCAGCTGAGTAACAATTCAGGGGCCCTATACCACCTTGTGACAACATACTCTGTCATGTAATCTGCCTCTGATGTGGTTCGTGCAAGCCCGAAATCACATATTTTTAAATCACAATTTGCATCAAGTAGCAAGTTGCTGGGCTTGAGATCCCGGTGGAGAACATTAGCGGAGTGAATGTACTTTAGTCCCCTCAATAACTGATAAAGGAAATACTGCAAAGCACAATAAGAATACCACCGCTAAATGGTTTTGCAAGAAGTCCATGTTTTGGCAGAGGAAGATAGGTAATATTTAGCAATTAAAGTCAGGTCATAAAACCCTATTTCAAGTTTAAAATTCTCAAGGAATGAAGGTATGTGGTTAGAGATATCAAGGGTGAAAGCAAAAAGGTATGGCCGTATGGAGCTTGAAAGTAAGCGGAAATGGCAAAATTTGATTGACAAATTGAACTCTTTATTGATTGAAGACTTGAAGTGTCTCACAATCTGAAAAACTAACAGTTTGTTTGGATCTAGATAAAGGTAGTAAATGGAAGGATGGCAAACAAAGTTATTCTCTTGTGTTGGGTTTTACCTTGCAAAAGAGAATATGTTGAATTCTTTTTATATTCGTTTACATATAATTATATTTCTTACTCTTTATTTTATAAAACAGAAATAAGTAAATAAATATAAAAGTTTGAACGATAAATTAAAAGAAAATTATAAAATTACTGAGTATGACATACATTTTGCTTTCCCCCAAATTTTCTATCCTTCTAACTTTCCTCTCAATTATCCACCCTCCCCCCCCCAGGTTCTAAGCCCGCCCTAAAGAATGGTCTTTTCCTATCATGCAAATGAACACAGAAATACAGAGCTATTTCTATCTTATTATATTCTTATGCATCTTTGACTATAAAAAAGTAATGGACTAGAATTCTGATTTAAACACAATGGACAAAGATACCTCACTAAATCCATCCATCTCATAAAAAACAGAAGCAACAATTGATCACATCAAACATATAAGTATAACTAGTATTTCCTGTTATGTGGAATTAAAACTCATTCAAGTAACATTAATGTGGGAAGTGCCTGCCTCAAAATAAATACAAACCTACAGGGAAATATTCAGCCTATTCATCAATATGACATACAAAATGAGTTACTATAGTAACCAGACATTAGTGAACATAGTATGCCAACTTTAACACGCTAACAAATAATAATATACACGGTAAACATACTTGACAATGATCTTCTGTGAGTGGCTGGGAAGAGCATATTATTTGGTGCAAATCGGTATCCATCAACTCATAGACAATATAAACGTCATTGAAGTTTTCTCTATCCGGTGGCCGTATTATATCTTTGATTTTGATTACCTGTTGGATGGACATGCTAATGATTAAAATTTAATCAACTAAATGCCTACCATTAAGATAAAATCAAGAGACATTAATTACTGTAGCACAATTACGACCCCTTAACAAAGAAGATGAAAATGTGATTTTAGAATGTAGATAACCATATTACATTCTCATGATCCATGTGGGAAAGAAGTTTGATCTCCCGGAGAGTCCTTTTGGCATCAATCCTATTATCAAATGCATTCCCAATTTTCTTAATTGCAACCTTCTCCTTTGTTTCAGAATTCGTAGCACAACTGCAATAACATGTAAGAGTAAAGTAACACGAAATTAAAGCCACAATAGCAGGTAAACGAAAAAAAATCCGATTCAACAATGTTATATGGTGAAATTTTAGCTGAGGGAAAAGAGATAAAAGTGTGAGCTTTTCCACAATCCGCTCCATCAATAAAATAACGGCATAAAACTCATAAAAACCAAAGATAAACAGCTCTCTCCGAAACGAGAGATCCTACCAAACCAAGCCATAAGCTCCACGGCCGACGGGTTGAATAGGAGGCATGTACTTGGAGGGGACTTCGAAGAGATTTCCTAGGACGTTATACTGAGTGTATTTTCCGCCATGATTGGGAACCCCTTTGATCTCGACGATCGGATTAGTCTCATTTTCCATTTCCTCTTTGCCCATTTCTTTTACTCTACTCCACTAGAACACAGAGTGAAATGGAACCAACGGAAAGTAGGAATATGCTAAATCAGCAATACGTTGGGGATTGATTCCTTTTTTTGAAGTTCGAAATTCGAATTCTTCCACGTTCGCTGTCAAGACAAGTTTTAACGGCAAAAGATAATGTCACAATATCCTTTGGGAAATATGTTAGGAAAAATTGATAATAATAAGAGAAAATGGAAACTAATAATTCAATCTTTCACCATTCTTTTTAGGGAAAACTGTCAAATAGGTTCTCGAACTTTCATAAAAAAGTCAATTAAGTCCTTATATAGGAGACTCTGTCCGGTCGTCGCGATTTGGGGCGGTTCCCGATGGAATTTTTTGATGAAATTTTTTGAGCATCTTATTCATCAGTCTAGTTTACGCATACCAAATTTCAGCTAAAATGCGCAGTTATCTTCAAGAATTAATTTGAATGTATTCTCGATTGAATTTTTAGCTGAAATTTGGTATGCGTAAACTAGACTTGGTGAATAAGATGCTCAAAAAATTTCATCAAAAAAATCCACCGGGAACTACTCCAAATCGCGACAGCCGGACAAAACCTCTTATAGAAGGACATAATTGACCTTTTTATGAAAGTTCGAGGACCTATTTGATAGTTTTCCCTTCTTTTTATAATAGTCCCACCTTTTCATTTTTCAAGAATAATCCAACTTTTGCACCTCATCTTCATTCGTTGGTCCCTGACCGGTTAGTGACCTGCTATTCCAAGTTAGTTTCTTATCTTTGCAAAACATTATCTTTGTAAAAGGTGAGATTTATGATATAATGATTTGCAAAGATAAAAAAAAATAACTTGGAATAACAGGTCATCAACCGGTCAGGGACCAATGAATGAAAATGAGTTGCAAAGGTTGAATTATTCATGAATAACTAAAAGGTGGGACTATTATAAGAAAACCGCTGAAAGGTTGGATTATTAGTTTCCATTTTCCCAAATAATAATCCCAACTATTGTCGATCCGCTGAAAATAATCTCAACTATTGATTATTTTTGTATAATCCCAACTATATAGACTATCCGCCAATAATGGTCCATGACCATATATTACCTCTATAAAAAGTGAGTGGGGGACTCTTGATAGAGTATATGGGCCTGGACCCCATGACCCACATACTCAGCGGCCAAGAAAACACCAACAGAATGTCCACCTGGCACGCTACGTCCGCAACGGCCAATAACTGGATCGGTTCAAGACATCGGCCCGATTGCGGGGCCGCATCGGCCTATGGGACCGCATCGGCCTTGGGGGCCGCATCAGCCAAACTGCGTCGCGTCGGCCGATCTCCGTTTAGACAGAATGTACTTTCCTATTTAATTCACCAAGTATTGTACTCAGCCCGTTAGTGGCCTTATTCCGCCCAAAGAAGACATGATTATTGTAATGGGCCTCTTAAGCCCAAGGCTAGGGGCTCAAATCCACATCTTTACCTATAAATAGACCCCAAGGGGCTAATTATAGGGGGTTGAGAAATATTAATTACTCACTTTCTCTCTCTAGCTCTCACTTCTCTCTAGAATTAAATACTCTATCAAAATCCTTGAAATCCTTAAACTAATTGAGGTTCATAACAATTATTATGTTTACATGAGATTGCTTATGTAGAAGATCATTTTATTCATTTTAACTATTTTTCATACTCCCTCCGTATCAAATTAATTGACCCACTTTCCTTTTTTGGTGTATCAATTTAATTGACCCCTTTCCCTTTTTGGAAAGAATCTCACCCAAAAAGCAGCTACAGTACTGCTACAGTACCGCTACAGTGTCGCTACAGTACCAAAAACCTCTTACTTTTAATAAAGTCTACAGTAATTGTCTTAAACTGCGTGAAAAGCAAACGGGTCAATTGATTTGATACGGAGGGAGTATAATTTTTCTTTATTTTACAAATGGAATATATTTTACATAAGCCCATTCAGTTAAAATTTAAGCAATTTCAGCAAAATAAGCCAATTAAACCAATTTTAGTATTCTTAAACAGACTCGATATTAGACTGGGTCTATATTGCTTGTGCATCACATCATATATGATCTCGAAAAAATCAAATTTAGAATTAGCTAAATTACATACAGCCGTGCATCGCACAGGCTTGAAAACTAATCAATGAATATTTGAAAAATACCAATCACCATCATGGAGTAATGTTACGTTGAGAACTACTACCTCCATCCCTCAATTTACTTCTGTAGTAAAAATGACATGCGGATTAAGAAAGTGGGAATTATGTGATTTGAGGGTTATGCAGAGGAGAGCGAAATGTGTAAGAATGTGTAAGAATTGCTGTGAACCACAAATTCTGTGCCAAAAAGAAAAGTAAAGTTACTAACACAGAAATCATGCAACCAACGAGCTCTTGATGAAGACGAGCGTTCTGCATTGCAAACATTTACTCGATGAAGGAAAGCCTTTGAATAACTACCCGTTCCAGCCTTTGAATAACGAGCGTTCTGCTGTTTCAATGTTTATAGCTATTGTTTATTATAGCTATTGTTGCAATTTATTATATACACTGCAACAATTTTCGGAGTTTAGTGTCAGAAAATCCGACACTGAATCCGTCACTAACGTCATTAGTGTCGAATATTAGTTGCGGATTTTCCGACACCAAAATCTGGACACAAAATGGATTAGTGTCGGATAAATTGGGCGGAAGCAAAGTAGGGATGGTAGTTTGTGTCTGCAATTCCGCCATTAAAATTAGTGTCTGATATTCCGCCACAAAAATCCGTCAGTGATATGTATTTTTTTAAAAAAAAATTGTTTTTAAAAAATGCTTTAAAAATATAAATGTAAAATTAGGGGGCGTTTGGAGGCCTGATTTTGGGCTGAAAAGCCTGAAAGTACAAAAATAAAGCCAAACACATGCCAAGTGGGCTGTTTGGGCTGTTTTTTCTTATCAGCCAGAAAAGGAACCATGGAGTTACTTTTTCAGCTGAAAGTTATTAATATATCCGTTGCCCACCCAAAGTACTGGTTTACCCTTTTATTATCGCATCTGCTTGGCCCAGCGACGAGAACATCTTCCCCGGCTTCGCATACTTTGGTCCAGGTCGATGACTTCCTGCTCAACTGCGCCATATTGGATTCTCCATATTGATCTAAAGGTAAGTGACCTAGCCTCTATCTTCTTCTTCTTCAATTGTTGCGGCCCTCAGGCCTCAATTCTTGCTCGACTGTGAAGGAGGGAACTGTTTTTTTTTTTGTTTCGTGTTCAGAATCATAACCACAGACATTGCAATCTGGATTTTTTTTAGATAATTGACTCTGCTGCGCATCCCCTTTGACTCCTGCACTCGGAGGATACTGATTTATTAAATTACTTTGAATTTAATTATCAGGTTTTATAGTTTCAGTAATTTCGTGCTTAAAGACAAGGTGTCTGATGCTTGGTGAATGGTGATGGAAGTTATTTAAATTCTCTTTGATCAAGGTGTCTACTGTTACTGCCTAGGAGAAGAATGGTTGCAGAGTACTTATTTAATGGATAAGATCGGTTGTGTTAGCTTGAGAAGATATATCTCCCTGATTTGATGATAACTTTTTTTTTTATAGATGATGATCACCTTGTTAAATTCATAGAAATGCTTTAAAGTTAAATCACACCCTGAAGTAGATAATGTAATATAGTTATATACGGAGTAGGTATTAAGATCATGTTTATCACTCTTCAAAAGTGCACACCTTTTAACACAAATAAGCAAATACCCTTATGGTAATTTTACCTTCAATCAGCCATTTCAGCCAACATATTACCAAACACTTTCACCCCAATAGATTTAGTCTTTTCAGGCTTTTCAGCCCTTTCAGCCGATCCAGCTGATTCCAAACGGGCCCTTAATTTAAAATTCATATTTTAGCATTACCAAATAACGTACACCCCTATAATTTTGAATAGTTTTTTTTAAATGTATAAATTCTTTTTTAATAACATATATACTTTTAATAATATAACAAAATCGTTCTGCAAGATTTATATGCCAAAAATTGTAGATCTAAATTCTCAATGCAAATGACAAAACATCTAATAGACTTTCAACACATAATATTTTATGTATTGGTCAAAAGCTTGCTAATAAATAAACATTCACCATCCGGGCATGGCCTCGGTTCGGGCCGCCCGGCCCGGGACCGGCCCGGGACCGGCCCGACCCGCTACTGTGCGGGCCCGACCCGGCCCGGTTTTCCGGGTCCGGTTCGGGCCGGAGGCCCGGGGCCCGGGGCGGTTCCGGGCTTGGTTCATGGGTTTGACGGCCCGGCCGGTTCGGGCCCGGGTCCGGGCCAAATCTATTTTTTTTAATTTTTTTCATTTTTTTTGGGCTGTTGGGCTTGGGCTATCTGTTTAGGCCGGTTTGGGGGGGGGGGGGGGGGGTGGGGGGGGGGGGGGGGGAAGAAAGGGAAAAAAAAAAAAAAATTAAACCGGGTGGCCCGGCCCGGTCCGGCCCGGAACCGGACCCGGGACCGCCCTACCCCGGTTCGGGCCTGCTATTACTGAACCGAGGCCCGGCCGGGCCTAGGCCCGAGGCCCGAACCGGCCCGGTTCAGTCCACCACTATCACCATCTATCAATCCATAGTGAAATGTAACATTGAAAAAACACATGAATATCAAACTTAACACAAATCTAATGAGAGAGTTTTTCTTTTGAAAGGGTAATGAGAGAGTTATTATTTATCAAGAGAGTCCATGGAGTCTTTAGAGGATTCTGATGTGGCAAAGAAAGTTGGTGCATCGATCCCCATTGATTTCAAAAATGGCAGCCTTGTTTGTTCAAAGCTCTTGGGTTGTGAGTCAAGTTCCTCATCTTGAATAATGTCATCCACAATTGGCATTTCAGGAGGAGTTGATCACCTTCTGAAATTAAGAACTCCCTCATGCATGCATCCCAAAAAACACAGAAATCATGCAACCGACGAGCTCTTGATGAAGACGAGCGTTCTGCATTGCAAACATTTACTCGATGAAGGAAAGCCTTTGAATAACTGCCCGTTCCAAGAACTCTTTTCGTGTTGCACCCAACGATTTCCAAGTATCTTGAAGATAACTTAGCTGAAGAGATACTAGGTGTTCTAGAGCTTTCCTCTTGACTTGAAGGTTCATATTGTTGTTGGCTATCATCTTGACAAGCATCATACAATTTACTCAAAGCCTCCTATACATATAAAAACTAACAAACATAAGTACACCTACAAATAAACTGAACAATAGAAGCTACCATATGCCACATTCTATTTTAGCCATAGCTACCAATAGAAGCTACAAATATTACATAATTCTGCCACATTTTGTAGACCTACAAAATATCAAAGCCACATTGATATTTTGGAACCACAAAATAAGTAAACCTACAAAAAACACACAACAAAAGTTTTGTGCAGGGCATATTTTCACAACAAAAGTTCTATATGTTACACTTGTTATGTAACTATATAGCAATCCAGGGAGTTCCAAAACTGTCAAACACAAAAATAGCATCAATAGAAATCACTTCTTTGGCCCGCTGGATGCAAATTGTACTTGGGAATTCTGTCAAACACAACATTCATTCACCAATGAATCAAAACAGATTAAAAGTGTAAAACACTAAATGAAATCAGTTTCATACTTTCCTCATGCAAATCAAGGCAGGCAAGTTTCCTACCTTGGTGACACATTCAGAGTCATTAGAGAACAAAGTTAATGAAACAAAGGCTACTGTGAAATTCCAGCTTAAAAAGGCCCTTTGTATGGGTGTTGCTGTTGGTAATGTGACAATGGAAGATAAGCAGATTTTCCAGAATGTTCAAATGAGTGAATTTTTTGGTATCATTGCTGGAAAAAAACTAGCAAAATGTAAGGTGCTTGTATCTGAAGACCACAATGGGAAGGTCTATTCGTATCTTTTAATTTATGTTCTTCACGGGGTTTATTTCTTTGCCTGTGGCCCTCAACTAAAACAAAGTAAATTCATATAAGTATGATGAATATATATATATATATATATATATATATATATATATATATATATATATATATATATATATATATATATAATAGCACTCAATTAGCAATGCTTCTTATTAAGAGGCATTGAAAATGTGTGAACAAAAGAAAGTGTTAGAAAGAAATTCTAAATCAATAAATACATATACCTCCCTAGCAGCCTCTTACTAAAAAAAACTTTCCATTCTGATTATTAATAAAAATGAAAAAAATAATACCCGAACCCGACCGATGCTCACCCCTAGTACTGAATACGTTTTGGGTTGAGAATTCTAAGAATCATTCATTGAAAATCTAATTTAATAAAGTTAGATAGAGAAATCAAGCGGACATTTGCAATAGCATTTGTTTAGTTGTTTAATTTTTCATCATATTTAGACTGCTAGGACGTGCTGGCATTAGTTTTTTCATTTTTTTCATTTTTTTCATTTTTATTAATAACCTGACTCGAACCGGGAAAAATCCGAAACGATTAACTTTAATATAAATTCAATATTATACTACGTATGAAAAATGACTTAGTAACGTTTACTAACTACGAATGTGTTCAATTTTGTATACCGTATTGATCAATTTATACTACGTATTAACTTAGTTTATAATTATGTTTATTGACGGATCATGGTTCTAATAGACGTTTTCAACCCATATGCTCTTTAGTTTGTTTTGAATTTTATATATTCAATATTGGTGTCATATGAAAGATCATAAAAAATTATGAAATTTGATATATATTTTTTTGAATATTCTGAATAACAATGTAAAAGATATAACACTTTAAAGAAAAAGAGAATTCTTTAAATCTAGATGCCACCTGGCACCTTATCCCCTCCTCTGCAATTGGCTGTTTCCATTCCTGCCGAAGCCAAGGAAAGTCGCCCTTTGGTTGGCGATTTTCCTAAGTCTAGTTTAGGGGCAGTGTATCCGTAAATAATTTATTTTCCTAACTCTACACCAATTTTGTAAATAATTTATTTTTTAACATTAAATTGGAAAAAAACTCCAAGTTTTGTCCAGGAGCGTGAGGTTGGTGTGAATAGCAATTGGCGTGAGGATAGAGTAGGTTTAAAAAATTAGAGGCTGTGAATAGCAATTGTGTGGCTTCATTTAGAATCACCCAATAACTTCTGACTTAATAATGTGTTGGGTGGAGGTGGGTTGGGTTCTATACGTCTTTCATTAAGGGTATGTTTGGTTCAAGGAATGTAAGATTAACATTGGAATATAAGATTGCTGGGTATCTTAGATTGATGGGGGTGTATTCAATTTTGTGTTTGGTTAACATCAAGGGAATGTATCATCATTTATTTGGTTGAAAGAATGAAAGATAACTTATATTGCAACTATGATGAATTACTTGTATGCCCTTCAAATATTTTCTCTTAACGCAATAAATTTATTACAACATACATCTAAAGTGATAAAATTAAAGAAAAATGAAGTATCTTAATACTAAATAAAATAAAACCTAATTGAATTATTTTTAAGTAAAATATGTTTAATTGTAAAATGTTGTAGATTCAATACAGAAATGAAAAAAAAACTTTGTTCAAAGAGTAATATAAATAAATTTATTATCAACTCAAAAAAAAATTAAAATTGATCAAGTTATTCGTAAAACTTGTTTTCAAAATAGGAAAAAATGATCAATTTCGCTATTAAATTTTGAAATCCACTCATCAAAACGTAAATAATATATAACTCGTATAACATAAATATCTTTAAAAATTTAAATGTTAAGGGAAAAAATTATGCAGAATAAACATTCAAATATAATTAATACTCCGTCCGTCCCACCTAAAAGGTTGTTACATAATTTACGATGTTCGACAGATCATGAAGCTAACCGATCCCTATCAATAATAAGATCATTTTTGGTAATTAAAATTTACATATTTAGAGACTAAATTAAAAGTTTTATAAAGTCACAAAAAATCAAATCTGATAACAGTTGAATATATAAAGAAATTAAATGAAAAGAGATAATTAATTAAAGGTATTTTTGGAAGAAAATTAGATCACCCCGAGAATGTGAGATAACCCAAGGCATGGATGGGTTTAACTCAACATTCCCCTCCATATTACATTCCCGGGAATGTAACTTTCCCGATTTTTTTTCAAACCCGTGAACCAAACAAGGGTATCAAACATTCCGTGCATCACATTCCTTCCGTGCATCACATTCCGACCTTCATGTGAGATCACCCCCAACCAAATGGACCCTAAGGAATATGTTTCCAAAAATATATTCAAGGCAGCCAAGCCTAAAACAAATTTGACGCATATTTATCATAAGCTATTCCTCATATTTCTTAGAGCATCTCCAATGGTTAGATAAACATGTTGTAGTTTTGCTTGCCACATCATTTTTCTAGCTAATCCATTTTCAAGCAATGTGATAGTCCAATGGTTAGCCACAATGCTTGTCTCTTGAATAGGCCCCACAAATTAATCAATTTTGAAAATACACATTTTGAGTGAATTGATTTATTAATATAATAAAAAATATTAATCAACTATGACTTTGACCAAACATTAATACAACGCCCAAACAAGGATGAAAATGCATATTATTAAAATCAGAAAATAATATGTATTTGTTAAGTAAAAAAAATAAGTGTGTGTGGATTATAATATCCAGGATGATCATGCATTCCTTTATTTGGTGGAAATGAAAAATTTGTATCATAACGGTGTCGATGATATTGATTGGCATCTCTTGGATGAAAATTTTGGAAAATTGGCTTGACGGTAGGAATTATTAAGGTTGATATATGTGAGTTGAAATTTTGAGAGTTTGGATTTTCGGTGCTTGAAGAGTTTTTTAGCATGGAGTAATACTTGCTTTATAGGTTTTCATAGTCCTCCATATGAAGAGTACACTAAATTTTTACGTATGAAAAAATAAGTGTAGTGGAGGAGTAGGATAAAATATTGTTATACTAACCTTTAAAACCATTCGGTATATATAATAATTAAGAGGAAGAGATTGAAATCACTTTTAATTTGGAACTTGATCATTGTATTACTCACTTTACCGTTCCATAATTAATTAATTTAATATAATATACCAATTAAAAATAAATTAAATATATTTGGTACTTACCATTTTAATCCAAGTTTCTCTCTTTTCTAGCAATTAGCCTGTTTTGGCTAATTTGCTTGTCCAAGCTAGAAACAAAGATGCACTCCAATAGTGGGCTAATAGCTTCAAAATTGCAAGCAAGTCCCTAGAAGCAACTATTGGAGATGCTCTTACATAACGTTGGGCATTAACCCAAATCGCGCAACGCCCGTTATAAGCACTAGTATTAAGATAGTGATGAAAATTATAACTATCAGATTGTTGAAATTAAAAACAAAATTAATACTACTCCGTATTAGATATTCAAATATAGAATCATTTAAAGAGAATACTTCTAATCAAGTAGCTTACCCCTATTTAATAACAATGAAAATTGATACCATACAATATACATGTGTGTTCACAAATAAATATGTTTAGCCTAGCCAAAAAGTAAATATGTTTGGTTGTTTCATTTCTTTATTTTTACAACTACAATTTAAATATGCTATCACTTTTTGAAACAAAATCCTACTCCAAATTAGAAAATCTTTGTATGTTTACAAATTCCTAATTTTATTTGTACTCTTAGGATGTTTTTAATTAGATTGATTTTCATTTCTAGACTAGATCAAGTCAGATCAAACTTTAATAATATTAGGACACATAAAATGTAAAACAGACATGTACTAGATCATATTACTTCAGACCAAATCCAACCTGAAAATTTTAATTCATTTAAAAACGTCCTTATTAATGACATTTTCAATGTGACGAAATAATGAGTAAAATGTAAAAACACCATTTTTTTAACATTTTCAATATGACGAAATAATGACTAAAATGTAAAATCTCACTATTAAAACTTAAAAATATGTATTTCATACCAAGTTGAATAAGAAATATTAGATAAATATTATATTGAAATGCTCTATAAAGTAATCTAGTTGTTCATAACAATTAAAAATCATTTTCAATGTAACAAAATAATGAGTAAAATGTAATAAAAAAACTCCATTTTTTAAAATTTTTAATGTGACCAAATAATGAGTAAAATGTAAGATCTTACTATTAAAAGTTAAAAGTATGTATTCCGTATTTCATACCAAGTTGAATGAGGAATATGAATTTCACCAATTTTAGTATTATCAAACGAATTATATATTTAGATTGAATTTATTTTGCTTTTGCATCACATTATATATATATATATATATGATTCCGAAAAAAATAAATTTGAAATTATCTAAATTATGTATTGCACGGGCTTGACACCTAGAATTTAATACGTAGTAATTAGCAACGAACTCACAATTTGACAATCTTATCAGAAACCATAAGAGGAATCCCCTATTACCACGTTAGTAAGATGAGGTGCCGAATTCAATAAATTAAGTGAGCACAATCATCACAATTAATTATAGAGTTTTTACCTCTAGATAGGACCGAATTATCATCAAAACTCCTGTATGGGAGTTGATCCTTTATTTTACCTAAATAGGACTTTTTATTCCTACTATGCCCCTGCTACTCGATATCGGTATAATAAAACCTCAGCCCAACACCTCAATTCGATCGACATCGTCATCTTCTATTCCGCATCGATTGCAGGCAGCTCCTCTCCCGCTCTCCGATCTTCTTCCGCACACCTTACTCTGGCCAGCGGTCTCTAGGTAATTTCTCCCCCTTCTCCTTCTCTTCCTTCTTCTACCTTCTCCTCTGTTCTTAATCATCTTCTTCCTTCTCCTCTATTTTCTGCTCCTCTTTTATTCGAATTTTTTTTAGATTCTGAATGGATATTTGGAATTTGAAACCTTTGGGAATTAAAAGTTGTGGCTCTCAGTTCAAAAAATTTTAGATCTAAAATTTACGATTGTGTATCTTTATCAATTTGTAAAAATTGCCACATTTATGGCATTTGTTTATGCAGATGGAAATTTTACAAGTTCGAAAATGCCAGATTTTTGGAATTTTCACAAATTATGGCATTTTTATGGCATTGAATTCAATTCATCAGCAGCACAACTTCATTTTTCTTCTCCTATTTCACATTTTCAATTCCAAAATGTGAAAATGCCATAATTTGTAATCTGAAAATTCCATATTTTTGCATAAAGAAATGCCTATTTTTTGTCATTATTGTTATCGTAATTGTAATTTTGCCTGAAATTGAAATTATACACTCCACAGGGTAGCTGTGATTAAGAAGATGGCAGCATGTCCACAAAGGATTTAGCGGTGACACCATTCTCGCTGGATGACGGGGTAAGTCACCTCACTGGAATTGTGCAGCGGCAATTTCGACGGTGCCTGCGGTGGTGGTATCAACAACGGCGGCCGTGTTGGGCGTGCACTGAAGGTGCTGAAGGTGACAGACGGTTTCGAGTTTAACTCTATAGGCAGCATCGATGAATGAGACATATGGGGAATTGTGTCTGGACAGCTGGGTTTTATTTTTTTTATTTGATCCTTAATTTATCAAGGGCAATTGTGTCTAATCCGTTCATTTTTTGTCCTATAGATTATGAGAGTCCTATTTGTGCATTTTAACATTGATTTAGTCCCATTTAGGGAATTACCTCATCTCTTAATTATACATGCAATGTTCTAAAAGGGTAAGACGTGTCGAGGCGGCAACGTCAAGCCTTTGAAGTCTAGGCGGGCTTCGGTGGGGCACAAGCGTGAAAAGGTATTTTGATTTTTTATTCTTTATTTTAATTTTTCTAGAATTATTTCCAAAATATATACATCGGACATAAAAAATGTTATTAAAAACATTATTCTTTTCTCATTTTCATCAAAAATGATTTTGTTGATTCCTAAATCCAACAACTAGGGAGTATATTTTAACCAACTACATAAAAACTAGAACTGAAAAAAGTAATTTAATAATAAGATATTAATAAAAAGAAATCATAACGTAGGCCAATCACTTGATTTTCGGTCCTATAAATTATGAGAATTCTATTTGTGCACTTCAACATTGATTTAGTCCCATTTAGGGAAGTATCTCAAAAATATATGCATCAACTATTATTTCCCGTGTGTAGGCCAGGTACTATACTAGTATCGTTTTAAATCAAATGACATTTTTTTAGTAAAAACTCAAAAAACCAAAATCAAATAAACCGAACCAATTGAAAAATGGTTACAAAATTTGAAAAGCAAAACTGAACCTAAATCTAACCAAAATTGTTAGGATGTTTTTACTTGGACTATAATTCGTCCCAGACTAGGCCAAACCAGACTAAACCAAACCAAACCAGATCAGACCAGACTTGGATAGTTAATTATTAAAATACAAAGAGACCAGACATTACCAGATTAGATTAGATCAGACCAGACCAGACCAGGCCAACAAATTACAGACCAAGTAAAAACATCCTTACTCTTGTTCCATATTTGATTTTGGATCAAAACCAAGGCGAAGAACGCACCGCCCATATTCCAATTTTACATTTGACTTTCCATAAATATAGTGTACGGAGTAGTTAAAAACATATTGGCAACTTTGTTCTCAAAGTAGTAAGCAACAAATGAAGCGTTTGCGATTACTTGTGCTTTTAAAAGTGAATTTTTAAGAGATTACTGGAAAAGTAATTTGTAGTAAAAGTTAGTAGTGTTACTTGGACCGGGGTAAGATCTAATGGAAGAGTCTGGAGAAGGCTGGATAGATGCTTGGTAAATGAGGCTATGCTTGATGCTTTTGATTCTATTAAAATCACTCATTTGAACAAAGCCCCATCTGATCACTCTCCATTATTGACTCAGATCACTAATAGCAATCAATCTGGGCCTAAATGTTTTAAGTTTCAAAATATGTGGCTCTCTCATTCTACATTTATGGATACAGTTCAAAAAAGCTGGGATAGTCAATTTGCTGGAGGTGGAATGAGGGGATTGGTAAATAAATTGCAGAGGCTGAAAAAGGATCTTCGTACTTGGAACAAAAATGTTTTGGGGAATATTTTTGAGGCTATTAGAGCGGGAGAAGAAGAGGTCCAACAAGCTGAAAAGATATTTCAAGAACAACCCTCTGAGGAGAACAGAGAGGACTGGTTTCATAAAAAGGCTCTTTTACTGCAGAAATATAAGCTGGAGAGGAAATATTGGAAACAAAAAGCACACATCTCTTGGCTTAAAGATGGGGATACCAATTCTCACTATTTCCATTCTTTTGTGAAAATAAGGAGGAGGAAACAAACTATAAGATATATTATTGACTCTGAAGGAAAGGAATGCAAAACTCTACCTGAAATTGGTCAAGCTGCTGTAAACTTTTACTCCAATCTATATGCTGTTGATTCAGAGGTGGACACTGAGGGTATCTTGCAACATATTCCAACTTTAGTAAATGAGGCAGATAATGACATCCTTATCCAGCTTCCTAATGAAGAGGAAGTAAAGGATGCAGTATGGGAGCTTAACCAGGATGGAGCACCAGGGCCAGATGGTTTTTCTGGTAAGTTTTTTAAAAAGTGTTGGAATATTGTGAAAAAGGATGTTATTGGAGCTGTTCAAGAATTTTTCTTAGGTGTTCCTCCCCCTAAAGGCTTGTCAAGTTCTTTTGTGGTTTTAATACCTAAGGTGGATAATCCAGTTAATTTCTCTGAATATAGGCCCATCTGCTTGTCAAACTTTGTTGCTAAAGTCTGCACTAAAGTTCTGTCTAACAGACTTTCCACTATATTGCCAAAACTCATCTCAAAAGAACAAGCTGGTTTTATGAAAAACAGAGAAATTGCTGACCAAATTCTTATAGCTCAAGAGATGATACATGCCATTGACAAAAAAGTAAGGGGATCAAATGTGGTTATCAAGTTGGATATGGCAAAGACTTTTGATAAGCTTTCTTGGAAATTCCTTGGCGATGTTCTATTCAGGTTTGGTTTTTCCGGCCATTTTATTTCCCTCATTAGGAATAATCTGCAGGCTACCTTTCTATCTATTCTTATAAATGGGGCACCTCAGGGATTTTTTCAGCCTAAAAGGGGGGTGAAGCAGGGAGATCCCCTTTCACCATTTCTATTTATCCTAGCCTCGGAAGGATTTTCCAGAGGATTAAAGCACAAAATAATGGAGGGTAGGATAAATTCTTATTGGATGGGTAATGTAGGGTACCCTATATCTCACCTCGGATTTGCAGATGATCTGCTAATATTTATTAATGGGGGATCTAGGTCTATATTGAATTTCAAAGACTTTATTGAAGATTATCAGAAGGCATCAGGGCAGACTGTTAACTTTGATAAAAGTTCTTTTATCTGTGGAAATCCAGCAAGAGGGAGAGTCAATATTATTAAAAACTTGTTGGGCATGAACCACTCTGAATTACCTATTAAATACCTAGGAGCTAATCTCCATAAAGGTATTAATAGGCTGCAATACTGTGGTAATATTATTAAACAATTTGACGATAAGCTTACTGCTTGGAAACAAAAGCATCTTACCCAAGGAGGAAGATTAATTCTGATCAGACATGTGTTGAATTCCATACCTCTGCATATTCTGGCTGTGGATGTTTTACCTAGCAAGGTGATCAATATTTTGGAGAAAAAGATGGCAGCTTTCCTGTGGGGATCAACAAAAGACAAACATAATACTCACTGGGTCAAATGGTCTGATCTTTGCTACCCTACTGAAGAGGGAGGGTGGGGAATTAGATCTTTGTCAACAATTCAGAAAGCATTCTCTATGAAAATGTGGTGGAAGTGGAAAACTCATACCTCACTTTGGACTTCATTCTTCAAAGCAAGATATCCCAGGACAGATATGACTGCTAAAGTCAATGATTCACCTATTTGGAGAAGAATGTGTCTTATTGATCCTCAGGCGCAAGTTCTAAGTGAGGAGACTGATGATGGTCAAATACTATGGAGCCCTACAAATGATGGAAGATTTTCGTTATCCTCTGCTTATAATGAAATGAGAGAGGTTTTATCCCCTACTTTTACTCACAGGCACATTTGGCATAAAAACCAACCAATGCAAATAAAGCTTTTTAGCTGGAAGCTTCTTCACAATTGTTTGCCAATTTCTGACAATCTAAGAAGATTTAATTTGGTTATGAGGCCATCTAGGTGTCCTATGTGTGGGAAGAATTATGATACAATTAACCATGTTTTTTACCAGTGTCCCTTCTCTTATCAGATTTGGAGCTACTTTATGAATATCTTCCAAATATCCTTTCCAAGAGGGCAGTCACAGATCAGACATATTTTCATTCAGTGGTGGTTAGAGGCTGGTTCTAAGACTATGGGAGATATGTTTAAGCATAATCTCCCCGGAATTATAAGCTGGTTCATCTGGAAAGCTTACTCGGCGCATATATGGGGTTCAGCTTCTATTCCTACACCAGAGGTATTGATTTACCAGATAAAACAGCACACACAACTTTGGTCCAAAACTTTTTCTAATATGAGGAGGAAAAAAATAGAAACTTATCTGTTTCAAGAGGAGATGATACCCCAAACTTCAGGTATGGAAGACCGGTGTTCCAGACAGTTCGGTGGAAACGACCTCAGAAGGAATACAAGCTGAATGTGGACGCCGCCTTCTCCTCAGGGCGTTCGTCAAGAGGAGCCATTCTCAGAGATAAGAGGGGGAAGATGATCTTTGCGACTCATTTTCCACTCCGTGCTAATTCGATTCAGGAGGCTGAGTGGAGAGCCTTAACATTCGCGACTACTATGGCGATTGACCTTGGGTTTCATGAATTCCAGGTTGAATCTGACTCTAAGCTTGCACTTCTTCAGGTTTCAGACAACAGGATGATGGATAAATCGGATAGGGATTTCAAATCCCTTGTTATCCGGAATAAAATTGCATTTGGACATACGGTTAGGGAGGGGAACTGGGCTGCGCACTCCTTAGCAGACCCAATGGTGAATTTGGGTCAGTCCTATATCTATAACAAAATTGAGGATCTCCCAGGCCCAGTTAGGAAGTTCTATTACTCTGATTTTTTCAATTTTCCCTATTTTAGATTTTGATTGTTTTAACTAACGGGTCAGGTCTAGTCCCCCCATTAGTTTATTGGTTTTCTTTTTCAGCTTTTTGGATGTATTTACGGGAGGGAATGCCTTCCCGGGAAAGGTTTTGGTCTAGTCCCCCTTTCGTCTTGTAACTTTCTCATCATAATAAAACTCGGTAAATGTTCCCCGGCATTTACCCCACTGATTTTGGTGGTTTGCCTTCCGGGTTTAAAAAAAAAAAAAATAGTAGTGTTTGGAAATAAAAGTGATTCTAATTATATGTAAAAGTTGGAGTGTTTGATAAAAAAGTGATTCATATGTAGTATTTTATTAAATTACAAAAATAACCTCTAATTAGATAATCATGTCTCTACAATAAGATGCTCCATGAGTTGCCAACAAAAAGATGTTCCAAACGGAGGAAAAAATTGATGAAACATTACAAATGAGTTGTTAAAGCAAAAGAGTATGCTAATTATAATTGGCACAGAGATGAAAAGGAATCTGTGCACAACAGAGAGGTAATGGCGGCGGCGAAGCGGACCGGCAGCGGGAGTGGCGATGGAGAATTTCCATTTAGCAGATGAAGCAGACCAACTATGGTGACGGTGAAGTGGATCAACTGCGGTGGAAGAAGAGTGGTGGACTGGTGTAGCGAAGCACATCGGTAATTATTGGAGGATGGAAGGTGGGTGTCGCGTACGATGCTTGTTGGGATAAGGGTATTTTTGGAGTAATTTATATATTTAGAAATAAAAACATCCCAAAAGTTGAAGTTATTTACGGAAATACCAAGAAGCAGAAAAAAGCATCCCCGGGCTTGCTTTCGGCTTTTGGCTTAAAACTGTAGATTAATGTGAATTCTTCTTTTACAAACACTACATTTAGCTTTTACCCTCCAAAAAAGTTGAAAGTGCCTTTCTTAAGCATTAGCAAACCAAAAAAACTCTTTGTACCCACTTTTGTACTGACCATGTCTGTGATGATTTTTTTTGTCTGTGAATCCCGCCCGATAGACAAAATGGGGCCGTTTGGATGCTGGCGTTTTCCCCCAATCCGCCAAAAAATACAAAGGGAAACGCTGCTTAATGCAGCGGTTTGGCATCCATCCGCCAGTAAACAAACAGACCCAATATGTCTATGGAGATTTACAGACAAAAAAAAACTTCTCACAAACATAGTGGATATAAAGTGAGTATTAAAGTGTGTACAAGTAAAAGCTCTCTTAGCAAACAAACCTAAAGCCACTGATGGACTAGCGCTCACGGAGTTAGGCGAGGTATCAACTTTGTTCTCAGAGCTGAAATAAAGGGAACCAACTAAACAAGGAAAATAATTTTAATACAAAAACTTTGAAGGGTGTGAAATAAATATCTATTAATATGGAGTATATATACTTTGGACTTCACAAAAAAGTTATGTAACCACCATCACTATGTATTTTTTATTTAAAAATGTAAACTTATGGTGTTAAACACAAGGTTTAAAATACTCAAACATTTATAGAAGTGCAGTTAAAACGTCATAAATTTTACATTGTGAGAAAAAACATATGTTCATGGTACTAATACTCCCTCCGTCCCAAACTCCCAATATAAAAGGCACACTTTCCTTTTCGGTCCGTCCCAATATAAAAGACACATTTCCCTTTTTGGCAAACAAAACAGTGCAAAACAGTGCCAAACAGTGCCAAACAGTGTCCAAACAGTGCCAAACAGTGTTCAAACAGTGTTCACCCTTAAAATGTCTAGAAACGCAAATGTGCCTTTTATATTGGGACGGAGGGAGTACTATTTTTTACTACCTCCGTCCCATTTATATTGTCCTGGAAGATGGTGACACGATTATTAAGAAAAGTGGGTTTGTGTGATTGATATTAATTGATAAAGTAAGAATAAAGTAATAATGATTTAGAGCCACACAAACTTTGCCAAATATGATATGTGACAATTTAAGTGGGACTTCCCAAAAAGGTAAAACGAGACAATATAAATGGAACGGAGGGAGTATATAAAGTTCGGGGTATATAAATATTACTCCCCCCGTCCCTCTATTAAGTTCCTACTTTGACCTACACACATATTTAGGAATTAAATTTGACTTTACTGTTTAGACACTGTTTGACATTGTTTAGACACTGTTTGGCACTGTTTAGACACTGTTTGGCACTATTTTGCACTGTTTGACACTGTTTTGATGTAGGATAACTTTCCTTTTAGGGAAATGGGAAGATTATTTTGGGACGGCCCAAAAAGAAAAGTATGAAGTTAATAGTGGGACGGAGGGAGTACATATGAAAGTTTACGGTGCATACATTACTCTTTTTTAAAGTTTGAAGCATTTAAATTATTTTTCTCATTAAATTAACAATTGCTCCAAATTTTGAAAAGAAAAATCGTATCAAACTTTTAGCTCTGATTCCATATTTGATTTTGAGTCAAAACCAAGCTGAACAGACTGAACCCACCCATATTCTAATTTAAAAATTTTCCCGAGTAGTTGAATAAAGGTTGTGTTTTTCTCTTTTTAAAATGTTACTAAAATAAAACTTAACAACATAAATATAACTAGTGAATAAAAATGATTTACAAAAATATGACTAGTGACTAGAGTAGTAATGAAATCATAACAATTCATATTTAAGTTTTGAGCTTAAATTACCACAACACCACATTATAGTAATGAATAATTATAATTATATAAATATATTTTATTTTAGTAATATTCTTGTAATAAACTCATATAGCTAATGTATAACTAATTAAGGCGAGAATTTGGAAGGCCTCGCCTAGGCTCACCACAATGCGTGATGAAACGCGGCCCAAATACTTTCAAATACGGCCCATGGCAGTAACAACAGCTGGCACGGCCGACGAAAGCTAATTGATGGGACTTTAACCATCCATTCTACTCGTTGCCTACTACAGTCAAGAATCTTGGATGAGGGGGTTATTTATAAGGCAGTCTGAAGGATGAAGCAGCGTTTGAAAACCGGTGTGGGAAAAAAATTGATTTAAAAGGGAAGAACAAAAACTTACATATGGTCATACGGAACACCATATTTGTTAGGGATTTGGACTTGGTGCAATCCCATCTTACCACACTACTCTTGAAATAAATAGTACTACAACATTACATTACAATATGCTAATATTAATTTTACTATTATTGTATTACGGAGTATATTATTATATTTCTACAACTTTTTTATTCTTATTATTACTTCTATCATTATCATAATCTTCTTAAAATATTACTAACATAAAAAAAGGAAAAAAAAAGTGTATTATTACTGATGTGACTATGAGTGCACTTCAATAATCACTCTAGTTGCATGATATGAACATGATTATAGTCATTAAAATTAAAAATTATTATCATTGTTGTTGTGCTTGTTGTTTCATCACCTGGTTACTTATCTAGTTCTACTTTTTGTAGCAAGCATAGTTACAATTATTATTTGTGATTTTTAAAACTCCAGGAGTATATTTTTGTTATAAAATAGATTTTTTTTACTTAATTTCATCTAAATTCACGTTTATATACTAACTAATAGCTCTATAAAAATCAAATAACGAGTAAGGGGGTGTTTGGATCTAATTCTCAAAACTGATTATGCTCCTTCAGAGAGCAGAAGCAGAAGCTGGAGTGTTTGGGTGAAATTCCAAAAGCACTTCTGAAGCTCTAATTTACTCTCAGAATCAGTTTTTTTAGAAGCTGGGGGTACTAGCTTCAGAAAACTGATTCTGATTCTGATTCTGCTTCTGTTTTTAAAAAAGAAGCAGAAACAGAATCAGTTCCAAACACCCCCTAAAAACTCAAAACACCTTTTCATGCCTAGGCTACGCATAAACCCGCCTAGGCTTCGAAGGCTTAAGGCTTGACTGTGACGCTTTGACACGCATTGCGCCTTTTAGAACACTGATACAACGTAATGTTATAATAACTTAAGTTTAAAATTTAAACATAAATTACTATGATTACCGTACTACTATAATCAATTATCACATTTTTGTACATGATCTTTATTTTAATTACTAGTATTTTTGTCGCGCGTTGCGCGATGGAGATAGTGCCCAATAATATTTTACATAACAAAATAATTATGTACTCTTGCATAGAACAAAATAATTTAGTGCCAGAATTTCCTATAGTAATTAGTAAGCAGTCAAAAGGAACTGGTAATAAATTAATTTATTACTAAAAAGAGAGCTGGAACATAAATGAAGTAATGGAAATCAATGGAAACACTAAAAAGAGAAGTGTGTTGATGTTTTAGAAACTCACGTAATTGGCAGACAGGTGAATGAAAACAAAACCAAGACATTGTGGCATCAGAACGGGACATGTTATCACTATGAGAAATAAGTAGACTCATGTAATAAGAATTAAAAAAAGTATTTTTATGTTGACGGAAATCTTAAACCTCCAACATATTGCATTTTGGACAAATGATATTTGTAAGATCTAATCCATTAAGGTAGTATTCTCTATTAATATTCCACGCTAAAGGCTATCACTCCTATCAGTTCACTTAATTTATATACAAATATAAGGTAGTCAATGAGCAAATGACCAAAGAGATTACCACTTTTTATATACCATTACAATACGGAGTAAAGGATAATTAATTCTTAAGACAAACAACATGAAGTAGGTTGTATAGCACACTTCGTATATAATATGAAGTAGGTTGTATAATATAATGTACCTACTTCAATCCTAAGTCTTATTATTCCTCAAACGGTTCATGTTTTCCTACATCTTTAGAAATTCTATCAATGTCTTTAATCCTAACTCTTATTAGGATGTTTTCTTTTGGACTGAAATTTGCTGGTTTGGTCTGGTTTGATTTGGTTTGGTCTGAACTGGTCTCGTAAATGTCTGGTCTCTGTGTATTTACTACGGAAGTCTGGTCTGGTCTGGTCTGGTCGGGTCTGGTCTGGTCGGGTCTGATCTGGTCTGGGCCTGAAAAACAGTCCAAAAGAAAACATCCTTATTGCAGAGATGTTTACGGTTGAAGGTTCCCGTAAACGCAATTTAATCCCTGTTCACACTCTAAGCTCCCTCCGTCCCGCTAGAAGGTTCCCGTTGACAGTTTACGATGCTTGACTGAAGATAAAGCAACTTAATCCCTGTTCACACTCTGATTATTTTTAGTAAATAAAATTTACATATTCAAAAACTACATTAAAACCGCTCCAAAGAATGATAAAAAATGTAAATTAGATAAAAGTTTGATATATAAAGTAAAAGATTAAAAATGATTTAAGTTGACCATGTGAATAATGGACGGGAACCTTCTAATGGGACGGAGGTAGTATTAAACAATTAGGTCTTAATTTACATGAACCATTACCTTTTTACAGGTCGTAAATGTGTATAGAGTTCTAATCAGTACTTGTATATGAAACCTAAATAAACGGCTAAAATATCCGGTAAGTGGGTTTAAGGATTTATATAACTCACAACAAAGTCAACTATTTTTTGTCCAACCATGATATCCCATATAAATATATAGGGAAAATATATGTTGATAATATGAACATTCATTGTCTAAAAAATGTCCCATTTATTTATAAATATTATACTGAGCAAAGGTAGGCATACTGGCTAGTCAATTCAGTAAATTGGGGGGTTCATTTCTACCTGCATGTTCGAGTAAAAAATGATTGAACTGTAGAGGCAGTCCATGCTAGCTCACAAGCTACATGTTGGTCCTTGTGAGCTCCAATCACTAAAATTGTTGGGAACCATTAGGCATTGAACCTTCTCATGTGTAAAGAACTGAAAAAGTTATTAATTGAATATGATGTGTCGTGTGCATAACTGACTTACCGCACTTCTTGTGTTAAATTGACCATTTTGCTGCCAACATAAGTCTGAGCCATGCAACCAGAGGATGAGCAACCTTTGCTTCTTTGGTGAAGTTTCTCTTAAAAGCACACAACATGATCTTCCTTTGACCATGTTTTAAACCATCAAACATTGATGGAATAGATCTTTGAAGGTCAGCCATCAAAAACAGGATAAGCTCCTTGTTAACAAAATCAGTATATTTGATGTTCTTCACACTCCGATCAAGGTGAGTCCAGGCTAGAAAATCAAATAAGGAGGATAAATTTAACCAGTTAAATTGAAGTTGATTAATAGTAAAGTTGTGAGTAATTCCAAAACCTCAAATTGTCTCAGCCAATTCTTTCTTGCTTCGATCATCTTCTTATTAACAACAAGATAAGGAGGATCGTGTTTCGTCTTTTGGGGACGCCCAATGCCTTGTTTTCCAATTTGCAATATAGATTGTCAAAACAAAGACGCAGACGGAAAGAAATGCACGGTAAATAACGGAAGACAAATAAGATCTTTAGTTTTAATTAACGGAAGCTGTGAGGACACGACAACTAACATGAACCGTACAACAACTTAAGAAGTGAAAGAAGTGATTATCTTCTCGATCCATCCTATTACAGATCTGTGGTGGGTATCCTTCAATAAGCAGGAATTACCACCTAATAATGCTATAGAGTTACACCAACAAAATAGAGAAAATTATTATTCATATTACTAAAAGATCATGTATTTCCTAATGTATGACCTAGTAGTTTTTTTCCCCTAGTTTGTTGCTTGTTTTTCGGCCTTCCCCTCACATGCATATTAAATCCTAAGCCTACAAAATAGAAGTTATCCCTAAATCCTACTCGTGTGTGGTGGTTATTAGTCATATTCCAGTAAAACTCATTTTCTAGTCATATAATGGGAATTCCTCCCTCTTTTAGTATTATTATAGTATTTTTCCCAACAAAATATTCATACCCAAAAGGTTATTAACCCTCATATACAGGGGCTGGCCGCTTAAGATTTGGATTGAGTCTCATTTTGAAAATAAATTCTATATTCTTTAACATGAGGAGCTAATTCTCATACAAATATTTGCAAATGGGTGAACAACTTTGAACATAACAGTATTCTAAGATATATAGAACAATTTGAGCCTTATCTAACCCCATACAATTAATTTTCTCATATAAAGGTGAACTATTAAAATGTTGGTTCTTGTGAATCGTGCTATTTTTCTAATGAATGAGTGTCATCTTATTTTCAAAACATGCTAAACGAAGAGGCAATATTAATTCATCATTGTAAAAAAAAAGATATGCCTCTATGGTATGCAGAAACCGCAGTAACCACAAATGTAAAAAAGATAATGCATTGATAAGCAAGTGAAGACAACATTTTGAAGTCTTGGCCTGTTTTTGTCCACATTTTACAACACTTGAAGGTCATTTTGCATGCCTATTTCCAGAGAAGTTCTCAAGTAAGTTACAGGAAGCTCAGTTTAAAAAGTTGAAGAAGATTTTTCTCAGTCACAAGGTTGAAAGGTTCAATCCAAAATAGTTCAATCTCAGATTTTACACTCAATACCCTCTATTATGTTTAATATGTACTTACCTATTAAACATAATTAGACGTCAACAAACCCCTCTAGAGGATAAATACAGTATGTTATTAGTAACCTTTAATTTGGACTACATATTATCAAAATCTTATAGGTAACTTTTTTTTACTAATTCCAAGTTCTGGTCATTATCATTCGGAATAGTTCTAATACCATAGCCGTCGTTAATTGGCGGAACTCATAAAAATAACAACTTTTATCATAAACTAAAATGATTGTAACTTTTTGTCAAGGTTCTATTTTTCTTCAGTAGTTTGATGTAATATGCTTCTCATTATTGTAGTCATCTCTTACGAAGTAATGCATTCACTATATACGGTTATAGCTATGGTTGACTCCTACATTTGAGGGATGGAGAAGAAACTCCATGGTTTTTTTGAATCAATGCTCACTATTATCTCATTTGACAATGTAACAATCTAATAAGGTCATCATATTGATTTTGTTAGCCTTTTTCACTTTAAAAACAAATGCAGGGTTAGTACAGTTTAAAGTGGAAGATAAACAAAGGCAAGGAAGTCGGCTCCAGTTAGATGCAATTAAACACATGGAAACAAAAACCATTCAAACTGAATAGGCGCTGAAACAACACAGTAAGCAGATGAACCATAATGTGAGGAAGTAAAAGGAATTCAAAAGCAACACAACCAGGGGAAGGAAAACAGTGAGAGGGGTTGCTTACAGTGCAAAGAAGGGCAGGCAGTGCGGAAGTTCTTCCGGAATTGCGTGTAAGCACATTTATATTTGGTGAAGGCATAAGGTCTGGACTATGGAGTATGAGGCGTAATCCATAACAGATGAATTGAATGACAACGCATTCAATAACATAATAATTTGGGGTATTAATGAGGAAGGAGATGAGTATACTGAGCAAAAAAACGGACAAACGAGATGGGAATATACCTGTACTGTTGGCGCGAGAACACGGAGACGCCGAGAGCTATCCCAGTGTGGTTAGGGCGCAGATCAGACCTGCTCTGCGCGAAACAAACGGGAGGTCATCGAAGGGGTGCGAAAGAAGGGTAGACGTAGATTAACGGAACTTAAACGGCAAACTAAAATCCTTTAAAAGAGTACACACCGCAATTCACAATGAACAACCTCATAAAGCAAATGATTACACCAACATTTTTTTCAGTCACAAAATACCCTAACCCTCATTGAGGATTATAAGATTTTAGGATAGGATTTACGATTTAAGGGAAAAAAAAATTAAAATACCCCCAAACTTTGAAGGGGTGTGAGATGAGCACCCCAAACTTACATATGTAATTTAAATACTTCAAACTTTGAATAAAAAGTTATTTTAGTGTCGTAGTCAAGTATTAATTTTTTCAAAAATGTAAATTTATGGTGTTAATTACATAATTTAAAATATTTTAGAATTCATGAAGACACAATCAACATTCTAATCTTCCATTGCAAAATAAATAATGTTACCCGCAATCTACTACGTATATAATTGCAACACTTTTAATTTTCTACTAGTATTTTTACCCGTGCGTTGCACGGGGTGATCACTCTTATTAATTGATATTGGTTGCATATAGATATGTTTTTATTCATGGTGGCTATTGAACTTGTAATTAAATCACAGCTATAAAAAGAAAATGTTTTATAACATTACAAATAATTTGTCTAAAATTATTTCTATGTCGTGTAAAAATCAAACCGGGAAGCAACCTGGCTACTGAGCGGGTCACGGGTAAATTAGGACCTGGGTGGGTCAACTCGATCAATGCTAGAAAACCTGTTAATATTAATAATACTAATAAACATATAACTATATATAAAACTAAAATAAAAAATAAATACATTTCCAATGATAATATGGAGTATTAGGTAAGTATTTAAAACACTTATAATATTTCCAAATATAATTTTGTTCTCGTCAGGCTTTAGAATACATAATGTGATTTGTTACTTTGTTGTACAATATAATATAATTTTTTATAAATTTCTTTCTTAAATAAATATATAGATATATCACATATTTTTTCCATTTAGGATATTGAAGTTGCAATTTATTTGGTTTAAAATGCTTAGAAGCAAAAAATATTTTTTTTTGGAAAAAAGACTTCGAAACCGGGTTTTTCCGTGTCAACCCGGCCTGTCCAAGTCTGTTTGTTAAACATTGGATTATCTGTGATGTGGTTCGAATGTTGTTATATATCACAAATTTTAATCCAAAAATATGATGAAATATATCAACTTCTATATACGGTTTGACCATTAAGGCATTAACCTTTGTATGGTTTGGCCATTAAGGAAATACTAATATTTTATTTGAATATGTATGAAATTACAGAGTACTACTACTAATTAAAATAGATCTCTATGTGAACAACACTCAAAAAGAAGCCATTGATCAATCTTGATCTAACATATGAAATTTGGGGAGTACCTTTTTAAAAAACATAAAAAGATCCAAAAGTAGTGAAACACCAAATCTCGATCTCCATCACATTGAATTCCGAAATCTGTAGCTTACCTGTTAACTCAACATGTTTGTGCAAATTTTACCATTCTCAACACCAACTACACAAATATTTATCATTATACAATTTGTATCTCCAATATACAAAATTTTATCCTAATGAGGACCTAATCTATATAGAAAGCTATAAGGTTCCCTTTCAGTAAATTCAAAATATACCATCACCATTCCACTTATTTGCAATCACTTCTTTTGACAAATATTTATGCCCACAATTAGGAAATGAATCGAGGATAAGAACTTATATAACTCTAGCCTAACTACCAAAATTAGGACTTGAATATGAGATCCACTTTTACAACCAATGTTCTTTTAATGGTTTTATGATTTCCTCATATCTTCAATGTCATATGAGATAATCATTAAATTATGAGCACATAAGCTATGATGGTAACACCTAAAATAAGTATACAATTAAGAAACTGTTTTGTTGGTCTTAATCTTATTACTTATTGCTTATTCTTATTTTATTCAGATCAGATCAAATCAGATCAGAACCATTCAGATCAGATCAGAAAGATTCAGATCATATCAGACCATATCAGAAACATTCAGATCAGATCAGAAAAATTCAGATCAGATCAGATCAGAAAGTTCAAACATGATTTATCACTTTTATTATTATAATAAGTATTATTATCATCATCATCATCATCATCATCATCATCATCATCATCGTCATCGTCGTCGTCATCATCATCATCATCATCATCATCATCATCATCATCATCATCATCATCATCATTATTATTATTATTATTATTATTATTATATTATTATTATTATTATCATGATTACTATGATTATTTTGATTATTATAATTATTGTTGTTACGATCATTATTACTATTATTATTCTTATTATTCTTATTATATTTATTATTATTATTTTTATTATTATTGTTTTTGTTGTTGTTGTTGTGGTTGTTGTTATTATTGTTGTTGTTGTTGTTAATGTTGTTGTTGTTTTTTTATACACAAAAGTTCTAATTACAATAACAATTATAATTACTGAAATTAATATTATAATTAGAATTAAAATTAAAAATAAAATTGCAATTATAATCATAGCTAAATTTAATAATTGGTGTAATAGGTATAATTATTATAATTATAATTATAATTACAATTTTTTATAATTATGATTTTAATTATAATTATATTTAAATTATATTTATAATTATGATTTTAATTATAATTATATTTAAATTATATTTGTAATTACAATTATAATAACTTTAATTGTAATAATTATAATTATAATTATAGAAATATTCAGATCAGAAAGATTCAGATCAGGAGGATTCAGATCAGATCAGACCAGATCAGAAAGATTCAGAGCATATCAAAAAGATTCAGATCAGATCAGAAAAATTCTGATCAGATCAGTTCAGAACTTAAAAAATTCAGATCAGGTGAAGAGAACAACTTCTAAATAAATATGTCGTAGACATTAAATAATTAGGCAATCGATATGAACATATTATGAACCCAATTTTACTATCATGAAACTTGAGACATACTCACATTGTTTATACTTTTATATGAACATATCTAATACGGAGTACTATATTTACATGATGATAGTGGGGCTCTTAAGACTCAAGAGGAAAAGATAACATGAACCATTTTTAATAATTGAATACATGAAACTTTCATAACATCATATACGGAGTATGAAATTGAGTATTTCACATAAACCAAGCCAATTAGATATTTTAGTACCAACAAACAAATAAAAGAAGAGAAATGATGCCAAATAGGACCAAACGTTTGGGTAAATACTTAAATAGGACCTACTACTTTTTAATTCTTAATTAAATAAGACTAATTTTTTCCGTGTTACCAAAATTACCCCTGTTTATGAGACTTACGTTTTTCTCTCACGCCAAAGCAATCTCTCCGTAACAACCTCGCCAAGACCTCTCTCTCTCCTTCATCCATAGCTACGCAGGGCAACCTTCAAGCCTAATGGAGTAGTTGAGCTATAGTGGCATTGTAGATGTGCCAAGACAGAGAAGATGCAGTGTTGCAGCGTTCCGGCAGTCCGGCGGTGCAGCAGTCCGGCGGCTCGGCAGTGAAGCGGTCCGACGGTGCAGAGGTCCGGTGGTGCAGCGGGAGGCCTTGGTGCGTTCTCTTCTTCTCTCCTTCCTCCTCCTCTTCTTCTTCTTCCTTTCCTCTTCTCTTCTTCTCTTTTAGATCTGGGAATGTGCTGTTCTTTTTAGATCCAGCATCTGGGAATGTCGGTCTTGCACTCTTGCCTACGTGAGGTGCATACATATCTAGGTAGTGGGAAAGTTTTGATTCCTTTAATTTTTTTATTCTCTTAGATTTCTTCCAGCATGGTCCCTTTCCATTTTCTTATTGTATTTGTTTTTTGAATGGTTTTGTATTTGTTTTTTGAATGGTATTCTATTTGATTATTTAATTTCTTTTTTTGAGTTCTAACTTTTGCATATTCTTTATTTACTTTTCTATCAATTATTTTTAGATATAGTTGATTTAAATGTCATTGTTATCGTAATTAACACTTTGGTGTGCATTGTCAGATAATTTTGCAATGATATTAACATTGTCACATTATTCATAATGATAATGTTGATAAATGATTTTAACATTCAAACATTTTTGTAATATTGACAGTATTGTCAATTTTTTAATTCCAATGACATTGTTATTATTTCACATTGTCACAATGTTAGTAATGACATTGTCATTATATCTTTGTTACAATGTCCTTTTTCATAACATTGTCATTGACATTGTCATTGACATTATAATGTCATTATTATAACATTTTCATGACAGTGTCACATATTTTAAAAATGGCAATGTCATACAATGACATTGTGATATAATGACATTATAATAGATTATTATTTCACAAAGATAATATTCTATAGCTTTGACATTATGTTTAACAATGTTATTTTTATAATATCTGAAGTGTTATGAAATTATCGTTGACATTATTATGAAATTTTCATTAACATTATATTTATATTATTGACATTGTTATGAAATTGTCATTTACAATGTCATTTTATGGCATTGCCATTGTTACAACATTGTCACATTTTTTCTACATTATAACAATACTTATAGTATTCTGATAATTTTTGTTAGTGATCATGTTTATAATCACAAGGTTGGACATTGTAATGTTTTTGTTTCTACATTTTGACATAATTGTTCACCCGTAACAACCGTATAAACAAATATGACATTTTCATAACATTATCACTAATTTTAAACAATGACATTACATTACATTATCATATACAATTAAAATGTCGCAATAAATGAAATATTACTTTTTCAAAATGAATAATGAAATACTTTTCAAAAATTAATTTAATTAAATGAATTTACAAAATAATACAAAAAATAATAAACAAAGCAATAGGCAATAGCAACACTGTAACTTAGTAGAAGTTGAAAAGTCAGACAAAAACGTAGAACACTTATTGCAAGGCAAAGGCCGCACAGAGTCGAACTATATTCCGCAAAATAAAATTAAAAAAGAAAAGCAAACATAAGGTACGGAGAGTTATGCCACAATAGCAGAAAAGGGCGGGTGAGAGGGGGTGAAGAAGAAGATCAGGCGACCACTCCAGCTACGAGGAGCGGCAACCAGTCCAGTGATGACGAACGACGGTAAGCTCGGCAGCGACCTGCACGAGCAGTAGTGAATTGAAATCGGTATCTTCACCGCCAATGGCTTCTTATGTATACGGAGTTTAGTTTTTGTTGGGCGTTGTTGGTCGCGGAAGATTTTATAACGGAAGGGTAATTTTGTCATCCAATTAATTTTAAGTCCTATTTAGGTTTATAATTCTCGCTACTCCTATTTAGATGCATTGACTATGTTTTAGTCTTATTGAAGTCTATTTCCCATAAAAGAAACATGTCATAGGCAATTTAACTCTAGAAAATTTTAAGCATAAAATGACATTCTTATATGTAATGCCTAGGAAATTAACATACATTCTACATTTATTAGCTTAAGCTTACAGTTGCATATAAAGGTATCCTGTTGGATAAGGTAGAGCAATGTTTATTAATGTCTAAAATTTAGTGGTCCAGAAAGTACCTAAAAACATCCCGCAAAGTGGTTATTAGACCTAGATGGTACATTACATATATGGAAGAAGAGGTATATTCATTTTCTTCAACGCCTCGTTCGTTTGCAAACCAGACTCGTCGTGACCACTGACTTAGCCGTGCCAAGGAACTGTCAGAAACCTTTAGAACTTTTCACCGTTAGCCATGGGTATCTAGCGGGATTCGATGCATGAAAGGTGAAAGTATGAGCTCGGAAGACAACCTGAAAACACAAAACGGGTTCCAAATGCTAAAACAATTATAAGGCTCAGGGTTCGAGGGGCAACCTGAAGTGGCGAGCCTTGAGGTTGGATACTGGGAACTATTCTTGGGGAGGTGAAGCTCTCACCAGGAAGACCAAGATTTTTGATGTGGTTTATAATGCCTCAAACATGTTGATCCATTTTTGTGCGAGTCTAATTTAGAAATTAGAAATTGAAGTGAATACAAAACATGTTGATCTGAGGAAGTAAGGATTTAAATCTACTTTATAACTTTCTTCTTGGATGAAAAACTTATGTCTTGTGAATGTGCAATCTCACCTCTAGCACTAAGTCACTAACACTTTCCAGCAGTGTGCAGTAGTTATAATTTATAATGCCATACCTAGTATAAAGGTGAATCTCAGCTTGAAGACCCAGAGAAATTGCCTACACAACAACAACAAAATGTGAATCCCCTCAAGAAGTTCAATCATTATTTCACCTTTGCTGCAAGGAATAATAAGGCATACATGTACCTACTGGTGTTGTTACTTTTATAGGATAGACTACGGAGTATCACTTTATTACTGGTAATATTATTTTACACAACAATATTATTACTTCGAATTGAGCTACAGTATCACCAAATCGCAATGAATCAACCGTATAACTAAATAAAAGTAAGGGGCTGCAGTTTTCTAATGGAAATACCTGTTTTCCTAATTGTAAAAAGTTGGTAATTGTTTTCCTATACTGGACGAATACGACGTGTTTGATGACTGTGGAGTGTGCAGCCATCGTTGGTAAAATGAAACTATTGTGTTAATAGCGATAGATAGGTGACAGGTTTGTAAGGTAGAAAGAGTAGCAGTAGATTAAATGGAGGAAGGCGGAAAATTGAGAGGAGATGGACGATGTGAGATTGATCGGAGAAAGCTCAAAATGAAAGGGGAAAGAAATGATAATCGACCGGATAAGGAAATGATTAACAAAGTGACTTAGTGCAGGCTTCCTGTTGAAGAAGAAGGCTTCGAGTGTTGGCTTTCGGCTGAAGAAGAGAAGGCAAACAGAAGGAAAGGGTTCGGTGGAGGAAATTGATAGGTGGAAAAAGATTACTGGAGAAGAGTGATAAAAATCTAACGGATAGGATATTTTTAAGTGAATGGTCCAGATCAATTTGTATCACTATTAAGTATAAGGATTTTAAATTATGCAATTAACCCCACAAATTTTGATTTGTGAAAGAAATAATACATGACAATGGTGCAAAAATAACTTTTTTATATAAAGTTTGGGGTATTTAAATTACATATGCAAGTTTGGGACGTTCACCTTACACTCATTCAAAGTTTGGGGTATTGTTATTATTTTTCTCATTATTTAATTATTTCAAAAAAATTATATACTAGTACTACGTACTTTCTACGAGTTTATTGACAGGAGTACGGGTATTGACAGGAGGTATCAACTTTTTTCTCAGAGCAGAACAGAGCCACGTTTCCATGCCTACAGACGGCCATTCATTTGGGCCCAAAAGCTCTTACTCATACACAACTACCGTCTACTATGGTGAACGGAGTATTTTACTGCTTATTCTCTTGACGGTTTGTTTCAGAAGCTTCGATCACTACATTCCTCTCTGAGTTACTCTGTACACTAAGCACATTCACTTTGCTGCTATTTCACAGCCCTCGAATTTCTTAAAAACCATATCCCTCCTCTCATTCCAAGGTACGCACTTATCTTTGTGATTGGGAAATGGCTCAATGCTACTGCTTGATTGCGAGGTAGAGACGTAGAGTACAACTTGCTGTTCTATTGCATTGCTCAGAAGTTTGATTCTGTTTATAGTAATTCGGAATTTGTTTGATTTTAGGTGAAAATTTCGCATCACATATTTCTAGGAACTCTCGAAATGTTTGGGCTTTGAATTTTATATATATCAGTTTTACGGCCAGCACTGGGTGTGGAATGACCTTGTTCTTTTAGTACAGTTGCAATAAGACTAGCTTTGTGGTTTTCAAATATACAATTTGACTTCAAAATGCTTAAAGATGAGGATGTAATGATTAACAATAATGGAAGATGTGATTGATTTACTGGACCATAAAAGTGATTACTGATTAGAGAACATTCTCCCTCATTAATTTCATTATTGCTGCTGTATATTTATTTATTTGTTTATCCATCTTCCATATGTGGCTGCAGGTCTCTTGTAATATATGGTTATGGATCATTTCATCGGAGCCTTGCCTGACTCCTCTACTAACAGTTTCGAGTGGGAGAATGAGATCATTTTTTCTAACTTTAAACCATCAGAGGACATTCCAGACATCTATAAGCATGCCCTTTCAATGGCACAACATCCCAACCTGGGTACACATGCTCCTGCTTTGGACTCTGATCCTGTGCTGGATTACATAAGCCAGATGCTACTGGAGGAGGAGAGTATTGGTGGGAACAATCACAACATGTTCTTTGATCCCGTTGCTCTTATAGCTGCTGAGAATTCCTTTTATGAAGCCTTGCATGATAACCCTTCCCCGCTTATTATTCATAGCAATCCTGGAAGCTCTTGCAGGTATGGTGTTGATCCAGAAGAACCCGAATCATGTGGGACAAGTGAGCCTCCCCCTGATCTCGCCATCCAAGCATCACCCGATGTGTCAGATGATCGTGAGTCCATATCTGACTTCATGAGAGGTGTGGCGCAAGCTAGTAAATCCCTTGAAGCTGCCCGTAATCAGCGGGTCATCGATGATTTGGAGAAATATGAGGAATCACCGAGAGATGTTGATGTCACCAAGGTAGAGAAGGACCATTCAATGGATTCAAACCGCAGAGGAAAGAAGCATTATTACCATCCAGAAGAAACTGGTGTGGAAGAAGAAAGGAGCAGCAAGCAGTCTGCAGTATGTAAGGAAGAGGTCGAGTTATCAGAGGTTTTTGATAAGGTTTTGCTGTGTGCTGAAGATGATGGTGGTGGGGATAAAGATTCATCATCTGGAGTGAGACAAAAAGGGCGAAGTGGTCACCGCCATCTAAACAGACAGGGAGTTAATTGTGAAACTGTCGATCTGATGTCTCTTTTAATCAATTGCGCACAATCAATTGCTGCCACTGATTATAGGAGTGCAAAAGATCAATTAAAGGAGATCAGGCACCACTCTTCGCCTACAGGTGACTCAAATCAAAGAGTGGCTAATGTGTTTGCTAACAGTCTGGAGGTACGTTTGGCTGGAACTGGGTCACAGTCATATAAAGCATTATCTGGTAACGACCTCATAGTCCCGGAGTTGCTAAAGTCCTACATGTCACCTTTGCCATTTATGAGAATGGGGCTTTTCTTTGCGAATAAAATGATTTGTGAAGTAGCGTCAAAAGGTGTGTCACTGCACGTCATAGACTTTGGGATTCACTATGGTATCCAGTGGCCCACTCTTATCCGGGATCTTTCTCAAAGACGTGGTGGCCCTCCTAAACTGCGAATTACAGGAATCGAGCTTCCCCAACCCGGTTTTCGTCCAGAGAAGATGTTAGAAGAGACAGGTTCCCGCTTGGCAAAATGCTGCCAGCGTTATGGTGTGCCATTCGAGTACAATGCGATAACGAGGCATAACTGGGAGACTATTAAAGTTGATGATTTAAAGCTTTTGAGTGATGAGGTGGTTGCTGTTAACTGTTTTCTTCGATTTGAGTACCTGTTGGATGAGACAGTAGTTACAAACAGCCACAGGGATGCAGTTTTAAATTTAATACGGGAAGTAAGTCCTCATATATACGTCCAAGCAACGAATAATGGACCCCACAGCTCTCCTTTCTTTGTCAATCGGTTTAGAGAAACTCTCTTCTTCTACTCTGCTATCTTTGATATGTGTCAGGCTGTTATGCCACTCCATGATCATGATAGATTGAATTTTGAACAAGTTCTAGGACGAGATATAATGAATATCATAGCATGTGAGGGTTTGGAAAGATTGGTGAGGCCTGAAACATGCAAGCAATGGCACTCTCGCATTTTGAGGGCGGGCTTCAAGCCGATGCCCCTAAAACCTGAACTCATCAAGGAGTTGAGACACAAGGTGAGGACAGGATATCACAAAGATTTTGTGTTTGTGGACGAGGGCAACTGGATATTGCAGGGGTGGAAAGGTCGGATTTTTGGCGGCAGCTCTTGTTGGGTTGTTGCATGACAGTTTAACAACTACTGATAGTAAGGGAGTATTTGCAATTGCTTCAACTTTAAAAAATCGATTTTTTAAAGTGATTTTAGAGAAAGTACTTAATAGTAAAAGTTGGTAGTGTTTGAGAAAAAAGTGATTCTGAAAAAGTAAAAGTTGGTAGTGTTTGGTAAAATAAGTACTTTTTGTGTAATAAAAAGTTTGAGTTATTCACAACATTTACCCCTTTGGCCAACATTTATCAAATTTAACTTCATAAATTGTTTCAATTTGAAGAAAATTTTCTAAAATATATGCTTTATAAGCCAACATGATTCATCATCATAATTACAAATCATTTTATTTTATCAATCCTGGATTTGAAATATAAGTTCCTTATCAGACCTGAAAGATAAAATGTATCGATATAGGGTCTCGATGATTTAAACCCAACAATCTAAGACCTAAAATATCTAATAAAATTTCTATGAAGAAAACAAATCATCAAAAATTAGTAATAATAGAAATATAAAAAATCAAAATCTATGATATTTTAGATCTTAGATAGGTCGAAAGACCTAAAAACAACGTCCTCCTCCTTTTCCTGGCGCGCTGTGTTGTTGGGTTAACTGAAACCCTCATATCCGATTTTCGGGTCCAATCTCTTCCAGCGAGCAGTGTTATGGCAGACATGTCTGAGGTGGCTGCTTCTACACATTACCAAATCGACCTCGGAAACCTAATGGCTTACAACCCAAATCACTGCTTTGCCTCGCCTCCCACTTCCAGGGAGGAATTGGCACAGGAGGTCTTGCAGGAGGGAACTAGATTAGTACAAGCAGTGGCTGATTCCCTTTTCAATTTACCTTCAACAGAAGACCGGGATGGTCCCATCGTCAAGTTACCCCCACCCAGAACAAGATTGCCAAGAGCAAAACCTTTTCCAAAGCCTATGCCTCCAACAAAATGGGAGCAGTTCGTCAAAAAGAAATGAATAAAGAACCAAAAGAAAGTGAAGTTTCTTTTTGATGAGCAAACTGGTACATGGAAGCGCCGATGGGGATATGATCGTGTAAATGATGACAAAGATATAGCAATTATTAAAGCAAAGGAAACTGATGAACCTGGAGAAGATCCTTTTGCCAAGAGACGACAAGAGAAGAAGAAGAGAGTTGATAAGCAAGAGAAAAATAGATACCAAATCTTGAAAGAGGCTGCAAAAGTTGGAGCATTGCCAAGCCATATTCAGCTTGCCGCTACTTCGTTACCGATAACAGGGACACAGACTGTGCCTAGGAAAGTTGGCAAGGTTGAGCTAGGAAATGTTGCTGGAATGGCTGCAACTGCAACTGCTAGTGGTGGAAAATTTGACAAGAAGTTGCCAGGAGAAAAACCCCTTAAACATGACAAGAAGTTTCGCAAGTTTCTGCCTGTTGCAGAAGGATCTGGAATGGGCTCTCTAGAAAGACAGCAAACTGATAAAGTGCTCAACAAACTGTTGTAAAAAAATTCACATGAAATCCTCAATGTTAACAAGGCGGTAAGCATGTACAATTTTGCCTAATAGCAAACCTCTAAAGAAAATTTTTGCCAAGAAACCAGAAACGGGGAGAAAGTCTAAGTGAATTCCATCATCCTTAGCAGTTGCCAAAAATCACTTGAATTTTGGAGATTTTCTCATCTCATCCACACCACCCTGACTTTCATCATAATAGTTTGTAGTCAAAGCTGAAACAAAGAAAAATAAAATCCAGAACATTGTCTTCATTAAAAAAAAGATCTTAGATTTATAGTGGATTAATCATTCAGGTCCCTTATTAATAATGGATCTATCTTGTAGGTCATGGATTGATAATTTTTTTTCCTTGGTATTTCTTCTCTGCTATGTACGGAAGAGATGTCATTAAGATTAATTTAGCCGAATGAATTACAAATAAAACTTTTATATTTGAGAAGAAGAAGTGCCTGAAATTTTGATAACACATATTTTAAACTACTTTCTTTGAATATCCGATCCCATGAATATTATTCTTGAGTCTTCTCCCTTAAACTACTCTCATTAATATTTGTTCCATGAGTAGCTAAGTAGTAAAATAACCATCAACAACATGTGTTTTACTTTTAAAGTAATTTTTGTAAACAATTTTCATTAAATTTGAGAGTTATATTAAATTTAATTTAAGAAATATTATTGTGAGGGGACAAATAGTGAGTATGATAGAAACTTAGTGGGTAACTAATTTATTTTTTAAAATGCAAGGTTGCATTTATAATTATGGCATAACCTCCAAGGGGTAATAGTAATTTTCCATTATATCAATTTTATTTAAACCAAAGTACAATATACATTTTGCATCATTATCTGGAATTGTAAGGGCCTCGAAAACCCGGCAACTGCCCAAGGCGTGATGGACATAGTGCAGAATCATCGCCCGTCAGTCATCTTCTTGATGGAAACGAAACTTCGGTGTCAGCGTGCAAAGGACCTACTGCGTGTGGAAGGATTTGCGCAGAACACCGACATGGATAGTGACGAGCAGAGTGGCGGCCTGGTGGTTGGATGGAATGATGAAGTAGAGCTCAATATTAAAAAATTTAAAGCTAAAGTACGTATATCGCTTATAAATATAAAGTAATGTTTGGCAAATCTAGACGGCCTAGGCGGCCGATTAGGCGCTCTAGGCGGGCAAATAGGCGGTCGACTAATTCACCTAGATGGCAAGCCAATTAGTCGGAGTGCCTAGACAAAAATCGGGGCGCCCGACCACCGCCTAGCGCCTAGGCGGGTACTAGTCGGACGCCTAGAACGATTTTTAGAACAGAGACAGCAATGTATGCATGTGAACATTATTGCTAGTTCAGATTATTATTATGAACACTCCCGGTAGTGATTATTGTTGTAGTAGACCTAAAAGTAGTTCTTATGAATTTCACCTTTATAAAATGACATAAAATATTAAAAGAAGACTAAATGAGTCGATGGTAAAAACATATTGTTAAACTCATATTTTTATCTAAATGAATCGTGCAAAATGTATATTATATGTAGTCTACTTAAAATGAAATTGATATTAATGCAATGTGATAGTTACAACGAACATCTTTTCACATTAAGGGGGCGTTTGTTAAGGTGTAAAGTAGTCATTTTACATGCAAAGTGTAGAGATGCAAACAATTTACACTGTTTGGTACGATTATTTAATGTAAACTGTAGGGTACTATTTTAAAACATTTTACACTGTACCATGTAAAGTACTTTACGTGGGGGGAGGGTGGTAAAATATTTTACATTCTTGATATAAAATTGATCAAATTAAAAACTTTAAATGGAGCACCGGCTGTTCTTCACGTGAGACATCTCTCACGTACCCTTGCTCAACCAATTCTTCTCAAGCGCAGCACTGGTTGTTCTTTTTTCGATCAATAACATAGCATAGCTGCTTAGGGATTATACCTGCCACTAATAATTTCAAATTCCAGACAATCAGACATATTAATCAGTCTTATTCGAAAGCCTTGTTTATGACTTGTTAATTACTTAATTAGTCTCTATCATGTGTATATTCAAGAAAATAATTCTCTATCATATACGCAGTAGAAGTTCGAAAATAATTTTTCTTCTTTAGGAAATTCTTTCTTTCTTTTTCTTGGATCAATAGTAGTACTAGTTCTTCAATTTTGCTATTTTGTTGTATGTTATTTTAACAATTTTGCATTCTCTTTTCCTGTTACGATGGAATGTTAAAAGGGTTAATTTTGATTTTTAATTGTAGCTTTAACTTGCATGAACTTATTTTTTGAGCCAAACGATGTATTTATTTGGCATGTATTTTAAAAATAGATTACATATCTCACTAAACAATAAATTTATATTTTACGTGTAAAATGATTGCATCCCTACATTTTACATGCAATCAGTTTGCGTGTAAACTTTCAGTGTGTAAACAACCAAACGCCCCCTAAGTATAAATAAAGAGGTAAGTGTCAGATTAGTACTCGAAGTTGCATAAAAAGGTTCAAATAAGTCCTTATATGGGAGGCTCTATCCGGCCGTCGCCATTTGGGGCGGTTCCTGGTGGAACTTTTTGACGAATTTTTTTGACCATCTTATTGATTAAGTCTAGTTTACTCATACCAAATTTCAGCTAAAAATTCAACCGGGAAGGCATTCAAATGAATTATTTGAAGATAACTGTGCAGTTAAAAGCGCAGTTATCTTCAAGAATTCATTTGAATGCCTTCCCGATTGAAATTTTAGCTGATATTTGGTATGAGTAAACTAGACTTAATGAATAAGATGTTCAAAAAATTTCATCAAAAAATTACACCGAGAACCGCCTCAAATGGCGACGGCCGGACAATAAGAACTTATTTGACCCTTTTCATGCAACTTCAGGTACCAATCTGACCCTTACCTCTATAAATAAATATGGTTATCAACAAACATCTTTTCACATTAAGTATAAACTAGCTAGTTTTTTCATCCGTGCATTGCACAGGAGTGAAGTGCCTAAATACAAATTCACAAGCAATTATATAAGAATTATAATAAACTGAATGGCAGCCCGATTTATTAAAAAAGTCAAATAAAATTCAAAGTGATTTGTCTTTGTAATAACATACTGAGAAATAAATTGGAAAAGTTAAATGTAACAATCATAATGCCTAAATGTACCTGTTGGTAGAAAATATGTTGAGTAGAAAATTCGGCAGCAATTCAGTATGGTAAAGTGACGTGTCCAATACAAAAGAAGGGGCGGCCTATTTATAGGCGCTTACAAGATGTCTGTGCTAGGGCCAATGGGCTTGGCCCAATTAAACAAATAAAACAAGAAGCTTGATCCAAGGCTAATGGGCCGATCCGTCGGCCCAAGAGTTAAACAAATCATTCCACGGACCATCTTCTCTAGCCGGACCGTGTGCTGGGCCTGGTCCGAGCCCGAGCCCAGGCGTATTGGGTCGATAGTCTTGGACCCGGCAGGCGTATTGGGTCGATAGTCTTGGACCCGGCTCATTATCCCAACAGTACCATTATGCATTCATTTTCTTGCATTTTTTCACATTCAGAAAATATTTCATTATCAACCAAAATAAACCCAATTTTCCATTTTTCATTTTAAAAACTGAAGTTCCCCATTTGCATGAGAAATTGGTATGCTACTGCCTACTGGTTTTATGTAACAGGAAAAATCCTTGGCTTGATGAGGCAAGTCTCTTGTTGATTCTATCGATAATAGAAATTAAAAAGTTACCTAATTCTTTTTGAAGGATTTGCTCACCTTATCCTTATCTGTTAAAGCATTATTCAATTGTCTCATGCGGTGGACGGCATGTTGCCATAGGTATTTTCTTGTTCCGAATAACAAAAGAGAGATCTAGTAAAAATGAATCTAAAATATAAATGGTTATAGGAACTAACGTCTTTTAGAAGTTTGTAAAATATTTAGTTCAATAAGATCAGTTTAAAGTTTCATAAAGAATTACTTAGACGGATTTTAGATAATGGCTGATTATGTATACATAGTGATTGATATTGTTGATGTTAATAAATGCCCACCAAAAAGGTAAAACTGTAGTTATATTAACATAAAGATGGGAAGCTTGAAATACTATGAAGTTAAAGTGTTTTGTTTTCTTGAAAAGTAACTTCAATACAAAGCGTTAAAGGGGATGTGGGAATATTTTGCAAGTTGCTATTGATGAGAATATATTTTACGATGACAGAAAAGAACTTATGACACTATTATGACTTGATAAAACAGAACAAGGAGTACGTAGCTAAGATGTGCGTACAAACCTGAGCTTGATTTTTCAGTTTCCCGTTGTCTGTGATAATGATATCGAACTACCCTTCAACTAAGGACACAAAAGATGAAAGTAACTACCTTTCAAATAACTACCCTTCATCATTACAATATTACGGCTTTGTTTGCAAGTGATTGTGCTTAAATAAAAGCATTTTTTGGTAAAAAGTGATTAGTAGTAAAAGTTGATAGTGTTTGGTAAAATAAGTGCTTTTTGTGTAATAGAAAAAGTAAAAAGTAGATTCTACACAGAAGCCAAGAAAAGTAAAAGTTGGTAGTGTTTGGTAAAATACGTGTTTTTTCTTAAAAAAAAAGCCACAATCACTTAAATTAAGTGATTGCAAACAGAGCCTACACCTCTTTGACTTCCCCTACCTTCTTCAGCTCCTCCTTTGGGATCTCAAAAGCCGAAACTGGAAAGGTCTTGCCTACGCCGAGAGAACCTCGAAGTAGATCTTTCCGGTGGGCAGGTCATCCACGGAGATCTCGCTCTCGCTGATGGTGTCCCACAACAGCAGCTCCTTGGCCTTGACCCTTGTGAGCTTCTTGATCTTGTTTTGCTCCCCATTGGCTGTCACCTCGCACCCATACTGCACCAGCTTCCCGATCTCCTCGAATTTGTGCTCGGTCTTCTTCTTGGACTTGAGCCACACGAAGCCGGTGTCCTTGATTTACCCGCACTCCTCCATGTCCTTCATGGGTAGCAGCCCTGCGGGCAGCCCCACTTCTCTCAGCAGCACCTTCGATTTGTCCTGGCAAAGTTCGTTTCCCACGTAGAACTTTGTTGTGCCGCGTTATCTCATCTAGGGATGTAAAAAAAAACCGACCCGCAATGACCCGCCCTGGCCCGAGACATTTGGGGCGGGTCCGGCCTGCCTGTCTTGCAAATGGGGCGGGTCCGCCCCGCCTATACAATGGGGCGGGTCCGGGTATTAGTATTGACCCGTGCCGACCCGACCCGACCCGCCCCGACCCGACCCGCTCAATATATAGGTATACATGCTTTTTCTTAAATCATACTACAAATATACTTTAACATACATATGTGCTTATACATATGTGCTTATACAATAAATCATAAATTCTAATATATTAATGTATATATATATTAGAATGAGATGAACGACGGATTATCAATGTCTTCTTTATCTATAGCATTTTAATACATATATTCAATTATTAATATAATTAAATAGATTAGCTATTCAAGTCTAAGTAATTTTTCCTTAATATTTGGAATTTTTAGCATATCATGAATTTGATTAAATTTATATTTTTAATTATTATTTAGTGATAAACTTTATTTAGATTCAATTGGTAACAACTTCCCAGAAATAAAAATACATACTAGCTAATTAGGTTACAACGGGGCGGGGAGGGGCGGGTCCGGCTCTTGCAATACCCGCCCTAGCCCGACCCATTGCCATGCTGATATTCATCTGTCACCAGAGACATTTTGTGCTGATTTCTGCCGCTTCAAAGGAGATTGTAGCTATTATCAGATAGAGTTGAAGAAACATCACTATGAGGTTAAAGTTTGTGAAGCTAAATTTTCTCAAAAGCTGACAATATGCTAAATGAGAAATATATTGTCTTTATATATAGAAAGTGAAAAACAAAAGCAAAAAAAAAACTACACCAAGTAACCCTATAAACTACTGAGTGACAACACAATGTGTACAGATGCATGACAAACAAAATCATACTTCGTATTACTTAGCCGCTATGTTAGTGTAGAGGATCGGTGGGTTTCTCTCCTAGCTCAATGAAAAATATCTTGCCTTGACATATAGAAAGTGAAAAACAAATGCCAATATACACTCCACCAAGTAAACCTGTAAACTACTGGGTGACACTGCAATGTGTACATATCCATGACAAACAAAATCATATTGCCCAACCACTATGAAGATAAAGCCATAATACCAATATGAAATTCCAGCATAGTTGTTGTAAAAGAATGGATAAGTATTTCAAATCTTGGCAAATTTGCTTAGAACTGGTATATAAAGCTATTTAAATAGGAACTGGTAACAAATCACCATAACAAACTTCTGAGAGATTTATACTCAAATATTAATATAGAAATCACCAGTAATCAAAGTAGCAGCCCTATAGTGTCAAGTAATAACATTAAAATTCATAAAATCTATTTTTTGGCAAGCAAATGAGTCCAATACTATTTTAACATGTATTGAGGGCTTTTTTAACCACAAAAATATTGAATCCTACATGAATGTATAGACAAACATGAAATCTAGGAATGCTACAGGTCCAAATCGGGAAAAAATGGTGAAGCTTTACAACAAAAGTCCAATGGAAGAATCTTACCATATTTTAAAAGATATCTTAATAAAGGTCCACTGTAAACTGCTTTATGAAAAAAACCTGCTTTGTTTTGCACTTCTTTATTCATCTTTTCATGCCCCAACTTTTTTTACTTCAGCAACATTGCTATTCAATGTAAAAAGTGAAAAAAAAAAAGACAGTGACTTCTAACTAAATACACTCATATTTTTAGGTATAAAAACTCTAAGCATTTTAAAATAGATGTCCATTTGATGAGCATTTCATAAATAACTCTGTATTAAGGATGCCCAAGTGCCCAACAACCAATATGATTTGAGATTATAACATTATGTAGGAAACAAATTACATAAAAAGTAACAATTTTTATTTGGACATCATACCTGAAGTCATTGCTAAAGGGAAAGCGAACCAGGCATCCTACAGTCAAATTCTTTTTCCATTTTATTACCTCTTAAGATAGAAATTCTTCTCATCAAGAGAACAATTTTTTTGTCCACGTCTCTCAAGCCACATGTGTAAGAACATGTATTGTCACGCCCCGGACCTCCCCGGACACGTCAACAACCCGCCGTACAATACGAATAGTCAACCGCAGTCCAACACATTCATATTAAACAAGGCGTCTTGAATATCATTCACACACATAACATCCATAAACAAACATAATAAGTAATTCATAACGCAGCGGAAAACATTGTTTAAAACAAAAGGGCCACACAGGGCTATTCATGAGCACGCAGGCTCTAAGGTAAAATATCCATGAGCAAATTTATTAATGTTTCAAATAGAATGGAGGAAGCACGAACCAAGTCTTCTCTCCTAGGGATCACTCGATCAACGAGCACAGGATGCAAGCTCTAGCCTCAACCTGAAATGAGTGTGGGACGCCCCCGAAGGGGTCAGTACTCTATACGGCTATAAAGTACTGGTGTGGCAGGCATCTAATAGATATACAACAAGTATTTCACACACAAGACCCTCAAATAGGGTGATAGTATAGTTTAGGTTGTAATCCCAAATTACCCCTTCAAAATATATACTTACTTTATATAAAGTCAAGTAGTCGGCTCAAAGGCCCATGTTTATCACAAAACATTTCCCAAACCCCGTGACTAATAGCCACGACATACATAGGGTCCAACCCTAATATAACTTCTCATTTCTAGAGTTCGGCTCGAGTACATCATCGTGCACTCGCATCATAGATCTTCTACTTCATGTAATCATATCATAGATCTCCTACTTCATGTATTCACCCCATAGATCTCCTACTTCATACAATCACACCATAGATCTCCTACTTCGTACAATCACACCATAGATCACTTACTCTATGAAATCACAATTGACACTTGAATCTTATTCAAGTTCATCACAAACAAACTCAACCTTTAAGTTTGATTCTATCAACATTTAGAACAATTCTTAACTAGCATCACAATACTATTAAGATTATTCCTACAACTCATTTATCATTAATGGTAGCCCCTCCATATCAATAGATATGTGGCAGCCTCCCATGTGCTAAGCATCATCATGCAATTATACATTTACATACACATAACATTCAGACATCAGTTGGAAGGTCAATTTACCATATTAGCATACTTTTATCTCACATAACTCCATATTCATCAATATGGTTTCAATTCATGATCAAGTCCATTTCTTATCATTCATATCATGTTCAAGCATATTTATTCACAAAAACATGATTTAAGCATTTAGGTAATCTCATGCATAACCTACAAGTTGTAAGCAACTAGATGTCGGTCCTCACCTTAATTGAGCTTTAAACCTTTCTTTCTTGATCCAATGGTCAAAGCTTTGGCCAAGGAAGATTGAGAACTGATTCCTTGCTTGGAATTGAGTGTTAAACAGCCTCTTCAAAGTGCTAGTTCAACTCCAACAATTAGTATCTAACTTTTCCAACAATTAAAGTCACTTTATAATAACATTTTATACACCTAAATCAGTGTATAATAGTTCTTCAATCATTTATATGGTTTAGACAATAGAGAGGAAGGTTTTGGATTCAAACTTACTTTGAATACAAAAGCGTATTCTGCGAGGTCGTGTTTTGCTCGGTCGATTTGGAAGCCTTCCACTACTCCGATTGATGCAAACCAGACCTTCAAGGATTCCTCGTCTCGAGAGCTTTATGTTGGTATCTCGCACGCCTTATTTGGATGAGTAAATCTCAAGTTATGGCTCAAACAATCAGAGCTACGCACTGAAGAACGAACCTGCGGACTGCTCTCCTCCTTCCTTCTCTCTTGGGTTGTGTGGATTCCCTTGCTCCCTTATCTCTTTGGGGGTTCGAATGGGGTGTAGGGGGAGTGTATTAGGAGACCCTAAACATGCTAAAAGAGTATGTGGCTCACAAAAGAACATGGGAGATATTTGGTTTGCAATCAAATATGGGGTGGACCTCCCCCTTTTGTTTTCTCTTGGAGTTTTTGTGCATGTGAGCTAAGAGTCCGCCCCATATAGTCTTCTCACCTCTTTTCATTTATTTTGCAGGTACTAAGTCCATGTGGAATGGTTCCCAATTGATCCCATTCATCTTGGGGTCCAAAATATCTACCAATACTTCCAAAAATGGAAAGATGGGTCCTATTGTTTTATCTTTTATCAAGATGTCTTTTTGTACTCATCCTAATTTATTTAGAACAAGTCAACCTCCTACATCACATTATTGATCTCCAATATGTGTAGGCTCATCTCAATAATTTACTTAATGGATATTATAGAAGGAAAATCTTACTCCCATTATTTAGCTCAATAAGGCCAAAGGTGGGGTTGTAGGCATTTGTATTCTTCTTTAATCATTCTATCACTTATTTGACATTTGTCATACATATTATTGGGCTACTAGCCGTGTGGGTCACTCCCGAGTGGGTCTAGAACGCCATTCTCGAGTACTTGCTATTTTAGCAGGTTGGGCCAAAAAAAATGTTTGGGCCGCCCAACCTTCCTCAAATTGTCTTGAAAGGTTATATATTACTATTTAGAAAATGTTGGGCTCCTTTATCTATTAATAAGTCCCAAATAGTATCTGTATGTCCGACACTAATATACGAGTTCGAACAGTACAATATTCGATCATTAATTACGTAAAACATTAATCGTTTTACAATTGTTTGGGAATCAGAAATCCAATACATAAACTTTGAATATTTAAATCAAATCTCCAAGGACATTCGGGTGCGGTGTCACATGTATGCTGATGGCCATTGCCTCCAACATATTCTTTGCTTTAAGAAATTTATCTGAGACATACAGTAAAGCCTCTTAAGGGTGACTTTGGCGCGATGGACTAAAATCATTGAATCTTAAAAAACTTAGAAACCAAAAACACTTGTTTTCTCATACCAGGCACAATCTCTTCTGAAACAAAGTTTAACACGCAAGATTCATACACACACGTACACACTCGTGTCTGTGAAGAGTTTTTTGTGTGTGTATACAGACACAACATATTCTTGACGTGTGTACGTGTGTATACACAACACACTCGTATAAGGACAAAAAAAACTCTTCACAGACACGAGTGTGTACGTGTGTGTATGAAAAGTGTGTAACAATAGATTTTTTCTTTTAGAAGAAGGATGCAGATAAATTTTAGATGAACGGTGAGATCCTTTATAAATGAACGGTCAAGATTGATTTGAGTACATAGACATTGAGCCCGTTTGATAGCGCGAAATTCGGCTGTTTTGACTGGTTCTGCTGAAATATATGAAATTATGGCTGAAGTGGCAGCATTGGCTGATTCTGCTGATTTAAGAAAAAAATATTTTTAAAATATATTTTATTAATAAAATAAGGAAAAAATTATATGTAAAAATAGCAAAAATTGTCGTCTACCGTAACTTCAGCCAATACAGCCAGAAAATAACTTCAACCTTACTTTTTCTGCTTATTACACAATTCAGCGCGCGAATGCAAAAGTCACGTGTTTGGTGAAAAAGTTGGCTGATAAGCCTGATAAACCGAAAAACAGTGTTGCCAAACGACATCGTAGTATTAGTTAACTTTGTTATACTGATTACGTATGAAATGTGTAAGTTTAAAATGATATGCAGTCATCCATATATATTAAAGATGCATTTTGCATATATATCTAAAAAACAAATTATCCTAACGATGAAGAAGGAAGATGAATACAAAATATTTCAATAAAAATAAAAAAATTATTCAATTTAATTGTTGGCATGATTATTCAATTTGACATAGAAATATCACATGAGTACGGGGTACGGAGTTAGGCGATGTATCATCAACTTTGTTCTCAGAGCACTCACAGACCCACGTTTATAGACGGCCATGAATTTGGTGCCCAAGCTCTCACTCATATACACTACCAGGTTAACCGCAATCCAACCCGTCAATAAATCTAATTTTCTATCAGTTTATACGTATTTACGAAGTCAATCCAGTTTTTCCCTGCAACCCAACCCCGTCAATATGTTCACTCAATATGTTTTTAATTAAAACTTCAATTATTATTTTTTAACTTTATATATGCAATATTGATGTCATTTGAAAGATCATAAAAAGTTATGAAATTGGGTATATTTTTTATAAAATTTCGACTATAAATAAAAAAGTTATAACCATTTAAATAAAAGATTGTTTTATTTTATCTTCAGTCCCACATCCTGCTGCTCTCCCTTGATGCAACATGCGCTGCCTTCGATGCTCTCTCTTTTGTTCGCAGGAGTCGATATGGGGCATAGTTGTCCCTCCCATGGGTTTTCCATACTCCCTGTGGCTTAATTGGGGTGAATAGCTCAAATTTGGGGCTTTCACCCCACCGGTTGCGGACAGCCGTGAACGGAGTATTTTACTGCCAAGTTTGAATTCTGGTACTAAAACAGAATACAAACACGTCAATTTTATTTGGGAATTTTGAAACATTTTTAACTTATTTTGGGTAATATTCTTGTTTTATTTCTTATTCTCTTTTAAGTCTTAACGGTTTGTTTCAGAATCTTCAAATTCCTCTCTCTCTTCCTATTTCTTAATTACTCTGTGGGCTAACTAAGCACATTCACTTTGCTGCTATTTCACAGCCCTCGAATTTCTGAAAAATCATATCCCTCCTCTCATTCTAAGGTACGCACTTATATTTGTGATTGGGAAATGGTTAATTGCTATGTAGAGTACAACTTGTTGTTCAGTCACCCATTGTTCTATTGCATTGCTCAGAAGCTTGATTCTATTTATAGTAAATCGGAAATTGTTTAATTTTTGGTGAAACATTCGATAAGATTTGTTTTTTTAAATGTATCACATATTTCTGGGAACTCTTGAAATGTTTTGGCTTATTATTTTATTATCTTTAGTTCCACATTGTCAAGAGTGACTCAAACCGCCAGCATTGAGGTGGAATGACCTAGTCCTTTGATTACAGTTGCATCTGGCAGACTAGATTTTTGGTTTTTAGATATCCAAGTTGTCTTCAAAATGCTTAAAACATGAGTGGTTATAGTACTTTTTTTTAACCCGGAAGGCAAACCACCAAAATCAGTGGGGCAAATGACGGGGAACATTTGCCGAGTTTTATTGATGAGAAAAAGAACGAATACAAACAGAGAGGGGGACTAGCTAGACCAAAACCTCTCCGGAAGGCATACCTTCCACAAAACATGAGACGAAAGTAAAAGAAATACGGAAAGTAGAAAAAACCAAGGGGGACCAAACCTTAGCCATAGCTACAACAAAATAACAGAACATAATCAAAGAATTAATAACGACTAATATAAGAAAGTTGCAATTTATCCGCCAAGATGGACCTACGACGTTCTGCCTCATTAGTTTCATCATTGCTGCCGTTTATTTATTTGTGTTCCATATGTGGCTATAGGTCGGTTGTAGTATATGGTTATGGATCATCGGCTCAGAAGCTTGCCTAACTCCTCCATGAACAGTTTCAAGTAGGATAATCAGATCATTTTCTCTACCTTTAAACCATCAGTGGACATTCCAGACAGTTACAAGAATGCCCTTTCAATGGCACAACCTCCTAACCCAGGTACTCATGCTCCTGCTTTGGACTCTGATCCCGTGCTGGATTACATTAGCCAGATGCTACTAGAGGAGGAGAGCATTGATGGGAACAATCACAACATGTTCATTGATCCCAGTGCTCTTATAGCTGCTGAGAATGCCTTTTACGAAGCCTTGCATGAGAACCCTTCCCCGCCTATTATTCACAGCAATCCTGGAAGCTCTTGCGGGTATGGTGTTGATCCAGGAGAACCCGAATCATGTGTGGCAAGTGAGCCTCCCCCTGATCTCCCCATCCAATTATCATCAGATGTGTCAAACGGTTCTCTATGTAGCTTTGACGATAGTGAGTCCTTATCTGAATTCATGAGAGGTGTGGCAGAAGCTAGTGTGTTCCTTCAAGCTGCCCGTAATCAGCGGGTCAATGATGATTTGGAGAAATATGAGGAATCACTGAGAGATGTTGATGTCACCAAGGTACAGAAGTACCATTCAGTGGACTCGAACCGTCGAGGAAAGAAGCATTATTATCATCCAGAAGAAAGTGGTGTGGAAGAAGAAAGGAGCAGCAAACAGTCTGCAGTATGTAAGGAAGAGGTTGAGTTATCAGAGGTTTTTGATAAGGTTTTGCTGTGTGCTGAAGATGATGGTGGTGGGGATAAAGATTCTCCATCTGGAGTGAGACAAAAAGGGCGAAGTGGTCGCCGCCATCTAAAGAAACAGGGAGTTAATTGTGAAATTGTCGATCTGGTGTCTCTTTTAATCGGTTGCGCACAATCTATTGCTGCCACTGATTATAGGAGTGCAGAAGATCAATTAAAGGAGATCAGGCAGCACTCTTCTTCTACAGGTGACTCCAATCAAAAAGTGGCTCATGTGTTTGCTAACAGTCTGGAGGCACGTTTGGCTGGAACTGGGTCACAATCATATAAAGCTTTATCTGGTAATGACCTCATAGTCCCAGAGCTGCTAAAGTCCTACATGTCACCTATGCCATTTATGAGAATGGGACTTTTCTTTGCAAATAAAATGATTTGTGAAGTAGCGTCCAAAGGTGTGTCACTGCACGTTATAGACTTTGGGATTCTCTATGGTATCCAGTGGCCCACTCTTATCCGAGATCTTTCTCAAAGACGTGGTGGCCCTCCTAAACTTCGAATAACAGGAATTGAGCTTCCCCAACCCGGTTTTCGTCCAGAGAAGATGGTAGAAGATACAGGTTCCCGCTTGGCAAAATGCTGCCAGCGTTACGGTGTGCCGTTCGAGTACAATGCGATAACAAGGCATAACTGGGAGACTATTAAAGTTGATGATTTAAAGCTTTTGAATGATGAGGTGGTTGCTGTTAACTGTTTTCTTCGATTTGAGTACCTGTTGGATGAGACAGTAGTTACCAACAGCCATAGGGATGCAGTTTTAAAATTAATACGGGAAGTAAGTCCTCATATATATGTCCAAGCAACGAATAATGGACCCCACAGCTCTCCTTTCTTTGTCATGTGTCAGGCTATTATGCCACTCCATGATCCACTCCATGATCATGATAGATTGAATTTTGAACAAATTATAGGACGGGATATAATGAATATCGTAGCATGTGAGGGCATGGAAAGATTGTTGAGGCCTGAAACATGCAAGCAGTGGCATTCTCGCATTTTGAGTGAGGGCTGGCTTTAAGCCGATGCCCCTAAAACCTAAACTCGTGAAGGAGTTGAGACGAAAGGTGAGGACAGGATATCACAAAGATTTTGTGATTATGGACGAGGGTAACTGGATATTGCAGGGGTGGAAAGGTCGGATTTTTGGCGGCAGCTCTTGTTGGGTTACTGCTGATAATTTAACAACTTCTGGTAGCAACTGCAGTTAGTAAATATCACTGCTTTGCCTCATTATAGTAGGGCTTGGCAAAACGATTTGATTGAGCCGAACCAAATTGAAAATTGGTTGTTTGGTTTGGTTTGGGGCAATGAAGTAAACCATTTTGTAACAATTTGGTCAAAACAGAATCGTTTGGTTTGGTTTTTAACTGAAAAAACTTAAACTTGACTTTTTTAATATTTATTAAAATATTTGTATATATCTTCATTTCTTCATCTTTAGGATATAAATAAATAACTTAGACACGAAAACTACATGTTTAGCATATATCATTTTAACTTTTACACTAGTTTTTTACCAGTGTGTTGCACGGAAGGACTGAGTAACAACAATTTACAAACTACTTGAAATTGTTCACAATGAACTCAGACCTCTGAGTTATCTATTAAACATAAAAACGTTGTATGAATTGATAATTATTTATAAATTAGTTATTGTTTCAAGAAATAGAAGCCTCCCTTATATATTTAGGATCAATTAAAAATAATACTTAACGTGAGAACAAGCACATTTACCCCAATATGATGTATCATAAAGCTTGCTCATTGTATTTTTCACATTTAGCATAATATTTCCCAAAATGTCACCGTGATTATTTAATATTAAATTGATTTAAGCAAAGTTTAAAAGTGCACTAGATGACCTACATGGCGCATCACATTAGGTTAAATGTGTGTGTTTTCACTTCCTCACATTAAACATTATTTTATTGTTCTTATATATAGAGGTTTTTTTCTAAAATATTACTAATAAAAGATTATTAATAAAAATGTGACTTAATAACTCTTAGTGACTTAATAACTTTTAGTGATTATAACTCTGCTTAAATTTACTGATGAAGGTTGAAAAACAAGGAAGTGGTGAAAAGGAAAGTTGTAATTTCTTCTAACTTTCCTTTTATGTAGTTGCTTCATCTAGATAATGGCACAATTTGATGATATAACATTTCAATTACATTTTTCCAATAGGTACATTAGGATATGTGACAAGTTAGATTGAGGATGGAAATCTGTTCAATCAAGTGGTTAATGCTATGAAAAACCTTGACTCATTTGAACCTGGTGACACTTTACACAATTACACCAAGCTATAATATGTGATATTATTATTCATATTTCCAAGCAGGAAAAGTAGTTCCTAATCTTCCGTTATTGCAATTGAATGTTAATACTCCCTCCGTCCCGTTAGAAGGTTCTGACTTTCCATTTTTGGACGTCCCATTAGAAGGTTCCCATTTCCATTTTAAGAAACAATTAACAATCTTAAGTGACAAATTAGTCATTAAACATTAAAAATAATACAATTTATAACATCACAATTATCAATACTAACACATTATAACATATACCTATTTAAATTATTTCTCAAAATAACCGTGTCGTTTTGCTATGAGAACCTTCTAGCGGGACAGAGGTAGTATCTGGTAGAACTTATTTTGGCCTCATGTGTAAGGGTGAAAGGGTCATTGAACTGTCACATTTGTGGAATTGAAACGGGTAGTTGACATAATTAGTGTTTCTATTTTTTGTAAGTGATTAGGGCACATACTCCTAATTAATTATTAATTGTAATGCCTGATAATTGTAATTTCTTAGTGTGTGTAAACACTCTAGCAGTTACTAAATAACACAAAATTTATGGTTTAATTCATCTTTGTTTGTCATGTATATAAAAGCATTTCTCATAGTTCATCATTCATTTGGCTATTGTAAGGAATTGTTTTAATTTGAGGTATTGAGAATTGAATGATCATACATGGATTGGAAGAGAAAGAACCTTTTGGACAACAAATTGAAAATTTTATTTTTTATTTGGACGAAATTCTTTTATTTATTACTTGAGTTTATTAGTATGTTGTATCTAAATTCTAAATTCAATCAAAAATATAAGTTATTATTTATTAGTATATCTGTTCGGTCAGCATGAATGGTATTCACTTTATAAAAAGCCTTCCTCATATTAATATCATATTTATGAATGATATTTGGGATTGATGTTCTTATCTTTAAACTCAAACTAGTACAGTACCCGTGCATACGCACGGGTAAAGAATTGTTGTGCATATATTTGTATCCAGGGTTTAATTTAAATACAAAAAATATTAAATTTTAACATTATTACAAAAAAGTTCTTATAGTAAGTATCATAAAAATATAAGTGCAATATTAAATACTAAAATTAAAAGAATATTAGGTGAAATTAATTGACAATATCAATTATAGAAAAAATAATTAAAAGTTTAAAATTCACAAAGTGCATGGTCTTTGCACTCTATTGCAGCTCAAACTCTTTTTTTGAATAAAGTCTTTTCGGATGTCAATTATGGATTTGGCTAAATTCTATTGACAATAACTAATTTTGTTCTTATTTAGGCAAACTAATCTAACAACTTTTCTAAGTGTTTAATTAAGATTTTCTGTATCGGAATTTAGTCATTTGCTTGTTTTCTTTGATCAAGAGCTACGGAGTATTAGATGAGAAAAATGTAATGTCATGATATACCTTTTTAAAAAATTATAATGAATGTTATAGAAATCAAAGAAGTGTAAGCGGATCAATTAGTTGAACTGAGTAGAAAAGTGTGGCCTAAATCCGTGTAGTTGGTGGCACCCATGAGTATTTAATGTCTAAAGAAATTATAAAAGTGTAAACGGATATAACGTGATTTTTCAAGTGTTGTGCAATATTTGGTTTCCTATAAAATAGAGAAGATAATTAAAACTTAAATATGAGTAATAATAAGAAAGTATAAATGAATAGGCATCAAGTGCAATGATCTTTGCACTATAATGTGACTAAAATGGTCAAACTTTTGTTCGAGAAAAGTCAACCTTATTGTATATTTGACTAAATTTTATCTACAATGTACATTTTTAAGAAATGTTGTCAAGTATGAGTATGTAATATGAAGGTATTATTGAATAAGAATAAAGTGCAGTCTTTGCACTCCATTGCAGATTTACAATACAAACTCTTTTTCGACAAAAGTCAAATGTGTGTTTATTATAGGTTTTGCTAAATTTTATCTATATTGATTAATTTTATTTTGAACCAAGTAGAATGACTATTTTTGTAGGTAGTTCGTTAGAATTGTTCAATATTGGAATTTAGTTAAGAATTATTAATGATCGACCGATTGAACCGACTCAAATTAGCCACATGAGTCTTCATGATAATAATGCTAAAAATGCTATGTTGATAAAGACTTAAAGTGCAAAATGAATTATAAAAATATACTCCGTAGATTATAACATTCATGACACAAACATGAATCTTCAATACATCAATAACATAAGTGCAGAGTTGAAAACCCAAATTCGACATTTAAACAAAGAACCGATCACTCTAGCTAAGTGTGAGCAACCTTGTTCGCACAACGTATGAGGTGAGAATGAAATACTTGCACAACGCCTGAGGTGAGAATGAAAGACTTGATAAACCCTTCCTCGTTTGAACCCTTTCGTGTTTCAGAAATGGCCGGAATGGCATCTGATTCCACATCCACTTGATTTTTCAATCAGCTTAGTGTCTCCCACACTTCAACTAATTCTTCCTCCAACATAGAGCACCGCCCCGGTCAAGGCAGTGAACCTACCCTTGCAAGAAACTCGCTGGTATCATCCTTTAGCACCCAGCCCCAACTACAATAGCTAACAGATAACAGATGCATCAACGTTGTTATCCGTTGAGGTATTTAAGATCCTTGCTGGTGGAACATGATGAAGGACTCCTGCTCTCTGTGCCTGAAGCCATCCCTCAACAGTCTTTCCTTATATCAGAATAAATAGTATTAATAGCGATGGAATTGGCCACCAAAAATTCAGTGTGCAAAGGGTGTTGACGCAAAACTTTGACGTTTGCCAACAGTTTGAACTTTCACTTTTAGATACGAAGTATGTAATAACAAAATCTTTAAAATGATAACATCCTTAAATCAGAAAATGATTAACTTGCTCGTTATACATTAAGGACTAAAGAAAATGGTCATAGGCTACATGTGGCAGCTCTTAAGAAAACAAATAATGTTAATATCTAAGCAAAGAGTAATGTATCCATTTTGAGTGCATGCATATAAACTTATCAAAATTAAAAGCTAAAAAGATTAGTAAAGAATTTGGTAAAATTGAAAAGATTGCTATAAATTACTCCCAGCAACACAAATTAAGGTCTACGTTTACATACATACTGTAATACTCTATTATTGTTGTTGTACAGTATTACTTTAGCTATTAAAAATGATTTATAACAAAGAATGTGAACATAGTGAGCACAACTAAAAAAGCTCATAATCCTACCCAAAAAATCAGGAGAACAAAGAGGGGAAGAAAATAAGTATGAGAATGACTGTTATAAACTACTCCAAACAACACGGATTAAGCTACATACTTCAGTGGGTATCTTCCATTTTGGCTACAAACTACACCTATCCAGAAAGGCTACTATAAAGTATACTATGTATAAAGTATGAGAATGGCTACTATAAACTACTCCAAACAACACAAATTAAGATCTACGTTTTAGTGGGTATCTTCCATTTTTTGCTATAAACTACACCTAGTCAGAAAATCAGAGAAACAGAGAGGACAAACGAAACAAATAAGTATGAGAATGACTGCTTAAAACTACGCCAAGCAACACAAATAAAGGCCTGTGCCTACTTTTATAGTCTATTATTGTTATTTTACTGTAGCTCAAAAAACTGATTTATAACAACCCCACAAAACTGTAATACTAACTGAAATAGATGCCCAAAACCGTCTTAAGAATTAACCAAATTCTACTGATTCTTTTAAGCGAATGTTTGATGCTAGATTTCAGCATGTACATGCTTTAATTTTTCTTAAAACAAATGCTTGATGCTATTAGTAAGAATTTGTAATTCCATTGTTCAGAAAAAGGTGAGCAAAGCTGGGTGATTTGGTTGATTTGGTTGAAGGGCAAAGCTATAACATTAACCGAAAAATAATTGCTTCAAAAATGGAAAAACTGAAAATAGGTAATTATACACAACAAAAATAACATAGGATCAATTCAAAAGGTGTTTCGGAAAGTTCAAAATATGCTTGTAACATATATATCACAACCATTTCTATTAGCCAAGTGGGACATGAAGATTAAAAGGAAAATTGAATGACAGAGAGATGTGATGCCTCATGCAGAACCTTGGGATATTCTTTTATTTATAAAAATTAAGATACTTGCTTTGTGCTTTATGTTTGATATTATTAGTTAGATTCATACACGGGCAAGATGTACTAACATTTGATTAGAATTGAAATTAAATATATTGAAAAATATATTCAATCATTCCATTAATCACCATATTTGTGTAATAAATAAAATGAACTAATGACACACAGATGTTCCATTTTGTAAATATTTAATCAAACAACATATTTTCGCAATATAATGAATAAAAATAGATAAACAAATGCTGAAGTGAAGCTGTATTCACTGAGAACCAAGAAATAGAGAGTACCTTTGCTACTTGGACAGTGAGACTATGAGGCCCTAATGTCAACATGCATCTGTGTATATATATATATATAGTAACGGTAAAATAGGAGTAGTTATTATTTGGAGGTCTCCTAGATGAGGTGAGGAGTTGGGTGCAGCAATATCGCATACGGAGAGAGATGGAGAATTCTAAATAGTAGCAAACAACGACAATTGAGGAAGACGGTGTGATCTTCTGTTGTTGGGGGAGATGAACGGAAGTAAAGCAACCCTCTACTAATTTTAAAGAGCTCCAGTAAATAAATTGAATGGTGCATAAGGGGAAGCCAATTGATCCAAATAGCCCAAGGGGTATTCTCATGCTTAATTTTCCAACAAAGCTTAAGGAAAAAAGCGTTTTGAGTGAAAAAGAGTCTTCTGAAATGAAGGCCATTTTCTTGAATAGGGTAACGACACTTATGCCAAACTCTCCAAATCAATTTCTTGTTCTCAGGGGTTTTGTCCCAATAAAAATGGGAGCAACTTCTCTCAATCATATTAGTGGTGTGATTTGGCAGTTTAAACACAGTCATATGGTCAAAGAATCGAGGATTAATTTGTAGACAAAGGAAAGAAGAATTGACAAATTTATGGTGGAAGAAGTTGTTAGTAGACAGACAGCAAAAGTGACATATATGTTGTTCTATGTTAGTGATATACAAACCCGAGCCTTTGAGTGTCTAATAGAAAAAGATGCAATGTAAACTCAAAATTAGTTAGCCGGATAAAACAATGAAGTATATGAAAAGGGACTAAAAAAATTCTTTTCAAATTAACATAAAAGATTATGTGTTAACAAACTTTATGTGAGAATTTGCATAAAATTTAATAAGTGAGAATTGTCATAAGAATACACATAGACCTAACATATGATATAGTAGTCGGGTTTTAATGCAATTATTTATCAACATATATGCCATATCAATATAACTCATTACTTAAGAAGAACATATGATTTATGAAGATACACCTCTTACTATTGTAAATGATGATACCCAAATGAACTCATTGATATAGAGCTTCTGCAAAAATACAATAAGTTTTCAGCAACTAAAAGTGTTCCATTTACAACCCAAATCTGCAAATAAAGATCTAAGAAGTTCAGAACTATACCTTGTGTGTTAAATTCTGAAAGTTTCATTTTGAATAATCATATTTGGATTTTCATTTAAATATGAGGATTTAAGAGGTCAAAAGTGCAGTGAGCTCAACCTAGAAGTCTCAAACACATATGGGGTGTTCCCATGATTCTTTTTCCATCAAAGCTTAAGGAAAAAAGCATTTTGAGTGAAAATGAGTCTTCTGAAACGAAGCCCATTTTCCTGAATAGGGTAACGACACTTATCCCAAGAAGAAATGAATGTCTTTTTAAATCTTTATTTCCTGAATAGACATATGGATTCACACTTTCTTGACATCAGATCTTCAATAAAGATGGGTCTACTCACAAATTCTATTACTTTCATAGCCTCCCACCTATATAGGCACATGGATTCACACTTTCTACTTTTAAAATTATGCTTTAGGATTCGGTTTTAGTAGGCTTTTAGAGTTTATTTTCTGCTTTTTTTAACTGTACTGAACTTTATCGTACCTAATAAACTAAAAGTGTTCCTTTTACAACCCAAATCTGCAAACAAAGATTTAAGAAGTTCATCACTATACCTTGTGAGGTAGAAACGTAGTTTATTAGGGATAATAAAGGTGAGTGTAGTTAAATTAAAAGGAAAAAATAAAGTTTCATATTCAAATCCAGTCCAAAAATATAAGGACAAACTTACTTCTCATTTATGAAATTGGAAGCATTTAAGCTCTGCAAATCCAGAGAGGAGGCATCATCTAACATGGCTAAAAAACTACTTAAACAAATATACTCCTATCCTTAAAAGTTATAACACAATAGCCACATTTGGACATATTCATTGTTGTTTCTATGTTGTTTCAAGTTTCTCACCGTAATACTCCAAACAATACTCTCTCCAGCGTATGTGTTCTACTTCCATTAAGCAAAAAATGAAACTTAAAATGTTGTTTTTGCATCATTTTCCAATGAACAAATTCATATTTTTTCAACGAATAACAATATCTGGGAAAATCAAAATAAAACATTTTATTAATAGGTATCAATTATCATCTAGTAAGGAAAATAGAAACACATAGAAGTAGAAAGATTCAATATTTTAAAATTAATAACAGTTCATCTAAACTGAAAAATAGCACACCTCTCTACAGAAATGAGTTTGCAACTTTTAAGTTTCGACCAAAGAACCCCCAAAAAATGAACCTAGGATGCCGATGAAAAGAGCTTGTAGTTAGTACGTAGTAACTTGCTTGTTTTCCTACTTTCTTATTTTTCTTCATTTCTAGAATCTAGGCTACAGACGAAAAAACTTTTTAGTAAAGAAATAAACTAAACAATCAGTTGAAACAAAATAGCCAAATGAAAAAAGCTTTTTAGTAAAGAAATACATGGAACAATCACTTTAAACCAAATAGGCAGTAACCAAAGAAATTGCTTATTTGATATCAACTCCTTTTTTGTTTACTTGAACCCAGGTTCTTGAGCAAATAAATGGTGATGTGAAGATCTTTTTTTTTTCTTTTCATATCTTGCATTTACTATATTCTGAATTTCTAGTTTTGAATACAAAACCCCCAAAAAATGAATCTAGGATACAAATGGAAAAGCCTGTAGTTAGTCCCTTGCTTCTTTTTCCTACTTTCTTATTCTTCTTCATTTGTAGGCTAGAGGTGAAAAAAGCTTTTCAGTAAAGAGTAACTAAACAATCAGTTCAAAAAAATAGGCATATGAAAAAACTATAGTTGAGAAAAGCTTTTTAGTAAAGAAATAAAGGGAACAATCAGTTCAAACCATATAGATAGTAACCAAACAAATTGCTTGCAAAGGTGGGTTGATGTGGTTGAAAGCAACACCTAGCCAGAAAAAAAAACATAAAACTTAAATGCAGGTGAATTATATTATTCCTTTGATGGAATCTTAGTTTTGACTACAAAACCCCCCAAAAATGAATCTAGGATACAAATGGAAAAGCTTGTAGTTAGTCCCTTGCTTCTTTTTCCTACTATCTTATTCTTCTTCATTTGTAGGCTAGAGGTGAAAAACGTTTTTCAGTAAAGAGTAACTAAACAATCAGTTAAAAAAAATAGGCATATGAAAAAACTACAGTTGAGAAAAGCTTTTTAGTAAAGAAATAAAGGGAACAATCAGTTCAAACCATATAGACAGTAACCAAACAAATTGCTTGCAAAGGTGGGTTGATGTGGTTGAAAGCAACACCTAGCCAGAAAAAAAAAACATAAAACTTAGATGCAGGCCTATCAATCTAACTCATTACTCAAACAGAACATCTTACTATTGTATGTTTATTGCTATAATGTTGTGTTTGTAAGATTATCTAAACATTTATTCAAACATAAAAAATAAGAGCATACTCATATAGCTAGAAAATCCAATTCAAAAGTTTAATGGATAAAACGGAAATACATTGATAGTGTAATATATAGAGTAGAAACTGACAATAAAGAACTGAAACGGAAATACATTGATAGTGTAATATATAGAGTAGAAACTGACAATAAAGAACTGAAACCTCACTGTATAATTATAACTTATAACTTATAAGTTAAGGAGACATAATTTATGAAGATAGACCTCTAACTATTGTAAATTTATAACTTTAATGCTGTTTTATAAAATAAACTAAACATTTAGTTGAACATCTAACTATTCTATATAAGAACATAGAATGGAAGAAGAAAAACTACATTACATTATAATTATTCTTTTTTTTTTTTAACATTGAGTTAGCCTTGCTCATAAAACCCTCTTCTATATTAAAACTTTGTTTCAGTGGAGGGAAAATTTAACACCATGTATGTATTATCAATCTAACTCATTACTCAAACAGAACATCTTACTATTGTATGTTTATTACTATAATGTTGTGTTTGTAAGATTATCTAAACATTTAGTGAAACATCATAGATAAGAGCATAGAATTGAAGACGAAAACTAAATTTTCCACTTTAAAGTTGGGTTTTTTATTATTAAAGATCACTTATGCATTTCATCGAACATCATGTGTACAGAAGCAACCCACCATATATACGGATGTTCCATCAGATCTTAGAATAGAGAACAGAGAAATAGAGAAGAAATTCATCATACATACGTAATAGAGAAATAGAGAAATGACTCAGAGTATGAAGCCATCGATCTGTATCAGTATGGACGTATAGTAGCAGCAATATTTGGAGGGCTCTTGGTTGCTCTGATCTGGTTGTGATAATCTTTCATACGTTCATAGATGAAGAATCCTAAATTAAGTAAACAGGGTTAAAATGGCTGGGAGATTAGAGATAAGTAAGGCTGAAAATTTGTTGTGCATACGCACGGGAGATACGGAGAAGATGAACATAGAAAAACAGAGAGGGGCAGCGTTTATTTTGGTTGGGTGATAGCAAGCTTATAAAGCCACGTGGCTGTAAAATATGAGAGGAGAGAAACATGCTAAGAGAGACACGTAGGATTTGTGAAGGGTAGAATAGTCTTTTGATGAGCTATCTCTTTTCTTATATATAAATAGATTCCTATTTGATTTTGATGAGTGTGTGGGTGATTATGTATAAAAAATATGCTACATATAATAGAACTTTACCAACAGTATATCAATCATTGCTATAGCAAATAAATCTGTAAAATTGGTCTCAGTCATGATCTATACCAACGGTAAATGTAATTACTAACAACTGATATTCTAATGGTACATACGTTATTGATGTATTCCGATGGAAAGAATTATGTTGGTGTTGGTCTATACCTACGGAACGTATACTAATTAACACTTAAAATTCCACCGGAATTGCTTATTTTTCTGTTGATATAGCTAAATGAAGAAGCGATCCAGCCCAGCTGGTCGCCAACTCACTCTCCCTTACGGGAGGTCTTGGGTTCGAAACTCAATGGAGCTTTCAGCCTAGATTACTCCAGGCCCCCCCAGGCCCCCTCCCCTAGACGCCCCCTGGAGTAAAAAAAAACTAAATTGAGTTTATATACCTATAACAACCGTTTTGATATTGGTGGTATATGTCATTTTCTATGTAGTGGAGGTTCGATAAGGCTATGGTATGAAGATGAAATCGAGTTGATAAAAATAGGGCTGGTCTTGGGCTCGGAGGCAGGGTCAGGCTCGGAATGGTGGTAGTGACTGAGGTTGGGATCGGGCTCGACTTTGGGATGAGGCTTGGGCTCAGGCTCGGTTTGGGCATGGTGGCAGGGGTTGAGGTCAAGCTCGGGCTCAGAGTGGGCATGCAGACGGTGGATGGGCTTGGGCTCGGGCTGAGCATGTTGGCAGTGGTTGAGGTCGGGCTCGGGGTGGGCATGCTGACAATGGATGGGCTCGGGCTCGGGCTCAGTTTTAGGCTCAGGCTCCTCACGGTGATAGTGGACAGTGACCACGGAAGTAGCACATTGATAGATGAATAATTTTGCCCGAGTATGAAAGTAACACATTAACGCAGAGTATGAAAAAAATCATAAAAAAGAACATTACGATTGATGTAAATCTTGCCACTAAGAGGATTTAAACAACGATAACATTTATACTTGAGCGCATTTCCTTAAAATACACACAACAGTGATATTGGAGATAACTTATTCGCAAACGCGACATTAAAATTTGGAAAACAAGCACACCCAAATACACACATAAAAGAGAAGTTTGGTGTATAGTTAAAAAGTTTGTCATAAGGTGACAATCCATTTAAGTTTGGAGTAGGGAGACGATTAATAATATAGGTAGCAGTGATCGAACACAACATCTACCAAAAATTTGGTCGGCATTTATGCTTCAAAAAGCATAGTGCGAGCTAATTCAAGTAGATGATGATGTTTTCTTTCTACAACTTTATTTTGTTTAGGCTTATCAGGACAAGACTTGCGAAATAAAATATCATTTTTCGAAAATAAGTCACACATACCATGATTATCAAACTCCCCTCCATCACTTTGAAAATTTTAATTTTAGAATTAAATAAATTTTCCACCATTAATTTAAAAAGTTGAAAGTGGCGCAAGACTTCACTTTTAAGGCGCATGAGATATATCCAATTAACCGAAAAAAATAAAACATATATTTAAAGCCAGACTCAGAAACTACCAGAGATTGCCACACATTAGAATGAATTAAAAATAATGGTGAAGTAGATTTATGGCAAACTTCCTAAAAAGGTAATCATTGTGATTTTCCTAACCGAAAAGAAATACAATAATGAGAAAATGAAGAAGTACTAAAAATATAGTCAGACTTCTTAAAAGTATCTAAAATGTGACTTCCACAAAGTCCCAAAGCGACGATGCCAATTAGATCCAGGAGCAACAATACTGATGAGGGCGACTAAAGTATGAGATGAAAAAGAGATGGCATAAACGCCACTATTACTGGAAGCTTGGAGAAGCACTGCCCTCGAAGTTTTGTCCATTACAACCACATAATTTTTGACAAAAATTTCTTAACAGTTATTATTGACAAGAGTATTTAAATGGAGTGGCCTAGACAGAGGGGGTAACGACATATCACTAATAGTCATTTACAGTGAATTAGAGCCACTGGCTACAATAACATTAAGTGGTTCAGATGAAACATATTTATTAAATAAATTACCTTTAGTAGGAGTAATATGAGAGGAAGCATCAAAATCAGGGAACCAGAAGGGGGTAGTAGACTCGCCAGGCCAGTAGGACAGCCAAAGCAGAATTCTGAGGTTGAATGAAACGAGAGGGGCAAGCAACAACGGAGTGACCTAGAGAATGACAAATCTGACAGACTACATGAGGAGGAGCTGAACCAAAAGAATTTTCAAAAGATGGAAAAGTTGCAGAACTATGATTAGTAGCAGTAGTAGAAAAGGCATGCGTATAAAACAATGACCCGTGTGAATTACATAAAACTGTACCCGAATGTCCTGTATATGCAAAAGGTGGCTGCCCGCTATGCTGAGGGTTGTATGGAGGACATTGGGGCTGCTGGCCAAACTGTCCAGGGTGCGGCGGAGGGTGCTGCCACCGATGTCCGTATCCACATTCACGGCAGCCCCTTACTCGGCTGCCACGTCGTCGCCGACCTCGCTGCCCGAACTGTCGAGGTTGTTGACCATTCGGCCTAGGATCCGACGGTCCACGTCCCACCGTAGATGGAACGACAAAAGCGTGAGCACCCACAGAACTGTCTTGGCTACGACAGAATAACATGCTCTCTCGTGGGAATAAGGTGAGAGGCAGGGGCGGAGCTAGGGGGTGGCCACCCCTGGCCCTGGCCCAGCCTAAATTTTAAAAATCTCTATATTTTTAGTGTAAAAAATTCCGTGTAAATTTTTTTCCAAAAATATTCTTTATACTGGCTCAGTCCGGCCCAGTGTCCTGGCTCTGCCCCTAGTGAGAGGTGTGGCAATGAATTCATATTCTGGTCCCAACCCCAGAATGGCATGCCAAAGATGTTCAGTAGAAGAAACAAGAGTATTTATTGCTGCAAGAGTATCAGCAATAACCTCAATCTCAAGCATGAATCTAGCCAAACAATCAGCCATAAGATGAGACTCCAACCATTTCCAAATAGTAGCAGAACTTTTCAATGTATGGACGTCAAGTAAAATATTTAAGGAGAGGGTAGCAAAAAGCTAGGAACAAACAGTTTGGTCCAATTTGAGCCAATGATAATATTCAAGATTCATTGTAACACTTGAGATTAATTTAAATGGATTGATAGTGCTACTCATACAAACAATGTATATCTAATTTTAATATAGCTCATCAGCTATAAATCTTAAGTTAAGCGTGTTTTCACGGGAGTAATCTTGGAATGGGTGACCCCCTTAGAAGTTTCTCAGGGCGTGCACAAGTGTGGACAAAGTGCGCGGAAATGGCTTGTGGTAATTTGTGAGGACAATACTAGAGGTTTGGATGACATTTCAGAGTAACTACCTCGGACCCTATGGGGCCGGGGTGTTACAGGTGGTATCAGAGCAACTCTGTGACAGCGTGTTGATCGGTTAGATAGTGGGCGAGCACTTAGTAGGGGAGGGTTCTGGGGATTGATTGAGATTGATTTATGCGCCCAACGAGGAGTTGCTTTCCTAAGTAGGGGGATTGCAACACTTGAAATTAATTTAAAGGGAAATTTCCTAGGATATGACTAAAACTAAACGAGTTTCTCAATCTATGACCCAACTAGTGTTTGGACATTTGTTTGACCGAAAATCCAAAAAAAATCTCGTTTATATTTAAATGTTGAATGACAAAAATACCCTTATTTAAAATATGTGAATTTTGCACTAATTTCATTCAATCAAAATTACTGCATTTTAATTACATTGTAATTACTGCATGACATTACTGCACATCCGGTAATAATCATTGCATTTGCGCCAATTTAATTCTATTCTCATTAACTTTAGGAATATATTCATAGTTTTTATTTATTTTTTATTTCTTAGATCTAATATGTTGACTTGAGATCACTCAGATTGAGCCTTGGCCTATTTGTACGCAATTTGCCCCAATGCCCCATCTGTCCACAGTTCTAGCATGGTTGGTTTCCCTTTGGTTTCTTTTCATTTTTTAATTTGGCCTTTATGGGTTTAAAAGATGATGATGGTTTATTTTTATAATTTGGTGACGGTTTTCCCCCGGTTACAAAATGAGCCTTTGGTTGAAAATCAACGGGCGCAATGTAGCCCGCTTTCATTTTACTCCCTCCGTCCCAAATTGTTTTGCAAAGTCAACATTTTTGGTCAACCAATAATAAAAGTCAAACCACCCTATCGATAATTAACTCAATTTTTAATAATTAAAATTTATATATTTAGAAACTACATTAAATTCTCTTTAAGGTTGCAAACTCCAAATTATAATATAATTAAAAATTGACATCCTAAATAAGCAAATAAAATGAAACTGTTTGACCAAGAAAAGTCAAATTCGCAAATCAATTTGGGACGGAGGTAGTATGTTTTAAAGTCATACCGAAATCTTCCCATGATTTGAGAAATTTTTCTATGACCGCTATCACTTTAAATTTTTAGGCAATTCCATATCCGCTTCACGAAGAAAATGTAAGATAAGCTCAAATTCTTGTGTTTGTTCTAACACCGATTTACCTTCATTCATGTCAAATCGATCGTAGGAATTTAGAAATAAACAATATACTTTTCAAGACCGTAGTCCTCTGTATTATGTTTCCTATCAAACTCATCTCAAAGGTCTTTAGCCGTGCCGTGGAGGGTGCAATAGACATCAAATAACATGTCGGAGAGACCAAACAAAATCACGCCTTTTGCAATTTCATTCATCTCACACCACAAAGCTTGGCGTTCAAGACTTTTGGGATGCAATTCAACAACGGGGGGACACACCGTCATAATTGCCGAGAGCAAGCCTTGGTGATTAACCAAATTTTCATGTGTTGTTGCCAATGCTTGAAAAAATGTGCAGAAAATTTTCCCGACATCCCGGTTAAATCAACCCTGTGTGAGCCCGTAGCAGCATATTCAGATGTATCTCCAAAGTTAGTCGTAGACACAGAATTAACATTATTTTGAGGGATATCATTCACATCATTCTCAACAACAACATTTTCGGAAATAACAACTTTTTCCAAGTTTGCCATTTTTGGATTTTCCAAAACTCGAGAAATAATTACTTTCTTCAAGATTGTTACAAAAATGATATTAAAATGCGAGGTTAACCAGATAAAAATCCCGAGTTTAAACAAATCACCAGACAAACCGCCAAATGCAAGAAATTAAAAGAAAAGAAAATGATTAGAATAAATGGAAAATGGGTAAAGAAAAGGATAGGAAAACTTATCGTAGGATGGCCCGTAAAACGGACTGGCCTTGAAGAAATATAGTCCATGTATCCTGATAGTTATTCGGACGGGTCTGACTAGGTTGCTGTGTTTGTCCTTGTCCAACAATCAAAACAATGGAATAGAAAAGAATAGAGTTTTATATTCAATACCGTAATGATTTTACAATTCAGAGCAGGGTATGAATATTCGCAACTCTCACCTCTGTCTTCTACTCTATGAGCTGTTTTACAATCCAGCACCAATACAAAATCTCATCTGCAATGCGTTCATCCACCAATGTTATCTCCTCCGACATAGTTGCAATCCTAAGCGTTCGAACACTTCAAATTAGAATAATTTGCCGTACCACCCCGTATTAATGGGGCGGCAGAAAATCTCAACCCCTACAAAGAGGGGAGATGGCCGCTAGGTTTTTAGAGGGAACTCAGAGCTCTCCTCTCTCTTAGAAGGCATACTCAATAAATTAGAATATGCATTATAAACAAATGTTATAATCGATTAAATAAGTGATTTTTCGTTACTAAAACTAAACAACAAAATTACTTTATTTCGTGCACGGCACATGTAAAGATACTAGTTAAGTATAAATTGAAACAAATACCAATATACCAGCATTATTATACATAGTAAGTCGTACGGGGTATTAGGTAACTTTGTTATAATGATTATGAGGCCGTTTGGTAACATCGTTTTTCAGCTTATCAAGCTTATCAGTCAATGTTTTCATCAAACATGTAACTTTTGTTTTCACGCGCTAAATTTTGTAATGATAAGAAAAAGTAAGGTTGGAGTTAGTTTTTGGCTGTATTGGCTGCAGTTATTGCAAATGGCCATTTTAGCTATTTTACATATACTTTTTTCTTTATTTTATTAATAAAATATACTCCGTATTTTTTTTAAATATTTTTTATAAAATCAGCAGAATCAGCCAATGCAGCCACTTCAGCCACAACTTCATGAATTTCAGCATAATCAGCCGAATCAGCCACTTTTAATTTCGTGTTACCAAACGGGCTCTATGTATGAAATGTGTAAGTTTAAAATGATACGCAGTACTCCATATATATTAAAGATACATTTTACATTTTTTTATATCCTAAAGATGAATAATGAAGATGAATACAAAATATTTTAATAAAAATAAAAAATTTATTCAAATTACGTAGTACTTATTGGTAAATTATACCGTACAGCTAGTTGTACGGTGAGCACCGTACAACCGGCATTTTTGTAATTATCTGTCGCTCATCTCTTCCAGGTTCCGGCTACTATGCCTGCCGATCGCGCTTCTGCAATTTCACAAGACTTGGCGATCACTCCTTGGAACATTTCTTCCAGTACCAAAGTCACTGGATTTCCCCTTCACGTGCTGGAGCTTGAGAAACCATCAAATCAAATCACAACCGGGTAACATCAAACTTCCCACTTCTATGGTTTTATCAACAAATATACTTCGTATAATTTAATCTCAATTTGATTTAATTCAAAATTACTAGCTCTACTCATTCAGTTTTGCATTTATGGTGCAGGAGTCATTGGGGACGACACTGATGGATGTGATCACGTCGGCTTCCATGGCTCCCATAGCCACTTCATCACATTGAGTTTTACGTTATAACGCCTGAAATGAATGTGCAGACACAAATGAACTTTTGATTTTTTCGATACTCATTTTGTAAGTTGTGTTTGCTCATTTGGTACCGGTCTTCTGCTCATTGTATTTTAACATAAGACTTGATTATAGACACGAGAGAACATATCATGATGCTCAACCGCATAATTCTAATACTCAATTGAGGAGATTTGATACTCAATTAAAATATGAACAAAAAAACTTATGATTTTCATATCAATGTTCATTTTATATGTTACATGTGCTCAATTCGTAGTGATGTCATGCTCACTTTTAAAATGTCACATCAATGCATATTTCATGTTAGGTGTTAGAGACTGTATAACCAAGGTCATTCCGTCGATCATTTTGGGTACCGAATTTTTTTTTGTAAGGGGTACCGAATTTTGGACCGTAAGGGGTACCAAATTTTGTGAGTCCTTTTCTGCCGCGAGTTTTGTACCATTTGGGCAGCACGCCCTATTAGTGTTGGGGTTATGTTTTACTCTCTAAAAATACAAGCTCTCTCCTTGTAATCATTGATCCGAAATAAATAGCAATATTCTGGCATGGTAGCGCCCCCAGACGTAGTCATTCATGGCGAAATGAGTTACCAAATTTCGTGTGTTCTTTTTATTGTTCTTCGTGTTGTGTGAGTTTAATCTTAACATTTCAAAAGAATCATATTACATTAGATTCACATTAACAAAACATTGTTAGGCTTTCAATGCGCAACAAAACATGCCTGATGCTCAACTCACTAAATTGCATAATGCTAATAATCAATAGAGGAGGTTTGATGCTCAACTAACAAAACTTACGATTTTCATATCAATGCTCATTTGTACGTTACTTATGCTCATTTGGTACTGATGTGCTCGTTTTTAAAATGTCATAACAATGCATATTTCAAAAGTATCATACTTCGTATTAAATTAGATTCGCATATTGAAATTTATAGGAATTGATTATAGATATAATTTAATGAGATTTTATAAAAGAAAAAAATAAGAAAAAGAAAGTGAATTACAATATATGAAGTAGTTATCACAATACTCATTATTCGACTCTTAATGCTCAATAGAATCCATATGATGCTCATTAAAAGTGTATGAATTCTCGTATGACGAAAACCACGATTTTCACTGGAATTGCGAAAATGCCACGTTTTTTAATTGTGATATCAATTGTCTTGTAATAACACGGTGCATATTATTAGACTCTTAATACTCATCAAAATTGAACTATTACTCATTTAACAGTACAATAATACAACCGGTGCTCACTTGCAGCCGGTTGTAGGGTGGACGGGTAATTGTCAGCAATTTAGCATGATTATCCAATTTGATGACGTAGAAATATCACATGAGTAGGGTACGGAGTTAGGCGAGGTATCAACTTTGTTCTCAGAGCACTAACAGACCCACGCTTCCATTCCTATTCATTCCTGCAGACGGCAATTAATTTGGTGCCTAACCTCTCACCTATATACAACTACAATGGTGAACGGAGTATTTTACTTCTTATTCTCTTCAAGTCTTGACGGTTTGTTTCAGAAGCTTCAAATTCCTTTCTCTTTTCCCATTTCTTAATTACTCTGTGTACTAACTAAGCACATTCACTTTGCTGCTATTTCACAGCCCTCGAATTTCTGAAAAATCATATCCCTCCTCTCATTCCAAGGTACGCACTTATATTTGTGATTGGCAAATGGCTCAATGCTACTGGTTGATTGCGATGTAGAGTTAGTACAACTTGTTGTTCAGTCACTGATTGTTCTATTGTATTGCTCAGAAGTTTGATTCTGTTTATAGCAATTCGGAAATTGTTTAATTTTTGGTGAAACATTCGATAAGATTTGTTTTTTTTTAATGCATCACATATTTCTGGGAACACATGAAATGTTTGGGCTGATTATTATCTTTATCTCCACATTGTCAACAGGGACTCAAACCGCCAGTGGCCCAGTACTGAGGTGGAATGACCTAGTCCTTTTATTACAGTTGCATCAAGACTAGATTTTTGGTTTTTAGATATCCAAGTTGACTTCAAAATGCTTAAAACATGAGTGATTATTAGTTTCATCATTGCTGCAGTTTATTTATTTATTTATTTACTCCCCCGTCCCAATTTGTAAGATACATTACGGTGTACGATGTTTGACTGACGATAAAGCAAATTGATCCCTATCAGCACTCAAATTAGTTCTAGAAAATAAAATTTACATATTCAGAAACTACATTAAAACCGCTACAAAGTCTGCAAAAAATAATTCAAATTTCATAAACTTTTTATTTATAAAATAAAAAATTGAGTGATTTATGTTGACCAAGTGAATAGTAAATGTATCTAACAATTTGGGACTGAGGGAGTATTTATTTTCCATATGTGGCTATAGGTCGGTTATAGTATATGGTTATGGATCATCGGCTCAGAAGCTTGCCTAACTCCTCTATGAACAGTTTCCAGTTGGAGAATGAGATCATTTTCTCTACCTTTAAACCATCAGTGGACATTCCAGACAGTTACAAGCATACCCTTTCAGTGGCACAACATCCCAACCTGGGCACTCATGGTCCTGCTTTGGACTCTGATTCCACGCTGAACTACATTAGCCAGATGCTACTGGAGGAAGAGAGCATTGATGGGAACAATCAGAACATGTCCTTTGATCCCATTGCTCTCAGAGCTGCTGAGAATGCCTTTTATGAAGCCTTGCATGAGAACCCTTCCCCACCTATTCACAACATTCCTGGAAGCTCATTCAGGAATGATGTTGATCCAGGAGAATGCGAATCGTGTGTTACGAGTGAGCCTCCCCCCGATCTCGCCATCAAGTTATCATCCGGATTGTCAAACGGTTCTCTATATAGCTTTGGTGATAGTGAGTCCATATCTCGATTCATGAGAGGTGTGGCTGAATCTAGTAGATGCCTTCAAGCTGCCCGTAAACAGCATATCATCAATGACTTGGAGAAACATGAGGAGTCACCGAGAGATATTGATGTCCCCAAGATAGATAAGGACCGTTCAGTGAATTCGTACCGTAGAGGAAAGAAGCATTATTACCATCCAGATGAAAGTGGGGTGGAAGAAGAAAGGAGAAACAAGCAGCCTGCACTTTGTAAGGAGGAAGTTGAGTTATCAGAGGATTTTGATAATGTTTTGCTGTGTGGTGAAGATGATGATGGTGATGATAGTGCTTCTCTATCCCGACTCAGACAAAAAGGACGAAGTGGTCACCGCCATCTTAAGAAATGCGGAGGTAATTGTGAAAATGTGGATCTGGTGTCTCTTTTAATTAGCTGCGCACAATCTGTTGCAAATGCTGATTATAGGGGTGCAGAAGATAAATTAAAAAAGATCAGGCAGCACTCTTCACCTACAGGTGACCCAAATCAAAGAGTGGCTAATGTATTCGCTGATAGTCTGGAGGTGCGGTTGGCTGGAACTGGGACACAAGTATATAAAGCAATGTCTAATAATGATGTCCTAGTCCCTGAGTTGCTAAAGTCCTACCTGTCACCTTTGCCGTTTATGAGAATGGCAGTTTTCTTTGCGAATAGAATGATTTACGAAGTAGCGTCAAAATGTGTCTCACTGCACATTATAGACTTTGGGATTCATTATGGTATCCAGTGGCCCACTCTTATCCGGGACCTTTCTCAAAGACCTGATGGCCCGCCTAAACTTCGAATAACAGGAATCGAGATTCCCCTACCCGGTTTTCGTCCAGAGCAGATGGTAGAAGAAACAGGTTTCCGCTTAGCAAAATGTTGCCAGTGTTTCGGTGTGCCATTCGAGTACAACGCGCTCACAAGGCAGAATTGGGAGACTATATCAATTGAGGATTTAAAGCTTTTGAGTGATGAGGTGGTTGCTGTTAACTGTTTTATTCGATTAGAGTACATTTTGGATGAGACATTGGTTGTTATGAACAGTCCTAGGGATGCGGTTTTAAACTTAATACGGAAAGTAAGTCCTCATATATATGTCCAAGCAATGAGTAACGGACCTCACAGCTCTCCTTTCTTTGTCAATCGGTTTCGAGAAGCTCTCTCATTCTACTCTACTGTCTTTGATACGTGTGAGGCTATTTTGCCACTCCATGAGCATCATAGATTGATTTTAGAACAAGAAGTTCTAGGTCGAGAGATAATGAACATCATTGCATGTGAGGGCATGGAAAGATTGTTGAGGCCTGAAACATGTAAGCAGTGGCAATCTCGCATTTTGAGGGCAGGCTTCAAGCCCATGTCGACTAACCCCAAACTCGTGAAAAAGTTAAAAAGCAAGGTGAGGGCAGGATATCACAAAGACTTTCTGTTTGTGGAAGAGGGCAACTGGATATTGCAGGGGTGGAAAGGTCGAATTCTTGGAGGCAGCTCTTGCTGGGTTGCTGCGTGACATTCTAACAACGTCAGATAGTAAGTACAATTAGTAATTATTGCTGCTTGTGACATGACAGTCTCCCAACCAGGACATGGTAATATTTGTTTTAGTGGGATGTTTTTACATATCACCTCTATTCTTTTTTTTAAATGTGACTAAACTTTGTTTAAATCATTCAAGTTTCTTCCTTCTCCAACCCCTATTCAATTTCTTACAACAGGCGATCAAGTGCTGAATTGTTTTTTCCCATGTTTTTTTTAAAGAACTTGCCGGGAAAAGAGTAGATTGTTTTCCCGTTAATAACAATAATCATAAGTTCCTAGGTTTCATTGACACCCGTGGCAGCGGGAATGAAACAGGTCGATCAGTGTCGTATCAAAGGTAGGGAAAGGGGCAACCCTCCTCAACCTATATATACACACACAGGCTAGACAATAATCCTGTGCAAATGCACGGGAAAGAGCTGTGATTAAAGTTATGTAGATTTGAATAATATGTAATAATACAAACATATCTAAAATGTAAATTATATTTACAAATACTCCGTTTTTTCTCATAGTTTTTTCTAGGGGTGGAGCATAACGGTTTGGTTTAACCGAACCGTACCAAACCGACGAAACCGGACCGCAAACAATTTGGTTTGAGTTTGGTACTATTTCTTTCAAACCGTTTTATACCAAACCGAACCAAACCGAAACCGATAAAAACCGAACAAAACCGAACTGAACTAAAGAAACTCAAAAAAACTTTCATATATTAAAATTAGTGGTTTGATTTGGTTTGGTTTGAGTTTACTTACGTAAACCGTTTGGTAAACATTTGCTCAAACCGAATGGTTTGGTACTTTGGTTTGGTTTGGTTTAAACGGAAAAACTGTAAAGCGAACCGAACACCAAACAATATATATACTTTGTATTTATCCACACTCTTCATTTTAAGATATAAATAAATAATTTAGACATGAAAATACGTATTTAAGCATATACTCATATCATTTTAATTTTTACTCATTTCATATATTCATTATGACAAAGTTAGCTAATACTACATATTTACGGAGTATTTATTTTGTTTGGCGATAACAATAGCAAATTGCATTTATATTTGTACATGATTCATTTGAATAAAATTATGAATATTACAACATTTGTACCACCGACTCTTTTAGTTTTTTTGAATATTTTAGGTGATATTATAAAAGCTAATCAACTATCTTATTTTTTGTAAGAAGTGAATTTTTTGTAGTGATAAAAAAGATGTTAGAAGTTTTAATTTATAATATTTTATTATTTATTTTTCTATCTTTTATTTCCTTTTACATTTTATTAAAATAATCAATAAATTAAAAAAAGATGAGATGGACTACTACTTTCATTTTCTAATGCTAAAATATAGAACTTGATCAAATAAAATAATAAACATAAGCAAACGAATTAATCAAGAAATAATGACAAATATATGACTGAAATAAAAGTAATAGACTAAAATATGACTTAGTGACTATCATAGTAACTTTAGTGATCACGATTGTGTTCAACTCTATCACCATAATGATTTGCATCGTAACTATAGTAATATTTTTGTCTATTAATTATATTTCATTAATATTTGTGGAAAAACCTCATTAATCAAACCAAACTAAATTAAACATGATATTGTTTACTTTAGTAAACCGAACTTCAAACCGAACCAAAATCGAACCGAAACAAAAATGGTTTTAGTTTGGTACAAATTCTCCCAACCCGAATAAACCGAAACCGAACCGAGACCGAAGAAAACCGAACCGTAAACCGAATTGCCCACCCCTAGTTTTTTCAAATATTACAACATAACATACATAGTTTTTTCCCAAATGTCGTTCTCTTTTAAAAGAAGAGATGTTACATAACTTTATCTGTTGTAAATTCCTGAGAATGACAAGTGTGAATTGCTCATCCTTGTCATCAGGACACTAATCCAATTCTAGTTCTTGTAATAGACAGGTGGCTAGGTTTAATGTTGCCAGCAAATTATGTAGAATCATTCTTTGATGATTCATCTCCTAGCCAACTAGTATAAATAGGGTGCTCAATCCTTTGTAAATGTAATTCAGAAATTGAGAAGTTATCATATATTAAGAAGAAGTAATTTAGAGGCTTTTAATAATATATATATATCTCTTAAATTTGGTGTTCATCTTCTTCATTTCACAACACGTTATCAGCACGAATCTGCTCAAAGCTCTTCAAGAAATCATCTCCTGCAGGTAGTAGCATCAATATTTATTATCTTCTTGTAGTATTAAAACCTGAAAATTATTCTCTGTTTTAAATAAATTTTCTATCATATACGGAAAGAAAAATATAGGCAACATACCTTTGAACAATTGATTCTTCAATCAATTTTGATAAACCTCCAGTAGAGAATAAGATTTCGACTTATAAAAAGTAAGTCATAATTATCCACAATGATGATACTCCGTAAGCAGAGAGAATGCTACACAAGCAGAAAATTGATACGGGAATAGCTAAATACTATAGAGGTATTATTGTAAATGGTTATTAGTGAGCACAAAATGGGCATAAAGAAGAAACGATTGAGTTCATATGTAAAGTAGATAAAATATACTACGTATAAGATAATCACGAGTAAAAGAATAGTAACGGGTGAAGAAACATTTTTCAACTTATTATCTCGATCGGTTGTATATAAATTAGATGTATAGTCACGGGTCTGCAAAATATAGTTCATCAGTTTCCCATTTTCTTATGCACTATTACATATGTGAAGCTGTGAGCATACTGAATACTGACATAAGATATTCATTAGTTTGCATGGCCATTTGTCTTCTTATAAATGAATGTAATCACGGATTCTATCTATTTTGCAACTTTCTGAGGACACTTCTAGGCTTCTAGCTCAACATGAATACATACATATCCCACATGCATAATAGGAAGCATTATTTGTCTCATCCGAAAAAGCTTTCTGCTCCAAATTAACGGTCACAATTTAAAAAAAAAAAACAAAAGATATACGGAGTATAAATGAATAAACAAACATTTTTTTGGAGCTGTAAGACTTGTAAATACCATAAATAATTAAAAGAAAAAGAAAAATACTCCGTATGTAATATAAAGGTTACAATCTGCATGTAGTTTACGGCAACTTATTTGTTGTTATTATCTTTGCTTAGTTTTACAAGGCATAAAATTTTAAAATCCGGAGTACCGTTTTAAAACATATTTACTTGTTGAAAGCTACTTCCAGCTCAGGTCTCCAAGGATTATACCCACAAAGGGTAATAAGCACCACTAGAATCACTAAGGGAGAAGGGGGCGTTAGCCACGGGCTAATTTCCGGCCAACTCTTTGAAGGTTCCACAGAGGAGGCTACAAAGAGTCGAAGTTGAGGCGAGGAGAGGTTTCCACCACCCCTTACTCATTGGCAGAGAGGGGGATTAAATAGGCCAAGCAAATCGCCAAAGAGGTAACTTACCATAGAGGAAGAAATTGACCGAATCGCATAAGTACAGGGAAGGTAAGTAATCGAGCCAGAAGAGAAGAAAGCCGATTGGGATCAAAGTGATGCAGCGGGTAGAATAAAGACATGGGTCGGGTACCTCATTGGTTTTGGGCTTATAGAAAATAGCGGGCCAATACCAACACATTCTCCACCTTATTGGACCTTAGTGGTGTAGAGTTAAAACTCTAAAACATACATGAGACTCATCATCGCTGGATTGCCCGAATAATCACAAAGACATATTCAGGCAAACGGGGTAAGATCACCAGGCAACTTATCCGCAATCAATGTTTAACGTGCGTTTGCACGACAGCAACTTTTCGACCAAGAGACATTTAGTCCCCATGTCAGCAGGATTAAATTCCGATGGAATTTTAATCAACTTGATATGACCTGCACTCACAATATCTCGTATAAAATGAAATCTAACATCAATGTGCTTAGTTCTATCATGAAAAACAGGGTTTTTACACAATTGAATAGCAGATTGACTATCAGAAAACACACAAATATCCTGCTTAAGACTACCAATCTCCGTTAGGAGACGTTTAAGCCAAATGGCTTCCTTAAACGCTTCGGTAGCGGCCACATACTCCGACTCAGTGGTGGATAGGGCAACTATGGGTTGAAGTTGAGATTTCCAACTAATGCACGACCCACAAAGAGTAAACACATAAGAGGTAGTGGATTTCCTATTGTCTCTATCATTAGCAAAATTAGAGTCCACATACCCACTCAACTTAACCCCCTCAGAACACCTAGTGAAAACCAACCCATGATTAACAGTAGATTTCAAGTACCTAAGCAACCACTTAAGAGCATTCCAATGATCTAAACCAAGATTAGACATATACCTACTCAAGCAACTAACAGCATAGGCAATGTCGGGTCTAGTACTCACCATGAGATACATCACGGACCCAATAGCATTGGAATAAGGCACAGATTTCATTTTAGCAATTTCAGGAGCAGTCTTGGGAGACTGATCCTTACTTAACACAAAGTGAGACGCCATCGGGATAGAAACGGGAGTAGCAGAATGCATGTTATATTTACTCAAAATCTTTTCAATATATGAAATCTGATTGAGAACTAACACACGCTTACTCCTATCCCTAACAATGTTAATGCCTAGGATCCTTTTGGCATCACCTAGGTCTTTCATAGCAAAGTTCTCACTGAGACGCTTTTGCACACATTTAATGGCGTCACCCGAAGGACTCACAATAAGCATATCATCCACATATAGCAATAAAAATACAGGCACAGAAGAAGTATTTTTAAAGTATAGGCAATGGTCGCATTCGGACTTGTGAAATTTCAAAGATGACATGCACTGGTCAAATTTGATATTCCACTGCCTCGGGGACTGCTTCAGGCCGTACAAAGCCTTCCTAAGCAAACACACATGATCACTCTTCATGGGATCCACAAAGCCCTCAGGCTGGGACATATAGATTTTCTTGTCTAAATCACCATGCAAGAATGCAGTGGTGACGTCCATTTGCTTCATTTCCCAGTCATTATGAGCAACAAGAGCAAGCATCATACGAATCGTAGTAAATTTAACTACAGGAGCAAAGATTTTAGCATAATCAACACCTTCCTTTTGAGTAAATCCCTTAGCTACTAACCTAGCCTTATATCTAATGTCGTTAGGCTCTTCCTTAACCTTAAATAGCCACTTACAGGCAACAACGGAGCTATTGGGCGGTCTAGGAACTAACGCCCAAGTCTTATTCGCTCTAAGTGACTCCATCTCACTTTCCATGGCGCAAAGCCATTTAGCGGACTCATTAGACTTAAGGGCCTCTCTATAGGTTCTAGGTTCGTTAAGCTCAAGGGTCTCAAACACAGAGAAAGCAAACATAGAAGTATCACACATATGGAAAGCATAATCAGGCATACTATCAGTAGTTCTCCTAATTACTCTCCTACTTCTATCTCTAGCAAGTTGATAATCATGCAAATCATTCTCCCTAGCATCCGCACTCTCATCATGCGATTCATTTTCATTTGAATGCACATGAGAATGCTCCACCTCACTCGAAGTGGTGGTAGTATCATGCTCAGAAGACTCAGAATCATGCAATTCAGAAGAATTAGAATCATGCAAAACAACATTATCATGATTAGCAAACAAAGGGCTAGCAGCACGTGGTATGGACTCCACCTCAACGGGTGTACTACTAGGATCAGACTCAGAATCAGGAACTGACTTAACCAGACAAGGAAACTCGGATTCATTGAAAACAATGTTTCTACTCACCACAACTTTGAAACCTACCTGGTTCCTATCCCAAACCCTATACCCCTTCACACCCTCGGGATAACCTAGGAAGACTCCTTTCTTAGACCTAGGATCCAACTTGTCACCTTGTTGGTGCACATACGCTGCACACCCAGGCACTCTAAGATTAGACAAATCAAGGGGTTTGTTTGAAAAAAACAGATTCAGGGCACTTCCCACCCAAGGGAACAGAAGGAGACCGGTTAATCAAGTAGACAGCAGTGTTAACTGCTTCACCCCAAAACTTTTTAGACAAACCGGCGGTGGCAAGCATACTCCTAACCTTATCTAGAACAGTCCTATTCATCCTCTCGGCTATCCCATTTTGTTGGGGAGTATATGGCACAGTTTTGTGCCTTCTAATCCCACAATCAACACACAGTTGGTCCATATCCTTATTGCAAAACTCTAGACCATTATCTGTCCTAAGGGTTTTGACCTTCTTACCAGTTTGATTTTCTACAAGGTTTTTCCACTCCCTAAACTTCACAAAGACATCAGACTTATGCTCAAGGAGACGGACCCACACCTTCCTAGAAAAATCATCAATGATGGACAGAAAATATCTCTTACCCCCGTGGGTAGAGACACTAGCAGGACCCCACACATCCGCGTGAACATACTCTAACACAGAGGTACACTTAGTAGGATTAGGATATGGGGAGGAGGGGAATGTAACCTTATGCTGCTTGCCTAACACACAAGATTCACAGAAGGGGATGGGGGACACAGAATCCTTACCAAAACAACCAGATTTATGCAAAATCTCTAAACCCCTATTACTCATGTGTCCTAATCTATTATGCCACAAAGCAGACTTATCAGAACTAACAACATGAGCAGAATCACAGAAAGGCTGAGCATGGCACACATACAAGTTATTCACCTTTTTTGCCTTAAACAAAACAAGGGAATTTTTCAAAACTTTCATGCACCCATTACCCCATTTACCCTCTAACCCACTACCCTCAAAAGCAGCAACAGAAAACAAGTTATGACGCAAATCAGGAACATGCCTCACATTTTTCATAGTAAACACAGTCCCATTATCAAACTTCAAGCATACATCACCCACCCCATGAATTTTGCATTTCTTATTATCAGCAAGAGACACAAAACCATCATTGCAAGAATCATAAGAAGAAAACAAGGATCTAAAAGGTGTCATATGATAAGTACAACCAGAGTCAATCAACCACTCATTTTCAGTCATGCTACTCAACACAGAATTGGCAGAATCACAAATCATAAAAACTTCTTCATGCAAGTTATTATCATCTACCACATTAGCATGTTCAGACTTCTTCGGATGGGGACAATTCTTAATGAAGTGACTAGAATTACCACAATTATAGCACACTCTCTTCTTAGACTTACCTCTCTTCTTCCCCGGGTCATTGTTTTTGTTCTTATCGTTGTTGCCCTTCTTATGGTTTCTAGATCTACTCTTAGACCTACCCCTCACAAACAACGCTTCACCAGAGTCCCTAGACTGACTGTTACTACCCCTCGAGTGTCTGAGGTCTAACTCCTTACTCCTTAAACCATTAACGACTATATCTAACGAGATATCGTCTCTACCATACTTTATGGCAGATTTGACGTCATTATATGAGTCAGGGATGGCATTAAGTAACACTATGGGTGTGTAGTAATCTATGTGTTTATCACCAGCTTGCTTAATGTTCTGGATAAGCTTGTTAAACACATCTAGGTTCTCATCTATGTCCTTAGACAGGTCAAGCCTAAATCTAAAGAACTTCTCAAGCAAAAACAATTTACCAGGCAAAGAAGTATCAGTATACAACTTATCTAACTTGTCCCACAAATCCTTCGCGGAATCTATAATACCCACCTTCCTGAGCACTGAATCAGAAAGGTTCAGGTATATAGAGGAACAGGCAGTTTCATTCATCTCAACGCGCTTAGCAGCATCCTCTGAGTCTAAATAGAGACCAGTCACAGCTCTATAGACTTTCTGTTGGATCAACACACATTTGATTTTCGGTTTCCAGATATCAAAATCTGTCTTTCCGTTAAATGGAAGCATGCCATATTGATTGACAGCCATATTAACCGGAAAGCAAGCACAACACGCAAGAGGGTAAATAAAAAATTTATCAGGCTATCAACCGGTACGAAGCAACTAGCACGAACAAGCCGAGAAGACCAATGAACACAAGGCTCGGGTACAATCTCCTTGTTCTTTCGTACCGTACGAAGCAACTAGCATGAACAAGCCGAGAAGACCAATGAACACAAGGCTCGGGTACAATCTCCTTGTTCTTTTGTACAAGCAAGATAAAATTTTTATTTACTCAACAGACAGATAAATGATTAATTATAACCTATAGGGCTATCAATTGTACGAAGCAACTAGCATGAACAAGCCGAGAAGACCAATGAACACAAAGTTCGGTTACAATCTTCTTGTTCTTTCGTACAAGCAAAAATAGGCTAAAATTAAATCAACAAGCAAAGAAACTGGATTTAAAACTAATCCGGACAGAAATATTCCCAACTTCGGACAACAAGTATCCAAACAAATATTCTTAACCGGAGAGTTTATCCACGAATCAATCAATAGAAAAATCAAAATAAAAAAATTCAACACGTGATTAAATTTAAATCGGAAGAAATATTCACAACTTTGGACAACGAGTATCCAAACAAAATATTCTTCACCGGAAAATTAATTCACGATTCAACAAGTAATCACAATTCAACTAACAAGTAAATAGCAATTCAACTTGAAATTAAAAATGAATGAACTACGAATAAAAATCACACAAAGGATTAGTAAACGTCCAGGGGCCGGACACAGCCGGCATCCAAGACCACGTAGGTCAGCAGCGGGCAGCGGGGAAAAAATAAATAAATAAATCCGGTGGCACTCCGGTACACCCAGGATGTTTATCGCCAATTTACCTGAGCGGGGCCCGAGGTTGGGTTACCCGACTTACCGTAGGCAGCGTGGGCTGCTGTAGACTCGGCGGAAGCGGACTGGACAGGCGGCAGACCGGCGGCAGTAGACTGGACTGGCGGCAGATCCTGGACAGGTGATGGCAGCAGCTTCTGGACCCGGTGGAGACTTCTGGACGGCTCTGGAACTCCTGGACCAACTGCGGCAGCACCTCCTGGACCTCCGGCGACGGCGGTGAGGCGGCGGCGAACGGCGGCGAGGCGGCGGCGAGGCTCCAGAAGGCCGATTCCGGCGGATCCGACGGCGAAATCGACATGAGCAGCAACCTGGCTCTGATACCACTGTTGAAAGCTACTTCCAGCTCAGGTCTCCAAGGATTATACCCACAAAGGGTAATAAGCACCACTAGAATCACTAAGGGAGAAGGGGGCGTCAGCCACGGGCTAATTTCAGGCCAACTCTTTGAAGGTTCCACAGAGGAGGCTACAAAGGGTTGAAGTTGAGGCGAGGAGAGGTTTCCACCACCCCTTACTCATCGGCAGAGAGGGGGATTAAATAGGCCAAGCAAATCGCCAAAGAGGTAACTTACCATAGAGGAAGAAATTGACCGAATCGCATAAGTACAGGGAAGGTAAGTAATCGAGCCAGAAGAGAAGAAAGCCGATTGGGATCAAAGTGATGCAGCGGGTAGAATAAAGACATGGGTCGGGTACCTCATTGGTTTTGGGCTTATAGAAAATAGCGGGCCAATACCAACATTACTTCTATGGAGTAATATATAATACTATACGGAGTATATATACATATGACATTACGAAATACTTAATTAATTAGTAAAGATGTATAGATTGATTAATACTTAATTAATACATATACACAAAAGATCGAGGGTTAATTAGTAAAGATGTATAGATTGATAAGAGAATAATTCTAACTCCTCCATGCATATTGTGTCTCCTTAATTGTTGGTTGTATATTACTCGTATAATCTAAGTTATATGAAATCAAAATTCAAATACACTTTAATAAGGAGTACAAGTTAAAGATAGATTTCAGCAAAATATATATATTGACACATATATATCTCTTTTGCCGTTTTGCTTTACCACAATTTACATTAATAATTTAATACAAGAAAGTGGAAAATGGCATGTTCGCGTTTACTTTATGCATATACTATACTTTATCTCTACATGTGTGTGTCATCTTTAAATATAAATAAACATATAAACTACATACGTGCATGAATGTATACATATCCACATGTCAATATGGCATGCTGTATATTCATATAAATATGCATGTTTATTTAGACAAATTTATACGGTTATTTGATAATAATCAAATCGTGATAACATGTATAACTACTCCGATCCTATTGAAATTGATATCAATTATCATATTTACATTTTGAACTTATGTTTATTTACATATGTTTGAAGATATGGATCACTCAAATGATAAAGAATTATGTCTGATAGACAGCGCTACAACGCACACCATTTTGAGAAATAAAATATATTTTTCTCAAATGACTTTAGTTGAGGCTAAAGTCAATACAATATCAGGTGTTGCGAAGCTCATTGAAGGCTCTGGGAAAGCATATGTGATGCTCCCTAATGGGACAAAATCTAAAAACTTATAAGCATCAATGAGAGTAAGGATATAATTGGTACATAAAAATGTTGGTGTAACTTTGTTGCTTGAAGAGTTTGTACACTTAGATAGAAGTGTTATACTACGTACCACTTTGGGTGCCGCTATGTTTCTTCCGTTAAAGTTAATTTATCCGTAAGTTCTCCCCCGTTAAATGTCTATATGCCTGGTCTCCACAACTATATTGAATTTTTTTAATTGGGAATCCATAAGGCTGTCTTCATGGAAACCGTTGGTTTTCCAAGCAAGCTAGGAGGCAGGGAATTAATCGGACAGGCTGCATTTCTTTCTCTACATACTTCACTACATGTCTAATTGATGCATTTTCTAGATCATCACTTCAAGAATTTCAAGACATGGTTGCAGTCGGCTCTTGCTACAGTAATTGATGGACAAATTTTGTTGAAATTTTGAATAGAAAAGTTGTTGTTTTAGAGCCCGTTTAGTAACACGAAAATCAGCTGATTCTGCTCAAATTTATAAATTTTTGGGTGCATTGGATGATTCTGCTGATTTAAGAAAAAATTATTTTTTAAATATATTTTATCAATAAAACAAAGAAGAAATTACATGTAAACATAGCCATGGGCGGAGCTAGGGGTGGGCCAACCTAGGCCATGGCCCACCCCAAATTTTAAAAATAGCTTAATTTTTAAGGTAAAAAAATTTATCCTAAAAATGTTCTTTGTACTGGCCCAGTCCGGCCCAGTGTTCTGGCTCCGCCCCTGTTACATAGCTACAAAGGTCATCTACAGTAACTTCAGCCAATACAGCCAGAAAAGTACCTACAACCGTACTTTTTCTTATTTTTTTACTCTGTAGAATTGTCTGTTCCTGTGCGTGAGACACGTGAGTACGTGTACGAAAGGTGTACACAAAATGTGTGAATCATACTAAACAAATACACCGACTGTTCGAAGAAATCCTATTGATAAGGCCATATAAATTATATTAGGCATTTTATATATCGCGCAACGCGCGTAACAAAACTAGTTACTTATAAGTGATGCTTTATACTCCAGCAAATCGCGGAGAAATTTATTAAGCTTTAAAGATATGCGTCAAAATGGTTATCACATTGAAACCATGAATGAAAACCAAAAGGAATATCTTTGTCTTACGACAACTAAATCTGGCACTAAATATATTTGTGAAAAATTGTCAGCATATTCCTCAGGACTATATTTCACTTATATTAGTCCATTTGAAATAAATTTGGTTTCTAACACAAAGTTAGATGATCAGAAAACATTCATGTTGTGGCATGACCGTTTAGGTCACCCAGGCCATGTAATGATGCATAAAATCATTAAGACTTCACTTGGACACCCATTAAAGAATATAAGGGTTCCAATATCAAGGGATTTTCCTTGTAAGGCCTGTTCTCTTGGAAAAATGATCATCAGGCCCTCTATGAACAAAATTGCAACTGAATCACCTGCATTCTTAGAAAGGATTCAAGGAGATATTTGTGGACCATTTCGATATTTTATGGTGTTGATTGATGCTTCAACACGTTGGTCACATGTTAGTCTTTTATCGACTAGAAATTTAGCATTTGCTAAACTCCTTGCTCAAATCATACGACTACGAGCTCATTTTCCGGATCATTCTATAAAGAGAATCCGACTTGATAATGCAGGAGAATTTACTTCCCAATCATTTAACGACTATTGTATGTCGATTGGGATTGATGTGGAGCACCCTGTTGCTCATGTCCATACACAAAATGGTCTTGCTGAATCTTTGATTAAACGATTACAATTAATCGCTAGACCATTATTAATGAAGTGTAATTTACCTTCATCAGCTTGGGGACATGCTATTTTGCATGCAACAAATTTAATTCGGCTTAGACCGACTGCGTATCATGAATATTCCCCAATGCAATTAGTTACTGGACAAGAGCCAAACTTAGCACACATAAAAATATTTGGTTGTGCTGTTTATGTTCCGATTGCTCCACCTCATCGTACAAAAATGGGTCCTCAAAGAAGGTTGGGAATTTATGTTGGATTTGAATCTCCCTCAGTAATCAAATATCTTGAACCGATGACTGGTGACTTATTCACCGCACGGTTCGCTGACTGTCATTTCAATGAGACAGTATTCCCAACCTTAGGGGGAGAAACTAATAAATCGGACCCAAGTACGAAAGAAATAACATGGAATGCAACAGGATTATCACACCTTGATTCTAGATCAAATATATGTGAGCAAGAGGTGCAAAAGATAATTCATTTACAAAATGTTGCAAATCAGTTGCCTGATGCATTCACAGATACAAAGAAAGTGACAAAGTCACATATTCCTGCTATGAATGCCCCTGCCAGAATCGAAATTCCTGCAGAGAATTCTGAAAAATCTCTTGCAAATGATTCTTCTGTACGCAAAAAGCGTGACAGGCCACTTGGATCAAAAGACATAAAACCAAGAAAATCTAAAAGGCAGGAATTGATCTGTGATGCCAAAGATGTTCATCCTTCTGAACAAGAAAATGAACAATTTGAAAATACTGGCATAGAAAATGATATTGACAAAACAAACATCTCAAATAATGATCCAACTTCCTTAAATGAGGAAGATATTCCAGATACTGATAGAAACGTTGATAATTATGAAATTTCAATAAATTATGTTTCTACTGGAATGCAATGGAATCGAAAAGATATTGATATTAATGAGATATTTGTCTATGCCGTTGCCACGAATGTAATGAATGAAAACAATGACAGTGAGCCAACATCAATTGAAGAATGTCGGAAACGACAAGATTGGCCAAAATGGAATGAAGCTATTCAGGCTGAATTCAAATCACTTGAAAAACGTGATGTTTTTGGACCGATAGTCCCTACGCCAAAAGGCGTAAAACCTGTGAGTTTTAAATGGGTATTTGTGCGTAAACGCAATGAGAAAAATGAAATTGTTAGATAATGGATGTAATGACTGCATAAATGTATTTGTGCGTAAACGCAATGTAAAAGCCTGACTTGTTGCCCAAGGTTTTTCTCAAATGCCGGGAATCGATTATGAAGAAACCTATTCTCCAGTAGTTGATGCAACTACATTAAGGTTTCTCATTGGCATGTCTGTTTTTGAAAGGCTGCAAATGCGCCTAATGGATGTAGTGACTGCCTATCTATATGGTTCACTTGATACAGACATTTACATGAAAGTTCCCGGTGGATTTAAAATGTCTGAAGCTTATAGCTCAAAACCTCGAGACATGTTTTCCATTAAATTACAAAAGTCATTGTATGGACTAAAACAATCTGGACGAATGTGGTATAATCGTCTCAGTGAATACCTTCTCAAAGAAGGATATAAGAATGATCCAATTAGTCCATGTGTTTTCAAATTCTGGATTCGCCATAATTGCAGTATATGTTGATGACTTAAACATTATTGGAACTCCCGATGAAATTGAAAATACTGCAAAATATCTTATGAAAGAATTTGAAATGAAAGATCTCGGGAGAACCAAATTTTGTCTCGGACTTCAAATTGAGCATTTGAAGAAGGGACTCTGTCAAATAGGTCCTCGAACTATCATAAAAAAGTCAATTAAGTCCTTATATAGGAGACTATGTCCGGCCGTCGCGATTTGGGGCGGTTCCCAGTGGAATTTTTTGATGAATTTTTTTTAGCATCTTATTCATCAAATATAGTTTACTCATACCAAATTTCAGCTAAAAATTCAATTGGGAACGCATTCAAATTAATTCGAGAACGCAAAAATGCGCAGTTATCTTCAAGAATTAATTTGAATGTGTTCCTGATTGATTTTTTATCTCAAATTTCGTATGAATAAACTAGACTTGATGAATAAGATGCTCGAAAAATTTCATCAAAAAATTCCACCGGGAGCCGCCCCAAATCGCGACGGCCGGACAAAGTTTTCTATAGAAGGACTTAATTGACTTTTTTTATGAAAGTTCGAGGACCTATTTGACAGTTTTCACTTTGAAGAATGGAATTTTCATCCACCAATCCAATTACACCGAGAAAGTGTTGAAGAGATTCTATATGGACAAAGCTCATCCGTTGACCTCACCAATGGTCGGTCGATCTCTCAACATACACGATGATCCATTCCGTCCACGGGAAGATGATGAAGATATACTCGGTCCCGAAGTACCATATCTGAGTGCTATCGGAGCTTTGATGTATTTAGCTAATAATACTAGACCAGATATTGCATTTTCTGTAAATTTATTAGCTAGGTACAACTCATGTCCAACAAGGCGTCATTGGAACGGGATCAAGCACATATTCCGTTATCTCCGTGGTACAACTGATCTCGGCCTATTCTACCACAAAGATGAAAAGGCCGCTTTAATCGGATATGCAGACGCTGGATATTTATCTGATCCTCAAAAAGCGAAATCACAATCCGGGTACGTATTTACTTATGGTAATACCGCAATCTCGTGGAGATCTATGAAACAGACGTTGACAGCTACATCATCAAATCATTCGGAGTTAATTGCACTTTATGAAACCGGGAGGGAATGCGTGTGGCTGCGATCTATGATTCAACACATCCAAAATGAATGCGGTATGAAGCCTATTACTTGTCACCCAACTGTGATCTATGAAGACAACACCGCGTGCATAGCTCAGATTAAAGAAGGCTACATCAAAGGAGACAGAACGAAACACATATCACCAAAGTTCTTCTCTACTCATGATCTGGAGAAAGAAGGGATGATCAACATTCAACAAATCAGATCCAGTGAAAATCCGGCCGATCTCTTCACCAAGTCATTACCCCCGAAGAAATTCATAGAACTTGTACAGAAAATCGGGATGTGCCGCTGTTGGATCGATTCACCCCTTTTCGACAAACTTCCCAGTGGGTCACCCATCCTTGGGCTTTCTTACCCCGGGCTCGCTTAACTCCAGAGTTCTGTGGTTAAATAGCAGCCATATCTTTCTTAAAACCAATTGGTGATAAGGAAGTGGACACCCTCTATTTAACCCATTACTCTGTAGTCCCCAAGTCAAGGTAGATTCCTGTGGGGCACCCCCCACAGTTCACTACGGCAGTGCAGAGCCCCACTACTGAGCGGTGGATGGACATGAGGGGCTGCACCACTTTGTGGTGCCAACAGGTTGGGCGGTTAAGCCCTGAATCAAAGGGTGGTGCTGATCTCCCATAAGACCAACAATCACCCCCCCAGCACCAGCCGAGAGATTCACCTGTGACCTCGCTCTGATACCACTTGTTGGATCGATTCACCCCTTTTCGACAAACTTCCCAGTGGGTCACCCATCCTTGGGCTTTCTTACCCCAGGCTCGCTTAACTCCAGAGTTCTGTGGTTAAATAGCAGCCATATCTTTCTTAAAACCAATTGGTGATAAGGAAGTGGACACCCTCTATTTAACCCATTACTCTGTAGTCCCCAAGTCAAGGTAGATTCCTGTGGGGCACCCCCCACAGTTCACTACGGCAGTGCAGAGCCCCACTACTGAGCGGTGGATGGACATGAGGGGCTGCACCACTTTGTGGTGCCAACAGGTTGGGCGGTTAAGCCCTGAATCAAAGGGTGGTGCTGATCTCCCATAAGACCAACAGCCGCCTTCAAACTTTATGCTAAATTCAGGGGGAGTATTTGAATGCAGTGCACTCTTTTTTCCTTCATCAGGTTTTTATCCCACTGGGTTTTTCCTGATAAGGTTTTTAACGAGACAGTACATCCAAATACAACGACATTATAAGTCGTAATTCTTACCCCTTAAACTTTAAATTTTTCATAAATAAATCTTAATATAACAAATATCTATTCAAGGATGAACATTCAAGGGGGAGTGTTGTAAATTCCTGAGAATGACAAGTGTGAATTGCTCATCCTTGTCATCAGGACACTAATCCAATTCTAGTTCTTGTAATAGACAGATGGCTAGATTTAATGTTGCCAGCAAATTATGTAGAATCATTCTTTGATGATTCATCTCCTAGCCAACTAGTATAAATAGGGTGCTCAATCCTTTGTAAATGTAATTCAGAAATTGAGAAGTTATCATATATTAAGAAGAAGTGATTTAGAGGCTTTTAATAATATATATCTCTCTTAAATTTGGTGTTCATCTTCTTCATTTCACAACATTATCGTTATATTTTGAAAATAGGAAAAATTGCTTATAATAATCCTTATTAGGGAGTAACATTTTATTTATATCCAAATATATTAATCTAGTGAAGAAAGTACTACATAAACTTTACCTGTCAGATTGTATTATTTACAATTTAATTAGTCTAAATTTCTAAAACAATGGTTCTTTCATGAACCCAAACCAGATATATACTTCGTATAGATATATACACATACTGAGTACTAGGGTATTAAAGAACACAGTACGTATTATTTCAAGCTAGCAGCCATCTAAATCAAAAGTAGAAGATAACCCACTGGAGCTTCGAGTGGGGGCCGGAGAACAAACCGGGCTAAGTGAACCAGACCGGACTTCTTTCTTCTTCTTCGTCTTCAAATCGGCAGAAAACGAGACCAACTGAGAGGCTGAATGAACGAACCTTGTGAGGATCCTTGCCTTGATGTATCCTCTTTTTGGTGGGGGCGGTCGGCTCGACTTGCTCAAGGCTTGTTCCATCTTTCCCAGATTTTCTATGGTTAGCAAGAAATTTAAGATGGAGCTAGCTAGTAATTAAATAATATGCTCTGCTCTGGTTCTCCAAGAGCAGAGGAAAGAAAGTATCTTGGGTGGTCTTTCTAGGGTGTGCTACTACAGACAGGAGAATTGGGGACAAATTTATACCCCCACAAAATAGGGACCGTTGAATGATGCCATTGATTCCGTACTATTAAGGTTTTGTTTTGTCCCATAAATTTCATACTGCACTTGGAGGAAGCCCGTTTGGCAAATCATTTTTTCGGCTTATTGGCCAACTTTTTCACCAAACACGTAACTTTTGCTTTCGCGCGCTGAATTGTGTAATAAGTAGAAAAAGTAAGGTTGATGTTACTTTTCTGGCTGTATCGGCTAAAGTTACTATAGATGACCATTTTAGCTATTTTTACATATAATTTTTTCTTTATTTTATTAATAAAATATATTTTAAAAATAATTTTTTCTTAAATCAACAGAATCAGCCAATGCAGCCACTTCAGCCAGAACATAATAAATTTCAACAGAATCAGCTAAAACAGCCGATTTTCGTGCTTCCAACAGAATCTATTTATTAAAACAGCTACTATTCCTTCGGTATAAACATATATTGGAATGTTTAGGTAGAAATACGGAATTATTTTCGGTTGCTCCAAAATGAAGTAGAAGTAGGATCAATTCCAAATACCCCTAAATTAGAGTGAATCTTGGACACTTGTAAATACTTTAATTTGTATTCGTTTAGGCTATTTGGAAGGAGGTTATCCGGCTCTCTTTACTACCTCAATGAATTCAATCATATACCATTATACCCTTTAGTTCTTCCATCCTATTAAGAGGGCAGGTTGAGGGACTAATGCAATTATTAAGAAAAATAGTGTTACATGATTTATATTGAATTGACAAATAAATTAAAAAGGAAATACTACACATTATCACATATGATATGTCACAAATTAAGCGGCACCCAAGTAAAAGGTGAAACCGGACAAAATAGAGGCCAAGAATATTTTTGCTTATGATAAAGTTATTCTAATGCCCTTAAATAATGGGATAAGGGTCAGTTTGGTCCTCGAAGTTGCAAAAAAGGAGTCAAATAAGTCCTTATATAGAAGATTCTGTCCGGAAGTGCTATTTGAGGTGGCTTCCGGTGGAATTTTTTGATGAATTTTTTTTGAGCATCTTATTCATTAAGTCTAGTTTACTCATATGAAATTTCAAATGCAAATTCAATCGGGAAGACATTCAAATGAATTCTTGAAGATAATTGTGTCGTTAAAAGCGTAATTATCTTCAAGAATTCATTTGAATGTCTTCCCGATTGAATGTTTAGCTGAAATTTGGTATGAGTAAACTAGACGTAATGAATAACATGCTCAAAAAAAATTATCAAAAAATTCCATCGGGAGCCACCTCAAATGGCGCATCCGGACATAATCTTCTATATAAGGACTTATTTGACACCTTTTTTGCAACTTCGAGTACCAAACTGACCCTTTACTCATTTCGTATGTGAACAACACCTCTCTCCTCACGCCCAGACATTTCGTCTGTGATCTCGATCGTATGTCATTCATTTTTTATTGGTTCATGATTGTCACTTTTTTATAATTATCCTCATTTTATCGTACTATATATCCTAGGGGACTCACACCATGATAATGGATCAATTTGACTCTCATAGCATGCTAAAACCTAATGGTCCATCCTAAATGTTAACTTGATAAAAGAAATAACTCAGGATATTAAGGAAAAATTGATAAGAATAATCCTACCTTTCACTGTTCTTCTCATAATAATCCCACATTTACATAGTCCTAAAATAGTCCCACCTTTGCACTTAATCTTCTTTCATTGGACCCTTTTTTTGAAAATCTTATATAAATAATCCCACATTTGTAGGTCATCAATAAGTCAGGATCCAATGAAAGAAGATGAGGTGCAAAGGTGTGATTATTCTTAGATTACGAAAATGTGAGATTATTATGAGAAGACCAGTGAAAGGAAGTCCAATATGTAAATTTAATACATATATATACTAAAGAAATATCTAAAATTGTGGGCCCTAAAATATTAATAATTTTTTGGACCCTGAGGCAAGTGCCTCATCTACCTCAAGCACCACACGGCTCTGACTATTTGTAGACAAATACTGAAATACATCACGCTTGAATATATACACTACGTAATACTTTACTTACAAATAGAACATCTTATTTTTGTAACATTATTATGTTATATATCTCAATTAATTTTGCACGTGCATATTTCTAATGTTTTTCTAATAATTTTATTTTTATTTATTTTCTTTATCTTCATTTGCTATTGTTTTATTTATAACTTACAACTATTAATCGGAGTTGTACTTAATTTTTGTTACTAACTATTGAATAATTAAATAATGCTTCAATAATTATGACAACAAGTTCTCACTTTTTTTTTACTCCAGATAGATTAATTATAATTCACCATACTATATACTCCGTATCTTTTAATAATTTTAAGATTTTAGGAAGTTTCTTGGACTTTTTTTAAATGATATTTTGGAGGCAGTATTTTTTAGGGAGATTTATACAAATAAGACCAAAACATATAAACTTTCCAAAACTAGGATTACAAACTGGCACAAGACATAAGTGCATTTGTTTTGATCAATATTCCCTTAAATATAAAATCAGATAGTAAATCCCCTTCTCTAGGCATAGCGGACGATGTCACCTTTGACGAGGACCCAAACGAAGAGATCTTTCTGGAAGACAACTTTGACGCCGATGAGGTACCAAATCCTTCGTACACCGAAAGTATTCAAGGGTTCTGGCCTTCATCTGGTTAACCATTCGCCACGTTGAGTGTCCCTTGATCCTTGTGTCTGCTGCGTGTTCTCTTCTAGTGTCTTTGGCGCCTGTGTGCTTCATACACGATTATAGCTAAAAGACCGTGTGAATGAATGTTTGGATGAGGAAAAAACGCAGATTCAGTATATGTGAAAACCCTAACCTGCCTTATATTTCCCAATATGCATCAATTACATGTATGTGCAATCACTTTCTATGTATGCTCACTTTTTCCTAATCTATTTTATGCTACTAAAGTTGATTATGTGATGTCTCTGGTTTATTGCCTTTCACAATCAAATTTCCATTAATGCAATTTCATCTATTTGAAAAAGACTAAAAAGCAAAGAAAGAATTATAGAGTATAGAGAACTGAGGGAGTACTTCTATTGCTTGTTATGTCTCTTGAACATAATTGACTTGTACTTGAGCAGGTGGAGACTTGGTAAATTCAAAGACAAATTACAATGTATTCTTAATATTTATGGAGGATTATCATGTGGGACTTAAACTTAACAGCTTCAATTCATTTAAACGGGTGAACCGACTCCATAAAATTAATATGTTGTCATGTTGCAGGTGGAACTGCAGGATATTTGTGATAAAAATTGTTGAGTTTCTAATGCTTGATAGGGAAGCTACTAAAGTTCAAATGTTGACATGGAGATGTACCGAGAAAAGATGACAATGGAACTACTTTTATATGCATCAATGAAAAATAGCTTCACTAAATGTTTCTTGTCATATGTATTGTAAAAAAGCACATTAATGGTGGTTAGTATGTAATTTGACACTTGAATGTGTATTTTTTTGCACATCTATTCATGTTTGAACCAATGTTCTAAAAGACACTAGGCGCTAGTCGGGCGCCAACCCAGCGCCTAGCGCCTAAGCGGCTAGGCGGGCGCCGAGTCGGAGACTAATCGGAGACATAGAAATTACATTTTTATCTATATTTTTGCATAAATATGATAAGTAATATTTTATTTTTGTGTATATAAAGTATATATATACTTATACATTACCAAATATGAAAGATAGAATTATCACATTTAATCATACGTAATATATGATAACTAATCACTTAACTTCATTATGTTATAAATATAAATAATGATAAAATTTAGGTATATATACAAACATGTATAGTTTTATCTTAATTTACAACTTCATTTCTTTATATTCATGGCTAAAGTTAAAGTATGTATATTGCTTGGAAAAGTAAAATTAAAAAGTAAAGTAATGTTCGGCGAATCTAGACGGCCTAGGCAGCCAATTTGGCGTTCTAGGCGGGTAACTAGGTGCCATAGGTGGCTGACTAATTCACCTAGGCGGCAAACCAATTAGTCGGAGCGCCTAGATGAAAATCGGGGCGCCCGACCACCGCCTAGCGCCTAGAACGATTTTTAGAACAGAGGTTTGAACGTATTTAAGTGGTTAAGTTGTACAGATGCAACTAAACCTTTTATGTTAAGACCCATATTAATCGGGGTAAGGGTCAGTTTGGTCCTCGAAGTTGCAAAAAAGGAGTCAAATAAGTCCTTATATAGAAGATTATGTCCGGACGTTCCATTTGAGGTGGCTCCCGGTAGAATTTTTTGATAATTTTTTTTAGCATCTTATTCATTAGTTTTAGTTTACTCATACCAAATTTCAGCTAAACATTCAATCAGGAAGACATTCAAATGAATTCTTGAAGATAACTGCGCTTTTAACGGCATAATTATCTTCAAGAATTCATTTGAATGTCTTCCCGATTGAATTTTTATCTGAAACTTGATATGAGTAAACTAGACTTAGTGAATAAGATGCTCAAAAAATTTCATCAAAAAATTCCACCGGAAGCCACCCCAAATGGCACGTCCAGACATAATCTTCTATATAAGGACTTATTTGACACCTTTTTTGAACCTTCGAGTACCAAACTGACCCATTACTCCATATTAATCTCTATTTTATGACAAAATGTAGACATTAAATTCTACTTAATGTCACGTATTATTTGTGTTACAAATCAAAATCCAAAATGTAATCATGTACGTCTTTTATAGTCATATTATTTAAGAAAGGTGTCTTAAAAATAGGTAATGAAGAAATCAAGATGTTAGTTATATCATCTAAAGGTAGCCTAAATATTTCAAACACAAATAAGACATGGGAAAATAACTTTTGTCTTTTAATTAATTTATAAATCAGTTGTTGCTTATGTTAATATACTTTATTGTATACAAAAGGGAGTTCTTCATACTACGATGCCTTGGTCAAAAGAGGTAATTGTTTAGAAATACTATATCTGAGTCAGACATTAATCATACAATAAAAGTCAATAACTAGACAGTAAGAAGACAATAAACATATACATCCAAAGGTGATATTTAGAAATGAGGAAGCGGTCCAGCCCAGCTGGTCGCCGACTCACTCTCCCTTATGAGAGGTCCCAGGTTCAATTCTCAATGGAGTGAGATTGATCCTAGATTACCCCCCCCCCCCCCCAAACCCTCTCAACCTGATGTCCCTTGGGGTAAAAAAAAGTGATATTTAGAAATTGAATGAAATCTTGATCAAATATGTTAGTTAGTTTTTGAAATAGCTACGTATTATTTATTAAACTCAAGTACCAACAAGAAAATAACATGATCTCCAAACCATTACAACAAGCATGAGCTCAATTCCCAACAAACTGTGGTAATTAAAATTTGTGAGCAAAACATGACTAAAAGTCTTACAACACCTATTAGATTAAACAAAATGAAAGTGATAGGACATTTTGAATTTAAGAACTGTGGACTTGAATATGATTCCTACAATGCTTCTTATTATGCTCGTGTTTCTTACAACGTGAGCAATGTTGCAGATAACACACTGTACTTCTTTTTATGTCAACTCAGTAGTACATGTGAGGTATGTAGGTGGATTGCATGTTATGCACTACATATAATCATCAAGGCCCGATTCAAAGTGAGAACCAATATTGGAGAGGTAATCGTAGCACGGTAGTCCTCAACGTTGATCCACATCGGCAACATCATGAACACGTAATGAACAACTCCAGTTAAAACTCACAACATGATCAAGTCTTTTGTTTGAGATTAACAATAAAACTTCTAGATGTTTTGTCCATGATCTGAAACTCAAACTGAGTAGCACGCTTAACCTAAAATAGCATACACAACATTAAAAGTAAGCACAAAGTGAATGTAATGTTGAAATAATAGAATAAAATGTCATTCAGAACATACACTTTTCTATATGCATTTTCATTTCGATGTTTGATGATATCAACGACTATCAATTGTAGCTTCATGGTGGTGGGGGGAAGGGGGTCTCCAGCATTAAGAGAGCATGTATGACCAAAATCAAACTTGGAATACAACAGAGAATACATAGGTAGTAAATAGTAAATAAATACACAATAATTCTAATTATTGTATAATAGTAGACCAAGTGAAATAAAACACAATATCTACCATTCACTATTTCCAATGATGAAATTACATCAAGAGACCGTTGAGAAACTCTAGATGAAAAGCTGTAGGCCATTGCCGATCAAAAGGTAAATTGACAGACAATGAATGTCACAGCAACCTTAGTTAGGGCGTGCAGATTAATTGTGAACTCCCATCGTGTGATTATGAGCGACCATCTATGGTGCCCCTGGAAAGCTGGAAGGCTTCTATTTGGTTTCCTAAAATCAGAGTGTCGGTGGAGCCTTAGGCGTCGATTCTGCAATCTTCGAATCGAAGATCCGCTGGAATGTAGCCGGTGTATCCGGCCAAAACCTGTTTGGTGAGACCATGTTGATTTCAAGCTTCCGGATCCACCGAGACTGGTGAGTGGCAGCCATATTCTCGATGAGGCAGGAGAGGCGGAATCGAGAGTTGGGGAAGTTGCTTTGTATTTTTATTTTTAAGATTGAATACTCAAGTTAAGGGTAAAAATGGAAAGTAAAAATATGCTTTCCTGAAATGGAGCTAAATAAGTCATACGCATGGAAAAAACATAACTAAGTTCTACTTTTGGAAACTTTCTACTACCTTCGTCCCATATTGAGTAGAATAAAGTGAAATGATAAGGACAACATATTTCATGCCATAAAAGGAAACAAGACATTCATTTTGGGACAATCCGAAAAGGAAAGTATGACAACCAAAATGGACGGAGGGAGTATCATTTAGTCTTATGGGAAGCAATTTTCTCATTTTTTAAGATCTAGTAAGAATTTAAATACTACGTACTTAATGTTAACCCCAAACACATGTTGATTCAATTCTTTTAATGTATAATTTGGAAATATGAGTAAAACGTTTGAAATTCTATTAGGAGTTACTATTGTAGTGTTTGAAAAATATTGTTATGATTTAAACTTGATAATATCTATCTACAATTTTTTTTATAATATATACAATTTTATAAAGGTGAATAAGGTAAGACTATTTTAGGTTAATGTGTATGCCAAAAGCTTAAATAATTGTACTAAATGCTTAAATAATTGTACATGCTTCCTTCTGTTTCTCCATTCACAAACGTGTTCTGTTAACAGCCTAACCTTTTCAATTAATAACTTCTCGTCTCTCCCTCTACATTCCATCGTATTCAACTCACAAATTATACCGTGTATCGGCCCAGCTTGCGCACTGTGCGTTGATCCCAAACGATACCATTTTGATTAATAAAACATTTGCCCTCTTCCGATCTCCAAGCCATCGAGCTCTAACAGATTCATCGCACCTACCAAGATTCGTATAAGCTCTACAATGGAATCATCTGGATTCGCGTATATCTGCTCCCAACCAATAGACAGCCGATCGATCCAGGTCTTGGTCGCGTGACACAGGGAAGATGGATTTGAACTCCGGCTCGTGCGTAGGGATTAATTTTCAGCATCAGGGATTTGCCTATCTACATCTTCGAACTACTGAAACGAAGATATGGGGTCTGGGGAATAGTTTTTTTGTTTGTTTACACGTAGCTTAAGTTAGCTCTTTAAAGTTACATTTTAATTAAAATGAGAATGGCGGTGAGGTTACTTGAAGGGTTGGCATCAGAGTGGACGAGTGGTGGGGTGAAACCAATGGCAAGTATGGAGGGACCGTCACTTGGGAGAATTTCCGGCAGGAATTCTTTGCACAATACTACTCTGATTTTGAAGTAAATGCAAAGGTGAGGGAGTATACCCTTCTAACCCAAAGTGGTAACATGACGGTGAAAGAACTTGAGCACAAGTTCAGGGACATTGCCGACCACATACCAGAGTATGCTTGTGATGAAAACCGAATGGTGAATCACTTTTGGGAGGCCTTGGACTTGGAGATACGCGATAGGGCAACTCAATTGCCCAACATGACTTTCAGCCAAGTGGTTGCCCAGGGGTTGAAAGGAGAGAAGCAATGGGAGGAGAGAAAGAAGAGAGACGCCGAGGAGGCGAAGAAGAGAAAGTGGGAAAGTCATGGCCCCCAAGGTTCTAACAAAAAGGGAACCATGGGGGAGGGGGATCGTTCAGAGCACCGGCACCGCCATCCAAGGGAAACCCGGCCTTCAATGGGCACAACTCCGGCTCACAAGGCTCAACGACGCCCAGGTGCAGGAATGCAACAGGAGCCACGCCGGTAAGTGTCATGATCCACCACGGTGCTACCAATGCGGGAGTACAGGGCATATTAAGCCAAATTGCCCTCAACTTGGTGGGAACCGAGGGGCAGAATCAAGCGGCGCTACTACGGCGAGTAAGAGTCGAACCGGAGCACCCCATGCTAGTACGGGGCAAGGGGAGCGAGCACGAGCAACGCGCCGTCCGTGAATCAAAGAAGGACTCAAGCTAGAGTCTACGCAATGACCGAGGCTGATGCTCGGGCCAACCCCGACTCCGTTGCAGGTAATCCCTTGTTCACTCTTGTATTATTCATATACATGCGTATATAAACTTTAGGGAGCGTGTACGGGTCAACCGATGACATTTTCGGCTCGTTTTTTAGCGAAAAAATGGGTTGGACACGCCCAGGGACGAACCGGCGCCGGCCCGGGCTTGAACTGGCGCCGGCCTGGCGTAAAACGGAGCCAAAACGAAGCTGGTAGTAGCTTACCCGGTGCCGGCCAGGGGTGAAACCCTGCGCCGGCCCGGAAAAATTATCCGGGTGTGCTATCCAGTAGCTTACCCGGCGCCGGACAGGGGGGCAACCCGGCACCAGTCCGGGAAGGATTTTCCGATGCTTCGCTCCAGGGGATAACCGGCGCCGGTCCGGGCCATACCCGGCGCCGGTCCGGTGCAAACTTCCCCAATTTCCGATTCCAGTAGCTTACCCGGCGCCGTCCTGGCCTATACCCGGCGCCAGTCCAGTGTATTTTTGCCCGAAAATTTTTTCTTTAAGCCCCGCTTTGATCCGATATGTTGGATAGTGTGTCTTACATGACTTATATATGTAGGAACATTAAAGATCAATGGTAGAAACACAAGAATTCTCATTGATACTGGGGCACAACGTTCATTCGTGAGTGAAGCGTTTGCCGTAAATTTAGACGTGCCGTTGATAGTAATGACACAACCCTTGTCGGTCTCTACACCGTTGGGAGACGATGTGGAGAGGAAACACTACTACCCTTCGTGTGAGGTAGAAGTGACGGGTCAACCTTTGACTTGTGACTTTGTACCTCTAAGTATGTTAGAATTCGATGCAATTCTAGGGATGGATTGGCTCGAGAAACATCATGCCCGAGTGGATTGTTATGCCAAGGTTTTGGAACTCGAGGATGCTGAGGGAAACACTCCACGTTTCGAGGGAGATCGGGGAGGATCTCATAGTTGTATAATATCTGTGATGAGGGCACGAAAGATGATGAAGAAGGGATGCCACACATACCTTGCTTATGTGGTGGATGAAGCAAAGAAGGAGGTTGACATCAACGATGTACGTGTCGTGTGCAAATATCCGGATGTCTTTCCCAAAGACTTGCCGGGGCTTCCACCCGACAGAGAGATCGAATTCGTGATTGAAGTGGAGCCGGGAACCAAACCCATTTCGATTCCCCCTTATCGAATGGCACCGGTCGAGCTTCAAGAGTTGAAGGTTCAACTTCAAGAGCTATTGGACAACGGGTTCATTAGACCCAGTCATTCACCGTGGGGAGCACCCGTACTCTTCGTAAAGAAGAAAGATGGTACACTAAGAATGTGTATAGACTACCAACAGTTGAACAAGGTCATGATCAAGAACAGGTATCCTTTACCGAGGATTGATGACTTGTTTGATCAACTTCGAGGGGCAACAGTATTCTCGAAGATTGATTTAAGGTTGGGGTATCATCAGTTGAAGATAAGGGAGAGTGACATACCTAAGAGTGCATTTCGCACTAGATATGGTCACTACGAGTTTTTGGTGATGTCATTTGGTCTAACCAATGCACCGGCGGCGTTCATGGACATGATGAACCGTGTGTTTAGTGAATACTTAGATCAATTTGTGATAGTATTCATTGACGATATTCTAGTATACTCCAAAAGTGAAGAGGAGCACGAAGACCATTTGAGACTCGTACTCGAACGGCTAAGGGAAAAGCAACTCTTTGCAAAGTTCTCTAAATGCCAGTGTTGGCTCAAAGAGATTGGGTTTCTCGGGCATGTCATGCCCGGTTCGGGCATTGCGGTGGATAAAGCCAAGATAGAAGCCATTATGAATTGGAAGAGACCAAAAAATGTGAAAGAGATACGTAGTTTCCTTGGCGTAGCGGGATACTATGGTAAGTTTGTTGAAAAAATTTCCGTATTGGCGTCTCCATTGACAAAGCTCTCAAAGAAAGAGGCCAAGTTCATCATATGGGACGACAATTGTGAGAAAGGGTTTCTTGAACTAAAGAAACGGCTTACAGAGGCACCAGTTCTCGCTCTACCCACTCAAGGGATAGGATATGACATATACAGTGACGCTAGCATCCAAGGGCTTGAATGTGTACTAATGCAAAACGGTCGGGTGATTGCCTATGCTTCTAGACAATTGAAGAAACACGAGGCGAACTACCTTACCCACGATCTAGAGTTGGGAGCGGTAGTGTTTGCACTGAAGATTTGGAGGCATTATCTCTATGGGGGGCATGTCACAATTTCACCGATCATAAGAGCCTGAAGTATGTATTCACTCAGAAAGAGTTGAATATGAGAGAAAGGAGATGTATGGAGTTGATCAAGGACTATGACTTGATCATCGACTATCATCCCGGAAAGGCCAATGTAGTGGCCGATGCATTGAGCAGGAAGAGTACGTCGAGGACATTACTCACATGCCTGCGAACTTTGAGGGCACAAGTGGAGGTGTCCACGAGTGGGGTCCTCATTGCTAGATTCGAGGTTAGGCCTACATTGCTGGGTGAGATCAGTAGATGTCAGGCCACTGATGAAGAATGTCAGAAGATCCGCGAGCGGATCCTTGAAGGGCCCGTGGAGAACTTTCGGGTACGTGATGACGGTCTTTTATTGTTTAAAGACCGTGTATGCATACCAAAGAGTGAGGAGCTCCAAAAGTCTATACTAGAGGAGGCTCATTCTTCGACATATGTTATGCATCTAGGAGGTACTAAAATGTACCAAGACTTGAAGGAAAGTTACTGGTGGTCGGGTATGAAGATGGACATCGCAGAGTACGTGAGTTGATGCCTTACTTGCGAGCAAGTTAAGGCGGAGCATCAGCACCCGGCAGGGCTTTTGCATCCACTGACCTTTCCGGAATGGAAGTGGGAACATGTGACCATGGACTTCGTGGTGGGGCTACCACAAACAGTGAACAACTATGATGCGGTATGGGTAGTGGTTGATAGGCTCACCAAGAGTGCACACTTTGTGCCTATCAACATTACTTATCCTCCTGAAAGATTGGCAAAGCTATACACGGAGGAGATTGTGAGACTACATGGAGTTCCGATATCCATTGTCTCGGATAGGGACCCACGTTTCACATCCCGATTTTGGCCAAAGTTTCAAGCATCTTTGCGTACGAAGCTAAAGTTTAGCACAACTTTCACTAGTACAAAAAGACCATTCTACATCATGCTTTTGACATGGGTTATCTCACACCCCATGTAGAATAGTGGCACGGGGTCAATTTTATAATTCTTATAAATGTTTTTGCATCGGTTCCTCTTATAACCGATGTGAAATACAAATTCGGGGTATATTTTACAATTTAATAAACTATTCTACTTCGGTTATACTATGACCCGATGTTAAAAAAAATAACGGGGTATTATTTATAAATATTGGGATTTACTTTTGAGATGGGTTATAACCGATGATAAAAAAGTTACCCCATAATACGTAGTATTTGAGATCTCGTTATCTCAGGCTTCACCCATCTAACCATCTTACCCTTGTCACTCTTTCGAGATCTAGTTTACTCCTCCGGTATTTGAAGATCCGCCGAACTGGAGAAGATTCGCCGAACTGCAGAAGCACAAGTATCGCACTCCAGAAGCACTGTCGGGGCGCCGACTAGCAGAACAACGATCCACCGATTAACACTATCGACCTCGACGACTGCATCTAATCATACTAATGAGCGGCTAGCAGGGAGTGGAAGTTCCATCACCGTCGTCATGTAGACTCTGGCCTCGCCCAGAAGCACCGACTGGTCAAAAATCTGTCCGCATCTCCAAGGCTCTGTCACAGTCGCCGGTCTCTGCCTGGCTGACCATCACCACCTACTGGCCGTCTCCACTTCACCAGCTCTTCTATTTTGTAAGGGTATATTTATCTTAATTTTTTTTATAATGACCTAAAAATGCGATAATGAGGCCATTTATTCTATTGGTTTGTTCTTTAGATTTATATATGAAGACACGATATCTTTATTCTATTCACGATAAGAAAATTTTAGTGCATGAGGTGTATATGTGATTTGAGTTCCCAAATGTTGCAGTAGAGATAAGCTATTTGTAGTCAGTTAATTGAAATTAAATATTCGTGTTGCACATAGATGAATTGGATGATTGAAAATGTGAAATTTCAATTTGGGTCAATTATTGTAAAGTACTATACCATTTTAAATTGAAAATGTAATTTTGCTACGGCTCACAAATGGCCCACCACTAATGAAAATTATTCTTGTGATTTGTCTCAATTTAGTAATGTTTAGAGCTACTTCAAATAGCACTTAGAAGCATGATATGATTTTAGTACGTATATTTGGATAATCTCAGGAGCACTTATTTAGGATTCATAAATTAGTTTGAAGAAAATTAATAAATTTTAGAGTAGTTTTGAGAAGTAGTTAGAGGTTCTAGAAAATTGATTCTACCTTAAGTTCTTCACTTTACAATACCTTCATATCCCTCCCATTAATTCGGATGTGAAATTGATTCTTGTTACATGAACATTTTTTTTTTTTTTATGTGTGATTAAATAGGTTAGGTTTACTTCTAAGCCACCTCCTCCTGTGGTCGTCTTCTCTGCCAACTCAATGTAAGTTTTGAAGTTGTAAATGTGATGTGTTAGTCTGACTACCGTATGCAAGGCCATTTAGTATTCTTTCCTTAAGGCTAGAAGAGTGAAATGACCAGACACACCAAGTGGAGTCCTTCTCATTTATCATGCCCCAAGTGCATTTATCTGTTTAGATCTAAATATAATTGTTGCTTTTTGCATGACTTTCTGTTGTGCTTGATATTCCTGGAATAACCTCTTCCAGTCATTCTTTTGTGTACACTTTTGTTTTTGTTAATTTTCCTTACAATTAGTGCGTGACTTCCCTTTTATGCAGTATTTGACTTTCTTGATTATGGCTTAATGATGGTTTGAAGTTGTGGTGAAGAGATGTTTACTTCAGATTGGTGTATATATTGTTAACATTTTATTTAGATGGGGATTATGAGAGCTATAGTACTTTAACACTTGAACACCGGGAGACGTGGAAATTCCCCAACTAAGTATAGGTGTCTTTGAATCTTTTGATCAATTGTGCCTCCAACCTTTGCAAGGAGTAGTTTGAAATGCATTCATATTTCATTCATTTTAGAGCATATTGATAACAAATGATTTATGGTGGTTATTGTTTAATAGGAAAGGAGGGGAGCAGATCTCTCTGATGCAATTTTTTCTTTGGTTGTGTTTTGTTCATGTCAGACTATTGAATTTGAATATGGTATATAAGTGCATGTGAGGTTTGAGTACTCACTTATAAGTTCGCAGTTTGAATTTCATTTATAAGCTTGAGATCACTTCTTTGGGATCTATTCAGCTTAGTTAGAGCTTGTTTATCTGTTTCGAATATATAATAGTATCAATCTTACCTTCTTTTAAATTACATTATAAGTGATCTATTTTAAGGTTGTACCAGGTGTTCCAAAGACCAAGGATGGATATAATCCAGCTATATGATATTTGATATCTGCATTTATAATTTTGAGGCGCAACTTGGAGTTGATTTGGCAGATTTATATTCGAACTCGTCACTTTGCCAGTAAGTACATTAAAGATAGACAATCGATCAAATTACATTTACTTAATTGTGAAGTTTATTTGGCAGATTCATATGAAGTTCATTTGATATCACGTGTGCTATTTATATCTATTTTGAAAGTGAAGTTTACTTAATTTTCACTTATCATTTTACTTCATAAAAACTGTATGATATGCATTAAGCGTAAAATTTAGAGCTCATCTTAACCCATCAATTCAATGACTTCATTATCTTAAGTTAAATGGTGAGTATTATAAATCTTAATTGGATAAAATGTTTACTGTTATGTGATGATGCATATTTGTAACACTTTAGGTGATTTTTCTTGAACTTTTGAACAATGTATACCATTATAGCACTTTATTTGGAAAAATAATCTCATGTTTTTTTTTTTCATATTTTGAATTGCAGATACTCTTCCATATGCAAAAAATCTCTACTCAAGAGATGATCAACTACGAGATGTAGAATTTACATTTGGCCTCACTTTATCAGGAATCGCTAATGCTATTGACCTTGATGATAGATCCCTTCCCAAACTTCAGGCTTTGAACGGTAAGTAAATGCCTTTGAGTGATATTTATTACTTTGAGCTTCAATATTTTATTAAATTACGAGATATAATGATATACATTCCCTAATACAAAATAAATAAAATGTCACTCTGAAGTGCTAATATACTATCTTTTTTTCTCAGGCAAGCCAATAGTTATAACATTTCGTGCATACTCCAACCACTAGATCATCATGATTCTTCACATTTCGTGCATTAGCAGCAACTACCATATACTTTTCTTTGTCCCAATTCAATTTTAGTATATATGGCACCAAATTTACTTTCAATATAATTTGCTTCATGTAATGTTATTTTTTTTTAATTTGTAGACATCTGTCAATCTGGAACTACTCTCTTTTGAGGAGATTGATTATACATGAACTTGTGTATTATTGTTCCTAGAAACGACGGTTTCCTTCAAAGGCATGGCAAGAACTTTTTTAAACTGTTCAAGTTTTGTAGCTATACCATTTAGTATGTATTTCAATGTATTGATATGTTTATAGTCAAGACTATTGTAACTTTTGATTTGTCAGCAATATTATGTGGCTGAATTAACTCATGCACTTGAAGCTTATTGAAACTTTTGTAAACTTATTACAATTATTGGGAAAATGTGTTTGGTGTACATATGTGTTTGTAGTTTATTGTAACATTAAATTTATTGAAAGACTAGTGATTTATTGCTTTTAAATGAAACAAATGCACGGTTGTATATAGTATGATCACAGAATGTCAGAAATAGAATTTAAACATTTCACATCGGTTATTATAAAACTGATGTCACATCTCTTTTAGATCGGTCATACCCGATGTTGTATCTAATGTGTAACGACTATTTTACGCCTTTTCTAAATCGGTTATGTCTTAAACCGATGTGAAATCTTTAACATCGGTCAAAACCGATGTCATATATACTTCGAAGTGGCAGATTTAATAGATTTTCTAAATCGGTTATAGGAACAACCGATGTTAAAAAAATTTGACATCGGTTGTAGACCCGATGTGAAAAGTCTCTACTTTTCACATGGGCCGGAACCACATCAGTTGTTTGACCGATGTGAAAAGCCTTTTTTGACCGATGTGAAAAGCCTTTTTTGTACTAGTGTTTTCACACACAGACGGATGGGCAATCCGAGAGGGTGATACAGATTCTGGAAGATATGCTTAGGGCATGTGCTCTGGAGTTCAGAGGAAGTTGGGACAAGCATTTGGCTCTAGTCGAGTTTGCCTATAACAACAGTTATCAGGCGAGTATTGGCATGCCTCTATACGAGGCATTGTATGGGAGGAAATGCAGAACACCGTTGTGTTGTGACGAGGTTGGCGAGGCCAAGCTCGAAGGGATTGAACTTGTTGAAATCACCAAGGCTAAGGTGAAAGTCATTTAGGATAGACTCAAGGCTGCCTAAGATCAGTAGAAGAGTTATGCCGACAAACGACGTAAGCCATTGGAGTTCGAGTCAGTGATGAGGTCTTTCTAAGGATTTCTCCTTGGAAGGGTATCATCCGATTTATATCGAGGGGAAAGCTTAACCCACGATACATTGGTCCATTTGAAATCCTTGAAAGGATAAGGGCCGTGGCATACCGTCTCAAGTTGACTCCAGAACTTGAGAAGATACACGACGTGTTTCATGTATCGATGCTCAAGAAATACGTAAGAGATCCGTCTCATATTCTTGAGAAGCCACCGGTGGAGATACGTGAAGATCTACAACATGCGGTGGAACCGGTAAAGATTGTTGGTCAACAGGTGAAGAAACCGAGGAACAAGGAGATTCCTATGGTAAAGGTTCTTTAGAGGAGTGATCGAGTCGAAGAAGAAACCTGGGAGACTGAGGTCTCAATGAGGGAACAATACCCGTTTCTTTTCGAATAGACACGTGGATTTCGGGGACGAAATCCCAATTAAGGAGGGGTAAACTTGTAACACCGTCCTCAAATGTGTTTACTTTTAAGTGAATAATGTATCGAAACTTATGGAATGGTTAACGAGTATACGAAGTTGTGAATTTTTATTAATGTTTTTGCGTGAATAGTAAATTCGCACGTGGGGCCCGCACCGGGAGTGAGGACCGCCCGATATTCCCAAGACGGTATATTTTATTAATCTTGGTCGAGATAATAATTATACAGTGGTGGATAATTTATTTGGGGAAAAGAAATGACATAATGTGGATCGATTGGTCAAAGATGGCTCAATTGCCGGTATTGGTAATTTAACAGATAACAGCCCGAAATGAATTTCGGGGGCTTATAAATTAAAGTTGGGGAATGTATATGCATTATAAGGGTCATAATGATTGAGAACGCATACTATATTTTATTTGACCCGATAAAATAAAATATATTCAAAGACAGTCCGAAAAATACAACTTTCGGAGCCGATTGTACACTTCTGGACAAAAAGGGTTGACCTCCCACATGGGTGGGGGCCAACCCACAATTTTGGCAGCCAAAGGGGGTCTGGTTTTTGTCACACTTGGGCTTGAGAGCTCTTGAGAGGAGGGGAGGAACACCTTTGACATCCAAAGGGACCCCCTCACCCGTCTTTTTTCCTAAAGAAACAAAAGAGAACACATCTCCCTCTTTCCTCCCCTATTATTTCGGCCAAAGAGATCCAAGAGAGGGAGAAAACCTCTGCAAACTCATCCTCCATAGCCAAGAACTGAGCTCAAGCTTAAGGAGTCAAAAGAAGGGGTTTTAGGAAGGAAAGAGTTAAAGAGAAAGTGAGAAAGATTAAAGTCATGACCATATATTAACTTTTCCTTTATTTTTCTCCTACCATATGAGATATATATCATATGGAGAACCCTTGAGATTGTTCTACATGTTAAGAGTGTGGAATAATGGGTTGGAGAGTGGTTCTAAGTCCAAGAACGGACTTAGAAGCCAAACCGACCGGTTCACCGGAAAATAACCTTTTAGAGGTTATATGTATTAATTGAGGTTTTATGATATTAAAACCTTGTTAGGAACTTGATTTAAAGTATTTTTTGAGCGTCGCCGGAGTTTCGCCGGAGTTGGTCACAGTTCGCCGGAATTAGTCAAAGTTCAATCGGGAAGCATAGAACGCGCTTAAGCTCACTTAAGGTGAGGATGACCGACTATATTGCTTATAATTATTGGGTTAATTTCATGAGATTACCTAAATGAATTAAATGTGTTTGGCATGGTTTATAAATGATTAAAAAATGCCTAAATGAAATTATTATTGTTTAAAAGTAAAAAAATGCATAATATACAAATTTATGAATAAATTGTGTATGATTATGTGTTATGAATACAATGGCATGATAGTTGTATTAACCATGAATTTCATTGTGATAAATATACTTTTACCTCATGTAAAGAAGTCATGGAAGGATAAAAGTGATATTTTGATATTAGAACCAAATTATACTTGAATGTAGAATTAAATTGAAATATACTATACGAACTATTATGAATTAGCATTGGTTATATTAAGATTAAACGAATAGTATAGAAATACTAGTTGGAAATGTTAGTTCAATGGTTTTTGGGAGCTAATCCCAAGATATTGAATTGTGGTGGGTACGCCCTAAGTAACCTTAAAAGATATTTTTAAGGTTGACTTTATGAACTCAAGTTACATTAAAAGTAGGTCTTAAGGGTTACTCAAAATGGATGGAGCCTAGACTAAGAAGTTGTTTAGGGATTAGATGACGTGACTATGAGCCGAGCTCTAGCACGTGGTAGTATGACTATGAGCTGAGCTGTAGCAAAAATGTAGTATGACTATGAGCCGAGCTCTAGCAAAATGTAGTATGACTATGAGCAGAGCTCTAGCAAAATGTAGTATGACTATGAGCCGAGCTCTAGCAAAATGTAGTGTGACTATGAGCCGAGCTCTAGCACAAATTAGTATGACTATGAGCCGAGATCTAGCATGAAGGAACATGAGTTAACTATAAAATAATAACATCCTAGATTGAGGGTCTTGGAAATTGAAACTTTGATTATACTTAGTATAGTTGTCATTGTACTTGTCAAATGCTTCCAAGTACTGACCTCCCCTTCACGGAGGAGGCCACCTCACAATTTCAGGTAGGACTTGAAGGTTTCTACCATCACCGTTGCTTCGGGAGGATCCAAGGAGAGGAGACGTGGTTCGTGCTCCCTCCGTTTCTATTTTACAAACATTTTAAATTAATGCTCATGGATATTATTTTTAAATATTTGTTTGGGGTACTACTGCAAAGATGAGATATCACGTCACACATTTCACGTCGGTTATTAAAAAACCGACGTTAAAAGTCTTTTACGTCGGTTGCCACTAAAAACTGACGAGAAAAGGTAAGAAGTCACGCCTTTTTTTAGTATACAACGACGGTTAGTTGAGAATAGACGTTGTACGTAAGTCAATTTTTTTTTAATGTCCATACTTTTCACTAAAGGGTTAGCGCGGCTCTGGAAATAACTTTTCTCGTCACTTATGGATCCCGTCCTGATATGTCATCGATTTCCGTGAAGTGATAGACTTAGACGGTGTACATTTTAATTCTCATTGGAAAACCTAGACAACCATTCGCCTTCCTTTCTCACGGCCTGGAACTCCAATTCTTCCGTTGAAGACACTAGCCCGTTCCTGTTGCTTAATTATTCTTCGATTGCAGGTTTCATCATCTGCAACTTCATTATTTTTCCTCTTGTGCAGCGGCTTCGAATTGTTTTCTCTCTCCCTGGAGCCAAAGTCCTTCCATCGAACAAATTCAACCCTAGAGAGGAACGTGCTGCGACTTCGAATTTAGACTTCTACTTGCAGTAGCAATGATCGAGAGGGTTCAAGACCATTTGATCTGTTTTGGAGCACAGATCGAGAGTGTTGTATCACCAGTCTCCGCTTGCTCTTTTCACTTCTGCATTCTCCAACTGTTAGACGGCTGGAAGTATATTGTTCTAAATACTCTATCCAGTATTTATCATACTTGCAACAATCTACTTTTGTTAAGCTTTAAAAAAAATCATACTTGCAATGATTGAAATAATATGTTTTAGGGAAAGCAGTGCCGATCAATGTGGAATATACCAAGCAATGGTGGTTAATCTTAGAGCAAGCGGACATTCAGATGGTGATGTTGATTGTGAAGCAGGATATTCATTTTTCCTGAGAGCATAAGTCAGGTTTGTAACTTTGTACCTGTTAGTGTCATTTCATTTTTTGCCTCAGTAAGGTAAGATACTGGTAGAAATACTTTTTATCTATCATGTAACCTTGAAATTGTGGTTGTTCTTTATTTCTAGTTTACTTGAGTGATGTGATACTATTAGGAGATCATAGGTTTGCTTAGTACTTACTGTTTGCATTTCACATATAAGACCATATATATACCTTTCAGCAGACTCATTACTAATGAATCAAATATCACATGTGATGAGTATATTTGATTATATCATGTAGCTCATGTTTTTTAATACTTCCGAAAGTATTTGTTAGCACATGTTAGTTGTATATTTAGTCGTATCGTGTTATTCATTTTTTCATTTTTCAGATTCAAAAGTAGTTGGAAGTAATAAAATTGCAGTGTAATATATCATATAAAAATATGGACGATGTTGTGGTTATTACTCTATGTTGTGGTTATTTCCCTATTTTAAATAAAATTCAGGTGAGTTTTATTTGCCTAACATTGACAGTTTAATTTTTGATGACATGCCATTTGGATGGTCTTACATATCGTTATGGTGAGCCTTAAATCACTCTGCTTCTTCAAAAAACATTGCATTGGTTTTATCATTTTATTATTGTACATTCTGACTTCAATCAATTAAACATCTCACTATACCGTGTTATCTCGTTTGCCTTTTTTCAGATGATTGAATTGGCAGTAGTACGTATACCCATTCTACAAATATACGTGGTGTGGACTAGAGTTACTTCATGCATCTAAACATCATCACTTGGCTCCAGATTTGAGTGAAGGGAGTTACTTAGATATTTCCTTTTTCTAGCTAGTATGTACGTATAGGAACATATGGAACTTGCAGTAACAGTTAATGCATTTTGAGTAATTTACATCTTTTGGATTGTGTATATGTAAACACGAATAATTACGATATGATTACATTTAAAATAGCCGCTACTGTATTTTTTTTTTAATTTTAATTATAGATATAACGTCAGTTATACCCACAACTGACGTTATTGTATATTTTATTTTTTATATTTTATATAGTTTTAACGTCGGTTCTATGAAAAAACAGACGTGGAAAGCTTTTTAATTTTAATTGATCACTTTCAACGTCGGTTTCCGTTGAAAACAGACGTAAAATGTACTGTTTTATTTTTAAAAAGTAGTTTTCACGTCGGTTACGAAACCGACGTGAAATGTCCGTACCTATTACGTCTCCATTTTCCTCGTCACTTCAAAAACCGACGTGAAAGAGTCAAAATAACCGACGTGAAAAACCCTTTTTGTAGTAGTGGGGCTTGTATGCCCATGGTTGCCAAAGTTTGGCATGAACACTTGTATTAAATGTTTCTGCTGCTTTGAATGAATATTTTACATTATGTTTGTTTATGGATGTACTATGTGTAAGTGATATTCCAGACGCCTTGTATAGGTAGGATGTGTTGGACTGCGGTTGACTATTCGTACTGTACGGCGAATTGTTGACGTGTCCGGGTAGGTCCGGGGCGTGACATCATTTGGAGCAACATCAGGAGAAACAAGTAGGCAAGGAAATTCATTTTCAACAAAAATGACATTTCTACTCATCAACACATTGAAGCAAGTTCCACTCCTACACTAAAGCCTATAACCTTTCATGCAATCATGATATCCTAAGAAAACATATTCCTTAGTCCTAGGTTCAGATTTATCATTCACATGATTCACATAAGCATCACAACCAAACACTCTCAAATTTGGCAAGTCAAGTGGTTTGCCCATGAACACAGATTCAAGGCATTTCCCTCCTAATAGAACAAACGGGGACAAATTAACCACATCAACAGCATAACAAATAGCTTCCCTCGGAACTTATTAGAGAGCCCAGATGAAGCTAACATTTTCGATAACTATTTCCATGTACTCTCATTTGAATATCAATTCTCTGGATTGTCTATGACAGATGCATCCTCATTTATTTGGTTTTTAATCTAAAGTATATACTCCTTCCGTCCCGCAAAAAAGTTTCTGGTTTGACCTACACACATATTAAAGAAATAAACTTACCAGGGGGTAAATTTTACTGTTTTGACACTGTTTTGCACTGTTTGACACTGTTTTTTGATGCAGGATAACTTTCAATTTAGGGAAAGGGGAACTTCTTTTTGGGACTGCTAAAAAGGGAAAGCGGAAACATCTTTGCGGGACGGAGGGAGTATATAATCAATAATATGTGATAAAAATGCCTTCTAAATGATTCTGCATTAAGATAAAATTGTTCAATGCAAAGTGAGCATTCCATTTTTTCTAATTCCGTTATAATGTGTTAGTGTGCAGTACTACATATGTGTCTAATCAGGCTGGTTTTGGAAGAAGCTTATTTGAAAGGCTAAGTTCATTGCATCATCCAAAGGTCATCCTTGAATTCCAGTCTCGCTTGCTACCAACAATAAGCCGATTACCAACAATAAGCCGATTGCCAAGTTTACTTGATGGGACCTTCTTGCCATTTGCAACACCATGCCTCCGCTTGAGTACCCATACTTTTGTATTAAATGTGTCCCCTGCCACCCGCAAGGCTTACTCGATCGGTGCCCTAGGCTGATGTAGTGTGTAACTAAAAATGATGCTTGTTTCTGTCAAATATGGAATTTTACACGTTCGGTAACTACCGAACGGTTCATACCCTCGACTCGTGAAAACCCGTTCGGGACCCAACTGCTCCGCCTAGTATTCATAGGACTCTGTTGCTTCTTTTGGGCTTTAGGGATATTTTGGGCCAGGTTATTGGGTCGGACTCTAATATCCGAACACTTATAATCTCATTGTATGATGCATACACAGTTATTTGTATGGGTGTGTAAGCACACATAAACAAAGTTATATAGAGATTTCATGTTTAAAACTCTTTATTGTAGACCCCAATTGGCACCCTATATATGGGTACCTTTTATCTAGAGGATAATCTTGAAAATATTAATTATCTTCTAAAACTGTATGTTTAAAAAAAAACACATTCTCAGAAGTGGCTTACTCCACAATATGGGTAAACCAATTTTAAAACATTTAGAAGTGACTACTACATTTTTGTCTTGAATTTAATAGTCTCTCCATATTTTAATGTTCACTACATTAGGTTGGATACGTTATTTAAGAAGTAAAGTAGTATGAGTAGTGAATGGTGTAGAAAAAGTAGGAGAGTGTGTGTAAAAGTGTGAACGAGAAGATAAAAAGTAGATAAAGTAAGGGTAGTTGAGCATTTTATAACGGGTAAACTTACTAATGGAAGTGTAGAGAACTTTTAAATACAACTCAAAAAGAAAAGTGTAAAAAACTTTTAAATAGGGTGAGAGTATCTCTTTACAAAACTCCTTATGATAATGATTACTATTGCAGTATTGCTTAGATAATAAAAATATACTCCCTCCATCTCGAAATAATCTTTCCGGTTTGACTTACACACATATTTATGTAGGATATAATTTAATTTTGACTTTCCACATATATCCTTACTTTATGTCACAAAAAGCAGCTAAAAAATAAGGGTAATTGAAACTTTATGCTTAAAATTGGTTTCGTTTTCATAGAAATGAAAACGTATTTTTGGGATGGAGGTAGTAGTATTCTTATTTTAGAATTGGAGTATGTTTTTTTCTTTTTTTTCCTTAATTTCTTTTTTTTTTTAACATGCCATGTAAGCGGATAATGGCAGCCTGCAAGTGGAATCAAATTTGACAACCGCGTTGACGATTGACTTCCTAATATTCCAGTCAACGCAGCGTTTCGTCGTCTCCTTCAGCTCTCTTGCCAGGAAGATGACTTCCCCTAACCCCTCCTCATCCACATACATAAAAGCTAGCAAGCAAGTCTCTGTACAGGGATACAATATCGGTCATCCCTTCGTAGACGCTTTCATTGCTTTTTACATCCCACTGAACAAGTGACATCATCATGGTTGCCGGCGGTGAGTTTCAGGCTGTACGAACCCACGGCGGCAGATACGTTAAGCATAATATCTACGGCCAGCTGTTCGAAATCACCGCCAAGTATATCTCTCCCATTACCCCTATTGGCCGCGGCGCTTATGGAATTGTCTGGTACTTCATCCTTAATCACCTTTTAATTTGTAGTATGTTTTTAGGATGTTTTTAATTGAGCTAAAAATTGCTAGTCTAGTCCGGCTCGATCTGGTTTGTTTAAGAGTTAAGAGTCTATTCCTGATATGGGATTGAAACCACTCGGGCGGAGCTAGAGCACTGGACCGGGCTGGGCCGGTACAAAGACTATTTTTTAAAAAAGTTATACAAAATTTTTTAAATTTAAAGTATAGACATTTTTTAATTTTGGGTGGGACGGGGCCTAGGTTGGCCCCCCTCTAGCTCCGCCCCTGAACACAGTCCAAGTAAAAATATACTTTGTAGTACTTATTACTCCCTCCAACCTGTAGAAAGGTTCCATAAAGTTAATGGTTCTTTATCCGCAAATAGATTTTTTTAATAAATAAAATTTATATATTCAAAAGCTACATTAAAAGCTTTTGTAAAGTAGTAAAAGAAAAACACAAATTTGATAAAAGTTGAATATATAAAATAAAACGATTAAGAAGAGTTTACGTTGACCAAAGAATAATGGACAGAAACCTTTGAATGAGATGGAGGTATACTAATTGTGTTCACTTTGGAGTATCATTTAAAAGGTGATACTTCGTTTCTCACACTTTTTTAGCATAAAAGTGTTAGCTCTAACTCCTCTAAGATGAAATTTGTCAAAATGTTTTTCCTTTGAACTGATTTCCTTTTTTTCATTTATGGACATGGTTGAAGTTCGGTATTGAATGCGGAAACAAACGAAAACGTTGCAATTAAGAAGATTGCTGATGCTTTCGACAACTACATGGATGCTAAACGAACTCTCCGCGAGATTAAGCTTCTTCGCCATTTAGATCACGAAAATGTGAGTTGTGATAATGCAAATGTGATGTTACAGTTGAAAAAGTATATAGAATAAAAACAAACATATAAAGTAATGGATCATGTGTTTCCCTAGAACTAATCAAAAGTTTTTCATTCAGGTAATAGCTCTAAGAGATGTCATTCCTCCACCATTAAGAAGGGAATTCAATGATGTCTATATTGCCATGGAGCTTATGGAGACGGATCTTCACCAGATAATCCGATCCAATCAAATCTTATCGGAAGAGCATTGTCAGGTAACAACACCACACTTTGTTCTTATATTTGGATGAGATTTTTGAAAATAGGAAGAAAAACAATCTGATGTGTTAATGTGTTGGTGCAATTGCAGTATTTCTTGTATCAGATCCTTCGTGGGCTAAAATACATACATTCAGCAAATGTTATCCATCGAGACTTGAAGCCGAGCAACCTGTTGCTAAATTCAAATTGTGATCTCAAGATATGTGACTTTGGTCTTGCTCGGACGAACTTCGATAACGAATTCATGACCGAGTATGTTGTTACCAGATGGTACCGGGCACCTGAGCTTCTTTTGGACACTTCAGATTACACTGCTGCTATTGATGTGTGGTCTGTTGGTTGCATCTTCATGGAGATGATCAACAGACAACCATTGTTTCAAGGGAAAGATCGCGTCAATCAAATGCACTTAATTGTTGGGGTAATAATTCTGGAGATTCTCGCTTTGTAAGCTGGGAAGGGGAATAAATATGGGATTGCATTAGTATTATACTACATATATTTTTCCGTTTTCGGCCGAACTTTTACACATTTTATTGTGGACTTTGGTTGAGCTGCAACAGTTATGCATGATGCATCTACCTATACATTGTTTCCAACACTAACTGGCTTATGATTTTTTATTGATAGCTTCTCGGAACTCCTTGTGATTCTGATCTTGGATATTTTCGAAATGAAAATTCGAGAAGGTGCATCAGGCAACTTCCCCGTCATCCACCCCAGAAGCTAGCAAAAGTTTTTCCACATGTGAACCCTTTAGCCATTGATATTGTGGAAAAAATGCTGACATTTAACCCCTCCAAAAGAATATCAGGTAAGTTCATTCTTACAATGTGCTGAAATTTAGTTTATTACATAGTATTATTATTTGCCGTTCTATCAGCCAAATATAGGAATTTAAAATGTGGTCCTGAGAAGGGACTGAAGTCATGGGATCAAAATTCATATTTTCTCCTATTTTGTAATGGAAAAATTTCCGAAATAGGAGTAAAAACGTTTTGAACTTTCAAAAAGCTCATGCCTTCTAATATACTCACATATGTTCTGTCCTCCTTTGCAGTTGAGGAAGCATTAGCTCATCCCTACCTTTCGCAGTTCCATGACGTGTCGGATGAACCGTTCTGCCGGGTTCCGTTTACGGATTTTGAGCAAGAAGCATGCGGAGAAGAGCAAATTAAAGACATGATTTATAAGGAAGCATTGGCAATGAATCCAGAATATGCATAAGTTCATAAGAAGGCTATGGCTCAAACATCTCTTTTCTTGCCTCCAACCACCGCTCATCCACGAAGAGCAGTAGTTATATGTGTCATGATCTTGTGACCCAATTCTTTTTATATTCTTTTATTTATTGGTGCTGTGTTATTTAACTTATAACCAGTTTCACCATTAAATGTGTTCCTGGAGTTTAGTAGTGTTTTCTTGGAGTGGCCTCACAGAATGTACTCCGTATTCAAGTTCGACGGCTTGACAGAATTACTGGAACTTATTGTATTTATTAAAAATAACAAGTTTCAAAATACTACATACTGTATTCAAGTTCGAAGAGCATGATAAAAAAAAAAGTTCGAAGAGCAGCCGTAATATTCCCTCCATCCCGAAAAGGTTCGCCAATTTTGACTTTCACGTGGATTAATAAAGTAAAAACTGTGGTTGAAATTTGTGCAGATGAGAGAGAATTAACTTTAGCCACATATTCCTTACTTTAAATGGAAATGACAATTCTTTTTGGGACATCCAAAAAAAGAAATTTGGCAAACCTTTTTGGACGGAGGGAGTATAATATTATGTGTACCAATCTTCTATTTGTAATATTACTAGACGAAGTACCAGTACGATGCACGGGTATATCTAGAGTAGTAAAATAACTTATTTAAAATTTTGTTCTATTTCGATGGTACGTAATGCGCACTATGGTTAAATACGGAGTATAAAAAAGGCAACGAAGCTTATACTCCCTCCAACAACAACAAAAACAACAACATCCAAGCCTTAGTCCCAAAAGAAATTGGGGTCGGCTAACATGAATCGATACATGATATCACCACCAAAAGGAAAAGAAAGGAAATCGAGATAAAAAAAAATAAGCTAATAAAAAAAATATGAAACGAGATGAATATACCTAAAAATGATAAATACAAAGAATAAAAATAATGTTTATATATATAAAGATAAAAGAATAAAAAAACAAGAAAAAAAAAAGATGAGGGGAAAAGATAATACGAGATCACTCCTCCACACGAATACCCTCCCTCCACCTTGTTCTCTCCAAAGTCATACCCACATCCAACCCAAGAAGAAGCATATCACTTCGGACTCCCCTAACCCACGTCTGTTTGGGTCTTCCTCTCCCTCTCTTCCCTGCCTCTTCTCCACACATCTCAACACGTCTAACAAAAAAAATTTCCTACTTTCCTTTTTCGTCTGTAACAAAAAAATCTTCTCATTTCTAATTTTTCCAATCATACCCTCAATAATTATGAAAATAATACACTATTACAACTATTTTTTTTGGATTTATCCACCATTCCATCACATTATTCTACTATCTTCCCATTATACCATCAATAATTCATATCCTCTTTCACTATTCTTAATCTACCTACTTTTGAAATGGGAAGGTTTTTAAGTTACGGAGGGAGTATGTTGTATGTTTTATTATATAATAGTATGTAGTTTGTAAGAAAAAGGCAAATTTAAGACCTTCGTAATTTGTAAAAAAAAAGGAAAAAAATTATAAAATGTTGTAACTCTCTCATTGAGATCGATCACGCTGAGAACTTTTTTTTGTCGAATAAATGTTTTCCGTGATCATGTTTCCTGATTCGACAGAAAGAGATGATGATTCTACATGAACCTTGATTCTCATTCTCGCTTAACCGCAGTGAACCAAGATAATCTCAAAGTCATGGTTTCTGCAGATGAATGTGTATTTTGATCAAACACAATGCTAATAAAATGTAAAGTAGAGTTGGTACCTGTTCTTATCAACCTGACTGCATCCATGTTCCGTAGAGAAAAACATGTAATTGAGTTGTTTTTAATATTTTGAATCCTGGATTATTAAAATGTTGTGTCTAAAAAAGTTGATATGATAGTATAATACAGTCTGAATGGTGTGTATTAAAAACATAACTTTTGAAGTATAAATTCAAAATCACTGAAGTCCATATTGAAATTAATGATATGGATGTTTGGCTTCTAATTAAATTGAGCTAAATTGAACATATATTAGAACTAATGACATGAATGCATGGTTTCTAAATAAAGTTAATCATATATTTGAAGTTAGGATATGCATGGATGCATGAATTCTTATTGTTGAAGTATTCGCACTTATAAATTGATATGAAGTATTTTTGTGTAATTATGTTTAAAAAAGAACTAAAGCCCTTTGCTACTTCTCTAGGTTTTTTTTTTCGCATTTTTGTTAAAAGAAAATAAAATAAAACCTTTGCTACTTCTTGCAGGTAAGTAACTCATAAACGTTGCAGTTGATGCCTTGATTGCAAAAAACATGAGAATCCCCCCACCCAAGTATTCAATAGTCCCCTCCCATTGGCAAGAGTGTATAGATAGATAGTAAAAAGTGAATAGACTAACGTGCTCCGTTTTATTTTTATAACTCTACATTTTAACCAATCTTACTTTTATGAAATATAAAGGGATTGTTGGGTTAAGGGCCCAAGCCGAGGTCCGGCCCACTAACCCATTCTGCCAGACGAGCGTCCAGCTAGAAACTAGGCCAGCCCACAGGCCCATATTCTTTAGGGATGGACGAACGTCTGGTGTTGGAGGACTCCGGCCCAGCAGCTCATTCCGACGAACGTCTATGCAGGGACAAGGAGCAGAGCCACGGGCCACCAGGGATGGCGACGAACGTCCCCGGAGCAAGCATGTAGTCATCGGAGAAAACCCAGCGCACATGGTGAATATCTATCAAGGCCAGGAGACGGACGGCCAACATCCCTCAGGGGTCACTTGGAGCAATCCAACTCACTTCCCGGGTGGACGAACGTCCCCACTAATCCGGCGGGAAACCTAGATTCTGGCGGGAAGTGCATTTAATGCTGAAGATTTGGTAGTTGGGACACCAGCGGTCCACAGGCTGCCACGTCAGTAGAGCTACCTGCCCATTGGCGGGTATAAATAGAAGCATTTATTTCATTGTAAAGCGTTGGCAACTTTCTATTCTTAGCATACTAGCTTCAGCATTCTTACTTACAGCATTTCTAAGTGCCTTGTAAGACGAACGGCCGACGTGCCTTTTTAGCAAGTAGATTGTACTTAGGGGAGTTATTACGAAGTTAATAATACCTATTTACATTGCCTGCTATTACTTTTGTTTCCTGATCCATCTCATAGTTGCTAGGCTAGACATTCATACATTCACTCCACTCGAGACCTTTGGGCTTACGTGTTGGGTCCGAGGGTTGAAGGAATAAACCTCAACACTGGCGCCGTCTGTGGGAAACTGAGCAAAAAGTTTCCAGAAACTCTCCCAAACAGCTACTAAGCCTACCTACAGCAAACACGATGTCAGGAAGCAACAATCAGCGTGATCTCTCTGAGCGTCTGGAATCAAGCCGCCGGAATCGCGGCCAGAACTCGGAACTGTCCGCAACAATATGGACCTCCGGGGGGAACGGGGGTATCACTGACCTCATTCCTCTGGAGGCCAGGCAGGATCCTCGCCTCATGCGGGAACTCGCAGATACCATGCGTCGCTTGGCAGACGAGCGGGAGGCCCGAGACCAGGTGTACTCTGCGAGTACCCAGCGGACGCCCCTCTCTCCCATACGCCGCATGCAGTCGTATGACGATACGACAGGATCCAGCGACCACCGGCCCTCAGTCCACGAGCGGTTAGGTGGGGGTTCAGGCTCCCGTGGAACGGGAGGGCGAACCAGGGCCAGCATCGCTGCATCCAGGGCTCACACGCCATCAGTCCCCCGCCAAATCCCGCGAGGAGACGAGACCCCGAGGATCAACACCGTTGGACGACGTTTCCAACGGCGAGGTGCGCAGATTTTTAGGCGGCCGCACGATGCTGTGGCCGCTCAGCAGAATGCCGTCCCCGAGGCCGCGCCCCCTGTGTCCCCCGGAAGGGCCGCACAGGATGCAAGGTTGGAGGCCATGGAAAGGCAGATAGCCGAGATGAATAGGCGGGCGGACGTTGGCTCGGCCACACCCTCTTTCTCTCTCACATCTCCCTTTACTCCACGGGTGATGAGCGTCGAGATTCCCCGGGACTGCAGGCCCCCGGGCAACTTGGTGTACAATGGGGCTGGCGATCCCAAGGCCCATCTGATAAGCTACCAAGGGAACCTGTCCATGCTGGGAGCATCAGACGAGGCCATCTGCAGATTGTTTTTCAGCACCCTCAGGGGGCCGGCGCAAGAATGGTTCGGCCAGCTGAGGCCGGGCACCATCGACTCATACGAACAGCTCTCCCAGCAGTTCATGGCGCAGTTTGCTGCCAGCACCACCCCCAGGAAGGACGTCACGGCTCTCGCCCACATCAAACAAGGGCGGGACGAACCGCTGGCTAGGTTCCTGGTAAGGTGGAGGGACGAGGTCCTGCAGGTCGATGATCTGGACGAACGTCTGGCCACCAACATGTTCACCAGTGCGCTGGCCACAGGGGATCTATACCGGGACCTAAGGAGGAATCCCGGCACCAGCTACACCGAGGTTCTTGCTCGGGCCCAGAAGTATGCCTCCATTGAGGAGGAGATCAGGCAGCGGGACGGAGTTCCCGCGGCCCACCCACGAAAGATAGCGGACAGACTCGGGCCCGGGCCGGGACCCGGGCCCTCCCCCCCAAACAAAAAGAAGAGGACAGACGGGGCGATGGTCCCCTGGAAGGCTCCGTCCGGGGATACTCAAGCACGGCCGGACGACCGCTATGCCCCTTTGGCCTATCCAGTGAGCCAAATCTTTGAGGCCATCAAGGACAAGGGCCTCCTAACGGAACCCCAGGATATGAATAAGCATATGGGGCACGACCAATCGGCCTACTGTGAATACCATCAGAGGACCGGCCACCTGACGGATAATTGCAGCCAATTAAAGAAAGCGATCGACGAGCTGATCCGTCAGGGGTACCTGGGCGAGTTCACCCAGCTGCTGAACAAAAACAGCCAGCAGAAGCCGAACTCAAGGCACAAGACATGGCGCCGCGACGATCGGCGCGAGGCGGAACCTCAGGACGTGGATTATCGAAGTGCAGATAAACGTCCGGAGGGATCCCTCGGCCCAAAGGGCAAGAAGAAGAAGTTGGAGATCAAGGTGATCTTCGGGGGCGCTGAGACGGGAGATACACCCGCCGAACGGAAAAAATTTGAGAGATCACTGTATGTGGGTTCCGTATCAGCACCCCCCACCAAGCGCAATAAGATCGAGGCGATTACCTTCGGCCCCGCTGATCTGCCAATGTCACCGGCACCGCACAGGGACGAGCTGGTGATCAGCATGGACGTGAACAATGCCATCGTCCGGCGCGTCCTTGTTGACACCGGGAGCAGTGTGAACGTCCTCTACTGGGAGGCTTTCGAAGGGATGAAGCTCAGGAAGGACATGCTGCATCCCCTACGCACCCCGCTGTCCGGCTTCACCGGGGATTGCATCGACGCCGAGGGCACCATCGCCTTGCCAGTAGAAATCGGCGACGGTCCTCATACGGCCCGAATCGGCATGACGTTCGTCGTGGTCCGCCTAAAATGCGCCCACAATGCCATTTTGGGCCGACCCGGCTTGGAAGACTTGGAGGCCATATGCTCCGTACGGCACTCGTGCATCAAATTCCCCACCGACACTGGAGTGGGAGTGGCACGTACGGACCCGCATATGGCCAGGGCCTGCTACACGAAGGCGATGGAGAAGCTCAACGAGCGGGAGGCTCGGGTCAACAGCATCTCCGAAAGGGCCAAACAGGCCGACTTGGATGCTCACCTGGAACCGGCAACCCTGCTGGAGGAAATCGAGCTCGACGACCCGACGGACAGGAAGGTGTCCATCGGTGCAGATTTAGAGCCGGAGATCAGGGCGGGGGTCATAGCTGTCCTGCGGAGGTTCCGAGTCTTGTTCGCCAGAGGACCGGAGGACATGCCGGGCATCGACCCCAACCTCATATGCCACAGACTCGCCGTGCGGCCGGACGCCAGGCCTGTACAGCAAAAGAAAAGATACATGGCGGCCGACCGACGCGAGTTCATCAAGAAGGAGACGGCAACTCTCCTCAGCATCAAACACATCCGGCCGGTCATCCACGTGGAGTGGCTGGCCAACGTGGTACTAGCCCCGAAGGGCGACACTTGGCGGATGTGCGTCGATTATTCGGACCTAAACAAAGCTTGTCCGATGGATCCTTATCCCGTTCCAAGGATCGACTTGCTGGTGGATGAAACGGCAGGCTGTGAGCTGCTCAGTTTCATGGACGCATTCAGGGGCTACCATCAGGTGTTCATGCACCCCGATGATGCCGAGAAAACGGCGTTCGTCACGGCGGACGGCGTGTATTGCTACATCGTCATGCCGTTCGGCCTGAGGAACGCCATGGCTACTTTTCAAAGGATGATTGGGATGTTGTTCAAAGACGTACTTGGGAAGACAATGGAAGCTTACGTGGATGACATCCTGATCAAGAGCAAGAGAAAGGAGGACCATGTCCGGGACATGGAGAGGGTCTTCGACATCATGGAGAGGGCCAGCATGAGGCTCAATCCGAAGAAATGTGCCTTCGCCGTCCGGGGTGGCAAGTTCCTCGGCTACATGATGAGCGAGCGGGGGATCGAGCCCAACCCGGAGAAAGTGAAGGCAATTATGGACATGGAGGCCCCGAAGAGCCTAAAGGATGTGCAGCGACTCACCGGGCGTCTGGCGGCCCTGAGCAGGTTCTTGTCCAAACTGGCCGATAAGGCGATTCCCTTTTTCCAGATCATGAAGAAGGCCAATCCCTTTGAATGGACCCCGGAGTGTCAGGCGGCCTTCGAAGATTTCAAGGTATATCTCTCCTCTCCGCTCGTCCTCACCAAAGCGGATCCCGGGGAGAGATTGTACATGTACCTGGAGGTGGCCGATCTGGCTGTAAGTGCCGTGCTGTTGAAGGAATCTGAAGGCGTTCAGCGGCCGATATACTTTGTGAGTAAGGCGCTGAGCGGCCCCGAAACGAGATACACACTGATGGAAAAGACGATCCTTGCCTTGATTGCATCCATCAAACGCCTGGCGCCGTATTTCCAAGCACACCCGGTGACCGTCTACACAACGCAACCCCTCGCCACCATCCTCAGGAATCCAATGGCGAGCGGGAGGATAACCAAGTGGTCCCTGATGCTCGGCCAGTATGACGTAGACTTCAAACCAAGGCCGACGATCAAGGGACAGGCACTGGCGGACTTCATTGCAGAATGCACCGCGCGCACCGAGGACGAAACCCATGACAGCAACGACTTCGATAATTGGTGGGAGATGTATACCGATGGGGCCTCGAGTGCGCGGGGCTGTGGCGGGGGAGCGGTGATCACTTCCCCCGAGGGTTTCAAGGCCTATTATTCTATGAAATTCGAGTTCAAGGTCACCAACAACGAGGCTGAATACGAGGCGCTTATCGCAGGACTGAAATGCGCGAAAGCCCTCGGAGCAGCTCGTCTGAAGGTGAGAATGGACAGCCAGCTGGTGGTAACCCAGATGAACGGCACGGCAGAAACCAGGGAAGAAAGAATGAAGGTTTACAGGGAGTTGGCGGAGGAGCAGACCGCACAATTTGAACAGGTGATCCTCGAGCAGGTATCACGGGTGGAAAATGCAGAGGCGGACATACTATCAAAGCTAAGCAACCCCCCAACCGATGATCCGGCGTCAAGCATCCCCCGCCACATCAGAGGCTTCGTCAGGCAGGAAGTGTTCCCAGCACCGGCGACGGACGTCATCCAGGTAGAGGTTATCTCCATCGCCGAACCCAACTGGGCGAAGGAGATAACAGATTACCTCAGGGATGGAACACTCCCCGAGCCTGACGAGGATGGCAGCACAGGAAGGGCTGCATGGATAAAGAGGCGTGCCCCTAACTTTGAACTTATTGACGGGCAACTCTACAAGAAGACGTTCGGCGGGCCTTATCTCAGGTGCCTCCCGCCGAGCCTGGCAGCGGCGGTGATCGAGGAAATACATGAAGGGATCTGCTCCAGCCACCAGGGCCCCCGGACCTTAGCCAGAAAAATCATCCTGCAGGGGTATTACTGGCCGACCATACAGCAAGATTGCTTCAACCACACTCGGAAATGCGCAGTATGCCAGCAGTATGCACCTGTCCCTGGCCGCCCAGCGAGTTTCTACACCCCGATGACCATCGCACTACCTTTTGCTAGGTGGGGCATAGACCTGCTGGGTCCTCTGCCCACGGCTGCTGGTGGAAGGAAGTTCGTCATTGTGGCGGTTGATTATTTCACGAAGTGGGTCGAGGCCGAACCATTGGCCTCCATCACTGAGTTCCAGTGCCAGAAGTTCGTCTGGCAGAACATCATTTGCCGCTTCGGGATCCCGGAGCAGATCATCACAGACAACGGTCGGCAGTTTGTCGGCAGAGGCTTTGAGGCATACTTGGCGAAGTGGGGCATCAGGCACTCTAAGGCCTCGGTGGCCTACCCACAGGCCAACGGCCAAGTGGAGAACATGAACCGGACCATCATGGACGGGATCAAGAAGAAGTTGGAAGACTACACCTCCACCTGGCCGGAGCAGCTGAATTATGTCTTGTGGACGTACAGGACGACGCCAAGAACGGCGACTGGGGAAACCCCTTTTGCCTTGGCTTACGGATTCCAAGCTAAGGTACCAACGGAGGTACTGGTGCCTACCCATCGCACCAAGCACTTCCAGCCGGAGGACAACGAGATCAACCTACGAGCAGAGCTCCATTTCATCGAGGAACGGAGGGACCTAGCGGCTCGACGCATGGAAGAGTATCACAGGGCCACCCAGAGATACTTCAACAAGGCCGTGAAATTCCGCGAAATAGAGGCCGGGGACCTCGTACTCAGGAAAAGAGAGAAGAGCAAACCGCTCGAAGGCGGCAAAATGGCGAAGAACTGGGAAGGACCTTACCGGATCATCAGAAGATATAACCAGGGGACGTTCCTCCTCCACACCATGGAGGGGAACCATGCCGGGATGTGGAACGTAGAGCACTTGAGAAAGTTCTATCAATAGTTAGGGGCTGTTGTCCTTGTATTATTCCCACTACCATGTAAAATGGCCGGACGTCGTCAATAATAAGGCCCCTGTTTTTTCTGAAATCCTGTTCTCACCAACGACCGATAAAGAAGGGAATCTCGATGTAGATAAACCTGTTCCTCCTTGCGATGTCGGCGGACACCGGACGTCTCCTCGAAGTAGGGACGCCGGTGGGACCAGGGACCAAGGACGAACGAAGCACCAGGGAATCTCGATGTAGATAAACCTGTTCCTCCTTGCGATGTCGGCAGACACCGGACGTCTCCTCGAAGTAGGGACGCCGGTGGGACCAGGGACCAAGGACGAACGAAGCACCAGGGAATCTCGATGTAGATAAACCCGTTCCTCCTTGCGATGTCGGCGGACACCGGACGTCTTCTCGAAGTAGGGACGCCGGTGGGACCAGGGACCAAGGACGAACGAAGCACCAGGGAATCTCGATGTAGATAAACCTGTTCCTCCTTGCGATGTCGGCGGACACCGGACGTCTCCTCGAAGTAGGGACGCCGGTGGGACCAGGGACCAAGGACGAACGAAGAGTATGGATTGCCTCCACCTAAAAAAAAAAAAAAAAAAAAAAAAAAAAAATGGGGAGAAGAGGAGAGGAGCTCCTATGTAGAAGGGAATCTTGCCCGGGTGTGCCAGATCTTCTCCAACCGCCGAAGACGAACGCCTCTCGGTGTAGAGGTTAGTAGAGACGCGGAGGGGGCTAGACGAACCAAGGGAGCCTGCCAAGATAAACCTGTTTATCCCACAAATGACCATGGATCGATGGACGTGGGGTAACAAAGACGGGGACCCGTGAGGGTAGACCTGTTCGTCCCTGCGAGTCCTTGGGTACCGAACGTCCTCTTCGAAGCAAGAGACGTCGGTAAGGCTAAAAGGACCACGGACGAACGAAAAGGGGGGAATCTCGATGTAGATAAACCCGTTCATCCTTGCGATGTCGGCGGACACCGAACGTCTCCTCGAAGTAGGGACGCCGGTGGGACCAGGGACCAAGGACGAACGAAGACTAAAAGACTCCAACAAAAAAAAAAAAAAAAAAAAAAAAAAAAGCCAGAAGAGCAAGGAGCAAAGAATGATTCTTTTATTCTTCGGTACTATTGGCCGGGAGATTACAAGACAATGAAAAAAAAAAAAATGGAAAAAGTTGTACAAGTACAAGGTCATGAACGGAGAATCACTTTTGATCGACGTCCGGAGCTGGAACCTTGGCAAGAGCCTGCTTGCATTCTTCACTAGCTCTGGCTTCCGCCTGCTCCTTCAGCAGCTCGAGGGCCCCTGCATGAGCGTCTGCCATCAAGACGTCAAAACCAGCCGCCTCCGGATCGAAAGGAGCCCCGAAATGACGCTCGAACGTGGGGAGATTCTCCGCTACTAGCCCAACCATACCTTTGCGGTAGGTGTCATCGGCGAGATCGTCAAGAAAACGACGCCCGGTGGGGGTGGCCTGGAGCAATTTGACTCCATCCTGATAGGCATCCGGGCAGGTGGCTAGGAACTCGCCAACGAGCCGCGGGAGGAACTTCATGGCCATAGTATGGATGGCGCCAGTATAAGCCTTGGATTTCTGAAAGGCAATGGAACCAGACTCCTTGATTTTGGCAACATCGGCCTCATAAATAGGGACATGATTGTCCATGCCCGTCTGGCGAAGCTCCACCTTGGCTTTCTCTACGGCCCACATCCGGCTGCGAAGATCCACAAGCTCGGCCTCCTGCTTCTTAAGGAGCTCCTTCTGAGAGGCATTCTCCTGAACGAGCTTATCATAGGCATCGGCTTTCTCTTGAAGAGTGCCAGCCCTGCCTTTTGCGTTCCTCAGAAGGGCATCACACTCAGCTCGCACTCTGGCCATCTCCCTGCCCTGATGCTCAAAGGCCATCCGAGCCCTGTGGAAGTAGAGCCCGGCTTTGTCCAAAGTGCTCTGACCACACTCCAGAAGGTCTTCGGGTGCCTCCTGAGCAGCAAAATCCTGGGGGACCTTGAGATTCAGGCCGCACCATATAGAGGAGGCTGTTTGACCAAAGAGCATCATTGACTCCTTGCGCGGGCCAACCCTGGAAAATTCGATCAAACCAAGGGAGGACCCATTGGTCTCCGGGGGCGAAGGAGGACGAGCATCGTCAGAATCCTTGGCAGTATGGGCATCATCATCCCGAAGACGACGGACCTCAGAAGTTCGGGGGGGAGAAGGACGGGACTTGTTCCAAGAGGCGGGCTTCCGCTTAAGGGGACTTCCGGGCTCCCCATCAGAGTCATCGGCCACTATGATAGCCTTGGAGGCAGTACCCTCGACGCGCGGTCTCTTGGAGGCACCAGCTCCCAAATCATCCTCAGTCCGGGCCCTGGTCACCCGGGTCTCAACCTTAGGGACGAGCGATTTCCCGGGCTTGTCATGCCCCTTGTGTCCACGACCGGCGGCAGACGGAACGGTATTGTCTCGGCGCATGATGGACGTGGATGGAAAAACTCCTGCACGACGGGAATCAGGACGTTCAGAACCATAACAGCAAAGAGAGGTTAAAACAATACAAGTACAAACGGACGCACCTAATCCAGCCTGAGCTTTAAAGGGCTCGGCCACCAGCAACCGGAGGTTCTGGATGCCAAGTCCGGCTATGCGCTTAGCATATCCAAGCTCCTCGTCCGTCATGGGCGGCGGGATCGTCTTCACGGGGTAAGCGTTCCACCGATCAGAGAATGGCATCGGTGAGCCTACGCCAGCCAGGAAGAAGCGTTCTTCCCAACCGTCCGGGTTCCCAGCGTTGTTCGAAAACAGAACCATGGACGGACGGGCGATTAGGGTCAAATACCCTGTGCGTCCGAAGGTGGACAGACGAAAGAAGTAGTGCAGCAGGTCCACGGTGGGGGTCACACCGACGCTGTGGCATCTAATGATGAAGCCAGCGATTATCCGATAAGCGGCGGGAACGAGCTGCGCGGGCACAATCTCAAGGGCCCTGAAGAGTTCCAAGTGGAAGCTGTGCAAGGGGAAGTTCAGCCCGGCTATCACCGAATCTAGGTGGACCACCACATAGCCGGGCAGATGGCGCATGGGGTTCCGAAGACGCCGATCGTCGTAGGTCCTTGGGGGATAAAACCATTGACTGATCAGCCTCTTGTCAGCATTCGTCAGGCGTTGAACTTGACGCCGGACGCATGAGAAGCTGAGGCTATAACGGGGAGGCCGGGGTGGCATTCCCCGCTCATAATACTCCAAGTCATCACCGGAAGAACACCCATCATCAAAGCGACTCTCGGAAGACATGACAACGAACGGTACCTTTGGGGTTCGAGATTTCCGATACAGTTAGAGAGAAGTCTAGAAAGAGAAGGCAATTGTGCAGCGTAAGGAGAAATGTGAATGGATCACTTGGACCCAGGCTATTTATAGGCAACACCGCGGGTTCGCCCCAACCGAAGCGGGACACGTGGCGCTTAAGCACCGGTACCTACCACGGTATTTAAGGCGTCTCGATTTGGTCGCCGCATAACCACCTCAAGACATCCGGGTCCGTGCCACGAACGTCCCCCGAGGAGGGCTCACCGGCTCGGAGGAATTTGAGGACATTCGCCTTCCCTTGCTTCCTTGATTCCCCGGCTGACCCTAGCGTAGGCGGCTGAGGAGGACACACGCATCAACTGGCTACGTCCGTCTGGCAGTACACCAGTTGTTCAGGTCATACAACTGTAGACGAACGTCGTCACCGAGCGCCGTTTCAGGGGACACACGCATCAACTGGCTACGTTCGTCGACTACGGACGAGCGTCTTCCCATTGTCAAGATACCGCGTGGGCGGTAAAGATGTGTCGAGGCGCCGGAATGATTCCTTATACTACAAACAATGGACACAAAAAGGATGGAGGAAGAATCACGCCCAGTAGCGGTGCACGGAGGACGAACGTCGCCTTTCCACACTTCATGACAGATGAACACGCAGAACAGACGAACGTCCCGCGCTTTGAATGTTCATATCACGCGACGACGGACGGACATCGTTATCAAGTGCTGGTACTGAGAAATACGTTCCTATGTCTACACTTCGAGCATGCACCATAAACCGCTGACGAGCGTCGCTCCATTGTCAGAACACGTTGAATACGTACGGAGGTTTGACTTCGGGACGCTTTTTGCCTAGAAACAAGTAGAGGTCAGATGCGAACGTCCTCTCGGACTCTGACCTTGCTACAAGGCGTGTCGGGCCGCCGAAAGGGTTTTCCATACAACGAAGGACAAAGGGAATGAAAATAACAAGGCAGAAATCATGAACATAGAACAATTATGGGCAAAAGACGTCTGTATTCTTCGGCACTTACGGCCGGACATTACAATAGCTGGAATGGAAAAATGTAAATGACATTATACAAAGAAAGGGGACCCTGGGCGGCTGCTGCCCTTGTTCGGCTCCTCCTCCTCTTCCTCAGGCTCGGGGGTCGGCGGCTCTGGAATCTCCCCCCTGGCCTTGGCCTCCTCCCGGCGCTGATCCCTCCTCAGTTTCCCTAGCGCCTGGATTAGGAGATCGTCATCCGTGTTGGCCGCCAAGTCAAAATCGGGCCCCAGCAGCTTGGCGAATGTGGGTAGGGTGGCCTTTACCCCTTCATTGTAGCCGGCGGCGAAGGTGCTGTCGCCGACCTCGTATAGGAACTTGCGAGACAAGGGAGAGCCCTCAAGGATCCGGACGCCGCGAGCCAGGCGCTGGCGGGGCGGAATCTTCTCCAGAGCTGCGGCGAATAGATCGGCGAAGACCCCGGCGCAGTAGTCCTTGGCGGAGTCCATAAACTCCCCAGTGTTCCGATAGCCGGAGGTGTCAACCAACCACTCCGGAGTGGCGTCCTTGGCGGCAGGGAGCACCGGAACAAGCTTGAAACCGGCTCTTTCAAGGCCGGCCAACTGGCTGCGGGATTCAGCCTGCAGGGCTGCAATCTCCCTCCCCTTGGCTGCAGCCTCCGCCTCAGATCGACGGGCGGCCTCCCGAGCCGCAGCAATGGCCGCATCGGCTTTAGCCTTGGCCTCCATCAGATCGGCCTCCCGGGCAGCTTCAGCTTGGAGGACAAGGAGCCCAGACTGGACGACAGAAGAAAAAATAAGGGTCAAGGGATGAACGTCAGGGAAAAAATATATGTGCTCAGATCTAACAAGGAGGAATTACCTGAAGAGCGGCTGCCAGCGCAGCGCTTGTCGCCTCGGACGACGAACGGCGGGGCAGCTCGAGACCGGCCTTGAGGGCCATCTCCCTCCAAAGTTCTTCCGCCGGGCGGCTCAGAGGCAGGGACCCGGCATCGTCAAACCGGGGGCCAGTGGAGCCTGCCTCTCGGCCCCGCTTCTGTTTCTTCTCAGGGACCTTCTCTGTCCCCTTCTGAGGAGCCGGCTTCGTGGGGACGACCGGCGGCGGAAGGGCGGCTTCGAGAGCAGGGGCCCCGGAACCCTGGGCCAGCATAGTGGCGATTAAATGTTGCTCACCCTCGGCGGTTCGCCTGGCGGCATCAGAGGCCGAGGAGTTGGACTCCGAGGCAGGGGCGTTTTTGGCTTTCGCCATCGCAGCTTTAGCCGCGGCCGCCTTGGCTTTCCTGGTCTTCAGACACTCGGCGTGATTCATTTGGTCTCTATCGGGCGGTGGACCTGCAAGAAACAACAAGGATTAGAAGCCGAGCGGGAAGTAGAATAAGACACTCACCTCGAAGGACAGGACCGCCCGAGCCCCGAGACGAGCGTCGAAGGGAAGAAAAAGTCCAGGAACACGGGCGGTACCTATGCCTGCCCCAGAGAGTGCCTCGAAGGTCAGAAATCCGGCTATGGGACGGACGCCACCCTCCGACACCTTCTCCGCATCCGAAAGCAGATCGTCGGTCGGCTCCGGTGACTCAATCTTTGGGGGATACCCATTCCACCGGAGAGGAAGGGGAGGCCCGTCGTATCGGAGGAAGAAGAAGCGGTTCTTCCAGTCGTGGATGGACGAGGGGTAGCGCTTGAACAGCCGCCTCCCAGGACGTGCGGCCACGCTCAGATACCCGTCGGCATTCTGGGGAGTGACGCGGTAGAAATAGTGGAAGAGCTCCAGAGTGGCATCGACCCCCGCAAGTTTGCAGCGCACCAAGAAGGCCGAAATGAACCTATAAGAATTTGGCATGAATTGCGCCGGGGCCACCTGGAAACAGTGGAAGAACTCCACATAGAACGCATGAAGTGGAAACCGCAGCCCGGCTTCAACGGAATCCAGGTGAAGCATGATCATCCCCGGACGTCTCCTCATCACATGCTCAGCGCCTCTCACACTCCAGACGAACGGTGGAGGAAGGAAGGTACGGATTTTATTGAGGGCCACGCGGGAGAGGACTTGGTCGTGGTCAAGAGCGCTCCTGATCGGGCAGATGTGGCGCTCCATATCCGTGGGGATGCCCAGATCATACACCTCCATATCAGAACCGGATTCGGCTTCCTCTCCAGAATCATAATCAGCAGGACGCTCATTCAGGGGGACCGCATCAATAACGTCCACTGCCTCATCGGCATCCCCACCCCTGGCGTCGCTCCTACTATCTTGGGACACATCATCCGGCTCACCATCAGCCCGGATGGTCCCCACCGTCGTGGCCGAACCAGAGGTTCCGGAAACACTAGTTTTTCCCAGGGAGCGTGCACTAACATTTTCAGAAGAGGAGCCCGAGGAGGAACCCGACGAACCGGAATCAGAACTTGAGGAAATCTCCATCGAAGTCATTCCGGCTAGAAATCAGAATAAAGGGAAGAAGCAGAGGGGGGAAATTACCTTACAAAGGTATGGTTGGCCGAATTCAGGAAACTTGAAGAGCTGCGGAAAATCGAGAGCAAGAGAGCAGAAATTGGGAACCCTAATTCAGAGGGCAAACCCAGCATTTATAAGGGAAACACCGATGGAGAATCCAACGAGGGGCTGACACGTGGCAAGGAGCGTATTCCGGCCCACGCGCTGTGCGTGGGATGGGAACGTAATGATGACACTTCCTCGGGAAGATGCGCCGCCGCAACATCAGCCGTCACCTCGTTTCCTGAACCGTCAACAGCTGTCAAGCACCATGGCCACGAGCGTACGTTTCTACCAAGATGCAATGAACACAAGTGCCAAGATACGGACGTCTACTTCGGGGAGGCTCATACTTCCTTATGTCCTGCGCATGCTCAGAACATCAGAAGTGGGGGACTTGTGTTGGGTTAAGGGCCCAAGCCGAGGTCCGGCCCACTAACCCATTCTGCCAGACGAGCGTCCAGCTAGAAACTAGGCCAGCCCACAGGCCCATATTCTTTAGGGATGGACGAACGTCTGGTGTTGGAGGACTCCGGCCCAGCAGCTCATTCCGACGAACGTCTATGCAGGGACAAGGAGCAGAGCCACGGGCCACCAGGGATGGCGACGAACGTCCCCGGAGCAAGCATGTAGTCATCGGAGAAAACCCAGCGCACATGGTGAATATCTATCAAGGCCAGGAGACGGACGGCCAACATCCCTCAGGGGTCACTTGGAGCAATCCAACTCACTTCCCGGGTGGACGAACGTCCCCACTAATCCGGCGGGAAACCTAGATTCTGGCGGGAAGTGCATTTAATGCTGAAGATTTGGTAGTTGGGACACCAGCGGTCCACAGGCTGCCACGTCAGTAGAGCTACCTGCCCATTGGCGGGTATAAATAGAAGCATTTATTTCATTGTAAAGCGTTGGCAACTTTCTATTCTTAGCATACTAGCTTCAGCATTCTTACTTACAGCATTTCTAAGTGCCTTGTAAGACGAACGGCCGACGTGCCTTTTTAGCAAGTAGATTGTACTTAGGGGAGTTATTACGAAGTTAATAATACCTATTTACATTGCCTGCTATTACTTTTGTTTCCTGATCCATCTCATAGTTGCTAGGCTAGACATTCATACATTCACTCCACTCGAGACCTTTGGGCTTACGTGTTGGGTCCGAGGGTTGAAGGAATAAACCTCAACAGGGATGTTTACTTTTTCCCACTAAGTCATGTCTGAATTAAGTGATATATGTATATAAAGTTGCTTTATTTTGTGTGTTGAATAAAACATCTAGATAGAGTAAATTAATCAATTTAATATTATTATCAAGTTATATTAATTTTTATACTCCATGTATATTAGGTATAAAAAACTGAATGAATAGCCGTCTTAATGAGAAGAAGTGCATTTTCACAACCTAATGATAAAGTCAGTTTTTTGACTGAATGAATAAGTCGTGTTTTCAGTAAATATGAGTAAACATGACTTAATGAGTGAACGATTAAATGGTCTTTCTCATTAAGTCCATTAAGTCATAATTAAATGGCCCCTGTATCAAGTAGACTAAACTAATTTATATAAACAAATAAATTCTATGAGGCCTACTGGCCAGGTCAATATTCGAATGTCAAACTATCTCCAAGAAATGAGTTGTTTTCATATGGCGATTTTACCAAAAGCTTGGATGTTCATTTTTTTTTGTACAAATGAATTACTTAGGTCGGACACCTTTGATTTTAGGGAATGAAAGGACTTCAAATTAATGAAAACCAATATTCCTCATCGGGTTGTATATGGTAACGACATTTTGTACAATTGTACACACTTACCAAGCTTTTACTTGTTGAAGATGGAGCCTTGTTTGAGTTCTGGTATATACCCGACCGGGTATGGTTGGTTACCCGACCGGGTATGAGGCTTTGATGGCTCGAGTAGTTCCCTGGTTTCTACACTCGATCGAGTATTGGTCATTACTCGATCGAGTATGCATGGATGGCTTACTCGGGTAAATGTCTGTGTTCTGTACCCGATCGAGTATGGAGGTATACTCGATCGAGTATGCGTAAAAACCTTACTCGAGTAGTAGAGTAGAATCTATACTCGATCGAGTATGTATGTATACTCGATCGAGTATACGGGAAAATTAACGACGGGATTAATTTTTGGGCCTGCGGCCTTAACCCTTGTTTAGGCTTTCTTAAACCTATTTAAACATCCCTAATGTATCTGTAAACATATCAGACGCTGAAATAATAATACATCTCTCTCTCTCGTTCGCCGTGGACTAGCGTAATCACTCCGATTGCGTGAACCACGTAAATTCTTGTGTTCTTGCTCTTTAATTTATCATTTTTTATCTTAATCCTTAAACGTAACAAGTGGTATCAGAGCTATGGCTGACGAAGGGAAGGTTAAGATCGATAAATTTGATGGTCAAGATTTCGCTTTCTGGAAGATGCAGATCGAGGATTATCTCTACCAGAAAAAGCTTCATCTACCCTTGTCTGAGAACAAACCAGAGACGATGGCGGAGGCGGAGTGGAACTTGTTGGCCTGACAGGCTCTTGGTGTGGTGAGGTTGTCGTTGGCGAAAAACGTTGCTTACAACATCGTCAACGAGAAGACAACGTTTGGACTGCTCAAGGCGTTATCCAATATGTACGAGAAACCCTCAGCGGCCAACAAGGTTTTCTTAATCAGACAGTTGGTGAACACAAGAATGAAGGAAGGTGCATCCGTGACAGATCACATCAACGAGTTTAATTCAATCATATCCAGGTTAGGCTCGGTTGAGATTAAATTCGATGATGAAGTTCAAGCATTACTTTTGTTATCATCTTTGCCCGATAGTTGGTCCGGTACAGTCACAGCGGTTAGTAGTTCATCTGGAACCACTAAGCTTACCTTTAAAGGTATTCGTGACTTAATCCTTGGTGAGGATATCCGGAGGAGGAGTTCGGGGGATAGCTCCAACAGTTTGTTGAGTACTGAAGATAGGGGCAGAAAATCCACTAGAGGGGGTAACAAGAAAGGAAGATCAAAGTCGAGAAAGAGAGGTCAATCCAAGAACAGGAAGGACATCAATTGTTGGAATTGCAAGGAGAATGGACACTTCAGAAATCAGTGCCCAAAGGCCCCTGCAGACAAAGGCAAGAAGGAGGTGAACGTGGCAGAGGATTATGAAGATGTTCTAATTTGCAGCGTTGAAAATTCAATTGAGTCCTGGATCATGGATTCAGGTGCGTCGTTTCATGCTTGTCATTGCAGGGATTTGATGAAAAATTCCAGGCCCTACAACGGAAGAGTTCGTTTGGCGGATGACAAATCCCTGGAGATCACGGGTATTGGAGATGTTGATCTCAGTACCACTTTGGGTACAACCTGGAGGCTGAAAGATGTGAGGTATATTCCAGACCTGAAGAAGATGTTGATCTCAGTGGGACAGCTTGATGAGGAAGGCCATAACGTTAGTTTTGGCAACAAGCAATGGAAGGTGACAAAGGGAAAGCTGGTCATTGTCGTGGACAGAAGCATGATACACTGTACATGGTTGAAGTGTCCACAGATGGAGCAAACGCAGCAGTTGAAGATACAGGGGTCTCTACTTTGTGTCACCAAAGACTTGGGCACATAAGTGAGAACGGAATGAAGATGCTGTCTTCAAAGGGCAAAATCCCAGATTTGAAGAATTCAAAGTTGAGCTTTTGTGAGCCATGTGTTCTAGGCAAACAAAAGAGGGTAACCTTTGTGAAGACAGGACAGCAACCCAAGACTGAGCGGCTGGAGTTGATTCATTCAGATGTCTACGGACCTACAAAGGTCTCTTCGATTGGAGGTTTCCCGCTACTATGTTACATTCATTGATGACTCTACACGGAAGGTATGGGTTTATTTTCTTAAAAATAAATCCGATGTCTTTAACACTTTTAAGAAGTTCAAAGCTGCAGTTGAGAATGAAACAAATCTCAAGATTAAGTGTTTAAAGAGTGATAATGGGGGTGAGTACAGTAGCACAGAGTTTGTAGAGTATTGTGCTGAACAGGGGATCAGAATGCTGAAGACGGTTCCAGAAACACCACAGCAAAATGGTGTTGTAGAGAGAATGAACAGAACACTGAATGAGAGGGCCAGGAGCATGAGATTGCATGCAGGACTTCCTAAGATGTTCTGGGCAGATGCGGTGAACACAGCAGCGTATTTGATCAACAGAGGCTCCTCATCTCCCATAGGTTTCAAAATTCCAGAAGAGGAATGGAAAGGTCGAGAGGTATCTCTTACTCACTTGAAAGTTTTTGGTTGTACTTCTTATGTCAAAGTTAGAGATGCAGATAGTGACAAGCTCGAGGCAAAAGCAAAGAAGTGTATCTTTATAGGGTACGGGATGGATGACATGGGCTACAGGTTCTGGGACAACCACAACAAGAAGGTTATCAGAAGTAGAGATGTCACCTTCAACGAGAATGCCCTGTATAAAGATGGTCTTGTAGCAGAAACTAGCAAAGCCAAGCAACCAGAAAACAAACAACAAGTGGTGTTTGACGGGATGACTGAAAATGACATAGCACAACTTGCTGGTTGTGATGAGATGACTGGAGGCTCAGGAATCAGTGGGACCTCAGGAGATACAGGAATGTCTGAAGATAGTGGGAGTGATGAAGATAGTGGAAATTCAGAGGCAGCTACTCCACACATTAGACAGTCCACGAGAATCAGAAGACCTCCTAACAGATATTCTCCTTCAGCAAATTACCTGTTGCTGACCGAGAATGGATAGCCAGAATCTTACTCAGAGGCGCTGACCATGAAAGATTCCATACAATGGAAGAAGGCCATGGAGGATGAGTTAGATTCACTTGACAAGAACCAAACTTGGTCCTTAGTCAAGCTACCACCGGGAAAGAAAGCATTGGAGAACAAGTGGGTGTTCAGAATCAAAGATGAAGCAGATGGAAGCAAAAGATACAAGGCGAGGTTGGTTGTCAAAGGGTTCCAACAGAAGAAGGGAGTTGATTACAATGAAAGCTTCTCTCCGGTTGTGAAGATGACTACTATCAGGTTGATCCTTGGTATCGTTGCTGCTGAAAATTTGCATTTGGAGCAGCTGGATGTAAAGACTGCTTTTCTTCATGGCAACCTTGAAGAAGATATTTACATGGCTCAACCAGTAGGTTTCCCAGTGAGTGGTAAGGAGAAGTTGGTGTGCAAACTCAAGAAAAGTCTATACGGACTGAAGCAAGCTCCTAGACAGTGGTACTTGAAGTTTGACAGTTTTATGCAGCGGAATGGGTACACTAGATGCAAGATGGACCATTGCTGTTACTTGAAGAAATTCGAGTCATCATACATTATTCTTCTTTTGTATGTTGATGACATGTTGGTGGCTGGATCAAACATGCAGGAAATCAACGAGCTCAAGAAGAAGTTGTCCGAAGAATTTGAGATGAAGGATTTAGGGGAGGCGAGACAGATTCTTGGGATGAGCATAGTCAGAGACAAGGTGGAAGGTACTTTAAAGCTTTCACAGCAGAAGTACATTCAGAAAGTCCTTGAGAAGTTCAGAATGACGGATGCCAAACCAAGGAGTACACCGTTAGGGAGTCAGTTGAAACTCTCCAAGCAGCCGTCTCCGAAGACCAATGAAGACAAAGATGAGATGGCTAAAGTTCCCTATGCATCAGCAGTTGGCAGTTTAATGTACGCAATGGTGTCAACAAGGCCAGACATTGCTCATGCAGTGGGAGTTGTTAGCAGGTTCATGTCAAATCCAGGGAAGGAACATTGGGAAGGAGTCAAGTGGCTGTTACGCTACTTGAAAGGTACCTCTGGAACTGTTCTTTGTTTTAGAAGGAATGGTGTAATCCTAGAAGGATTTGCCGATGCTGATTTGGGGGGCTGTTATGATTCCGGGAAGAGCACTACGGGTTACCTATTCACAATTGGAGGTACGGCGATCAGTTGGATGTCTAGACTACAAAAGAGTGTGGCTCTTTCAACCACAGAAGCAAAGTATATGGCACTTGCTGAAGCGGCCAAGGAACTGATTTGGTTGAAGAACTTTCTTTCGGAGTTGGGCATGAAACAGGGGGATTGCGGTCTATACTGTGACAACCAGAGTGCTATTCATCTCGCAAAGAATCAAATGTTTCACAGCAGAACAAAGCATATCAAGATGCGATACCATTTCATCCGAGAGTTGATTGAAGACGGTATCATAAATGTGAAGAAGATCCTTGGTACGAAGAATCCAGCAGACATGCTTACCAAGGTGGTGACAACGGAGAAGTTGAAGCTATGCATGGCTTCAACTGGCCTTCCAGATACTGTATGAGAAGGCGTGAACGAAAGAGAGAGAGAGAGAGAGAGAGAGAGAGAGAGAGAGAGAGAGAGAGAGAGAGAGAGAGAGAGAGAGAGAGAGAGAGAGAGAGAGAGAGAGAGAGAGAGAGAGAGAGAGAGAGAGAGAGAGAGAGAGAGAGAGAGAGAGATCAGGTGTTTTGCAGAGGATACATGCTCTTGGATGGCATATGATTATGGAACAAGCCTCCAAGTGGGAGATTGTTGAAGATGGAGCCTTGTTTGAGTTCTGGTATATACCCGACCGGGTATGAGGCTTTGATGGCTCGAGTAGTTCCCTGGTTTCTACACTCGATCGAGTATTGGTCATTACTCGATCGAGTATGCATGGATGGCTTACTCGGGTAAATGTCTGTGTTCTGTACCCGATCGAGTATGGAGGTATACTCGATCGAGTATGCGTAAAAACCTTACTCGAGTAGTAGACTGGAATCTATACTCGATCGAGTATGTATGTATACTCGATCGAGTATACGGGAAAATTAATGACGGGATTAATTTTTGGGCCTGCGGCCTTAACCCTTGTTTAGGCTTTCTTAAACCTATTTAAACATCCCTAATGTATCTGTAAACATATCAGACGCTGGAATAATAATACATCTCTCTCTCGTTCGCCGTGGACTAGCGTAATCACTCCGATTGCGTGAACCACGTAAATTCTTGTGTTCCTGCTCTTTAATTTATCGTTTTTGATCTTAATCCTTAATCGTAACATTACTCTGTGTTAGCTTTGATCATATAAATTTAATTTTGAAAAATCAATTCCGCTTAGATTTTATGATAAGTTGTTGAAGGTTTATTCCACAAAATAAGGGCGGAATTGTTCGTTCCAGATTATAACTAAAGTATAACAAAAGTTTGGTCCAGTCTATTAGAAGTGTATATAAATTATTGAATAATGAGGAAATATTACTATAATAAATTCACAATTCTACTAAATAATGTGAATGTGTTTTTTAAACACTATGGATTTTCAGATTAAATAATTACTACGTATTATTTAATATTAACTATGAGGATAACTTTTGAGTGAAATCATCTATAGCACGGTGACATTTTGTGACTTTTGGTGTCCAATAATTGTCACAATGAGATGACACATACACAAACTCTCTAATCGATACACCCGAGTTGAAGTCACCGAGATACACCGAGTAGAAAAACTATTACAGTTATCTTTTGTACGTGGCTTTTTATACAATTACTTGAGTAAGTGTTTGATGATTTAGAGCCTGATTGGTGACCCTGTTTTTCAGCTTATCACACTTATCAGTCAACTTTTTTGCCTAACACGTAACTTTTGATTTCACGCGCGAAATTGTGCAATATTAAAAAAAATAAAGTTGTAGTTACTTATTCTATTGGACAAAGTTACTGTAGATGATCATTTTAGCTATTTTTCATATAATTTTATCTTTATTTTATTAATAAAATATATTTTAAATATTTTTTCATAAATCAGCAGAATGAGTCGATCCAGCCAATTCAGTTTGGTCATTGTCTCTGGCCGAGACCGCCCAGTCCCTACCATTTAAATGTGAAGCTCGGGCCTGGCCCTTATAATTCCGGTTCTTGGCCAGTTCCGTTTACATGCTCAGTCCAGTTCCGGTTCCAAGCCCGGTTCCGCTATTGGTTTTAATGTTTTGCCGGGTTCCAAGACTATCTTTTTTTTACCAGTAGGGACTCAAATTGGTACTGACCGGTTCTATCCCAAAATCTCTGAACATGAATCGAGTACCTGTACACTTGGTCAGGTACCCGGTCTTCGCCCAGAACCGGACAAACGGCATGTTCAGTCTCGCACTTAGGGGAGAGCAAACCCGACCCTACCCGATTGACCCGAGCGGATATATCCGATTTTATTTTTTGGGTCGGATAACCCGACCCAAATGACCCAAACCCGATCCGATTTTTGCAACCCGAGAGTTAAGCGGGTAGCGGGTAGGGTTACCAATTATGCTACCCGACCCGCCCGAAAACCCGAACTAGGGTAGTATATATACTACTTTGAATTATTATGCATGTTCAAATATCTCAATTATTGTATGCCAATTACCATATTATGCATATTCAAATATTTAATTTGCCGTATTTGTGAAACTATAACTTTGAATGTTGTATTGTTATGATTTTGAATGATATTTTGACCAATTATCATTTTATTTATCACAATATCAAATATGCCAATCACCGTATATTATTATTTTACATGTTCAAATATGTCGATTACCGTATTTATACAACTATTACTTTGAATGTTATACTAGTATAACTTTGAATGATATTTTTACCAATTAGCATTTTATTTATCACAATTTCAGCAATAATAAATTAACATCCGAATAGACCCGAAAACCGAACCAACCCGACCGAAACCCGAACTTTTTCAACCCGAAAAACCTGATAATTTTTTTGATCGGGTAGGGTTTGAAATTATCAATCCGATACCCGAACGGGTTTACCATTTTTGAACCCGACCCGCCCGAACCCGACCCGTGCTCTGCCCTACTCGCACTATGCCGGAGTCAATTACTACCAGGACGGCCGGACCGGATCATGTCTTCCTATGGTCAAATTAGTCAAATTTTTATCCACAAGTTTTAATTTACATAATATTTTAGAAAAATCTCAAAATACGGGAAACCAATTTAAAATTATCAAAATGAAAAACGAACAAATAATAATGTGAAAGGTGTCAAATTAGCCCTCTTACTCTGTACAAAAAGACAATTAAATCCCCTAACTTTAAGTTTTGTCAATTACATCCTCCTACAATCAAAATTTCATCAAATTTGATTCTTAGCAATTAATCCACCGATCAGAAGGTTATCCGATGACGTTGCGTGCACATGGAATGATGCAGCGTACACATGGCGGCCCGTGTCATATTTTTTCTTTTTGCTTTTATTATCAAATATGATATGGAACAAATTTAATGACGCACATGAAAAGATAAAACAGATAAAACGAGACAAAATTGAGGGGCGATTTTTGCGTATTTTACATATCGAATCATGTCTACTTGGAGTTTGCAATTGAATTGTCTCCATAGAGCTGAAGATAGGATTCCAAGGGAATAACTAGCTAGCTATAAATCTATAATTAATACAAGTAGAAGGCATTCTATTGACTGAGTAGTGAGAAATTGGTTGGTTTGCAATTGAATGGTCTCCAATCTGGCAATCTCCATATTACTCCGTAATTAGTTATAATAATCTATAGAAGGAATAAGCAAGTAGTGAGTTTTGGTATACGGAGTATTCAGGGCGGAGGCCATGCTACCCTCTCCCACTAGACTTTGGAACCAAGAACCGGAGAACCGGACCGAACCGTTATGACCCAGTTCGGTTCGGTTCCAAAATTTATTAGTTACGTAGTATTTGTTAATGGTTCGGTTCCTATTTTTTATTAACGGTTCGGTTCTCGATTCCTGAAAAAATATGTACATGGAACCGTTAAGGAACCGTTATATATAATAATTAACATTTTATATATTTTTTATTAGTACATATATTTTAATGTATATTTACTTATCTATTTTTATATTACATTCACTATTTTAGTTTAGTTACTTAAGTATTTAAAATTATTTTTCATTTTAACCGGTTCTCTTGGGCTTCTTTAGCGAATATCTTGTTTTGTTTTGTTTACTAAAATTTGCGGGTTGTTATGTATTTATGTTTTAAACTCAACTTTTGAGGTTTGAAATGACATTCGACATGTTTGTATTGTAATTTCAAACGTTGAATGACTTTTTGACACAAATTTAACCGTGATTTGTAAGAAAACAAAGGCTAGGAACCGTTAAATGACAAGAACCAAACCGTTAAGAATGGTTCGGTTCCTTATCGGTTTTATATAAAAATTTATAAGAATCGAACCGTTAGTATAATTTCATATTTTCAAACGGTTCTACATATTTTGCCTAGGAACCGAACCGGTCCCAGGCCTACCCCCACCCAAAAAAGACTGTGAAGGCAATTAACTAGCCAAGTAGTAAATCTCTATATTTTAAATTTTATGTTTGGGAGATTTGTAATTTTAGTCATATAATTTTTTGTTCTCCCCATTATTAGTCTCGTAACTTTACTCGCATGTTGATTAGGTCCCCTAACGAATAGATCTTTGCGGTGTAAGGAATTTTCCATCAGAAAGTACATTTTTTAGCAAACAAATCTACATTGGCAGCACATATTGCGGTGAATTATCTGTATGAAAGTGTACTTTCCGGTGAGAAGTGCTTAATTGCAAAAAAGTATTAATTACATGAGTAAATTTACGAGCAAGTGAAGTATCAAAATTAAAAACGAGTAAATTCATGGAATGAAAATTGCAAATATTCATTTATGTACTCCGTATATTATATTTGGGCACGGTGAAGTCCGGCTCCCTGGAGTATTAGTTATGTAGTACACTAGTACTCCCTCCGTCCCCCAAATATTGGGACGAAAGAGAGTTCTGTGGTTTTTAAAGAAAATAGAATTAGCTGGTTGATAATGACTTGGTAAAGTGAGAATAAAATTAAAGTGAATTAGACCCACAAAAATGTTCTCAAATAGTTTAAAAAAAGTTACCAAATATGATATGAGACAATAATAGAGAGGATATCCAAAAATAAAAAAAAATAAACAATTACAGGGGCGGAAGGAGTATACAACTGTAATACGGAGTATTAGAGTATATACGGAGTATTATACTCGAGTAATTTTATGGGGCCATGTGTGACTCTCTTATGGAGTCACATAGACTATTGTGGCATCATCACCATCACATAGCCTATGTGACTCCATAAGAGACTAGCATATAACCCCATAAAATTTTTGTATTATACTCTACTCTTCACTAAAAAAATTAATAATGGGCATCTAACAAGTGAAGTGACACTTGTGATTTAATTGTCGCTATAATATCTATGCATGCCAACTATTGTCTCCTATATACGGAAGCAATGACATCATTTAACAGTCCCTATTTTGAGGGTATAAATTTGTCCCCAATTCTCCTGTCTGAAGTAGCACACCAAAGAAAGACCCTTTCTTAAAAAAAAAAAGACCCTTTCTTTCCCCTGCTCTTGGAGAACCAGAACAGAGCATACTATTATATTACTAGCTATCTCCATCTTTAGTTTCTTGCTAACCATAGGAAATCTGGGAAGGATGGAACAAGCCTTGAACAAGTCGAGCCGACCGGCCCCACCAAAAAGAGGATACATCAAGGCAAGGATTCTCACAAGATTCGTTCATTCAGCCTCTGAGCTGGTCTCGTTTTCTGCCGATTTGAAGACGAAGAAGAAGAAGGAAGTCCGGTCTGGTTCACTTAGCCCGGTTTGTTCTCCGGCTCCCACTCGAAGCTCCAGTGGGTTATCTTCTACGTTTGATTCAGATGGCTGCTAGCTAGCTTGAAATAATACGTACTGTGTTCTTTAATACCCTAATACTCAGTATGTATATATATATATATATATAGAGGGCTCTTCTCATCAGGCCGGCCTGACGGGCTGCCCCGTCCGGCCGAGCCCGTTTGGGCACCTTCCCGGTGGAATTTTTTGATGAAATTTTTTGAGCATGTTCCTCATCAAGTCTAGTTTGTCCATACCAAATTTCAGCTCAAAATTTGATCGGGAAGGTCGTCAAATGATTTTTGCAAGTTAACTGGTCCGGAAAATATATATATATATAAACGAAGTATATATCTGGTTTGGGTTCGTGAAAGAACCCTTGTTTTAGAAATTTAGACTAATTATAATTGTAAATAATACAATCTGACATGTAAAGTTTATAGATTTGGATGTAAATGAAATGTTTGTAAATTGTTACTCCTTATAGATTTGGATGTATATTTTTGTTCTTTTTCGCTAGAGCCGCTAACCAGCTTTTATCGAACTATTCGAGCTCGATTTCGAACTTAACGAGCCGAGCTTTCGAACCTGAACCCGAGCTGAGTTAAGTTTGATCAGTCAAATTGAACCGAGCTCGAACATAGTAAATTCGGCTCTATTCAAGATCGAGCCTATCAAACACCCAGAAATTGTAAATATATTTTGTATGAAATGAATAAGTTTATTGTGAAATTTTGTACTTAATTCACAATAAACTAACTAATTTTTTTGATTAACTAAAGAAATTGTAAACCTGTTTTGTATACATGTCAAAACTTAAAAGTAATTAGTATGATTTTATGAATTTAGATGTGATGATTAACTAAATTAATACTCCGTATTTGGAGGAAGCGGTCCAGCTAAGTTGGTCGCAGATTCACCCTCCCTTATGTTAGGTTTCGGTTCGAAACTCAATGGAGTGAGTTTCAATCCATTTTACTCCAGGCCCCCAGACCTCTTTCCCCTGACGCCCCCTGAAGTAAAAACAACTAAACAAATATTTGTCAAATAATTCGAGCATGAGCTTATTAACGAACATCATCTAGAATTTTAAATTCGAGCATCGAGCGTCTATCCAGACGAACACTAGTCTCATTTGTAAAGCTCGCCGAGCTTCGAGGTCGAACCTGAACACTACTGTTAATTACCGAATCAAGCCGAACTCGAACGTTGCGTGTTTGGGCTCAGCTCAGCTCGTTAACCTCACTAGTTTTCGTTGACACTGTTTGGTTATTTCTACAAGTATTATCTGAATGTATTTTGGCCTACTGGCTGATTTTGTGAAGTTATTCTTGTTAAGACCCGGGGTTCCATCCTAAAAGTTCAACATGTTAGGAGGAGTAGCCCGAAGTTTAATATACCACTCTAATGCTTCTCAATTTTTCGGTGTGGGACATTTAACACCCCTCCTCACGACCAGACACTTCGTCTGGATCGTGTCGTCATTCATTTTTTCATTGGTTCGTCATTTTTTTTGTCATGTCTTCAGTTTTCATAAGGGGTCCACACCATGGATTGATTTGACTCTGATACCATGTTAAGACCCGGGGTTCCATCCTAAAAGGTCAACCTGTTAGGAGGAGTAGCCCGAAGTTTAATATAGCACTCTAATGCTTCTCAATTTTTCGGTGTGGGACATTTAACAATTCTACACTCGGTATATTTTATAATCTATCTTCTATCTATATACTCCCTCCGTCTCATTGGACTTTGCCAACTTTCTCTTTTTGGTTGTTCCAAAAAACTTTTCCACTTTTCTATTAAAGTAATTAATTTGTGGTTCTGCACATTTTTCTATACCACTGCAATTTGTGGCCGGAGGTTGTACAAACTACCATGAAAAAGAAGCAAAAAATCCGCCAAAAGACACGGGTAAAACAAATGGGTTGGATCTGTTAAAGTTTTCAACTGTTACGTGGGTCAGGGTTATTAAATGGAATTTTAAAAGCTGTTAGCCCCTCATACATCCACTCATACAGCACCGTATGTGGTGAGGATTGAGATGATATTTGCGTGTCATGTACGATTGAGATCTACTTTGTCAATATCTCATAGAGGATCTCTTCTTGGGATAAAGTAAGGGCAGAAGTTAGAGTGTTTAGGTAAGAGTGCAGAGTTGATTCTAGTTCTCTAATTTATTTCTAGAATCAGTTTTTTAGAAGTTGCGGGAGACCAGTTTCTGAAAACTGATTCTGATTTTGTTTCTGCTTTAAAAAAGAAGCAGAAGCAGAAACAATTTCAAACACCCCCTTATTGCCTCTCAATTTATTTGGATTCCATGGCTGAAAACGCAAAAACTTCGCTATGTCAAAACTTCGAAGTGCCTGCATGGATATACATATGTCTGGGGAGCTTAAATGATTCAACTGGAATCGACAGGATCTCACGGCAACTGGCTTCATCTGGGCTTTTGAATTCAAGTGTGATGATTTAGCAAGTAATTTGAATTAAAATAATGAATTCTCTTACTTTGAATTACGTTTTTTTAGAGAGCTTTGAATTACGTATGAAGCATGGCCTTATATAAGGCTGTAGCCAATCGGCCATACAATAACAAAATAGAGAAAGAAAGTCCCAGAAGGAAACTACCTTCTTGAGATAGAATCCTACCAAATTTAAGAAGTTTAAAATTAAATAAAATATCCTTAATGATCCGTGCCATACGGGCGTAATACCCCCCCCTCAAGTTAAAGCATGAGGGTCAAGAATGCCCAACTTGTGCAACAGGAAGTGAAATTGCGTCTTCCCCAGAGCTTTTGTAAAAATGTCAGCAAGCTAAATTGTAGTAGGAACAGAGGTGGGAGCAATAAGATTGTCTTGAATAGCATTTTGAACAAAATGACAATCAACCTCGATGTGTTTAGTGCACTCATGAAAGACAGGATTCCGTACAATATGAAGAGCTGATTGACTATCGCAATGAAGAGGAATCGCTTGAGGATGATGAATACCCAAATTGAGAAGCAGAGCTTTAAGCCATTTTAATTCGCATGTAGCAGCAGCCATGGAATGATATTCTGCTTCTGCAGAAGAACAGACCACAATGGTTTGTTTCTTGGTTTTCCAAGAAACTGGTGAATGTCCAAGAAACACCAATCATCCAGACAAAGATTTCCTTGTAAGAGGACATGCAGCCCAATCTGAATCGCATCAGCCAGTAAGGGAGAGATCACCATCAGCCCGTAAAAGAATACCTTGACCAGGAGACCCTTTAAGATAATGAACAACACGAAGTGCCAAGTTCTAATGTTCAGTCTTGGGATTTTGCAAAAACTAGGATAAAAGTGAACCGCATAGGCAAGATCAGGGCGTGTCACAGCCAAATAAATAAGGCGTCCCACGAGGCGTCAATACTGCTCAGGATCCGAAAGAAGAGGACCGGAAGCATGAGCAGGGTCATGATTTTGCTCAATGGGAGATATTGCAGGTTTGGCCCCAAGCAATCCAGTTTCAGTAATAATATCTAAAGCATACTTCCGTTGAGTAAGAAAGAGACCAGAGGAGCTTCATGCAACCTCAATCCCTAAGAAATATTTTAATTTCCCCAAATCTTTCATGTAAAAACATTCACTCAAGTAACATTTAAAAGAAACAATTGCACCCGAATCATTCCCAGAGATAATCAGATCATCCACATAGACAAGCACGTTCAATTGAACACTGCCGCGAGTGTGAGTGAATAGAGAATAGTCAGAAAAAGACTGGATAAATCCATATCCTTTAAGAGCAGTAACCAGTTTGGCAAACCAGGAGCGTGGCGCCTATTTCAAGCCATACAAGGATTTGTGCAACCTACAAACCAAGTTAGAATTCGTGCTTTTATAACCAAGTGGGGCCATCATATAATCTTCTTCATGAAGCTCACTCACAGGCAGTGGTGGAGCAAGAACTGCGGCAGAGACATAATCATAGTCCAAAATTTCAGCTGCATCCGTCGTGATGGGTGTATCCAATGGAATATTAGCAAAGGGGAATTGGTCTTCAACGAATTTCACATCGCGAGACACAAAATATTCATGAGATTCCAAGTCATACATATTCCACCCCTTTTTTCCAAAAATATATACGACAAAAACACAATGTCGACTTCTATTCGCAAATTTATCCCCCTTTGATTTAAGGTTGTAAGCATAACACAAGCAACCAAACACCCGTATGGATTTAAATAGGGTGGTACATCAAAGAGAATTTCATAAGGAGTTCTAAACTCAAGCACAGAGCATGGGGTATGATTAATGAGATGTGTAGCCATTAATACACATTCTCCCCCAAAAGAAATCGGAAGGCTAGCTTGAAAGCGTAAAGCACGAGCCACATTAAGAATGTGTTGATGTTTGCGTTCAACCCAACCATTCTGTTGTGGTGTTCCCACACAAGATGTCTGAAATATGATTCCACTAGCCCGAAAAAAATCCTTTACACAATTAAACTTCATGCCATTATCACTCCTCACAATAGAGATATTTTTAAAAAATTGTCGTTCAACCATGACTATAAAGGACATAAACATGATAGAGTATATGGGCCTGGACCCCATGGCCCACATACTCATAAAGTAAACGATGCCAGAAGAACATCCACGTGGCCCCCTTCGGCCCAATGGGTCCCGCAACGGCCAAAACTGGATCAGCCCAGAACACCGCCTGGAGGACAGATGGGCCTCGTCGGCCATGGACCGCATCGGCCATGAGGCCGCATCAGCCAAAAGCACCGCACCGGCCAGGACGTCTCCTGGCAGAATGTACTTTCTTGCTTTATTTTACTAAGTGTTGTACTCAGCCCATTAGTGGCCCTATTTCGCCCAAAGAAGGCATGATTATTGTAATGGACCTCCTATGCCCAAGTGACGTGCACTTTGTCACGGTGCGTCAAAATAAATTCAATACTAACACCTATACGTAGTATATGTGAAGTAGAGTTCGTATCCACACGGAAAGGAATAATTCTCTTTTTAGTAAAACTAGTAAATAAAGGGGATTTTGGGATTGAGTGATTTAATTAAATTTAAACACGAAGATGAACAAGTTATATGTGATTTAATTCAAAGATAAAAAGGACTTGGCATTGCTACTTTCCACTTGGTGATATATTTTAGCCGATCATTGTTATATCTATAACTTATCTCCTCTCGAATACTCAATCAAAGAGTATATCCAATTCATCGAGGTTAGTTATTAACAACGACCGTTCATTAATAACCCTTACTATTAGTCAAGTATAGAACAACGCCATATACCGACTTGATAGTAGCATTTAGTCTCTTAACTCCTTGATGAAATCAATTGAGATTGATAACCTCAACACAACGGTTTTGGTTTAACCAACAAAATTAATCCCTCTTAAGTTTATTAACCACGACCGTGCATTAACAGACCGAAGTTACTTACTTGTGAAACTATCAACGATTAACCATCGGTTCGTTGATCGTTTCTAGTAATAATTAATATATGAAATAAAACTAGTTGATCCTTTAAGTAATGTTCAAAATATTAATATGAAATAGGAATAGGAATTAATTAATACTCAAGGAAGAATTATTAAAGAAAAGGAGTCCTACTATAGTTAATTTCCACCCTGAAATCGATCGAGTAGGCCTCGAATTAACGTTTTTACTCATACCCGATGGGGTACCCTATGTATACTCGATCGGGCACCCAAACTGCACTCCCAACCCAAACTGCACTCCCAAAAAGCCTATACATACACCCTCTTCCCTTCACAGTTAGAAACCAATCCTTAAAAAGGTAATTCAATCAAGTCACAATTAGCAATACAGTCTTTAAACTCTGTCATACTTATTAGGAAGGGATAGATGAACCTTTATGCTCTGAATGATTAATAATGGCATTGAAATCGCCACCTACCATCCACGGTTCTGAATTAAAAGCCGCCTAGCTAGTCAAAAACGACCATAATCCCCTTCTATGAATATAGTTGTGTGCACCGTAAATAGAAGTAAACCAGAAAGTAGATGTAGATGTGGTGATCTTCATATGAATGTATTGCTGACCCCAAGTAAAATCAGAAATATCCACCAAAGCCGAATCCAAAAACAACCATATCTTACTATCAGGGCAACTGAAAAATTTATCAAGTCCCAGCTCTAAAGAGAAAGAAGAAATTTTTGAAAAATCAACAATAGGTTCAATAACTGTAAGCAAATGAATTCTCCACTGTCTAATAAGATCCCGTAACCTTGGACAGGAAGAAACAAGGCCACGTACATTCCAAACAAGGCAATTCATGGTTGATGGGAAAAGAAAGCTAGTGACAGCTTTTTAGCTGCATGTCTGGTAAGTCTGGGGCTTTTAGGGGCAACCTGAATAGGCCGCCTTTTCTTTTTCCTGGCCACCTTTATAAAACCATCATCAATATCTTGCCTATCTATCTCAGGTTGTTTATTTAATACTGCCAGAATAGTCTCATCAGAGATGTTTGCTGCAGGTTTCTTGTTTAACAAAATACAAACCTTCCTGGTTAATTCAGATTGTCCTTCTTTCCACTTGCTAAGGCTATCGAGAAAACAAAAATCACCATCAGAAGAATACCCTTTAGCCGATAAGGTGGGGTCATACTGCTCCCTCTGGGTGATTTTTAAGACTTGATAATCATCTGCTGCTCTCTCACCTTCTGGTAGTGTGGGATAAGCATTGATTATCTCCTCATCATTGCTAACAGTGGCATTGGCGTCTTGTGTAGGTGCAACATTGATTATGACATTGGAATCAGTAGCTTTGGGCTCACTATCCTTATGTATGTTGGTAACAGTGCCGCATCAACTGGAACCAGAGCCTCGGTGTAAACTTCTTCAATATCGGAGTCCTCCACATCAGTAAACAACTGCTTTGGCTTTTCCTTTATCTATAGTACTCTCGTTCCCTTGCTTCCCGTCTGTGATTTGTTTGTCGCCATGTTTTTTTCGCTTTTTTACAATCCATTTTTCTTTGACCTCTGGATCAACAGTCATAGGTCGCTTAGGACAAGCTGCCCCAGAATGACCTAAATGCAAACACTTAACACAGTACATAGGTCGATTTTCATAAATAACTGGCTGTGAAAAACCTTGAGATCCACATTGGATCCAAACTTTATTTGGCATCTCCAGGGGATATGCTCACCACTCCAAATGCTCTAAGGGGTGTTTGGATATGATTCTTAAAACTGATTCTGCTACTTCAGGGAGCAGAAGCAGAATCTGTAAATCGTGAGACTCCAAGAGGCCCTTAAGATGAGTTTCATATTTTTTATTTTTTTTAAATGTCATTAAGGCTTTGCCCATCAACTATATCATGAATTCATGATGATGTAGAATAGATTACAGTGGTTCCACATGTCTATTTTGCTGGGAGCAATTGTACAGGTGCATTAGAGTCTAGCCCATGTAAATCCCTCTTAATTTCACTATTTAGTAGGCAATGATTTTGAGCCAGATATTCACTCTGATTGGCATACCAATAAGCAGTTTATATGTTAGAATTTATACGTATTTAGAAACTACATGTATTAAATTAGCATAGTTATTTAAAGAGTATATATGTTACGGAGTAGAATTTATATGTATTGAGAAATTATATCTATTAAATTAGCATAGTTATTTAAGGGGAATTTTGAGTTTGCACCCCACTTTTTGACTTATATTGGACTTTGCACCCTATTTTTAAAACTTTTAGACATTGCACGGGCACCCTATCTACAACATTTTGTGAAGAAAATTTCCTCAATGGGGTGCAAAGGCAAAGACATTTTAGAGGAAATGGGGTGCAAAGTCTAAGAGTTTTGAAAATGAGGTGCAAAGGCAAAATATCCTGTTATTTAAAGGTTATTTATTTAATTTCTAACTAATAAAATTAAATAAATACATTGGCTCTAACAAATATATGAATCTAAAACAAGATGCTTGGAGAGTTGGAGTCAAGAAAGTTGAACTGGTCTTTCCGGTAGGCACAGTGCACACCATTGACAGTGGTCAGTGAGGCGGTTAAGGATATAGAAGCCGAGTAAAGACTCATTTTATGTTTCTCCTATAACAATTGATCAACTTTAATAATCTTCAGTGGAGGACCTATGGGGTTCTGGGGCCACTTCCGACCCCGAACTTTAGTATTAGTACTTAGGATAAAAATAGTGCCCCATCTATCCGAATTAAAAAAATACTATGTATAACTATTAAATGAGGTAATAATCCCTTCAAAGAGTATATGAAAATTGTTATAAGACATTTAAACGACAACGAAGTTATGATGGAACGATTGCTTACGGTTAGACACAATCCTAATTGTAAATGTTAAATTTTGATTATTTATAATATGAAAATTATAAACATTGCAAGGATGATTCAGTTGTAATCCATGTTATGTTTTTCTTTCAAAAAACTAAATATTATTGTTCAGAATTGTCTTAATAAGTTGAAGCTAGACCTATAAATCATAGGTATGCATCCCTTGGAACCGACATTGAATAACTATTTACCTTTAAAAAGATTGTCTGCACTAGACATAATAGACAATTATCACATCCGACGTGACCCGACCCGACCCATTTATATCCATTTTGCAGTGCCCCTCCTTGACAAATGCTCTAGGTCCGTCACTAATAATCTTGGAAGATGGGCAAGGTGGTACAAGTATACTTAATACTTCGATGGGTTTTACTGTTTTTGGAGTTTATCAGCTTGCAAAACATGCTTTTCAGTTTTTCAGTACATCAAGGGAAGAAGGTGTCATTTGTAACATCACAAGAGAGTTCATGCTGCTGCAAAAACAAAGGGAACCAAGATGAAGGTGAAAGAGTAGAAATTGGATCAGATGATAAGAATGATGCGTTAATGCCGGATTTAGGTGTGATATGCCTGGTGGAGGAATACAATTCAGTTTTGATCGATTGTGGGCATATGTCATATGTGTTGTTGTTTGGCATGCTCTCCACACTTGACAGATTGCTCGGCACTGCCGCAGACGATTTGAAAAGCTATTTTAAGCCAACGGTTTCACATGTGAGAGCTAAAAATGCACCACCATATGGCTGTTTCATTAGCCTATATTTTGGAACTATAAATTCAAGACCTGTATAAGTCACTGGCTTGAAATGAATTGCAGTTTTAATTTGGTTATTGCACTCCCCAGCTTTTCATTCTGAAAGCATTCTTACAGTTTTCAGATGATAATGATTGTTTTGCCTTCTTATATGATCTTCCTGTGAGATGTGCCGTGTTTGTGGACATTCTGCCGCAAAGGGCATCAAGACTATAGCATACTCTGCACTTAGTATTGAAATTGTGTTACCACAATCAAAATCTCAATGAATTACTAATTTTAGTGGCCTAATTTAGATGATGAAATAATTAATGAAGTCGTGAACATTGTTTTAAAATGAGTATTCACATTCCAGTAGTCTTTTATTTTGCTACAAATTTAACTTTTAGTATAATAATAAATACTCCATATCTCCCATTTTAGTTGTCTTACTTTTTCTTTTGAGTTGTTTCAAAATAAGTATCCTATTTCCTTTTTTCTTTTAAATGTATTTTATACACACAAGAATACAATATTACTTATCATATTTATGCAATAATATAGATAAAAATGTAATTCATATGTCTCCAACTAGTCCCTGACTAGGCGTCCGCCTAGGCGTCTAGGCGCTAGGCGCTGGGCTGGCGCCCGAGTAGCGCTTAACGCATTTTAGAACATTGGTTGCACCCTTCCAAAATTTCACCTTCACTAAATCTTACTACGTACTTAATTATTTAATTTATCAATTTTTTTCATTTAATTGTTTTCGTGTTTGGCGTTTTAATTGTTTTCTTGTTTGGTGTTTGACCTAATTTGGACTATTGGTGAATGGAGACTAATCCTCCTGGTTTGATTTTTTTTAACTTAATTCATCTATGGCATAATGAATGGTGTAATTTCTAATTATTATTTATTGATGATTAGTTATTGGTTATATAGTTGGACTCATGGAGTAGTTGTTAACTAATAATGATCAAACTACACCCTTTTAAGTTTTAACTTAATTCAAATAAATAAACGCAATTTGTTAATATGTACTTAATGTAGTACAGTACTAATACATATGTACAATAACATAAACTAAGTACGAAATAATTCCAAATATAAAATTAAAATAAAAAGTAGTGAATAAAAATGTGATTAATAACTTTAGTTACTATAATTCTGTTCAAATGTTAAATAATAGTTATTACTCCGTATAAAACTTAGGGAAAATCGCATTTTTAGTCCCTGAAATAGTCAGCATATTGAAATGTCAAACCTTTATTTCTGAGTTTGTAAATGTCATCTCTCAATTGTCCAAATTGCTGTAAATGTGGTCCTTCAAGGGTGAAATGTATTTCTCGCCCATATTGTACATTTCACCCCCTTAAAATACATTTCTCGCACAATTGAGAGGTGACATTTACAAACTCAGAAATATAAGTCTGACATTTCAGGGACTAAAAGTGCGATCTTTCCTAAAACTTATGCGGAGTACATAGTAACTTATAGTCACATTATTGTCCATATATTTTCTTATTAGTATTATTTTAGGAAAAAACTCTATATGTATACATAATCTAAATTAGAATATCTTAGTTATGTTACTATAAAATTTGTATGTAAATTATTAATAACTTTGACCCGACTTACCTTACGCTCTCTGGTTTCGACTCACAATCTTGACATATTTTATCGCCCCCTCAAAAATTAGTCTGGTTCCGTCATTGGGTATGGGATTTTTCAAAAATAAAATTTTCTCTTATTAGGATTCCAGACTGGAAAAAAAAAATCATACACACCTTTATAAGGTTATTTGAAAACAAAATGTACCGAGTGACGAGTACATGATAAAGACGATAGAAGCGTTTTGGGGGGCAAAAACGGAAAGATGCATTACTATTCATACGCAAGCCATGAGGTCAGGTCGAGGAAAATGGGAAATTTGGACCCCAAGCTTCTTAAATTGCAATTAATTACTCTTCCCTCTATGACCCTATCCCTTCACCATATAAATCTGTGAAGCTCTGCCACTGGTCAGTAAACCAAACCAAAAGCCCAAATATTTCCCCTGCTCTTGAAAAGCCAGAACAGAGCACCGCCAAAAACCGGAAATGGTACAGATCATGAGCAGCTGCCGGTCCGACCAGACGATTCAACCACGAAGAGGACATATCAAGGCCAGGATTCTCCGGACTTTGGTCAACTCAGCTTCCGAGCTGGTCTCATTTTCGGTCCAATCGAAAACAAAGCGCAAGGATGTCGGGCCGGGCACACTTAGCCCAGATTCTTATCGCACCCCGACTCGAACAACTAGTCGTTTTGATTTTGATTCTTCCTAGCTTGAGACTGTTAGGAGATGTTTTTCAATAATGTTTCAGCAAGTTGTTAGTCTTGTAAATTATGAGCTAATAATGTTTCAGCAAGTTGGAAGTGTTGTAAATTAAGCTCGTTTGGTGTGATTCTTCTTTTTGTTTATTAATCTTATCATTCAATTTCTTTTTTTATTGCTGTTAAGACAATAAAAAAAAGTCAACATGTTAGGAGGAGCAGCCTACATCTTAATATAGCACTTTATTGCTCCACAATTTTCCGGTGTGGGACTTCAACAATTGCACGCACAGAATTGGGTAAAAGTCATGTAAACTCAATATAAGTAATGTTGAAATTACTTTTCTGAATGAATTGGTTGAAATTATTGTAGAAGATCATTTTACTTATTTTTTTATAAATTTTTCTTTACTTTATCAATACAATATATTTTAATTTTTTTTAATAAATCATTCGAATCAACAAATTCAGCCACTTTAATAAAAAATTGGAAAAGTTCAATCAACTAATTCATTCAATTTCAATGTTTTGAAATGAATTTCAAATGAATAAAAAATTGTACGTGATCAATAATTCACTAATTCATGTCGTGATGTCCTTTCGCTTCTTCAATGTACTTGTTCATTTAATAATATATTTACTGGTGTTTTAAATAAAGTTCCTAGTCTGATTTTGTGGTTTTGGATGTTTTTACTTGGACTATAAGTCTAGTCTGAACTGATCCGATCTGACGAACGTCTGGTCTCTATATATTTATAACTACGAAAGTCAAATTTGGTCCGGTTTGATATGTCTAAGTCTGATCTGATCTAGTCTCTTTAAGTCCAGTCTGATCTGATCTGTTTAAGTCGGGAAAGTTCCCGAAATAGGACTAAAACAGTTTGAAAATTCCAAAATAGGACTGCCATGTTTTTATTCCCAAAATAGGAGTAATTACTGCCAAGTTTGAAAAATACTGCCATATTTGAAGTCTGGTACTGCCAAAACATGACAGTAATTAGTCCTATTTTGGGAATAAAAACATGTCAGTCCTATTTTGAAATTTTCAAACCTTTTTAGTCCTATTTTGGGTAAATTCTCGTTTAAGTCTGATCTGGTTTGGTCTGAGACTAAAAAATGTGGATTTTTTATTTTTGACTTTCCCATTTTGCATTTATGGAAAGCAGATTATGTGTACGTACTACGTAGTGAGAGACAAAATGAGTGTAAAGTAGATAAATAAAATAACAATATAAGGGTAAATTTATATTAAAAACTTGCAGATCAACTTCCTAGTTCGGCTCAGGTTGGACTCGTTCTCAATTCGGATTTCGCTCATAAACCTCTAGGATTGAACTCGAATACGATACTCGAACTCAAACAAAATATGATTTTTCTACTCCCTCCGTATTTAAAAGTTTCTTACACTTTCTTATTTGGGATGTATTTAAAAGTTTGCTACACTTTCCCTTTTAATACGTTTTTCTTTTAAAAATACTCAATTACCTTTATTTTTTGGGAAAAATAATTAAAATACCCCAAACTTTGAAGGGGTGTGAGATGAGCACCCCAAACTTGCATATGTAATTTAAATACCCCAAGCTTTGTATAGAAGTTATTTTAGCACCGTAGTCAAGTATTTTTTTTCAAATAATGTAAATTATGGTGTTAATTACATAATTTAAAATACTTTAGAATTCATGAAGACACAATCAACATTCTAAACTTCCATTGCGAAATAAATAATGTTACCCGCAATCTATATAATTGCAACACTTTTAATTTGCTATTTTAATTTATGCAATTAACCCCATAACTTTACATTTTTGAAAGAAATAATACATGACCATGGTGCAAAAATAACTTGTTATATAAAGTTTGGGGTATTTAAATTACATATGCAAGTTTGGGGTGCTCATCTCACACCCCTTCAAAGTTTGGGGTATTTTTATTATTTTTCCCTTATTTTTTCTACCTTTTATCTTCTCTTTTCCTACTTTTTTTTTACTTTAGGGGGTCTGAGGGAGGGGGTCTGGGGGGCCTGGAGTAATCAGGGCTGAAACTCACTCCATTGAGTTTCAAACCCCTATGGGCCTAGTGGATTTCGAACTCGAGACCTCTCACTAGGCACGGTAGCCTCACAACCAACTGCGCTAGAATGCTTAGTTATCTTCTCTTTCATACTTTTTCACATTCTCTCATACTTTTTCTATACTATTCATTAGCTTTATTATTCTTCCCTTAAATCTTGTGCCAAGACCTAATGTTGGGATCATTTAAATACGGAGGGAGTATTTTGGATTACTTTTTATGTGCTCTATTTTTTTTTAGGAATGCTCTAAATATTCGAAAATAGAAAGTTGTTTTTAGCTCAAGTTCGAGCATATGATTCGAGCTCGACCCTATAAAACTTAATGAGAAAAATTTGAAGCGAGCGCGAGTCAAGTTTGAGCAGAACTGAAAGAATATCAAGAATTTTCATTAGACACAGAGTAGTGTTTTTTTAGAGGAAAATATTTAATAAACATTAATCAAATCGTTGGCCAAAGCCGAAACAATGAAATCAGGAGGAAGATCAACCCACGACTACAAATCAGACAAAGAACAAGCCGCCCTAGCTAACAGATGAGCTGGCTTATTCGCTGATCGCCTCACATGACAAAATGAAATGAACGAAAATGAATCCGCTAAATCTTTAATGTCGTCTCTCAGAAGTCCCACCAAAGAGTAGCTTGAACCTCCTTGGATCTCCGTTATCGCCCCAGCTGCATCAGATTCAATTTCTACCGAGGTGATTCCAAACTCCTTCAACCAGCTCAATGCTTCCCAGATGCTCACAAGCTCAGCACCCAACACTGTTAGCACTCCTGGCCATGATTTTGAAACCCCTGCCACAAACTAACCCTCTGAATTTCTCAAGCACCATCCTAGTCCGCATCGGTCTGACCTCATTGTCGCGTCCACGTTCAGCTTCCATCTACCCTGCTCCGATCTGCTCCAGGTAGCACTTCCTTGCAAACTGGCCGGCAAACGCCTTCCCCTGGAAACCTGCTGTTGAGCTTGCTGCCATCCTTCGACCAGCACCCGGCCTCGGTAAACTGCTTGCTCCGCCGAAAATGTCATTCCTTTCCACACTCTCTAGTTCCTCTCTTGTCCATAACGACCAGCAGCCCCAAATCAATTGCACGAAGTCCATCGTCTTCCTCCTTTTAAATTCCTCATTAAGCTGCTCCAAAAAAAGCCAAATCCCCCGACGAGCTCCACTGCCATTGCATCGCTACCCAGAAGTTCGTAGCAGCCAGACACAACCTAAATAAATGTTCGAGCGTCTCATGCTCCACTCCACAAAGACCGCATAGTCCCGAGCAAGGCACTCTTCGAACCTACAAATGAAGCCGCGAAGGAAGACAACCGCTACATACCTTCCAGAAAAACATTTTAATTTTAGGTGGAATATTGAAATTCCACATAGCCATCCATAGCATCCCTGGTTGGTTACCCAGCTCCCCCCTTATCCATCTGTAGCAACTCCTAACGGAGAACTAGCCACATTCCTCCCACCTCCAGCAAATCGAGTCCGCGATTTGTGATCTCCTCAAAGGAATACCCCTTATAAGAACTGCATCTCTCTCCACAAAAATGTCATTAATGATATCTCTATCCCACTCTCTCTGATCGGTACAGAAAAGATTAGTCACCACTGCCCCCTCTAATTCCTCATACTTTTATGAGATAACACGAGGATTTTCCCTGTCCGGGAGCCAAAGCTCCTCCCAAATACTCTTGTGTATGAATAAGGCTTCGCCAAATAAAAGACGGGTTATTCCCCGATTTTGCAATTAGGAAACTCCCCTTGGGATAATACCGAGCTTTAAAAACTCTCCCCACTAGTGATTCAGGCTTTGTTAAAAGTCTTCAGGCCTGCTTGGCCAGCATAGCAATATTAAAGTCTCTGAGTCTCTTAAAGCCCAAACCGCCAGCTTTTTTAGGAACACACAGAGCCGCCCAATCCTTCCAATGAATTCCCTTACCTGTCTTACCTTTGCACCAATATGCATTCATCAAAGTTTCAATCTCCCGACAAAGGTCAACAGGTAAAAGGAAAACATTCATAGAATAAGTAGGCATGGCCTGGATAACCGCCTTTAACAAAACTTCCCTCCCCACTTTTGACAAAAATTTATTATTCCAGTTATTAATGCGGTTAACAACTCTTTGTCTGAGATAGTTTAAAATATTTTCCCGGTTCCGCCCTACTAGAGCCGGTAACCCCAAATATCTCTCCTCCTCTCCAACCAGACCAACCCCCAAAAGATCAATAAGACCCGCCTGGTAATCATTCATCACATTAGAGCTAAAGAACACCTTAGATTTATTATAATTGATTACCTGTCCAGAAGCACCCTCATAATCAGCTAGACACTCTTTTACCAGGGAAGCTTCATCATGATTAGCTCGGAAAAATAACAAACTATCATCTGCAAAAAATAAGTGAGATATCATAGGAGCCCCCGAGCAATAGAAACACCATGCAACCTGCCCATCTGCTCATATCTTCGAAATAATGCACTAAGACCTTCTGCCACCTGCAGAAAAAGATACGGGGAGAGAGGATCCCCTGACGTAACCCCCTTCCCGGCGCAGCTAGATCTATCATCCCGTCATCAAATGGAATAGAATAAGAGACATATGTCACACATTCCATAATCAATCCGGCCCACTTCGCATCAAAGCCCAAACAAGTCATCATCCCTTCCAAAAACGGCCATTCAACCCGGTCATAAGCCTTACTCATATTCAATTTGAGCCCAATATACCCAACCTTCCCTTGCCGTTTACATTTCAAAAAATGTTGAGACTCAAAGGCTCGCATGATATTATGAACAATATATCTATCCGGAATAAAGACACTTTGTTGTTCAGAAATGCAGAGGTGAAGAATATGTTTCATGCGATTAGCCAACATTTTAGAAAAAAAATTATAAAGCACGTTACAAAGTGCAATGGGTCTCCAGTCACTCATACTCTCTGGGTTTCAGTTTTAGGGATAAGCACAATAAGAGTATGATTAATATGATTCGGGAGCTTACCACTCTCAAATGAATGCTTGCAAAAACAGAGTAGTGTTTTTACACGTGTTTTGACATAATAATATAAAAACAAATCTTGGTGTAGGATAGGGCGCAACATGACATTCATTTATTTTGTATTTTTTTTGAATTATTTTAATTTGATATCTTAAATTATGTTTTTAGTATATTTTAATTAGGTTTTTATTTTTTATTTGAATATCTTGAATTATTTTTTCATCATGTTTTATACTCCCTCCGTCCCCAGTTGATGTTAGTGTTGCGCTTTACGGTGCTTGACCGACGATAAAGCAAACAGATCCTTATCCGCACTCAAATTATTTTTAGATTTTTTTACATATTCAGAAACTACATTAAAACCTTTACAAAATCGCAAAAACCAGAATCAAATTTGATGAAAATTTGATATATAAAAAGTTAATTAGGTAAGAGATTAAGAATGATGTTGACCAAGTGAATATGAACTGAGAACATCAAATTAGGACGGAGGTAATATCTATTTAAGTAAGAATAATATATTTATTTAAGTATTACACCTGAATGCGTAATACTTTTGTATTTCAAATATTTGTAACGAAAAACATACAACTTTTCTTTCAAAAAAACATACTTCGTATAACTTTTCTTTAAAAAAACATATAACAACTGAACAAAGTGGTAGAGTGTTGTGAAGATCATTTGTTGAACACTAGGTTGTGGGATAACTCCCATTACCAACAAGTTTTTATCCATGCTTTAGTACACATAAATCAAATGATGTGGAATGGTCGGTGAATGATGTGGAAAGTGACGCACCACTATACTGACATGGCAGAGCAGATGAAAAAACATTGTTATTTGAGAAATAAGTTGAAAATTATTCTAAATTGAGAAATAATATTTAAAACTACCCCTTTTGAGAAAAAACTCATAAAAATATGTTCATACATTCTATTTGTAAACACACTAGCTCCTAATTGCATGTATACACATGAATAAGACTATAGGAGCGATAATATTGATGGCGATATAGAACGTAACCTTGCCATGAAGTTCGAAAATGCTAACTAAGATGAATCCGCCAACTATGGATAGGGTGATGAAGGTTGAAACTTGGACAAATATATGCATACATGCCATTTGTACACACGCTAACTCCTAGTTACATGTATACACATGAACAAGAGTGACAATATTGATGACGATATAGACTCAGCTTCCAGCTACGAAGCTGGAAATGCTAATTAACCCATTTCTCGAGCATTTTAGGCAATTCGTCAAAAAATCACTATATTTTAAAAAATATACGAAATGATTTGTATGACATCTAAAATAAGTGTGTACAAGTCCCCTACGTGTACATTTAGAACGATTAATTGTAATTACTACGGAGCATTAGTAGTAGTAGGAATATCTGATTGGTAAATGCATGTTAGTCTAGATAGAGGGGTATGATCAATGTTCCAAATGACGGCAAAAGACGGAGCCTGGGTTCTTCTAGGTGTGAGAGTGTGAGACTCGGGGAAATGCCCCACGTAGTAAAAAAGCATGCAAAAGCCGTTGACCATCAAAGGAGTTGAAAGGCGTAAGCCTGAATAAGGCAAAAGCTTTTTAGCTGAATAATTTTTGTGAAGAAAAAGTTGATTAAATTTTAAAAAGTTACTTTCATGTTGTATGTGGAATCTGATACTGACTACTCTAAAAACAACAATATATCTTTTTAAATCTGCACCTTTTATGCATTTGTCCCAAAATACATTGTCGCTTTCCTATTCAAATAGTAGTAACTAATTTGTGATTCTACTCATTTCTTTCTCCTCTACACAAACTTAAACCATATAACTTTTACTTTTCTTATTTCTCACCTACTTTGCACTTGACAAAATCCAACGGGACGGAGATAGTATCGAATAAAATAAAAATTCGAATCAATCATTTTTTGTGGATATCTTCTTCATATATCACTATAAAATTTAAAATGACTTTTCATAGGGTTGGGTGGTGGAGGTTGGCAACGTCTTTTCAGGACCGTTCTCATTAAATTTTAGTCCCTAGGCAGTTACAATTTACAAAACATACTAGCACATCCTCATATCGGACCCGTGATATATGTAACAAGTAATAACTGTCAAGTTTGAAAAATATTGACTTGTCGAAAATACACTTCTAAAACATTACAATTACTCCTATTTAGATAATAAAAACATGTTGGTACTATTTTGGAACATAGGAAAGTTTTTAGTCCTATTTTAAGTATTTTCCCTAATTCAAAGTATCAATGCATCGGTCTCTTTGTAGGAGAAGTTCAAATGAAAACTGCACAAATAAATAAATGAATATCTTTATGTCCAATTCGAGAAAACAAAAATACAAGAACTGACCGGCTAAAAGGAAAAAGAAGCAGGCTACTACCGTAGATTTCTAGTTTGCAACAAAAATAAATAAAAAATAAGAGACCTCGAGAAATGATATACTAACTAGATTTTGTTTTCGATGAAGTTCAAAATTTATATTTATTTCCCCTGATCAAATCAGCCAAATGTTTCAAGTGCAAAAAACTGGCTTTTTTCTTCGAGGAAACAGCATGAATCGTTCAAGAGTTTCCTGCATTGTAATATTCACATTGCAAGACAGGTATTAAACACGATTACCATACTAAAAAGTAGAAACTAAAAAGCAAGAGATCTCTTATATCATTGCAAAACATGGCAAGAGAATTCGTGCATGGTAATCGGTCAGTTTCTTGTCCACAGGCGTTGCCGTTCTTTACGGGGGAGGGCATGGGGTTACTAAATCACTGTTGGTATTTGGTAAAGAACATCTACTCACCTTTCTAATTTTTGAAACACTAAACAGTTGATAAAATTTGGAACTAAAGGGTTTTGCCTAATTCCTACAGGTTTTGCCTGGGTGGGGTGTATATACACTAAGCCGTTAACGAGCCGCTTGTGGATCGCTCGAAAAAAACTCGACTTGAGTTCGGTCACATTCATGCTCGACTCGAATTCGCTTCAACTCGAATATTTAACAAGCTCGATTCAAGCCTATTCATTTTAGGCTCATGACTCGCGAGCCTTGGTGTGTGTTATACACATTTATTATATACTCCCTCCGATTAAAAAACAAGTTCCACATTTGACTTCACACATTAAGAAAAGAAATTTGACTTTACTATGGAGTGCACTGTTTCGCACTGTTTGGCACAATTTAACACTGTTTGGAACTATTTTGATGTAGATAATTTGCCAAATAAGGAAAGGTTTGAAAGTTGAACTTAATTTTGGAACTGCCCGAAAAGGAAAGGTGGAACTTGTTTTTGAATCGGAGGGAGTATAATATATACTCCCTTCGTCCCATTTAATAGTTCTCGTCCATTATTCTCCAGTCAACGTGCATTGTTCTTAATCTCTTACTTTATATATTCAACTTTTATCAAATTTAATTTTTCTTGAACAGGTGTATAATACAACTTTTAATGTAGTTTTTGAATATGTAAATTTTATTTACTAAAAATAATCTTATTAATGACAGGAATCAGTTAACATTATGGTCAGTCAAACATCGAGATCAATATTAACACAACAGGACAAGTAGAAGAGTTGGAAGTCTCCTGGGAGATGCTACTGGCAATTCAAGTTCAATTTCCATCGGGCAGAATTTTACTTCATAAGACCTTCAGTACTACGTGAGGAATGTATCTCTGGATCCATCTTTAAATAAGCTCACCTCCGCTAAATTACTAAGGCACCACCAGGCAAGCATCATATTTTCTTTCTTACTTCCTTTTGATCAGAGTTGTTTAAACTAGCAGGCACTAAACTGAAGTACAACATTGCCCATCCTAAACAGATGGTCCGAATTATTCAACAGGTGTGTAGAGACATATTTAAAGTGTACTACTGGAAGTAAAACCTAAACAACGGTGCAGATGGCTTCTATGGGCTGAGTACTGGTATAACACCAATTACCATGTCTCCATAAAGGCATAAAGAACACACCCTAAAACTCTAAAAGGCTTTATATGGGCAAGACCCTTCAACTCTAATAAAAGGGCATATTACCCTAACTGCTGTAGAAGAAGTAACTAAATTGACAGCTGAAAGAAATGTGATGTTAGAAGAACTGAAGAGAACCTTGTCCATTGCTTCAAACCAAATGAGGCAGCAAGCAAATAAACATAGACAGGATCTGAAATTTGAGGTGGAAGATTCCCTTACGTTGGTTTTCTCATCATTTTTTAGTGTAATTCCCTAAGGATAACTGAGTTCTTCTAAGAATCCATTGATGCTGTGTGTTGTGTTATCTATCAGGGTTTTGGAGAAGGTATTTTTCAATTTAAGAAATTAGTCCTTTAAACTGATAATGTTTTAAGCTAAGTGGGCTTCTAAAGCGACTATGATGGTGCTGAAAGTGACCATTTAGTTATGCTTATCTGTGGGCATCATTTTAGTGATATTTAGGGAAAACCTCTGTATAATTTTTCAAAAAGACAAATACGACTTCACAAAAGATCTATGAATACATCAAAAACTCCCTAGAGATGATAAAAGCATGGCATACCAGGTTCAAATGTCAAGGCATGCCATTATCTGCTGGATAACTCCCCAGGACTCTCAAAACTTTAGCAAATTCCTGGGATAGGTACTTTTATTAGTCTCAAAACAAAACTCAAGTGCAACTAAAATAAAAGGAGGTTTTTACATAGCAGAACCTTTAGGTTGCCTAAAGCATTTTGGGCCCTTTCCTCGGCCATGGATGCTTCGAAATCCACATAAAACAGATAGGGAAAATATCTGCATCAGCATTGAAAGGAATATCAGCAAAAATTAGCATTGAACCATAAATTGATAATCTAGTTTATCTTCACAGCCTACAATGGTAGCATGTGCAATTATAAAGTAAAAGAAAGTTGCCAATGGATGTACTTAGGAAAACCATCAGTGTTACTGTCAATTGTTTGCAAACCCATCTTCTGCAAGGAGTGCAAAGGACGACTTTCAATCTGAAACAGAAAGTACATCAGTGACAGCAGTTATTATGATTTATGTCTACAAATCCATGTCAGTTTTATAGAAATAAAAAAAAATTAAAAATCCTTAAATTCTACTCACCTTTGTAAGGTTGATATTCCTCATAGCAAAAACAGCAAGTGCCTTAAAAAGAACACCAGGGCCTTCGTCAAGAGAAAACACTATACTTGTCTGGAAGAGTGTAAAATGCTTTAGATTGATAATGTACTTTTCAGACAGATTGGGAAGAAAAAATCTCATACGTATTGTTTTTTTTTTTGTTTTTCGCTATTCTTCAGTAAACTGATAGCTAACCTTAAAAGGTTTATTGGTGCCAGGAATTATGGGCTCTCTAGCCAGCATTAAGAACCGAGTAACATTATCAGAATCATCCTAAAATAGAATGCAGAGTGTAACTAAGGGCATAACATAAGCAAGGCCAAAGTACTACATTCACAACATCATTTTAAAACCAACCTGTATATTGTGTTTAAGTACATCCAATCCATATATCCTTGCAGCAGTGAGGCTAGCCACAGCCCCAGCATCTTTCAGTTTGTGAGAAGCAACATACTGCACCAGAAAATGTGAAAGAAAGTAAGAACAAGTTAGCAACCATGCTAGTGCCTAAGAATGTTTTGGGAGTACTGGAAATACAGTGAAAGGTGGAGAAGAAGAGGGTGGAAAAGATGATCAAACAGTCGTATATGCAATTCATCGGTTCGGTTGCAGGTTAATGGAGGTGAAATAGTAGGGAATTGAATGGAAATATTTTGACCAATACTGGACAGAAATAGGGAGCAAATGCACTTTTTACTCAAAAAACCTGCACTTTTTTTTTCCTTTTAAATCAATCATGGGACATCAATTCAAATATTTCCTCATTTTTCCAGTCTATTCCATTCAAATTCCAACCATACAACATTTATGTCTCTCTATCCCTCTATTCTCCAAAAGGTAAGCCTTGACGCACCAAGGTGTCGCGGTTTCAAGTCTTGGGAGTGACCTCTTGTCAAAATGATAAGGGAAGGCTTCCCCCTATACAGCCTTGTGGTGGGACCCTTCCCCGTAACCTTGCCTTGCGGGGACACCAATGTGCACCAGACTGGCCCCTTTATCCCCCTACCCCCCCCCCCCCCCCACCGAACACAGCATAAAATATGTTCCCTTAGGGAAACAGCATTTCATTTAGACCGTGTTCTCAAGCGGGATGTTACAGAACAAAGTGAACCAGCATTACTAGTAAAAAATTAATATACCTTTGCTGCCCCTGCAGTATCATCAACAGCTTCTCTGACCAATCTAAGGTCTGTTAAAGTGTTCTCACATTGGGCAAGTGCCTGACTAGTCACCAGCTACCATGTCAGATAAGATGTACATAAAGCAGTAGAAAATAATCTAGCAGTGCTGTGAGCCTATGACATGCCTGAGGATGGCTTAGAACTCTTGTTAGATCTTTGATTTCCACACCAGGACTAGCTAGTAAGCAGTGTTTTATGGCAAGTTTGACTTCTCCAACTATATGCAAATGGTGTCGAAGCAAAAGGTCATAATTCCTATGAATACTTCCCCCTAGAGAATTTTCAATTGGCAGGACTGCTCTATCAACAAGCCAACTTTCAACAGCCTGTTAATACCAAGGGAAAATGAAATCGCAACCTGATAACACTACACAAGTAAGGCCGTGAGTAGTGAAAGGTAGCATATCTCACCATAAAAGCAGTATCAAATTGTTCACAAGGTACTGCTTCACAATTTGGATACGCCTTCTCTGCAGCTGATTCACTATAGGCACCTCTCACCCCCTGAATAAGCAAGCAAGCAATGTTCATACTTCATAATAGGAACAATGTCAATAATCAATCATCCAATTAATAGATAGACATACACCTGATAAGCCACGCGAAGATGAGATCCTTGGGGTGCCATATTTGACAAATCAGCCGATGTCAAAGGTCCTGAGGTTCCCACAGTTCAAAAAACAAAATCAATCTCCTACGAAAAACCCTAAGTCATTAAAAGTTTACAGCCAATATATCTCTACACGCATATGACATGTTTGAACAGTGAATTCAGTCAAGAAAGCAAAAGATTACTTGGAAGTGGATTTGGTGGGTCCTTGGAATTGAACGCGAAAGGATAATCTTCAACGAGTTTTTCCAATTCAATCGGCTCAATCGTCTTCTGTTTATCCCCACAAGCGCCGCTGCATAAATTTTCGGCGCCGTTGCGAGAAACTCGTAAGGAGATGTGACCGCATCGTTTGAGCGTAAGCCTCAAAGAGCTCTGGTGATGGAGAAATGGCTTAGAGGTCGATTCCAGACGAGAAAGAAGGCCAGAAACTGAACTCACATCCGGTGCTGCTGAAGTGGCCGCCATTACGGCGTGTTTGCATGAGACGAATTGGGAGTGTGATCATGCGTTGGTAATTAGACTTCCATTACCTGCGCTACTCTATCCTCAGAAGGGGGGAAATGGTGTGTCCCCAATCTGACCACCTTCTATGTGTCGGCGAAGTCATTAGGATAATATGCACATGACTCCTATATAAACGCCATGTTTGGCAATAGGCAGTTAGCCGTTAGCTAGTTGTATTAGTTGTTCGATAACAACGGGTTGAATTAGCTGCTTTGAATGGCTGGTTACATTGGCTACTTGTAAATAGTTGTTTGGTAATTTAACTGGATGAAAATAGCTGGTATGATGTAAAAAGACGTATAAGGGCATTATTATATGCTTCATAGTTTTTTGTTAGTGATAATAATAATAATAATCTGATTACAATTAACATAAATAAAAAAAACATGCATAATTGTAATTTCTTAAGTATGTCATTTTTTAATGAAGAAATTGTTTTGATTTTTAAATGAACTAAATTCCGGGTCTTTAAAAAATGATACAGCATATAATATACGTCAATGTGCCCCTGCGACATGAATGAAATTAAGAAAAGATTTAAAAAGAAAATAAATTAAAAGAGAACATGACCTCAATCTTGAAAGGGTTAGATAGGTATGTAATAGTAATAATTCAACCAGCCGAAGGAAAACGCTGGGGTTCCTAGCGTTTTAGAAAATGGCTTTTGGGGAGCAATCAGTTAAATCTAACAGCTATTTACCAAACACATATTTTAACAATCCAGCTGGTCAAATCAACTAAAATTGGTCAAAGAAGCTGAAAAATGGCTTATAAGCCATTTACCAAACATGACCAAAATCTGTTTTTCAAGAAGATAGATTTATAAGTTGTTTTGGACTTTTTGGTCTTGCAAGCAGGCTCATGATAAGGAATGCAGCGCATTCGCGGTCGTGGCACGTCTTATGCTGCTGTCTCTTGTTGACGAGCGAGGGTAGAGAAAGAAAATGCGCATAAATTGTGGCGAAGCTTGGGTTCGATTCAATAGTAAGGGATTCAATGGAGGATATTGTCAACCAATACAAAAGCATGACTATTGATGATTTGATGTGGATGAACGGCGGGTTCGTCCCCCTCCCAAGTCGCCGCCATGGAGTGTAAGAATCTAGGATTTAGAAGAAGATGAGTCAATTTTGTTTTCATTCCATTTTATTTTGTTTGTGTTTTTCTTTTGAATTGTATGTTGTTTTGGGTGTGTTCTTATTTCCTAGCAGAAAGATTCTAGAATTTAGGTCATGTGATGAGAAGTTTGGTTTGTCTGTCATTGGCTCAATGCCCATAACAAGACCAACGAACTCTATTGCTTCTATTGAGGTGATAGATTCTAAGTCTGGTCCAAGGGTTGACGACAGACAAAAGGCTTTTTATCATCTTGTTTCCTATTTTTCTCTGATTGTATTGCCAGCCAAGTGACGAACGTTTTGTTGATTTAATATATTTGTTGATTTAACGGTAAAAAACAGATCGAATTTATCCGAAAGGGGAGGTGGGAAACTTTGACCCATAGTTGTTAACAAGTGGCTAGTTCAAGAGGGGACTTCGTCGACAGGAACTAGCAAAAAGAAGTTATGGTATATGCAGGATTAGGTGGAGGGGCAAACGGGACTGTCGGAAGGAGTGGGAAAGGGCTAGATTGTGACCGTGGCGGATACTAGAGAAGGCAAGGAGAGACAAGCAGGAACAACCAGCATGTGGGATGATTCGAGTGACTAGAAGAGAAGATGCTTGGAGGTGCAAGAGAAAGAAGATCAGAATAGCGATGGTATGAATCTGGATGGCGGGTGCTGGTAACCAGGCTCGATTGAGTTTCTAACTCCATGAAGGAAAGATCGAGCTTCTCGTGATTCTGGGGAAGCAATTTAATTCTACTAGTTTTGGATTCCTTTTTTTTTTTTTGCAGTGGTCGGGATGTTATTTTGGTTGTGTTTTACTTTAAAGGGCTAACGGGTCAAATAGACCCTCGAACTAACTTAAAAAGTGAAATTAACCCCTTACATAGGAGGCTCTATCCGGTCGTCGCCGATTGGGACAGTTTCTGGTGGGATTTTTTGATGAAAGTTTTTGAGCATCTTCTTAATTAAGTCTAGTTTATCCATACCAAAGTTCAGATAAAATTCGATCGGGAAAACAGTAAAATGATTTTTTGAAATGTATTGACTGCACAGTTATCTTCAAAAATTTGACTTCCTTCCCGATTGAATTTTTAGCTAACATTTGGTATGGGTAAACTAGACTTAATGAAGAAGATGCTCAAAAAATTGCATCAAAAAATCCCACCAGGAACCACCCCAATTGGTGACGGCCGCACAGAGCCTCCTATATAAGGGGTTAATTGCACTTTTTAAGTTAGTTCGAGGGCATATTTGACCCTTTAGCCTTTTACTTTTGTCTGACTTTGGAGTTTGGAGCAGGTGCTGGAAGGTCTATTTTGACTGCTTTTCCCTCAGTTATGCGCATTATATATAGGATCAACGAGTAATATTGCTTCTTAGAAGGTGATTGACTATGAGTGTTCCAGAGTTGGCAGTTGGGAGTGGAGTTTTTGTATTTTTGTTACTTGGCTAAGTTCTGATTATTTAACATAAGCCATCTTCTTCCACAAAAAAGAAGATAGAATTTATCTAACTTTATAGCCCACCTTTTTCCAAAAAAAAATATGTCACTTGCCCATGTATGTATCATCTGTTTCTTTTTAGTTGCAACAAGAAAATTTTACACTATTCGCATCCTATACTTTGAATTAGGGGTGGGCATAAAACCAGTACTGAACCGTTACCAAACCATCCTGTAATGGTGCTGAACCGAATAATAGGTATTTAAACAGTTCTATAATATTTTATCCTGAACCGAAACCGTACTGTTCAAACGGGTATGGGACCGATCCTAGATTTTGAGAACCGAAAAACTTTTGGACCGGACCGTTCAAAAATTTTAAAATTTAGGGATAAGGGTCAGATAGGGTCTCGAACTTGAAAAAAAATGTCAAATAAGGCCATATTTAGGATGTTCTGTCCGGCCGACGCCATTTGGGGCGGTTCCCGATGGAATTTTTTGATGAAATTTTTTGAGAATCTTATTCATTAAGTCTAGTTTACTCATATCAAATTTGAACTAAAACTTCAATCGGGAAGACATTCAAATGAATTCTTAAAGATAACTGTGCAGTTAAAAGCCAAATTATCTTCAAGAATTCATTTGAATGTCTTCCCGATTGAATTGGTAGTTCAAATTTGATATGACTAAACTAGACTTGATGAATAAGATTCTCAAAAAAATTCATCAAAAAATTCCACCGGGAACCGCCCCAAATGGCGTTAGCCGGACATAGCAGCCTAAATATGGCCTTATTTGACATTTTTTTCGAAGTTCGAGGCCCTATCTGACCCTTATCCCAATAATTAACCTAGAACAAAGAAAAAGAATGTTGTGTTTTTCTACTATTTTCATCAATTTGATGATATATTCTTTTTATATTTTCACATGAACTTAGTAAATCAAATATTACATTTATTACTACGTATGCAATTTGTTATATTTATATCAACATTTCACGTGAATTAGTTGGTGTGACAATATCAATTAATTGCAAGATTTGTTCAATTTTTTTAGCATGTGTTTGGCATTGTACGGTATCGACGTTTTGTACCGTTCTGAAACGATATGGTACGGAATGGTTCCATCCTTAGAACCGGACCATACCGGACCATAAGAAACCTCACGAATACATTACGCGTTTTACTAATTTACCAGACTGTTCCGGACCGCGCTCACCCTACTTTGAATACATCTTAAATGCATGATAATTATAATTTTGAAAATTATTGTTGAATTTGTCTCATTACAAATTTTCATAATCTGATTTTTAATTTTTTTTTACTAATAGAGAATTAAATATAATGACGACCAGATGTGTGTTGGCAAGCGTGAAAATGGGAATGTTGCAACTAAAAACTAACGGAGGAAGTAGTACTTAGGAAATTGTTTCTAATTTTTTTGGGATAGAATGTAAATGTATATATCATCCGAAAAAAGTAACAATATAATGTGTTCAAAATACAATATCTCTTCAAAAGAGGACTAAATATCACTAGCACTATAATCGAACTTAAGTACTTAACAACTAGGATACACTAGTGGTATTAATACATATTTTCAATGAAAAAAAAAACACAACCCTTATTGTCTCTTATTTTTATTTCCTTTTTTCTTCCATATTTCTTCAAGCATACTTACGTTAATCTGAAATGATATCCTCTCCAAGGTTGTTAAAATCATATTTTTGGATCGAATCGTTACATTGATTTAAAAATCGAATCGTAAAATCGAATCGTAAATCGTAAGATTTCACAAAAATATGAAAATAAATATATTTTCAATATTAGATTAAAGGAAACCCACAATTTAAAATAATTAAGTTACACAATAAATTTTTGTTTCACGTTTTTTGTTAGTAATAAAAGTTTATACTTGGTAATTAGTTTTACAATTCTATGTATATAAGCTCTAAGGAATACGTAATACCAGTATATTTCACATTTTTTTTGGAGAAACTAGTATATTTCACAATTATTAAATCCTATTCTAACCATTTATTTGCTTGCCGTTTAAAAACTCAATTTATTTGGTTGTTAGTTGGTGTAGTGGAGCCGCTGAGGAGCTTTGTAGGATTTTTTTGCCCTTCACTTTTGTTTGATCTTGCTCTTTTAAATTCTTTGATACGGAGTACTATGTATCTTCTTATCCCACACCGGAAGGAGAAGGAAATATCTACTCTCAAAACTCCTATAAATTCGGGTCTTCCACATGGATAGCTTCAGCAACAATCAGTCTAAGGCCTGGTCCTGTTGTGCGGGAGTTCGCTTGCTCTGGGCGTGATGTATTCGGCCTGAGCTTTTGAATAATAAATCGTAAAAGCGTATTAGAATCGCGATTCAATGCGATTTTTGATGAGTTTATTATGATTTCATACGATTTTGTTTAAATTCGATTTTTCATGCGATTTGAATCGATTAGTTGAATTTGAATCGTAAAATCGTACGATTTTACGATTTGAATCGCGATTTTAACAACCTTGATCCTCTCTATGTTACTCTTCCATCTCCTCATCCACCACATGTTACTATTCACCTCCTCATCCACCAAGGTCTCTTTTTGTAACACCGTCCCCAAATGTATTTACTTTTAAGTAAATAATGTATTGAACCTTATGGAATGGTTAATGAGTATACAAAGTTGTGAATTTTTATAAATTCTTTTGCGTGAATAGTAAATTCGCGCGTGGGGCCCACACCGGGGGCGGGGGCCGCCCGAAATTCCCGACACCATATATTTTATTTATCTCGGTCAAGATAATGTTCATAAAATGGTGGATATTTCATTTGGTCCGTGGATTGGCCAAAGGAGGCCCAAATACCGGTATCGGTAATTTAACAGATAACAGCCCGAAATGAATTTCGGGGGCTTATAAATTAAAGTTGGGGAATGTATATTCATTATAAGGGTCATAATGATTGGAAACACATAATATATTTTATTTGACCCGATAAAATAAAATATAATTTAAAACAGTCCAAAAAATACAACTTTCGGGACCGATTGTACACTTCTGGACAAAAAGGGTTGACCTCCCACATGGGTGGGGGCCAACCCACGAATTTGGCCACTCAAATTAAGGAGTTGGCCGGCTGGTAGAGTAGGAAATCATGGGGGATGATATTGAGATGAAGGGATAGGCATCAAACAAAATGGGGTAGACCCACACCCATGTTTATTTGCCCATTAAGACAAAAGAGCAACTCCTCTCTTCCTCATTCTTTCTCTCGGCCAGCACAAACCCCAGCAAGATAAAGAAAACCTCCATCCTCCTATTCCCATCCTTGAAGAGAGCTCAAACAATAGAGGTCCAAGGGGAAAGATTAAAGGGGGAAAAAGCTAGGAAAAGTGAGAAAGATTAAGGTAATAACCTTATATTAACTTTTCCTTTATTTTTCTTCTATAAAATGAGACATATATCATAGGTAGAACCTTGTGGATGGTTCTACATGATTTAAGTGTGGGATAATAGGTTGGGGAGTGGTTCCAAGTCCAAGAATGGACTTGGAAGCCAAACCGACAAGTTCACCGGAAAATAACCTTTTAGAGGTTATTTGTATTGATTAAGGTTTTATTATGTTAAAACCTTGTTAGGAACTTGATTGAGCATTTCTAGAGCTTCACCGGAGTTTCGCCGGAATTGGTCAAAGTTCACCGGAGTTGGTCAAAGTTAATCGGGAAGCGTAGAACGCGCTTAAGCTCACTTAAGGTGAGGATGACCGACTATATTGCTTATAATCTTTGGGTTAATTTCATGAGATTTCCTAAATGAATACAAAATGTGGTTTGCATGGATTATTAGTGATTAATAATGCCTAAATGAAATTACTATTGATTATAAGTATATATAGTTATTATGAAATTACTATTGATTTCCTAATGCAAACTATATATAGTTTGCATAATATACAAATTTACGAATAAATTGTGTATGTGTATATGTTATGAACATGATGGCATGATAGTTGAATCAACCATGAATCCCATTTGTGATAAGTATGCTTTTTATTTCATGAGAAGAAGCCATGAAAGTATAAAAGTGATATTTTGATATTAAGCCAAATTACACACAATTGAGGAATTGTATTTAAAGGAGTAAATAACTAGTATGGAGATATTAGTTGGAATTGTAGTTGAATAACGGATGAATGGATCCTAAGATATTGAATTGTAAAGAATCGGTGATTATTGAGCTGGGCTCTAGACCGATGTAGATAACGGTGATTATTGAGCTGGGCTCTAGACCGTAATAGTTATTGGTGATTATTGAGCTGGGCTCTAGACCGATGTAGATAACGGTGATTGTTGAGCTGGGATCTAGACCGTAGTAGTTATCGGTGATTATTGAGCTGGGCTCTAGACCGATGTAGATGACGGTGATTATTGAGCTGGGCTCTAGACCGTAGTAGGTAACGGTGATTATTGAGTTGGGCTCTAGACCGTGGTAAGTAATGATGAATTGACACTAAACGAACAAAGTTAACCATGATATAATAACACCCTAGATTGAGGGTCTTGGAAATTGAAACTTTGATTATACTTAGTATAGTTGTCATTGTACTTGTCAAATGCTTCCAAGTACTGACCTCCCCTTCACGGGGGAGGCCACCTCACAGTTTCAGGTAGAACTTGAAGGTTGCTGCCATCGCCCACTTGTTTCGGGAAGATCAAGGAGAGAAGACGTGGTTCGTGCTTCCTCCAAATTCTGTTTAAAAACAATTATATTAATGCTCATGGATATTATATTTTTGAATAATTATTTGGGGGCTTGTATGCCCATGTTTGCCAAAGTGTGGCATGAATACTTGTATCAAATGTTTCCGCTGTTTTGAATGAATATTTTACATTATGTTTGTTTATGGATGTACTATGTGTGAATGATATCCCAGACGCCTTGTATAGTATGGATGTGTCGGACTGTGGTTGACGATTCGTACTGTACGGCGGATTGTTGACGTGTCCGGATAGGTCCGGGGCGTGACACTTTTGGTCCCTCGTGATTAGGCACCTCACCACCCACTTTGTCACTGCTCGAAACAGTCTCTTCTCTAGCAGCATGGCTAGCTAGTAGTATCCTCACTAGTAATCTTCTCGTGTTATCCCCTTGCATGACATTCTTGTCACTGATTTTCACAAGTATCCTCTTGACAATAGCATCATAGTTTTACTCGGTATCATCGACTCAGCAGTTTGTTTACCGTTCTTCTTATGTACTTCCACAAAGTCCCTATCTCGATCCAGTGTCTCATGCACAACTATGGCATTCGTATAGGACGCCTTAATGACTTTGGCAGCCTCTAAATATATGGGTTCACTCCTTTCTTCCCTTTTATTTGCTGCCAATACCTTACAACTGAACGGATGGTGCCAATATTTCTTGCAATGGAAACAATAATTCGAAAATGTCTCATAGATAACTCTTTGCTCAAAGATCTTTTTGGAAGTAAGCCGGATTGGGAATGAGAGAGGGGGTGATTTTGCTACGTCCACTTCTATTAGTACTCTAGCAAAGTTATGGTTCACCTTTCAATTGTTGCTTTTGTTGGGTTTGTTTCGGAAAATAAAGAAAAATTAATTAATAAAAATTAAATTTAAATGACAAAGAAAAGCAGAAAATAGGAGCAGAAATTAGTGAAAGCTCGTGCTATGCATGATGCCCTTAAAACGTATTTGTTGCCTCCCTAGGTGCTAGGAGCGTTGCAACGATCGTTTCCCAGGATACGATGACTACGCATAATTGTTTGAGCACTCAACAAATTGTTCCAGCGAACGGAAACACAGTATGAACACTAAGGAAATTTTCCGGAATACTGGAGCTGTTTTTAGCTGAAGAAATACGTGCAGATTGTGTATGATTGCATGTGTTGTTGCAAAGCATCTGACAGCAATTTATAAGAGGATTTGTTGTGTGTTAATGATGAGTTAATGGACCTGAACGTTGGACATTAATGAGCAGTCCGTTGGGTAATGAATCATCCATGAATTGTCTATTTAATTCTGCATAATAATGGCATAAGAACGCTGCATATTCGGGATTTGATTCGCACCCCCCTATGCGCAATGAGAGTCTTTCCACCTCAGAATCTTAACTCCTTAAAAGAGGCCCCTTTATAAGGGGTTGCAAATCCCTTGAGTTTTCCGGTGTAGAAAAAAAAACACTAGAAACTCATCCTTTTTCACATTTTTTTATTCCAACAAGTGAATTTCGAGAATCAATTTCTCATTCACTCGTTATCCGTTATGAGTGTACCGCATATTAAATTGTAGCCCTTAACAAGGAAAATCTGAAACCACTTTGACCTGACCCAAATTGGAATTGAAACCCAGTCAAAATATTGCCCCAAAATTACCATTTAATGTAATTTTTAACACATTTTTCCAACAACTTTATCTATATTAAGTGGAACATTAACCACACATGCAACTTCACTTATAGTATCCTCATTTCACTACCTCATAGGGAGTTCAAGGAATTTAACTTATCCAAATTGGCGCCTTCAAGAATTCATCATACTCAAAAACAAAATCTCGGATAGAACCTTCAAAATTAGTTGTTTCCCAAATAGCATATATGGCCCTTCCACCATTACGTTTGAACTATCAACCTCGCTCTAGAATTTAATTACAACACATCCTTTGTGATGGGGTTTGACTTTACACAATACACTCCCCACTTACTTGTAAGGTCATGGATGGCCTTTAAGTTATGAAACTTCGCTGTGAAATGGCCCATAAGACAATAACCTCAAATATTAACCATTAAAGGTAGCACGTGATATTAAAAAAATAAAGCATATCACCATTTGGATGAACATACCATAGTTTGAGCCCTTCGGATGGAGCTCATTTGTCCTTAAAGAGAGTAGCCCATTGTTTCTTTTGTGACATACTTGTTATGGATGTTCTTGCGGTGTCATTTGCCCCGAGTGTTATGAAATTAGCATCAATAGTATGAAGCTCCTTTTTGTTGTCCTCTAAAGCAGCATTAATAACTCGTTTGGTTGGCTTGGTCGCAGTAGGTTCACCCCTTTATTCTGCCTCACCAAACTGCTTGGGTTGGCATGAACGATGAACAATAGCTATGAAAATCAAAGTGACCGGAAAAATAAGATAAGAATACTTGGAGGTGTGTCTGACCTAGGTGACCTCCAAACTATGTTTATTTGGAGCAGTCGGGAAACCTCCATTGGAAGCATTGAGTTTCGGAAAATGAACAATGCCTCAAAATCGGAAATGGCATAAAATACCACTATAGCAGCTCGAAACTATATGTATAGCAACATTTTGTGGTGACGAAGCTCTTTGTGGTGACGAAGCACATACCATCCTCCAGATCCAGGAAGCAACGTCAGTTTTTGAGTAATAACTCAATCTTTGTTCGTGCATGAATAGTGTTTTTGCAAAAATCTGGCTCGGTTCTTGCTAAAAAATAGGGGTGGGCAAAAATACCGAACCGGCATGGTACCGAACCGAACCGGTATGGTACCGGACCGAGAAACGGGGTTTGAAACGGATCTCGAATTTTTTGTCCCGGACCGTACCGGTTCTAAACAATGCCATGACCGGTTCTTATAAAATGAAAACCGGTACCGGACCGGACCGAACCGAAGTATGTTTAATTATTTAAATTTACATTTATACTATTACTTAGACTAGTGTCTTCACACTTTCACCGCCTTTGCTAGTTCATAGAAGTCTGGATTTGGACTGATGTATAGTTTCATTGTTTAAATTTGTATTACTGTAGTTTATCAAAATTTATTAATTATGTAATACTACCTCCATCCCAAATTGATTTAAAAGTTTAACTTTTCTTATTCGAACAGTTTCATTCTATTCACTTAATTAGAATGTCAATTTTTAATTATATTTAATTTGGGGCTTGAAACTTTAAAGATATTTTAATGTATAGTTTCTTAATATATAAATTTTAATTGTAAAAAATTGAATTAATTATCAATAAATAGAATTTAACTTTAACATTGGTTGATCAAATAATATTGATTTTGCATGTCAATTTGTGATGGAGGGAGTATGCAAATTGATAAATTGTGTGGATTTTTTGAGAATGGCTAAACTTTAATTTCCTCTTAAACACTTGGAAAAAGTGGCATTGTTTGGTATTGGTATGGCATGGTACCGTCCCGTTTGAAAATGAAACCGTACCGAACGGGTTTAGATCTAAGACCGAACCGAACCGAACCATTTGAATAGTAACGGTACGGGTACGGGTCCGGCCAAATATTGGACCGAACTGGACCGCGCCCACCCCTACTAAAAAATAGTCCATTAAAACTCACCTTAAACACAAATCCGAGATCGGATAAGCATTCAGGAATGATTTCTATCTTAGATTGACAAAAAAACAAACAAAAACTCAAAGAGAATTTGAAACCATGACCATGAGACTAGATTTGTAACATGTGATGAACAATGTCACGTTTTTTAGTGAGAGAAGCCCTCAACTTGACCCTAGAGGTGTATGTTCACTCTACTACTGAGAGCTTTTTAGGAAATTGTTTCCAAGTATATACCTTATGAAGCAAATGAAAGAAAACATTGAATAGCATCCACAACCTATGAAATTTGATGTGTAATTCTAGGAGTGGGCACAAATTAAAAAACCATAACCATGTAACTTTGGCTGCTTCTTCTCTGCTAGAAAAAAAGTCACAAAAATTCTTCTCTGCTTCTTCTCTCATTTGTTTCGGCCCAACCTTGTTCGGCCCACGGACAGTCCAACTCCTCCGACCCTGCCCGTTTTTGGAACCGACGTTTAGGGTTTCTTTTAACTCGTTGGTATTTAAGGCACTTGTTTGTCCTCTTGCCCGTGTGAGTGTTTCTGTTTGTTGTTCAACCTAGAAAGATAGGGTGAGAGGGAGAGAGAGAGAGAGTTATGGTTCCAATCTTCAAAACCTTAATCTTTGTGAACCTTTCTTCTACCCTACTACCTCTGTGAGCCCGGTGAGAGTTGAGATAGTTGGGCTAGACTAAGTGTGTTTTACCCCTTTTGTGAGCTTCGATGTTGCTTTGTGTGATGGTTGAGTGTGGTCTGATCCGGAGAAGAGAACACCCAACACTTTTGAATGTTTTAAAGTATACAAAGTTTTTTTAGAGCAGCATGTGTAACAATTAAGCAGAGTATCTCCTTGTCTCACATTGAATTATATTTGATTTGATCACCTTGAATTATATTTATCTATTTGTCAATATTTCTGTTTGAGCAGGAAAAATTATATTGTGATCAAAAGAACAGCAGAAATAAAAGAGTCTCATATATGGCGTATTTTATAAGAACAATTTATATTTTTAGAGATTCTAAAATAATAATCTCTATCTAGAGTGTTCACAAAAATCATCCGAATTAGCATTAGTGTCCAGAAGAATAAATTAAGGTGAATTCAAATTAATGCCCATTCAATACTCTCAAGCCGTGCTTCCACTTTCTCCTTCACCACTTTTCAATTCGTCTCGGGTAAAACTTTTATCTTCCAACCTATAGAGAACCAAACACATGCATGTGGCGTTGAGAACCAAACCTATAGAGAACGAGTTTTAGTTTGCATTCACTCCGAGAAGAAGAGCGCAAAAGAGAAAAGTGGAAGTACGGATAGAGAATATTAAATGGACATTAATTTCAATTCGTCCCAATTTATTCTTGTGAACACCACTACTAGTTCAAATTATTCATATAAACATCCTCAATAGAGATTATTATTGTAAAACCCAAAGTAAGGATTATTCTTATCAATTTCGCCCTTATAAATTGTCAAAAGGTGGATTGAAAATATGAAGCTCCTGGCGTTAGTTTGTTTCTTGAGTTATGTTTTTGGATGGTCACTAATTTCAAAACAAGTCACTAATTTCAAAAAAAGTTGTTTAACGTTTGTTGTGGATTTGCTTTCACTATTGCAGATTGATTCAAGAAGTTTAGAATTGAAATTGTGAAGTTGGTCACTTGGGAGCTAGGAGATATCCTGTAAACATTACAAACTTATTTGGAGCTAGAAGCTTTTTTCAATTTTTTTATCGAAGAGGGCTTAATTCATAGAAATAGCATTCAGCAAGGGTACAAGATAATAAAAGAACCACATGTAACCATCCGCCCGTGGCCGAGACTGAGAGTTAACCACCTGTAAAATAGCAGTATAACTCGCTAGACCAAAATTGGGCAACTTAAAGCCAATGACGGTTACCGTAGAACTTTCCACCCTTAAACCTAATGCAAGAGTCTTACAGGGCAAATAAAAATAAAAGCAAAATAGAATGAAATATCCAGAATAAATGCAAACAAAGCAAACAATAACAATAACACCATCTGTGGTCTTTAGCATCATTAGATAAAGTCTCGGCGGGTCTAAGGAAATTGACCCGCCCCTTCGTCATTTTTTGGCCCATCTAGATCCATTCCTTCACCCGCGATATCTCCCTTGGCCTGATTATCCCAGACCCTTCTTCTCTTTGGTGTATCACCATGATCTTCCACCTTCTCCTCTGTCCCGTTCTGTTGTGGTATGCTGGTCTTTGATTCAGCTGAAAATTCTCCCCCGAGATCAGATCGACTTCCGCTGATGTCCATATCCACCTGAGCTAGATGCCTCATTAGATAGCCATTTATGGTTTCAGATATTTATTAAATTCTAATGTTTTATTTTTTAAATGATAAACGTGTCAAGATTGTTCTAAGCATGTTAACAAAAAACAGACCCCTAGAGCATTCCCTCCCCGGACACATTTGGGGCAGGTCTGCCCCGTCTTTCATATGGGGCGGGTCCACCCCGCCCTGTACACACAATGGGGTAGGTCTGGGTAATAGTATTGACCCGTACCGCCCTTCCTCGACCCGCTATACATACATACATACATACATACATATATATATATATATATATATATATATAGAGAGAGAGAGAGAGAGAGAGAGAGAGAGAGAGAAATCATCATGTCAGGCCGGCCTGACCGGGAGAACCGTGCGGCCGAGCCCTTTTGGCGACCTTCCCAGTGAAATATTTTGATGAAATTTTTTGAGCATGTTCCTCATCAAGTCTAGTTTGTCCATACCAAATTTCAGCTCAAAATTCGATCGGGAAGGCATTCAAATCTTTTTTTGAAGTTAACTGCCTTTTTATATGTATATTTTGACGCAGTCAACTTCTCAAAAAGATTTGAATGCCTTCCCGATCGAATTTTGAGCTGAAATTTGGTATGGACAAACTAGACTTGAGGAGGAACATGCTCAAAAACTTTCATCAAAAAATTCCACCGGGAAGGAGCCCAAACGGGCTTGGCCGGACGGAGGTTCCTGTCAGGCCGGCCTGACAAGAAGAGTTCTCTCTCTCTCTCTCTCTCTCTATATATATATATATATATATATATATATAGAGAGAGAGAGAGAGAAATATTCAGGTCAGGTATACCTGACCACTGCCCCCGTCCGGCCTCCTCCATTTGGGGGTCTTCCCGATGGTATTTTTTGCTCAAATTTTTTGTGTAGGTTCCTCATTAAGTCTAGTTCATCCATACCAAATTTCAGCCAAAAATTCAATCGGGAAGGTCGTCAAATGATTTTTGCAAGTTAACTGGTCCGGAATATGTATTTTCCGGACCAGTTAACTTGCAAAAATCATTTGACGACCTTCCCGGTTGAATTTTTGGCTGAAATTTGGTATGGATAAACTAGACTTGATGAGGAACATACACAAAACAATTGAGCAAAAAATACCACCGGGAAGGCCCCCAAAAGGAGGAGGCCGGACGGCGGCTCCGGTCAGGTATACCTGACCGGAAGATTACTCTATATATATATATATATATATATATATATATATATATATATTTGGAACTCTTAAGGTAAGGTATACCTTACCGGAGCCTCCGTGCAGCCTCCACGTTTTGAGGGCCTTCCCGGTGGAATTTTTCGATGAAATTTTTTGAGCATGTTCTTCATCAAGTCTAGTACATCCATATCAACTTTCAGCAAAAAAATTCAATCGGGAAAGCATTCATATGATTTTTAGAAGATAAATGCACCCTTTAGATACATATAAAACGCAGTTATCTTCCAAAAATCGATTGGCTGCCTTCCGGATTGAATTTTTTGCTGAACTTTGGTATGGATGTACTAGACTAGATGACGAACATGCTCAAAAAATTTCATTAAAAAGTTTCACCTGGAAGGCCCTCAAAATGTGGAGGCCGCACGGCGGCTCCGGTAAGGTATACCTTACCGGAAAGATTTCCTATATATGTGTGTGTGTGTGTGTGTATTGTGTGTATTTTTAATTATACTACAAATAGACACATATATGTATATGTGTGTGTGAGTAATAATTGATGAATTCCTTGATCTTTTAATATATTCCTACGTAATATTTATATTTTAAACTAGATGAAAAGTTAATTGTTAATATCTTTTTTATATTTAGCATTTATATATTCATTTATTCAATTTAAGTTGGCACGTTTATTTGTGAATTTTTACTTGACCGATTAGTTGTTAACCATAACTTTGGTTAAGCAATGTTCAGTTAACCAATGTCGTGGTACGAATAATTCACAAATCTTGGATAATTGATTGTTGGTTAACCAAAGTGTGGTTAACCAAGTGTGCCCACCTCTATGTTATTTCAGTATAACTAAACAAATCTGATTCGGAATAATGGTCTAAAAAGCCCTTCTGTTATTTCTAATTTATCACTCAAGCTCCTACACTAAAAAAGTATGTAGTATCATATAAGTACACTTACTTTAAAATTGTTTTATCGTTCCATTTAATCGGATTTTGACCTATATTCGTAGGTTTTTATATTAAAAAATTTCATAATAATAAAAATAACAATAACAATACTTGATATATTAATAATAATGAGAGAAAAGTGTCAAATTGACCACCGTACTCTCTACATAAAGTCAATTGTGCCCCTGCATTTTAAGTTTCATCAATTACGTCCCCGTGCTTTATAATTTTCCTCAAAATTGACTTTTAACGGGTAACCGGCCGGTGAATAGGTTACCTGCTGACGTGGCGCACATATGGCATGACACGGCGTATGCACACGTGTCGGGCCACATCAGCTTTTTTTTTTTCCCCTTTCCTTTCTCCTTTTCATTTTCGTTTTGGCTTTTTCTCTTTTCTTTCTTTCACTAGCCTTCCGCATTTCTTCCTCTCCAGACGGTGAACAACAACATGAACAGTAGTTGCCAAAAACGAAAGGTGCTTGCAAAATTAAACAAAAAAAAATGAGGAGTCTGGTTCACGAAGACCTCCCTTGTACTACTTCCGTTCTTAAATAAATGTAACATATGAAATTTTACACTATTCACATGGTCTACTTTGACTACGTTTTATTTATTAATGTATTAATATATTTTTATGAAAAAAATATTGTTAAATTTGTCTCATTGTAAATTTTCAATATCTAATTTTTTTTAATTTTTTTTTACTAATATAAATTTATATATATTAATGGTCAAAGTTGTGTCTCGGCAAATGTGAAATGTTGACCGTTACATTTATTTAAGAACGGAGGAAGCTAGTATATTTTATTTTTTGTGCCGAGCATCAAACTCACCAGAAACAAATGCCAGAGGAGTCCGAGAAAAAGAAATGTTGATCAGCTACAAACCAGCCCCAAAATTCGTCCCCAGCTGCTCAAAATTGACATGTAGTGTCCTTCTTAGGAATCCTAGCCAACGAACTTCAATCTCGTCTCAACAATTTTAAAATTAGCCCACATTTGAGTAATAAGCAAAAATCAATCTCCCAAGTCCCAAGTGAAATGTTTCTTTCCCTAATTCCCTTGTTAGTCATTGACGAAGTAAGAAAGAAAGGGAATAGGACAGAAAAAAGAAAGAAAGAAAGAAAGAAAGAAAGACGGAGTTGAAGTTGTTTTTTTCCCGGGAGATGAAGGGGCGGGAGGTTTTTTTGCAGGGAACATGAAGTTTATTTATGCATGTAAAAAAACCGGCCTGCAATGACCCGCCCTGGCCCGAGACATTTGGGGTGGGTCCGGCTCGTCCCATCTTGCAAATGAGATGGATCCTTCCCGCCACGCCCATACAATGGGTCGAGTCCGGGTATTAGTATTGACCCGTGCCGCCCCGACCCGTCCTGTCCCGTCCCGTTCAATATACAAGTATACATACTTTATTTTTTAAATTATACTACAAATATATACTTCTACATAAGTTTGTGTGTGTATAATAATCTTAAATTCTATGGTTCTATAATATATTACGTAGTACGGAGTAATATTTATATTTGAATGAGATGAACGACGATTATCAATGTCTTTTTTATATACAACATTTTAATTCATATATTCTATTATTGATATAAATAGATTAACTATTCAAGTCTAAGTACTTTTTTCTTGTTTTTTGAATTTTTAGTGTATTGTGAGTCTGTGACTTTGATTTAATATATTACGTAGTATTTTTTAATAATTATTTAGAGATAAACTTTATGTAGATTCAAGTGGTAATAATTTCACACAAATGGAAATGCATATTACCTAATTAAGTAACGGTGGGGCGGGCATATATGGGGCAACAAGTTTGGTCACGGGGCGGGGCCACCCAGTGAAGTCACGGGACGGGTCCGGGTCTTGCAGTACCCGCCCCGACCCATTGCCATGCCTAAGTTTAGTAGTCTGGGGGAGAAGACGTACATGCTAGGATAGGAGAAATTAAGGGGGAAAGAGAGAAAAAACGGAAAGGGAAAGAAAAGGAAACAAAGGAAAAAGAAAAAAGTGACGTGGTCGTCATGTGTGTGCCATGTAAGGCCACATTTGTGCCACATCAGCAGGTACACCACATGCTGATCGAAGGTTACCTACTAAAAACTGGTTTTGACGAAAATTATATTGTGCATGGTCGTAATCGATGAAATTCAAAATATGAGAGCATAATTAGAAACAATTATCCCCCATATGACTAAAACTCTTTCACTTTCCCAATCTATGACCTAACTAGTTTTTTCCCCAAAGTAATACCTAAATTCATATTATTTAATAATAATTCGTAATTAATAAATAAATAAATATTTTTGTGGACAAATATACCCTTTACGCTATACCTATAAAACCCTAACATCCCTACTCTTTTTCTACAAAACCTAGCAACCAGCCGCACACATCCACCCACCTCCTGCGCTCACCGCACAACCTGCCGCCACCATCCCCGGGACCACTGCACGCACCCACGACCGCCGTCCACCAGTCCATCTCTAGTTCCACGCTTGTTCGCCGCCGTCGCCGCCAACCGACCACGCCAGTACGCCACCGCCATCCCTACACCTGCGTGCCGCTGTCGTCCCGAGCCGTGGGCGCCGCCTCCATCCCGATTCATGCTCGTCAACATCGTCCCAAGCCCTGAACGTTGCCGTCCTTGTCGCCGTCCAGCCGCATGATTGCACTCGATCCAACTCGCTGCCGCGCCCCTCTACCGCTCCTACAACTCAAATTCTTCAGTCAAGGCGGCCAAGGGTGATGGCGAACCAAGGTTGAAGACGAACCTAGGTTGAAGACGATGAAATAAGTGTGCAATGAATACTTTATATTTAATGTCGTGAACATCACAAGAAGCGCAATGAGTTATGACAAAACGTGCAATGATATGGCAAGAAGTGCAATAATGTAAAAAGTGCAATGACATGAAAAGAAGTGCATTAAAAATGACATGAAAAAATATCTATAAATTCGTAGCATTATATGTAATATTTAACCAAATGTAAGAACTAAAGTTATGAAATCTAAAAAAACGCTAAATTCATTTTATGTAATGTTATGTCGTGCAGTGAATACCGCCATAAAGTGCAATAAATGTAGTGCAATAACGCCTTCATGAAGTGCAATATTTTTACCCGGACGAAATTAGTGTAAAATGCATATTTTTTTAAAGAAAAGGGTATTTTTGTCCTTCCACAATTTAATATAACGAAAAATTCTTTTTCGATTTTTGGTCATATTTCGAGAAAAAAAACATAACTAGTCACATTTCAAGAAACTCACTTTGTTTTAGTCATATCCCGGGAATTTTTCCAGCATAATTAACTTTCCATACAAAGTACGAGGGTCAATTTGACACTTTTGTCTAATAACACTAACAACAACAACAACAACAACAACAATAATAATAATAATAGTGGC